>OX030978.1:10022500-10629679 GCA_943735965.1 Eupithecia abbreviata
GCTCTGAATTCTTGTGGCAGTTATTTATAATTATGTTCAATAATAAGTAATATCGTAAATTAAGTGACAGAGGAATGCCAAGACGAAGCGACGTAATGTCTGTTTTCCGCTTAGACTGGTGGTCGTAACTAGGTAGGTACAGCAAGTTCAGATGTCCTCTTTTGCTCGTTGTTAATACCTAGATATATTTTTATTACAGGCGTAGCGGATTGTAATCAATATGATAAGTAGGTACCTACTGTAAGTAACGATGCTGTAAATAGTGCTAGAAAAATATTAGTCAAAGAAAATTGAGGAGTTACGCATGTTATTAATTGGGCATTAACGTTAGAATAAATTGGAGTCCAACATTAAATCACGCACAAGCAAATTTGAATCTTATCTTAATATTTGTTAGGGTATAGTTTAGAGATATGATGTGCTTCGCTCATACGACGCGATCTAATATTCTTGCTATAATGTCTCGAACTTTAAGGATAAGCTTGCTTTTGTTAACGGTTGTTTATAGTGTGTGCTTATAATATCCTAGTTTTATATTGTATAGATAGGATATTATAAGGGCTGAAATGTAGCATGCATGAAGTTCTGCACCTATAACTTCAGGCCATTTTCAAGGTACAGGTTTGTAAACAACTCACAAAACAAAAATCCATATTATTTTTTAATTATCAGCATTATGTATTGTAGGAAAGAGCTCAAATCAGCCATGTGGTGTATTATCTAAAAAAAAACAATAACAAAGAAATGTATTTAGGACAAGTATGGGGCAATGTTTACAAATATTGAATCTTGAGTTTGGCCGGTGTAAATATTACCTAACTTATTATTATTATTCGTTTATTTCAGATCATTATAAAATCCATATAAAATAAAAATACACACAACTTAAAAAATAAACAAAAAATTAAACATTCATAGATTATAAGTTACACAATAATACATCATAAAAGGAATTAAACAAAATGTCATATTAAATTAAAATTTAACTTATACGAGGGTTTTTTTTTATCCCAGAAAAGGCATACGTAGCTGCGGGCAAAAGCTAGATAAGAAATTAAATAATATCCCAAAAAATAAACGATTTCTGCGGAACGGGCGGGAAACGAAGGTCACGGGTACAAGTCCCGCCGATTTTTTTTTTAGAGATTACCTACCCCGAATGCGAGTTACGCACTAAGTATAATTATCAACTCCATTAAAAGCTTAGACTACGTAAAAAAGACAATAAATAGTTCTTATTTACCTTTTTAATAAAATATCTCACATACCGTTTCTGCCATGTTTCTACATTATGTGTTGTTTATTTCCCTTATCTATTCCTACTCAGTTCAACCAATGAGAATTCTGTGAACTATTTGGATCACCCCAAGTCCCAAAGCAATAAAAGCAATTAGCATAGCCTTAGTTATCGGTAGTTGATAGTAATCTAGCCATAAATCTTGTTCGAGGCTTCTATACCGATTAATTACTGTATTATGTATAGTTCGGTTCGAGCTGTATTATGTGGATTTATGTAAAATATAGAATTAAATATATAAAATAAATAATGCTGGACACAACATCATCTATCCCCTTGCTAAGTTGAACTTGTGTTTTGGGTACTAGACGTCTGATATACATAATGCATTACATAGATATATATTTTTTATTATACATAGAGACAATACCCAGAACCGGAACAAATATTGTCCCAAGGAGGGAATTGAACCCGCGAGCTCCTGCAGAGCTCGCAGACGGACGCTCGCCCACCGCGCCACATCTTACGTCTAATTTAACCTAGCATCCTATCTGCACAAAGTACGAAAGAAATAAGGTCATTTATTTGAAACAAACAATAATGCTAAGGGTTAATATGAGAAACAAAATGTTTTTAATAGTAAAACCGATAATTTTCAGAGTGGATCGGTTGTAAGATTTTGAACGAATCATGTGAAATAATCGAAAAACTAAACACGGGGCATAGACAGCTAGATTATAGATTCCACACCAAGGCGTGTTTAATAATCGCGTTTGTGTTTAGAAGACAATGTGACGTCACACGGTTTGGCCAAGAGTCTCCTATTATATAGATAGAGAATGCCCCAGCTCACACCCAGACAAGACACGACGCGGCGCCGCAGGGAGTTTTTGTACTATTTTTTTTTCGTATTCATCATCCCCAGCCTATAGCAGTCCACTGCTGGACATAGGCCTCCCCCAAACTGGGGGAGGTCTGTTTTTTTCGTATCAAATAAAGTAAAATTTTGAATCAAAGAGCACGCAGCGTCGCTATTCGGTGTCAGCTGTCCCAGGTTCCGAAAATGAATGTTGTCGTTTGTTTATATGGCATAGCATAACCTTAGGTTTAACCACAATCGTACCTGTGGCCGACATTGTATATCTATCGTCGCTGGATCGTAGAATCAGCCCGTTTATAAAATGGCTTGGTGAATTATAATACGAACGCTGATTTGTTGGGAGAACCTTATGAATGTTATGCAACAAAATGGCTAAGTTACGTTTACCCATATTGGTGAACGGATCTTACAAAGATCCGCATAGCTTTTATCTGAATTATGCCGTTTTTTATTCCACTTAACTATTCGACAAACGGGCTGATTCTACGATCTGGCGAGGACATTTCAAAGGGTCTAGAAGTACCACAGGCCATCTATTAGGTATTGTCTGTCTAGTCATCCAAAGATCACCTTGAGATAAATATAATACCTGTTCACTTAGTCGTCTGTCTGTCTGGCGAGTGACCGCAATCAGCTCATCTCAATTACCCACACACACTTCAAGGTATCTACAGTGCATCTACGTGTTTTATTTCAGAGTTTTTCATGAGCTTATTGTCAGAATCTTAAGAGAAAGAATCCTACTGCGAAATAATAGGCCTTCCCAAAGATCGACGCAGTCTCCGGCTCTGCGCGGTTCGTATCCAGCGGTTTTCAGCGACCTTCACTCAATCAATGTACCTAAAATACAATAGAATACAAATACACTTTATTGTACACCAAGACAGAAAAAAAATACGATGTACTTACTTTTACCATGAAATAATAGATTAAAGATTAGGTAAATGTATTCCAACTTTGATTTGACATCCAACACTACTTTTGATACGAGATGCCTAAAGAGTCTAATAACACAATGAAAAATAATATTTCAACCGGAGGGCAAAGGAGTCAAGTTATATACATTATTGGCTAGAAAATGGAGATATGAGAACATAATAACAGTTATTACGCAAGGGGTCGCTTTAGTGAGATTTCCGCTGTCCTTTATTGGTGTTTTTTAGGGAATAGTGTGTGTATATACTGGGTGATGACCGATTTCGTCCAATTCCACCATTTAAATATAGCTTTAAATGAGTTAAAGAGCTGTCATTTCGTATAATAGGTTTTACAAGACATAAGACCTTTTTTTATTTAAGATTGTCTAAGTTCAGGCACCTCCTGACCACCTGTCAAGGACTGCAGGCAGATACTGGATGCGCCCAGCTTAAAACTACTACTATTTACTTATAATTTAATGAACTGATTTCAGTACCTACCATAGCGCAGCCGACTGTACCTAGTAAATGTTCCATTTTTAGAACTCTATAAAAAATAACGCCTACGGAAAATAATAATTTATGCTGTGATTTGGTAGTAATGATCCTAAAGAGTGGGAAAAAGTTTATGTTTCCGCTAATATTTTAAACAGTCACAACTTCGTCGCGATGAATTTAATTTAATTTAATGGTAAAGTTTTTTTTGTAAGCAGCGTACTTCACTGATGTATAGGAGTCGAGTGTGAAGAATTAATAACCGTGGCGATTCTGCGATGATACTATTGTATTGAAGCAATTTAGTTTACAATTGCTACCTTTTACTACGAGACCCATTTTTCTCAATTGTTTACCTCATACCCCCCACGTAGTCTATACTAATATTATAAAGAGGAAAGGTTTGATTTTTTGTTTGTTTGTAATGAATAGACTCCGAAACTACTGGACCGATTTGAAAAATTCTTTCACGGTTGGGAAGCTACACTATGTTTTCATAAAAGTTAGGGATCCGTACTAAAAGCGTGCGAAGCCGGGAAGGTCCGCTAGTAATTCATAAATATGAAACAAATTTTTTGTAAACAGAACTTGTAAAAAAAAAAGAAATTGTCTGATATTTGTCTTCATTTATATGGTGCTTGCCCCGTGATGCAATAGTGCGTATATGCATGCATAGTACAATCTTCATAATTTGAATATAATCGTAGCTCGAAAAAGCGCGAGATTTCCCTAGAGGAAGAGAAGACCTAAGACGGCTGGACAAACTATAAGGGACAGCAGATAGTGGGGATCTGCTGTCCCTTATAGTTTGGCCAGCTAGCTTTTTATTGATTGTTTTACATTATAAACGTTATTTTGTGTCAAGTTAAACAAAGGCAGTAAGTAGTAAGATAGCTACTGTGGTTAAAGGGATTTCAATGCCATTAAAATGGCTTTCAAATGTTAATTATAGAATGGATGGTTTTACCTAAATTCCACAGCTGATAACCATCTGACTATTTTTGAAACATTTTATTATATACGATTTTTTTATAACGATTTCTGTAAACAAACAAGCCATAACTTAAAACCTAAGCCAGTTGCTAGACTAGCCACCTTATTTCTTAATTAGCCTCCTTTAATTAGCATAACTCTGAGGCGAGCTGACGTTTCGCTAACTATCTCGAGGCTAGACTACCTTTCTTAGTTAATAAGTACTGACAGAAATATTGCTGAATCTGAGCCACAATGAACGTTAGTTACCTATACAGTATATAGGTACAGAGTCAAGTATAATGATAAAAGTAGACACCTATTCCGGTTTACAGCACATCCCTCCCACAGTAGCGTTTACCAGTCTACTACTGGACAAAGCGCTCCCCGAATAAGCGCTTGCTTATTATTAGGTATAATTGGTTCTTATTCTCTGTTGATTTTTATTCCAAGGCACCTGAACAGAGCGTGTTTATTTCAACACTTTCTGCTCGCTTAGTCCTTTCCGCTCGACAAAGTTAAACGGAGTCCGCTCCACTCGAGGAAGAAACCGGGCTTAATTCGCCTCTTGCGATCCGCTGGAGGAGTTGGAGTTGGTGTGGTGTAAAATCTAAGCCGGCAACCACTCGGTAATCCTACATCCAAAATCTTTATAGTCAAACAAACTTCAGCCCGCTCTGCTTCGCGCTTTGCTTTTTACTATCTCAATAAGTAACCCATAGATATAATATTTAATATTTTATTATAAACACAAAGGCAGAAAACAATACAAAAATGCTAAGAGCAGACGAAGTACAAGGCGGCCTTATCGATATGAGACAACTGAGGAGATTCGACTGAAAGTTTACACACCTGGAAGTTCTAGTCCTGGACCAGCTTAGACTGAATTTTTCCCGAAAAACGCACGCGAAGCCACTTACCGTAGCTAGTGTTGCTACATAATAATTTTTAAAGTTTCAACCTAATTTAATGATTGATTATTCTCAAAACGTTCACGAGTTCACAGTAGAAATCTATGTAATCTACGCAAAAGAAAACTTTATATACTTAGAAAGCTCGTTAGATTTGTTTGAACATAGATTTTGAAGGATTGACGCGAAATTGGATTTCATGTTGACCTTTATACTATCTGCAACAGCTGAACCAATAGCCAACCGTCTAGTGTTATACAAACGTAGAAATTCAAATATCAAAGAGCTTTATTTCTTTTAGCCCTTACATGACTCTTGGACACTTGGTATAATGCTGTTTGGATTGCCACACAGCATTCATCATCAGCCTACAGCAGTCCACTGCTGGACATAGGCCTCCCCATGAGCGCCATAGCGCTCTGTCTTCAGCTTGCCGCATCCAGCATCTACCTGCTGTCTTTTGCAGGTCGTCATCCCACCTGGTCGGAGGTCGTCCTACTACGTTTACCGAGACACAGCATCATCTAACGCGAAATAAAGCAGAGCTTGTGTTAGGGGACTAGATTACTCATATATATTTACGATAAACAGAAAAAATCCGTAACAAATATCTACGCAAGTGTACAAACATTTGTCCCGAGGTAGGAATCGATCCCAAACCCTCCTTCGTCGCAGGTGGACCTTCGACCGCGCTGCACCACGGAGGTCCTCATGCTATATACATATGTAGGTACCTAACAAATCTATGAATAATTCATATACAAGTTATTTTTGCAGGGAATGTATACGCTTCTACAACAAAACTCCAAGTGAGTTGCAAAAATTATCAATAAACTAGCGGTCCGTCCCGGCTTCGCCCGGGTGGTAATTTATTTATTTCAGGCAATTTTTATAAATGTTTCTTTTTTCTCTCCGTTTGAACCATCCTGGTACTTCAAGAAATATTCTAAAAAAAGAATTAGCGAAATAGGTTTAGCTGCTCTCGAGATTTGCGCTTAGCAACACATTCAGCGATCCATTTTTATACTATTGAGATAAATAAAATCAAACATATTGTTATATTATAGGTTTTAATACAATATTTTAGATCATACAGAGGCTCGAATTTTTTGTGGGTCAACATGTAAACGAACCGTAAATTATCTAATTAGGGCTGATTTCGCTATCAAATGACGAAAAACCAATATTGCCAGGTACTTTCTGATTACTGTAATCGGTTCTAGAATCCAAAATATTATTGGTATCCAAAGTAAAGAAATTTTGGTGGAAAATATTTTACGAAGCTCTTTATCGGAGCAAATTGCAGATGTTCGAAAAAAATTTGGTTTCAGCAGCTTTTATTCATAATTTAATTCATCTCATCCGTTTTCAATTTCGAATTTGCACCCTTTTCGCTGCGCATGTTGAACATTATATGCATCGTTGAAGTTTTTATTTGTGATTAGATAATTATCTTGTACCTTGTTGTTGTTAACACTTTTGCTATTATTTCTAAATATCTTTGTTTAGTAGAAATATATTCAATTCTAGAATCAAGTACTTGTGATTAGGCTGCTGATTAAATTTCGTTACGTTGATATTGCAAGTACCCGGTAAAATCGATTGTTGTAGCTCGATAATCGCTTCTATAACCTACTTATTGAGGTTGATTGCTGTACAAAGTTGCAAATCATTAACACTATCTATTAATCTTATCAAATGTAAGCTTTATGTATAAGCAGTACAAACAGCTTTCAAAATGAACAGACACGGCCGCAGACTATACGTCATTCCAGTACTTTGGCATTTGATACGATCGCTGCCTAGTCTAAGGCGCTGGCTAGGCAGAAAAGACGTAAAACAAGGACGCGTTGCAGACGGGGCGCTGACGCAAGATTGCTAAGTCTTCACTTTGCCGCATCCAGAATCTTCCTGCAATCTTTACAGGTCGTCTTCCCTCCTGGCCGAAGGGAGTCCTACACTGCGTTTGTCGAGTCGAGGTCTCCTCTCAAGAACACATTTACCGCAGTGGTTGTCGGTTCCTCGCAAGATATGGCCGATCCACTACCTATCGAGCTATGTCGATAACTTTGGTTCTCTGTCAGATGTATTGAAACGAATCGTTTCCTTCAGGTAAAATTGGAGCATCGTTTTTTCCATGGATTGTTGAGCGACTTAGAACTAGTGAACCAGCTTTAGCGTTTCAGCTCCCTAGGTCATAAACATTTTGTTTTCAAAAGTTTTCATTCACTGCGCCCTACTCTGCCCAATTGGCCATTGATCATGATTGGTTTTATCCAAATTCATTCTAAGACCGATACATCGGGAGGCTGAAGCTAGGGCAACCAGCATCTGGTTCAGCTTCTCAAGCGACTCCGCCATTAAGACTATGTCATCAGCGATTCGCACATATCTAGAATCTACATGCCTGAATATTATGAGCATAAATCAAATCAAAATTTCATTCTCCATCATCTTTGTATGGAAAAATATGTATGAGCTCTTATGTATTGAACAAAGGTGTCGCCATAGCGTCGGTTGTCTGGGCTACAAAAATACGGATATTTTTGCCTATGACCACTTCTTGTCTGATGGGCATGTATGCATATATGAATGCTGATGGACTCTTCTCTCGAAGAAGCCCAAGTATGATGCATGAAAAAGAAAAACTTTTATATAAATAATATGCTGGAAAATTCGCGCAGCATCATAAATCCCCTAAACAGAGATTGTGTTATGTGGAATGGTAGGTACTAAATAATTGATATATTACATAGCATATTTTTATTATAAGTAGGTAGATATAAAACATAAACATAGAAAAATAATGTAGTACATAAAAAACACCCAAAACATAAATATCTGCAATATCTTTTGACTTGTGGCTGAAACTTTGCAGACAACATTGCGTCAAAAAGAATTAAACAAACCATCCATAAACATTAGCACGAAAACCTACGAGTACGTCTTAATTTATCTATTCGACAAAAGCAAACATTGAAATACAATTACCTAGACAACATCTATCTTTTCTATCAATACAGAATCAATGAGTCATGTAAATAGTTTTCACTGTTTTGTATTGCGTAACAGAGCTTCACAAAGTTCACAAACACGTCTCGTACGTGTTACGAGACTTATTGCTCCGAAAGTTTACGCTCGCTGGCTGTAGAAGATAAATCGTTCTGAATCAGAGACGTCTTCGTGTCGATCGCAACGCAGTACGCTGTGGTATGCGATATAAATAAATAAATAATGCTGGGCAATCAACTCAACATCTAGCCTTAAGTTTGGTGATAATTATGGGTACTGGATGACTGATATACCTATACATAATACAATGCATAACAAGTATGAGTTCCACTCCTCGCGTTTCAATGCTGTAAAGGCTACAGATGATTTGTTAGTTGGGAAATTTATTAGGATTAATCGCGATATCCTAAACAGTGATGGTACTAAAACTATCGTAGTAAATGCATGTTAATCCAAGCAGCAAAGCGTCTCCCGTTCCTATAAACTTTACGACATGATGTCACTATCGTTATGAACTTCAAATGTAATCATCATTGAATACATTTTTGAGGTCATGTTCCCTTTAAGCTTTTTAAGCCAAAAGTCTCCTCGATAGGAGACTACCTTTTTTCGCGATAGCCACCATGGTAGTAGCGCGCGCACTTTGAACTGGTGGTCCAGCCCTATCCTGAGTATCCACGTATTAGCTTCCTTCTGTGGAGATATTATTCTAAACCGCTCGTGTCATCCGCCTTCCAAGTCTGGTAATAGCAAAACCCTCTTGTTTGTGGGAGGCATGAGCGAGATGTGGTGTGTTTATAATAGATAGAAAATACATATTTTGATTGCTACTATCGCATAACACACCCAATATTTCGCCTAATTCCGTATTTGTTCCGGATGCTCACATTAATTCGTTTATGGTGTTAGTGGCGTATTAAGATGTTTGTTTGCGGAGGTCGAGGAGTGTATCAAGTTTTGATGGCGCAATCAACTGTTTATTAGAAAGCGACGTGCTGCGAAATGTTTGGAGTTGGCTGAATGATGAGGGGTCATATAAAACTTTTTTCGTTTCGTGTGACGTTGACATGCACAAAACAGTACCTACAGTAGAACGTAATGCCATATCACATGACATAAGGGGTGAAAGCGGGACACCAACATCTCGTCTTCCAAGCCAACCTAACCTGCACGTGGTACATCCTGCTTGATAACTAACTAGGCTCTGGTGAAAATATCCAACAATCTTCATAATTTGATAACTCATTAATTTGACAATATTTTCCATCATTTTACACTGGCAGAAAAGTGTTCAACTAGACACAGTTGCCATTAACAAAGAATCATCATCATCGGTACATGGCATAACTCAAAAGGTGTCTCTTTGTGATGTTATCATTACTTAAAATATTACTCACTCTGGAGTCTGGGGTGTAAGGAGGACTCCAACATCTTGTCTCCCAAGCCAACCTAACCTGCACGTGGTACGCCCTGCTAGATAAAGAACTAGGCTTTGTCGAAAATATGAAACTATCTTAATAATTTGATAACTCAGATAATTCGTAATTATTTTCCATTACTTAAAACTGTTTTGTTTTTAATTATTATCCACTTGAAGTAGTTTTTAATTCTGCTCAAACCCAAATCAGGCGGTTTGACCAGGCAGTAATTTTCGGCTGTGAAAAAGTTTAGTTATTATTCAAAGTAACGATATTGTCGGTTTATTAACACTTTGACTGCGGTTTTTTTTCGAAGACTGCGATCTTTTTCTTTACCTAAAAAATTCGTGCTGCCGCTCTACACAGCGGTTGTGTTGCGCCGCACATGCGTTTCGTTCGAAAAATATTACAGCTCTGCTGAGTCACAAAGATCTGTATTTTCTCAGCCGCTGCGCTAGTGTGGATTTACGCATATTAGTCACTTGTAGAAAACTCATACCGTGCGTTTTCAGCACTCAAAGTGTTAAAAAACAAGGGCTCGTCAGTGAAAGGGCCACGTGACTTGCCTCCCAATTACTCACTTGAGGGCGCGAAATATTCCATTAACTTGTTTGTAAACAATATGACTCTCATTTTTCACGGATCCTTATGGGGTACCTAACAGGAAGAGTTCTCAACAATAGCCTTTAACAGTTCACTACTGGACATAGGGATCAATGATGAAAGCCTTATTGACTCATATCATCAACATCATTTTAATTAAGCAATATAACGGTGATAAAGGAGCTAAAAACAATAGTGAAAAGGTTTTTTTCATCATTGTTTTTAGTATACATTTAGATGACAGTAAAATATTAAATGAATGTTTTTAGCTGTAAGCAAATTCTGAGAGAGATTTCTTTATATATCATCATCATTATCATCAGCCCGTGCACTTCTACTGCTGAACTTCGACGTCCGACGCTATTCGTGACGTCGCCTTCCCCAAACGACGTCACGAATAGCGGTTGAGCCGCATCCATCCATCGACTCCCTGCGACCACTACAATGTCGTTGGTCCATCGAGTGGGAGGTCGGATGTGGGTTATATCATTAATTCATTAGGGGTTAATGTAATGACATAATCCCATGGGCATGTGGGTTGGAGATCGCAGTTCAGTGTATTCTGCGGGGGGCACTACTGCCCGCCCCCGGTGGATATCCCTCGCCTCTTACTATAACCGCGTGATTTTTTTAATTATTTATTTATTTAATAACTTTATTGCACTACAAAGGGTACAAAGGGTGGGCCATCGTTGAAGAGTTGGGTTGGTGCAAATTCTATGTCGGCACCAAATAGCATTCGCATATATTCCAGATTAAAGAACATTTTCTCCAGTAGTTCTAATTTAACATTCCATCCCAACCTTGTGAAACTCACAAATAATTAGGTATTTTTATTTATAACGTCAGCTTGTCATTCCTCATAGAATTAAAACGACTAGTTAATAAAAACATATGACGTTCGAGGTTTTAAAAGACATCTGAATTTGTTATTTTAGATTATTTCATATGCTTGATGTTGATTGAAGAATTTAATATAGGAGCAAGGCCAAAACTTTGAGAAATTAGGGTTTTGTTAAAAAAGTTCGCCTTTAAATCTTTATACCTAGTTTATCATCATCAACCTATAGCAGTCCACTACTGGACATAGGTCTCCCCCAATGAGAGCCATAGCGCCCTGTCTTCAGCTGCATGCAGTCTTTCGCAGGTCGTCATCCCACCTGGTCGGAGGGCGTCATACACGTTTACCGAGTCGTAGTCTCTACTCAAGAACACGTTTGCCCCAGCGGACGTCGGTTCATCGCGAGATATGGCCGGCCCACTGCCACTTCAGCTTGCTAATTCTTAGAGCTATGTCAATAACTTTGGTTCTCTGTCGGATGTATTCGTTACGAATCCTATCCTTCAGAGAAACTCCGAACATAGCTCTTTCCATAGCTCGCTGAGCGACTTTGAACTGATGGACCGTGAGTGTCCACGTCTCAGCACCGTAGGTCATAACGGGTAGGACGCACTGGTTGAAAACTTTAGTTGTCGAGCATTGCGGTATGGATGACGATAAATAAATCAAATATTCCGTTTTAAATGACATTTGTTGGGAATATTATATGTATGTACCAACTACATACAAACTTTCCCTTTTGTAATATTAGTGTGATTTATGTAGCTATTACTGAAATATTTATTTGAGTTCTCCTTACTCTTTTTATGAGGTGAAGGTGATCAAAGCGTATGGAATGTTTATTTTTTCACTGAACTGCTTTGGTACAGTTTTGGAGCATTATGAACGGAAGTGGAACGTTGCATGTGACACAGCTTTAATTTATGATGAGTGCACATCACTTTCACGCGCTTGGCTGTTATCCAAATGCATGACATGTTGACCAAAATGTACACTAACCTTTAGACATGAGCACACAGTAAATAAAGCACCTTTGGCTTGAAAACACGTATACTTGCAGATGTCTTATAGCTTCTTTTTAGTTTTTTTCTTTAATTTTACAAACATTACGGTTCCATCTTGGTTCGTAAATAAACCTTTCTCTTTTATGAAAGCAATAAAATTAACCTTTTATTTTTTAACGACTGATGTGGCGCGGTGGGCGAAGTTCCGCCTGCGACGCAGAAGGTTGCGGGTTCGATTCCCGCCTCGAAACAATTGTGTGTACGATCTGCAGATATTTGTACCGGGTGTTCTGGTCGTTTTCTATGTATAATAAAAAATATCTATCTATGTAATGTATTGTATTATGTATATCTAGTACCCATAACACAAGCTCTGCTTAGCTTGGGGCTAGATGATGGTGTGTGAATTGTCCAGCATTATTTATTTATTTATTTCTGTAATATACATTTTTTGAAATAGGTACCTGACGTTTCCAAGAGTCTTGTGAGGTCAAAATAAAATAACCACTTCGTTTTTCTAAGGCCACTAATCTTTGAACATTTTAAAAGTATATAGAGTATGATCAATGTACCTAGAGCAAAATATGAAGTTTACTCACATCAATTTATCTCGATAAATCCATGATCTTATAATACATTTTCTTTTATCATGTTTCCAAGTGATGTTATAAAACCACAGGTCAACAAAAAAGTTCGCATATTGCATCGAAAGTTCTTCAAGGCTTACTCTGCACACATGTTTCAGAGTGTTATTACTTTGCTACTGGACAGTTCCATACTATATTTGTATGAAACTTGTGTCCAATAAACCGATATTGACTTTATGTTGTTTGACTTTTATCGTGGTGACGATATTGGTGAAATATTGCGATTATTTATAAAAATAGTGTTGACTTACGTTTTCTTGGTGGGCTCGGAAAAATGCAGGACGCAAGTTTAACACTATCATTTTCTAAATTCTTTATTATGAAGAAGTGAATCCTTTTTGGGAACAAATGATTAAAATGGGACCCATTAAATTTTTTTTTCTTTCGTCTGCCAAAGTACAGTCAATAACCATTTGCTCTCACTATTTATCTTTATATATAAAATCTATTATGCCGTTCGTTAATCACGCTAAAACTCGAGAGATTTAGCCGATTTTGGTTTTGAAATATTTGTCGTAGTCTAGGGAAGGTTTAAACGGTGAGAAAACATGGTAAAATTGCGCAGAAATTTCCACGCGGGCGTAGCCGCAAGACGTAGCTAGTGCACATATAAATTTACATACAACACGGAAAAATTTATGACCCAAAAATTACATTCAATCAAAAATGGGAACACAGAACGACAATATTAAAAGGAACAAATATGACAAGAAGTTTTCACTTATCCTTCCGACACATTCTTGCGAAATTATATTTATTATTTATTTCTTTTCGCTGTTTATGTGACGCGTTTAATAGTTGTGACGAAACAGTTATTAATAAAAGTCGCGAAACAAGCATTTAATCTTTTATCGTTCGTGTCGTGGGTGAAAGAAATATTTTGCGCCGACCACCGTCCATTGATTCAAGAATAGATATCACTAACCTATTTTGCTAAAAGGGTCAAATAGGTTTTATTCGAAGGGTTTATACAGAAACAATCAAAGGGCAGCTAAACAGAACGGCATGTAATCAACAGGATTTTGTATCACATTCCTGAGAGTGTTCCGAGAGTTGGGTGTGGTCGGGTTCGTTCGAGTAGACCACAATCTACACCAATCGAAATCACCCGTTCGTGTTTTGTTTCTTTTATTGACCTCAGCTTAAAAGAGGTGTTGTCTTGTATCTAATGTCAAGCCTAACATAGTGAGTGCTTTGGTTCTTACACTGTAAAATTCGTAACACAAGCTCTGCTTAAGTTGGGGCTAGATTATGCTGTTTGGAATGTCCAACATTATTCATCTATTTATTTATCTTCTTTATAAATAAATAAATATGCCCCGCGTGGAAATCTACGTGTTCAATAGTTTATAAACCTTCCTCTTGAATCACTCTATCTATCTGCTAAAAACCGCATCAAAATCAGTTTCGTAGTTTTTAAAGATCTTTGCTAGCTATCCCTATATTTATGGGGACAGTCAGACAGCGGTGTTTTGTACTCTGTAGTGATATGCGTCGTGGGCCATAAAGGTGTAAACAGTAGGGAAAGTTGCACCAAAACGTGTAGGTATACGGCCAGACAGAACGCGATTGTCGAGTAAGTCAACCTGCGCGTCTTAGCGCGATCAAGTGAATATTTCGGTTCAATGTATCGATGCAGAATTTTCCTTATCATAAAATATCCTTGAAGAATTCTACGTGCAAAAGCTTTTATTGCGCTTGTCTATGTAAGTGCACACAATTCATCTCGCGAGAGCCTGGCGCTATTATGGAGGAAGAATATAAAACATTAACCTATAATACGCCACCTATACAATATGTAGCTACGTGTCCATCCGAAGGTTGCCTGGAAGAAATCGCTCTTAGCGATAAGGCCACCCATTGTGCATGTGTATCTTTGTTTGTTCTTTATTGTTTTTTTTCTCTGTCTTGATGTGGAATAAAGTAAAAAAACGTATTTGTATTGTATTGTATTGAAGAATTGGGATAAACTGGGATTAGCGACGACCTCATTGGTGCAGTGGGCGAAGTTTCTGCGAAAAAAGGTTTTTTTCCACCACAGGACATTATGATTGTGTGATCTAAGTATACCTAGGTGTGTTCATTAATATTCATTATCATTTATTTTGGTTTTATGCATACGGGTAATTGTTCTTTAGTGTAGTATTTTAACGGGTACCCAATACATAAAAAACCATGTCAGGGCACAACAATTTTTGGGTTCGTTAATCTTAGATTGTTAACTTTACTTATATAAGTACTTCATATTTATAGAATTATTATAAGTAATATAGGAATGACAATTTTAAATAAGTATCGTTTAAATTACATAATAATTGAATTCAGTTATTTTTTCGGGTGTAAAAACATTCGTTAAGGTACCCATAACATACGCTCTGATGTTTAAACTCTATAGAGTAGGTATTATTAATTTGCCAAGCTCGTCTCTGCAGGCGGTCATATTAAACTGCAGTTATCCTTAATCTGTCACTAGTTAAGAAACGCTGGAGATAAACTCAATTAGGTTGGGGTTAATAGAATCAGGCGGAAGAATTTCTCGCTCTTTCAAACCGAGTGTTCGTGTAAATTTGACATATAATATTATAATGGATAAGCATAATAATAATCTATAGTTTGACCGAAATCACTGTACCGCGCCTGAGGTATGCGAGCGGCGAGACGGGGGGGAAATATCGGCCGCTCCGATCCATCAGTCTGCCGTCAACGTGTACTCTTGCTCTTTTTTCCTCGCCTCCCACTGCGCCGCACTTTCCTTAGGAGCGGTACAGCGGTTTCGGTCAAACTATAATAATAATGCTGGTTTATAAAAAGGGTTATGGTTGGGGGTTGTGGTAGATGGTGCTGGTCGATCCCCAGACAGCTGGTAGTTGTTATGGTGTTTGGTATGTCCTGCAGTGGACTAACATAGGCCAATGATGGTGTTTTGTAAGTGGTCAAGGAAAGTCACTGGTATGCTATGGTACGGATTATATTCATAAGACACACTAAACTGGTTCTAAACTACTGCTGCCAACTTATAGTAGAAATGGTTTTATGGTTTGAACCAGCGACGGAGGCGGTCGATCGCGAACTGAGTCAATTTAAGTAAATCGCGGGCAAATACGCTTTCAACTGCAAGCGCAGCTAAATGCATATCTGCTACGTGGCCGGTTAACCCGAACAATCTGTGTAATCTATTGTATTATGTATATCAGTCATCTAGTACCTATAAACCAATAACACAAGCTCTGCTTAGTGTGGTGCTAGGTGATGCTGTGTGGATTGTCCAGCATTATTTATTTATTTAAATTAGCACCCGGTCACGTCACGTGTGATTGTGGGACGTTTGAGATAGCTTATGAAATTAGCCTAGTTGCTACAGAGCAGAGAATGACGTGCGTCTCTAAGCTAAGCTCACTCTATTTTATCCCAGGAGATGTCAAATAAACAACCCTGTTCGTAATCCCGTGGGTATTTTATTCCATGACCTTGAGACCTCCAATGTCACAGGGGTCATGATATAAGCGTGTACGTGCTGTAATAGGTATATATATAGACTTAAATAGGCAAATAACCATGTATTAGACATATAAGAGATGAACATGCTAGTGGTTTCTTTTTCACTTCTTCCACTAGTGGATAAAAAATTGAAGTGAACATTAAAATAATTTTATTTGATAATAATTTAATGTATAAAATATGACTTGTCTATGTGCTTATTTTGTAAGCCTAAAGTAATAAATTTTTTACTTTGACTTTGATATCATCTTCTGTTGCCATCCATTGATTTTAACCTTAAGCTTTGGTTGGAAGAAACCGTTTTAGGCGATAAGGCCGCCTATCCTATTACTTTTTTTTGCGTATCAGTTTTAGACAGATAATTCTTATTCATAAAACTTATATGTTTTGTGTATAAGAATTACCTTTCTATTTATCCAACTATTTATCTTCTTACTGGTTTTTCACTAGATATCCTACGAATAGAGAACATGAATAAACCGGTAGCTTGGTCAATTAGTAAATATATGGATAAAAATAAGTGTATTGTTTTTACAATTAAACAAAAGTTAATTTGTATATACTTAAGGTTGTAAGCGAATTTACTACGAACCATATTTGTGTTGGAAGATTCGTTATGAATTCGTCAAACTACGATAGTTTTTATAGTAAAATATGTACTTAGGTACGATACGATAACACACAAAAAGCAAAATTGCCAACACTCAGTGGTTATTAGAAAAAGGACATATTCTGTTATAGATAAAGTCTTCCATGGAGACAATGTACACAATATTATCATTGCTTATCTACGAAGCATGAAACTGAAGGTACTCTATAGCTCATTACAATCTGGCAGCCACCGCCCCGCCGCGCGCGCCGCCGCCGCCGCCGCGCCCCGCCCGCAAATTGTCGCACGAAACTTTCAATTCCTTCAAAATGAAAATCCATAAAGTTTGCTCCATATGTGACCTACAAGTTCTCTTTGCATACGACATGATTTCAAAATTGCGAGTAACAAGTAGGTACTAAAGAAAAGGAGGAAATAAAGTAGGTACTAACGGTAACTCTCTCAACGAACATCTAGTTAATTTAGCAGATGTATGCGTGGGTGTATCATTCATCCTACTAATATTATAAACGCAAAAGTTTGTGTTGATGTTTGTTGCTATTTCACGCAAAAAGTACTGAATGGATTTTGATGACATCAAGTGTAACATGTGTACCTACGGTGGAACTGAATAAATGAAATGAAATGATGAAACTTCACAAAATATAGCTTAAATATTAGAATAACGCATACAGTTCATACAGTTATATTGTATATTATCCAAAATATTTATCACCACGCGGGTGAAACCGCGGGGCGCAGCTAGTACATAGTATATATGCCACAAATTGGCTGAATTTTGATTACTATTAAAAAACAAAAGATAATGAACCAATGAACAACAAAATATACTATCTATTAGAGTCACTTCTGTACTTTCCTACCAGTACATCAGAAGAAACCTCTGAGGCGCGGTGGGCTAAGGTCCGCCTGCGACGCAGAAGGTTGCGGGTTCGATTCCCGTAACGAGATTCAAACTGAGCACTGAAATACCTCTGAAAAATTAATTTTCACAGATCCATCATTGTCACTATATGAATTCGTGTAAACCTCGCAGATATTTTTAATTAAGTACACTATGTTTCAGTCATTCCAACAATGTACTTACATAACGACCTGTGATAATAAATGAATGGCTCTAGTGCCCTCGGGAAAGGTGATTAATTTTACTCGTTAATTGAATGTCCGTGACTTCGCTCGCCTCATGCAGAAGATGTCAATTACGTGTTTTATTTACCACTAAGTCACTGTAGACCGCTGTAGTTGTCATCAAGCTGAAGGAGGTTGAAACTGTGTTTTCGACATCCGCGGCAGAGAAAATATTATAATACTAACTCGACGTGCAGTATTTAAACTGAGGCTAGATGGCGCTATAAAAAAACAGAAAATCTTTTCCGATAATCGTTTGTCTCAATGTCTATTTAAATGGAGTGTATGTACTTGATATCTATCAAAGCATAAATCACGCGCAAAGCCGCGATCAGAAGTAACTAGAGAATGATAGATAAATCCTACATAATATCCGTCGGACATGTAGAAGTTATCTTTTATTACTGACTTTGTTATGTACTTACATAACATAGTAAGTAATAACTATTACACGAGCGTTATACTTCAATGACCATGGACTTTTATATCCACGCCCTTATAATTAATTCGTCGTTTATACAATGTCATTGTCCACGGACCTCTCATGTGGTCATTTTCCCTAAATAACAATTTTCTGATAGGCGACACAATAACTACTGGCACAGACGTAATTTTAGGAGGACAACCTACACTCGACTTGTCTTCTTTATTACTATGTGAGATGTCGCTGCGGACGTTTGTTTTTGACGTTTCTAAATGATAGTTACAATCTTGTTACAATATGGTTCTTAGACACTTGTTTTAACTTTATTACATTTACACAGAATGAAATGTCGGTTCCGCTGTCTCTTCGCTTAGATCTTTTAAGCTACTCAACGGATTTTAATGCAGTTTTAGCAATAGATAGAGTGATTCAAGAGGAAGGTATCAGAATTACACATATTGGTTTTTTACATTTTATGAAAGAAACTACAGATTTTTTGACACTTTTGACGCGTGTCCCTACACACGCGTCAAAAGTGTCAAGGTTCAAAGCCGTGTTCAAAGCATTTTATCAATCTTTCCGTGCAAATAGCATCGCTCGTGTCGTGCGGTGCTATTTGAAAAAGAAAAATTGAATAGATAAAGAAATATAGGTAAAGAAAATTTAACTAGATAGTTCTAGCTAGATTTTATTTTGTCAATTGACGATTCTGCGTCCCTGCAGAATTCAGTCAATTCAGCTACGGAAATATAAAGGAGTTAATTGTGATTACATAAATGATAACCTTCCTATCTCGTTAAAATACGTATCCACATGAATACAAAGAGCTTTCATCAACCCCCTTCAAAAAACTCAGTTATCCTTTAAGCCCCTTTCACAAATACCATAACACCGCTAACGATTGCTACAAAAAAAACAGCAGGCTCTAATTTGTCCGTCTCATTCATTTATTCCGTAGCCTGTCATCTACAGATGATAAATCGAAGCTTAATCTGATATCTACGGTGAAGCTGGGTTATTTTGTTCGTGTCATAAAATGTTATATCTTATTATGAATAGGTAGATATTAAAAATTAATAATTATTGCTGGAAAATTCACACAGCATCATCTAGCGTGATGCTAAGCAGAGCTTGTGTTAAGGATACTAGATTACTTATACACTTAATGCAATACATTATGTACATAGATATATATTTTTATTGTACTTAGAAAATAGCCAGAACACCCGGAACAAATATTTGCAGATCGTAGAAACGTGATAATAATATAATTTTAAAAATGAAACTTTATAATCTACACTATCTATACCACACTATTCGTAGAAAAGAGTTTTTACTCATAGTTTAGTAATAAAGTCAAATGTAGGAGTAGGAAAAAACGTGTAGAACTTCTGGTTGGAACGCATTTTTTCACTTTTGCGCTAGGCTACGTATTATGTTGTAAACGAAGCAACTAGTAGTTTCTCCGTTTTTAGACTCTTCTATTTAAGCTCTATTGGTATAACACATTATTGCCTAATCTGTTATATCCTTTTATGATTTTCTTTATTTATATTGACACACCATAATTTTTTTCGGTTAGCACAACATATTTCGGCATTTATTGACTTATGTTGACGAAACGTGATGTTCAGGGTACATTTTGGATTAGGGGGTCGCAGTCTCATTTATGAAGATGCACCATATATATATATTTTTGTTTTGATTACGACTTACGATGTTATTATTGTTATTCTTTGCGCATACACTTGTGCACAAAGAGGCGCAAATTTCAGGCGCATTTCTCGACCGAGCCTATGCATTTTCTCCCGTTAGAGTCGAGAGCCGTGGTCTGTAGGATGTCTGGGTTTAAAAAAAAATCTAAATTTATGAGCGCCTGGACGATGCGACGCGTGACCCGAGAGCTGGTGAGTATCTGGCACAATGCATCAGCATTGTCATACAGCGGGGCAATGCAGCCAGCGTCTTGGGGACGCTTCAGTTGATATGGATCTAAATTACTAAATAACCTGTGGTTAGTAGTACATGGAAATGCACGTCATGAATGAGCAATGAAAGTGTCAACTAATTAGTTGAGCATAAAAACACCCAGAACACCCTAAATAAATATCTGCAGATTGTATAAAGATCGATCCCGTCGACATCGAATCGAACCGGTACCACACAAGTATCTACAATAAAATGAACACCTACTTCACGAATGTTTTAAAATATATATTGTGTTCTAAAATATTAGAAAGGTTCTTCTTTTGAACACAATAAATATTTTCGTCGTATTAATAAGACTAACCTGTATATTATATACGTTTCTGAAATATAATATGAAAGAAAATACGACCTATAAACTATACGTTTTATCATAATGGTATTTATTGGTCGAAGCCTATATGCACTACCTATGGCTGAACATGAATTCATTTTATAACCATGTAGGTAGCTAACATAATCTCTTTAAAATGTTACACGTTAACCAAACATGTCAAATCTATCTATCTTCTATCTATATAAATAAAAATGAATTGTTGTTCGTTATTAATAGTTCGATTAAAACTCGAGAACGGCTGGGCCGATTGAGCTGATTTTGGTTTTAAAATGTTTGTCGTAGTCCAGGGTAGGTCTAAACGGTGAGAAAACATGGTAAAATTGCGCAGAAATTTCCACGCGGGTGAAGCCGCGGGGCGCAGCTAGTTTAAAATAAACAAGGTTTAAAACTGCATTACTAATAACATTAATGTTACAGAACAAATCGATTCTGTGTAAATATACAATTCTTCACTGCAATCCAGATGGAACGAACGCTGTTGTCAGTTTGACCTTCAGAGAAACTATACTTCTGTTTTTATAAGGCTGCCATGAGAGCAAATTACTATGCCACCGATTGTTTGCTAATTGTGAAATTATAGTTTTTACCCTATCCTTACTTTAAAAACAAACGTTTTTTTTTCAGTGTGGCTAAATTGTTAGTAAAACTAATTAGGGTAGCCATATATAACACATTTTTTTTTGTGTATACTTTTGCTAAGCTGTACCAATTCATTATGGTGATGTCATCATAGCCGAATTTTGACCACAGCAACCAATCTCAACGGGACTAGCCATGAGAGGTATCAGGGCATTTGCGCGAAAATACATACGCGCGAGTGGATGTTTGCGCGATGGAAATTTGACGCGAGTAAGTCGAAAACGATTTCTCTAATAACAAAGAAATGCCATGAATTAGACCTGGTGCCACCATCTTCGATTGGAAGAAACCTCTTTACTGAATATTACTGGCATCTGAATGTCACCGTTTATGTTCACAGACATGAACGCGTGAAATGCCGTCGACTACGACGGTCCACCGAAGCATCGTAGTACGCGCTACGAAGGTCTACGAAATAATATATTTATTTACTGGAAAGGAATGGGGAGGGGTAGGGAAAATATAGTACATTGAAAGTATATAGTCCAAGCTTTTCTTTGTCATAATGAAAACCAGAGGAAATTTAGAGTGTAGTAGAAAAATGGGTGCGCGTTGAAGTCTTTTGTATGCTACGCCGCGCCGGTCCGTCGGTAGCTTCGTAGCCATGATACGAAGGTTTACTTGTAAATGTTTATCGTTACGGAGGACGAAAGGGGAGGGTGAGGGAAAGGAGAATTACATATATCACATAAAAGATAGCAAAATCCTCAATGGTGTTTTTCTCGATTCTCTGCCATTTCGAGAGATATGATTTTGTGCGCTTACGTGTTAAGTGTTCACTCGCGCATTTTGCCACTACTGGCGCAAATGTCTTTCGCGCAAGTGTACTAGATGCGCTATGAGGACATATTATAATGCACAAGTGTGCGCGCAAACACTGGCGTGCTCTCTATTCTTTAATTCACCTAATCCGATGGGACGACATACCGCCAAAACCAAGCCAAAGAGGTAAAATCACTTTATAATACAATCCAATACCTTATTGTACACCAGCAGTGCTACCATGCTATTTAACATATAACATAACGCGCGTTGTCAGCGTTATTGCGGTAATTTTAGCGCGATTAACGCGTGTTAAGTCGAATATTAACGCGAAAACCGCCTTTTCACGAGTTATTCGCGTTAAAATTACCGCAATAACGCTGATAACGCGCGTTACGTTATGTGTTAAATAGCGTGGTAGCCCCACAGATGCAGATAATTACAAAAAAGTACATACGAAGTAACTAACATGCGACAAGTACAATGGGCGGCCATATCACTTAGAAGCGCTCTCTTCCAGGCAACCTTTCGATGGATATAATTATGTTAAGAAAGGCATGGGGTAAAATCTTAGAATTTTAAATTAATAAGGGGTAGGTACTTTTTGGAATTTTATTTGTTGGAGGTCAGAACTTCCTACATGATTTGAAAATTATTTCACTAACAATTTGCTACATTATCCCCGAGTGTCATAGTACATGTGAGAAAAGACACCGGCAGCAGCTGGTCATTTCCAATATATTGGATTACTTTAGTTATTTGCAGCAACTTACTAATATAAGATTATTAAGGTTTAAATTATGTAGATTAAGGGCTGTTGATTTTATTGAAACAATAAAAATAAAATAAAATAACAAAGAAATAGATTGTGACTATGTTCTTGCAATGTAATGAAAGGTATTAGACATTTAATTTTAAAACACCACACCTTGCTAGTGCTAGTTAGATAACTAACATACATACATAGAATAGATAACGTTTTAATTAAGTATTTTGTTCTGTAGGTACTGCGAAAGTAAAAACAGTTAAATTTATTTATTTATTTTTATAATACTGGACCAATATTATGGACATTATTATATAGAAATAATTTCACAGCCAAACGTGTCTACTTACAATTAGCTTTATCTAAATGTTCAGTAACAGATATTGGTCGGTCCAAACGTTGGAATGAGATAGACTCTCTCCAAAGCAAGTAAGTTCCTTGATATACAGATTCATGCAATGCTCTTCCTATTTTATACATTAAATAAAATAAATAAATATAAATAATGCTGGACAATTCACACAGCATTATCTAGCCCCATGGTAGGCAGAGCTTGTGTTATGGGTACTAGATAACTGTTATACATAATACAATATATTAGATAGATAGATATGTTTTTTATAATACAAAGAAAACGATCAGAACACCCGGAACAAATATCTGCAGATTGTACACACAATTGTTCCGAGGCGGGAATCGAAACCGCAACCTTCTGCGTCGCAGGCGGACCTTCGCCCACCGCGCCACATCGGTCGACATTAGTTACTATACTATAGATTGCTACAAACAATAAGTTTAACAGGTAATCAGCATGAAAGAAATTTCTATTCAGTTCTATGACTCTATGACTAAGCGATGATGCAAATAGAAACATATTGTTTTGACTCATTATAAATACAATGTAATGCAATTAAATAAATAAAACACAACAACTTATTATACCGTCATAATATCTTCAATACTGAGTTCAATACGATCACAGATCGGTTCGCTGAGCGTGGTGATTATGGAAAAAACTCCCTCGTTTTGGGAAGGCTTGTTCAGTTCAGCAGTGGACGAATTAAATATATATTATATAAATGAATGACATAAATGAAGAATGTTGATGGATCAAGTTGTGTGTATTTTGTTGATTGTTACTAACAATCAACAACATACACACTTACCTATGTACTTATTTAGTAAATGTTGAATACAACAAAATGATGGATAACACTTACCTACTTATTTTGTAAACGTTGCATTTATCATTATTGCTAAGACGAATATTTTACATTACATTAAAGACGAGGAAAATGAATAAAAATATCAAAACATGAGGCGTCTTGGATTTTACACTTGCACTGTGTTCGTTGAAGAAATATAGAAGCGTTGCACAATCCACTTTATAGTTAGACAAACCTTCTCTAGAGTACATCAGCAGTCTGCAATCTGCGTGCTTGGAAACATACACTCTTTTTCCCGTTATAGGATCCTTCACTGAAGTGACCCTCCAGTCTTTGATGTCGTTGTCGTTGCTTGGAGGTCCGTAGGCGTCGTCTTTTTTCCCACTCGGCTTCTCGAACCACAGACTCACGTCCACAGCATCCTCCAACATCTTCCTAGTATTGTAATCATGGATGTAGAAGCTGAGGAAGGTCATGGCGGGCGTGCAGTAGACCGACAGCGTCTCCGTAAGTTCAACATCCTCGACTCGAAGCCAGCACTGGTTGGCGCGGTCGTTCCGGTTCGGCAGTTCCAGAGGCATTGGCAACACCAAGGGCCTTGCCAACTCTGCCCCCTCACCGCACACCAATCCAAGCAATAGACTCGATATTATGCTCGCAAGTAACATTTTAAATGTAGTTCTCTCGCGACGTCATGATTGGAACTAACTGATTGCCGGGCTTTGGCTTTGTGTATCCGTCACGAAACACTG
This sequence comes from Eupithecia abbreviata, assembly GCA_943735965.1. Taxonomy (NCBI): domain Eukaryota; kingdom Metazoa; phylum Arthropoda; class Insecta; order Lepidoptera; family Geometridae; genus Eupithecia; species Eupithecia abbreviata. The sequence continues at coordinate 10,047,506 of OX030978.1, forward strand.
CAGAATGGCCGCGCTGCCTTCGCTAGATATCGTTACAGGTTGAAGATTGCTTGATTGCTATTTTTACAACTCATTGTTATGGGTACTTTGGCACGTGATCCAATATTCATTGCGAATTAGTTCTGATGGCCGTATTGTAGGATTAGCAGTTTGTTCAAAAGTATCCATTTGATTCTATATAGTGTCATAACCTTGGCTTCCCTAGACATGCACCGAAGGTAAACAAACCATTATGGGCTTTTATGGAATGTTACTTGCTACCGCAATGATTGAACGAAAAGGATTTCCAGTCATGCTCGTAAGGCTCTAGAGTAGGTTAGGTACCTACCTACCTACCGATCCATACTTTATGTAACGTTATCAAGTATATAATATGATTACCTACAGTATCACTATCATTTAGTTGTAAGTAATATCATACCTTTAGAATTAAACGCTGTAGTTACAAAGAATTTTTAACCAAACTTGAAATATGGAAAAGTTTCTATGTTTAGCTGTATGAATGTTTTTTTTATGTATGTTCGTCGATTTCCCTGTAAATTATATACCGATTTTGCTATTGTTTAAATAATGATTTGGAGGTCCCTTAAAACATAGTATATAGGTAGGTAGGTGTACTAACAATTATGGTAAACAACTGAAATAAATGATTTGATTTGATTAAAAAAATGATTCCTGAGGATTAGTATTCCCACAAAACTTAAAAACAGTGTAAAATTAAGGTGTACGAAGTCGGTTAGTGGTTTTTACAAAACTATTAAATTATGTAGTATAGGTACTCATCACATCACTATACTTAAGTAGCATTATCTTCCAGACTGAGCAAAATTTAATTTTCTTTTTGTCATTCTGTTAAATTATCTTCTTTTAGCTAGAGCTACAAAACGTTTGACATAATGTCATGTTGTAAAATTATAGTCTACAAGTAACCTAATCGTAGCAATTATTTTACAAACTAGGTACACAGTTTTTATTCTTGCCTTAAGTAAATCTGTGAGCAATCACTTGCTTTTGATAATACTAAACGCTAAGGCTTAGAAACGAATATACTTAGATGCTTCTGTGGGCAATCGAATTAAAATAATAAAACACAGAAGCCTCACATAGTATTTTGCACACGCGTACACATCATGTAAATCCTTAGAATAATTATAATACTAAATTTCTTCGAACCGTTTCTAAAACTGCTGGCTTCGCACGCATTTTTGCAGTGAGTAGTAAAGCCCCAGAGGTCATCTATAAAAAAAGAGTTTGGTAGGTACCTTAGGAAAATTTAAGCCCTGTGGATTAATTAGTGGAAGTTAAAACATCAATATTTATTTATATAATGCCTTTGTATTAAATAAATATCGGTGCGTCTGGTCGAAGCGCCGCATGACCCGGGAGATGGTACGAGTAAGTATCGGGCGCAACGCAACGCATCAGCATTGTCATACAGCGGGAACAGCAGCCAGCGCGACTGGTATTGATATGGATCAGTTGAGCTACCTGTAGATTGTTCGGAAGTTTATACTTATACAAGGGAAGTTTGTACTTAATGATAAGGATACGGTGTATAATGATAATTACCATCGACGCACAGAAAATCTACAAACCAAGTTCTTCTCTCGTATTTATTTTAAATGTAAGACATACGAACAATAGGTAAATAAATAAAAAATAAAGCCAGTAAAGACAGACACAAGGAAAGATCAATGACTCATGTTTCTAACAGTTCAATTGCGTGTGATTCAGAGAAACCCCAATTGTTTAATAGGGTTGCTCAGCTTGCGATGACGTCACATCATCAGCTGTTGCGTGCCTATGACACATTATCCTGCCCCAGGTTGCCTCGCCCCGCTCGCATATGAAGGTGTGACGAAGGCCCGACCAAAGCCAGGTAGCTGGCAGTAGCTCTGTCTCGCTTTAAAAAATGCAAATGTTGCCAGTTTATATAATTTTGGACAGTGTTTGGGAAATTTCTTTTGAGAAATCAACAACTTTAATAATTTTTGTACTTTTTTTTAATAAAGAAACACACAAAATTAATATTGCATTGCATCTGTTATCTACTAACTACATTGCCGGGTTCATTAGACACTCAAATTAGTTTTTATTTGACGGGTAAACCACTACAACGCGATCGCTTCTGGGTAAATTTTCTATACCCTGAGCTGGTCACCCTGTATTATACCTAACTTGTTTTGTATGTATCAACATTGCGTGTTGGTTGGTACAGGCAGTGTGGAATCAACAACCCATGTGACCGAACCTTGGCGCGTGAAGTGAATGTCTCGCGCGCAACTTCAGTCCGATGCGCTAGATTCCCCGCGGCGCTCGCGTTTTCTCTTTGTTTTGATAACGTTCGCAAAATGTCTCTGCGCTGGTGTGTGTTTATTTATGCGCTTTTACTATGTTCCACGCTGCAAGTGAATGCGGGGAAGTACAGAGGAGGCAGCCACAGCTACCCTAAATCAGGTGGATTGTCCGGAGGCAGTCATCCATCACACTCGTACCCGACGCATACCGGACTATCTGGAAACAATCGAGGTGGAGGCCAATCACATTCCTATCCTCCGTCTTCCGGACAAAACCACGCGTACCCATCATCTGGTGGCAGTCATGGCTACCCAGCCTCTCCAGGGCTGTCTGGCAACAGCCCAAGTAGAGGAGCATCCGGAAACACGCACACATCGCATACTACAACCAATGTTTACAACAACTATCACTACAGTCCGCCTCAACAAATAAGGTACACTCCCCCTCACGGCGGCGCCCCAATGAGCTATCCAGTCTACCACGGCACACCTCCGACATACGTCTACCAGTACAAGGACTCGGGTAGCAAATACGGGACTCTGCTAGCCGGTCTGGCGCTCCTCAACTTGGGAACCCTCGCGGGAACCGCATACGTTGCAACCCATAACGGGCACGGAGGCAGCAGCGGCTCCAACTACAGGGCAAGTCCAGGCGAAATCTGTAAATTCGGCGTCAAAAAAGACAATGGCGACTACGAAGAAACGAGAATCGATTGCCAGCTGATTTCTAGTTTTATTATGCAAGAACAGATGAATCCGCAGCAAAATGGCGGCACTAACACCACATCAATCGTTACAACAACCGTGACGAACGTCACAATGGTTAACGGCAGTGTCGGGGTAGAACAACCAGCACCTCCAACTTCTGACCAACGACCTATTTACACAATGCTGGAGAACGGGACACTGGTACCTTTGAACGGGACTTTAGTCAATGGCACGACCTTCCTCCCTGGTGTCGTACAGGTGAACACAACAAGCTCCGCAGCAGCCAGCAATGGGGTGCCGTCATCGTCATCGGTGACCACGACTACGACGAACACCACGACCGTCGTCAACGCCTTGGACGTGAAGGGCAAGCCAGTGGACGTGACCCCGGGGATGGTGTGCTACGTCCTGCGACACACGTCTTCCTCCAACATGAAGAAGAGCGTACCTTGTGGTCTCCTGCAGAGTTATGCGACACAGTCTTTGAAAAAGAATTCGGCGGCTCGGAACATGCCCTTATTTACAGTCGTGACGGTTGTGGCGGCAATGATCTTATCTTATTAAATAGTATCTAGCTAGTGATTTAATCAAGTTCAGTTTTTTATGCTTTAGTTAGGTATTACAAAGTTTAATTTTGGAGGATATTATCTTACATTTCTAATTACTTTTCTATATAAAACTAGAAAATGACTTATATCTCTGTATGGACCATAATATTTTGCTACCTATTAATATTATATTGATTCAGTTTGTACCTATCTTAACGTTTGATTTGTCTGTGATATAAACATTCTGTTAATTTTATACAAACGTATTTTATTAACCTCTAATATCATTAACAAGTTTATATTAAAAATAGGTAAGGTAAGTACTAGGTTAGGTATATTATAATAATAGGCACATATTAGTTAGATACTTAGGTACTTGTGTAGAACGATATACCTACATTATGAAACGGAAGTTTCAGTTTGAAAAATGAAATTTGATACAAAAACAAAGATCTACCAGCAGAGCAAACAATTACACGGACAAATGTTATAAAAGGAAGTTGTTAATTCTCAATATCAATTCCACTTTATTAGCTAGGTATCGGAACCATAGAGCCAACCAACAGACCTAGGGTATCATTCATTCTCAAACAACACAGGCATAAAACTGATACAGAGGTAGTTGTTCTAGAATGAGTTTTATTGACTACAGGCAAACTTTAACTCTAAAATTAACGTTACAAGGTGTATTGTTTCAAATAATGTATTTGTTTTTTCCCTGCATGTGCATGTACGATGTAGTCATATAAGTATTTGAGCAGTCGGAACGCATATTGAGTTTCGCTTTTGTAAATTTAAACGCGACGCCTTTCCCAACATTTAAATCCTCAACTTTATCGTACAGCGTTTGTCATGTTCTTTCATAAATATTGATATTATCACAAGTGTCTATATTAACATATTCAATTGTTTACATACAATTAAATATTTTTGCACTTGTTTCATTCTTTACATATTCATAATAGCTACTGATACGCTAAAACCATTGAACTGATAAGAATGAAATATCACGTAGGTACGTACCGATCATCATTTTTGCTACAGACGAAATACATAGAGTAATCTATGTAATTTTTTTTTAAACTAAATGACATCCAGAAATCTTTTGCTCATTTATCATAGTGTTTTTTAATTGCTACGTCGTCGTCGTCGTCGTCGTCGTCGATTACATTTTATTGTTACCTTTGTTGTTCTTCTTATAATATACTATTTGTATTTAGCATGTAGTGAACTCGAACTTTACATGGTTGTGCAATTAACTATTTTATTAGGTTTGTACTTTTTAGGATACCTTATTGCTACGCCCACTGGTAGACCAAAATCACAAAAAATAAAAATTGTTATCAATACGACCGAGTATTCTTGTCCAGTCAGTATAACAACCTCGTAGTCGTATCTATTTAAATCGCATCAAAATGCGTTGCGTAGTTTTAAAGATCTAAGCATACATAGGGGACAGACAGACAGCGGGAAGAGACTTTGTTTTATATTATAAGTGATATTGGTTCAAAGCAAAACTGTCGCATGTGGTCAACTTGTATTTTGGCAAGTACAGTAGTGCTTTCCTTTGTTGATTCGTACAGTTTTGTACTCATAGTGACAGGTAGGTGGTCGAACAGCTCATATTAGGTAAAATTATTAATTTGTTTCCAGTTAATAAAAAATCACAATTAATTATATAAGTACCTATAGAGCTTTTCAAAATAATAAATGCGAATAAACTGTTGAGTAGTTAAATAATAGGAATTAAATTAAGTTTATTACATGATTTGACGTAAATGAATTGCATTATGTCAACATTGAGAACATTATCTCTAATAAAAAGGATTTTCAACTCATTGTTGCTTGCACTGTTGCACTTAATGACTGAGTTGGCAAGAAGGCAAAGGGAAAGTTAGTCGCGATGGCCATAACCGGATACGTCATCAGTCGTAATGCAGGCAGTACACTACACACTGGCCGAGAAGTCTTGTCGACTGTTTTGAGCACAAAACAATATCATCATCATCAACCTATAATAGTTCACTATTTGACATAGGCATCTTCTAATGAGTGCTATAGTGTCTGTCTTCAGTTTGCCGTATCCAACATCTGCCTATATACCTGCAGTATTTCGCAAGTCGTCATCCCACCTGGCCGGAGGGCAAGCAACAAAACAATATATATTCATAATAACGTCTCATACGCATGTCCTCTAACCGAATCCATCTGTGTTATGTACATGTTAACATGTACATAACACATTCGTTTTGTCACTTGAACTGTGGCCAAGACAAGACGAGAGTCTACGAGCGAACCTGAGGCGAGGCTAGCCCACCAGTGAGTTTACCATGAGTTTTAACAATCTTTACTAGCTAGCGACTGTAGTTAACAAAATGTATGAAAACTTTTACAGCGCCTCTAGCGGATAGTTGAGTTACTAAAATGCGCACCATAAGTCGCGTAGATAACTATTCTACGTCACAGTGTAGTAAACTATACTACAGCGACTGTAGTTTGGGCTCCATTTCCATAGAATTTGGTACCATGAGTTACAAATTTTACAGATGTCATAGTAGCGTACTATTACTACAGTAGTTACGGCACTCACCGACCATTTGCTTCGTGAAAAGTTTGTGATAGATTTGGCGATTTTGGAATTAAAAATGTATAATAGAGCACGTTTTGCCTGGGAAATGTTAGCTTCTGCCGAATTAGAAGATGAACGATTTATTATTGAATTAATTAATATTGAAATGAAATAATATATTACGATGAATTATTTTGCAGCTCATTAAAACAACTCTTAGTACTACTTACATTATATACTATTATTCTACGCTCACGGTCATTATCAACATGTTGTTGGAGAGGCAAACCATTTTTCTCAAGAAGCGATGACTTTATTACATTGAAGAAATAGCCCTAAAGTACGCCCTAAATAGGCTACTTACTTCTTCATGTTTAGGGCCTAGACTTCTTGTTTAGGGCCTAAACCATCCAACTGTTGTGAATATGTTTATTAAATTTCCAGTAACACGTCGGGAAGTATTGCAGAATTCACTCGTCGAATGCTCGGTAAGTTCAGCTGGTCTCGGGGTATGTCGCCGAGCGTGTACTGCCACAATAACGCGATTTGTGTCATATGATTAGGTAGTTCCAAATTTACCAGCAAGACTTCTAATTATTTATTATTATTTATTTATTTATTTTAAGCCATTACTGTCCCACTGCTGGGCAAAGGCCTCCCTTTTCTTCTTCCACTCCTCGCGATCCAACGCTGCAACAGGCCATGATGGAAGATGTACCTCGAGCTCGTCGCGCCATCTAATCTTGGTCTCTAATTATTTATTGAACAAAATTATTTTAGTTTAAAATATTAATTCCAACATTGTTAAGTTATATCTTGGGGGTTTCTCAGACGATTACAAATCTGGTTTTTACTATATTCAGGGTTCTACAAATAATTTAGATAGGAGATATAAAGTTTGGCGCCCATTGTAAACCATTTGCTAAAACTTTGAATCAATCGTAGTTTTGAAGTCTAACGACATAAGTACTACCTACTAATACTAATATTTAGTAATATGTATATATTAATATGAAAAGTATATATTAAAAGTATATATAGTACCTAGGTAGTTTGTTTTGTGCTTGGGTTCCATAACAGATGGCTTACAGCGTGGAGAAATATTCTTATCTAAGTTTACTTTCAGTTATTTATAACTAGAACCTATAAATACACTACTCAACAAAGTCTAGGGAACAAGCAATAATACTTCAACTTTTTTGTGAAAACTCGTAAAAAAGTACTGGTCACTAAAATTTATAAATTAAGGCTGGAAGAGGAATAAATGATTTGTTCGAAATTCAAAAAAAATTTAAACAAGAGTGCGAAAGCTTTTCAAAATAAGAAGGAAAAACCGAACTTGGTCGCAGAGTAAGGGGTCTGCTAGCATAAAGTTGTTGTGATTTTTGTCATGTATCGATTTGTTTCTTGTGAAAAACCATTACTGCTAACTTTTTCGATATTTTTGAAACTCTAAGCGTTATGTCACGTCGTCATTTAACGCGGGAAGAGATGCTTAGGGCTGTGGGTATGTTGGAAGCTAGACGTAGTCAACGCGATATCGCGGCCGCTGTTCACACACATCCAAGCGTAATTTGCCGATTATGGGCACGCTACAGGGCTACAGGAGATGTAACCGAACGTCACCGAGGAAGATACAGGGTCACTACCCAGAGACAAGATCGATTTCTGCAAAATGCTGCAAGAAGGCAGCCCCAGATTACAGCTCGCCAGTTGGTAGGAAGACTCCAGTCCCAGCACCAAGTGGTTATCAGTGACCAAACTGCCAGGAGAAGATTACATGAAGTCAATCTCCGCGCTCGCAGACCATTAAGAGTTCCAGCTTTGCGACGTGGAAATCGAGGGCGTCGTTTATTGTGGGCTAATGCACATTTGCGATGGACCGACAATCAGTGGGCACGTGTTCTCTTTTCCGATGAGTCTCGCTTCGGATTTCATCCTGATTCAAGGAGAGTGCGTGTTTGGCGTGTTCCTGGTCGCCAAAGTAGACTCCGAAATCCTCAGGAAGTTCATCCTTATCAAGGCGGAACGATCATGGTGTGGGCTGGAATTCGCCTGGGTGGGAGAACTGATCTCGTTCGCATACGAGGCAATTTGAACGCAGAGCAATACATTGAACAGGTAGTGCATCCTATGGTCATCCCCCACCACCAGCAGTTTGGCCAAGATTTCGTGTTCATGCAGGATAATGCACGCCCACACACCGCAAGACAGCTGATGAATGTGTTCAGCGAGCACAATATCACGGTATTAGAGTGGCCTGCTCAGTCCGCCGATCTCAATCCAATTGAGCATGCATGGGATTTACTCGGAAGAAGAGCTTTCAGTGATTTTCCTCAAAATTTGAACACGGGAGAAGAACTTTTTTCGCATCTCTCCAGAATATGGAGCCTTATTCCACAGGCGACAATTGATAACTTGATACTCAGCATGCCACGCCGATGTAGAGCCGTGGCTAATGCCCTGGGAGGTCCAACGGATTATTAAACAGCTGCAAATAATGTTTTTTCATTTAATTTCCACGTAAGCGTCATATGTTTTTATAATTTGAAGAATTTTTTTTTTTTGGTTTATGCACTATTTCAGTTTTTTTTATTAAACCTTAATTTTTTACATGAACGCTTTTTATTTAATTGCATAACTGAAATCAAAAATAAATTTCGCTTCTTTTGATGTATAACATCTGGGACAAAAAAAAGTTGAATTAAAAGTATACACTAAAATATCCTTGTTCCCTAGACTTTGTTGAGTAGTGTAGTAAGAAAGTTTGTACTTAGGATATTTTCAAGGATACGATTTTATGGACACATCCAAAGGTTGCCTGGAAGAAATCGCTGGTACAGGGGGGCTGGGGCGTGGGGAATCATACTATAAGCATTGCCTAACTATAAGCATCCTGTCAAAGTTTTGTGAACGAAATACTTACCTCGATCATCGGAAATAGGCGAATACATTTCACATGTAAGTGTAGTTGTATTTTGTTACCACAACCAAGATACAAATAACCAAACAACATTTACAAATTACTTAAGAAGGTACCTAGTACTTAACTAATTTGTAAGTTTAATTTTTGAGTACAACCAAGGCTCTTAATGTTGTCCTTATCAATATTTCCTCAAATAGTTTTGCCATCGGAATTCACACCAGTCTGTTCCGCTTACATTGTTGTGCGTGGTAGTCGTACAATCTATAATATAACATCCGCACAAAAATACCACATACAATACAATACAATACAACAATTCTTTATTGTACACCATAATCAAATTAATCATTACAAAAATACATTATATGCGACAGGTACAATGGGCGGCCTTATCGCTTAGAAGTGATCTCTTCCAGGCAACCTTTGGATGGAAAAAATTATATGAATTTAAGAAAAGGCAGGGGTGTACCTCAGGTTATCTAAATAAGAATACTAAAAAACAAATAATAAATATTACAAATTCCAAAATAAATAATACACTACTTAAATACATAAATAAATAAATAATAATAAGTACCAATATTATTCTTTTGGCAGGAAAAACTCCTTGACGTGAGCTTTAAAAACAGGCAAGGATCAGGGCGCGCGGCAGCGTGACCAAGCCAAGTTCAAGCAAAGGAACGCGCCGAGTGTATCATTACACGAACCACTTGGTGCCACTTTTGACCCTTCTATAACTCAAAACGTCTTGAACGTAAACACACAAAACTACGTGTGTTTAATTATATCTATAAGGACATGTAGAACCCCAATTTTCATGAAGCTAGCTCAAACGGTTACAAAGATATGAAGGTCAAAAAGTCGTAAAAATTCACATTGACTGACTGACATATATATAGTACCTAAACCTAACCTACTTCCAGATGACCTAGAAGGATGAAATTTGGAATCCAGCTAGGTAATTGTGTGTAAGCGTAGGAAAAAATCAAAAAATAAAAAAAAGTCAAAAAATAAGTGATGTTAGCGACGACGACCTTATGTCAATGAAATAAGGTTTAAATTCGAATAGAATCCGCATTGCATAGAATAAGCAATAGTAGGTACTAACGTCTCCGATTGCGCAATAGAATACAGCGTAGTTGTTAGGGACCGGCAAATAATAGATTCTGTTTTCGAAGTAACTACATATTTTTACTACCTCACACTAGATGTCACTAGTGTAGGGGACGTACTAAGAATTTTCGTACCAGGGGGGAGTAAAACGTATGCATGCATACGAAGCATAAAAAGTCTTTTGATATGATTAAGTTATACTAATTTCAGAGTCAGTGCAAATAATAGACAAATCATAACTAACTAAAAAAATCTTTAAAATTTTATTCACAAAATTCATTTTCCAGCAAAAATAACTGTTTTGATTAGTTGTTGTCGGTTGGTTGCCCTATCATTTTCTATGGTTGCAAAATGCTTAAAACGAATACCTATATATTTTTCAGATATTGATTTAATCAGAAGAATAATATGATTATCAGTATTATCAACAAGAACAAATCTTCGTATATTTCCTCGGAGTCCAGTCTTGTTTATTAATTTTTGTGATCCATTGCTGTCTTATATTATCTTGAGATGGAAATCTAGAACATACACAATTTAAAATTGCATTAATAGGTGGGCTTCAATTTCATTAAATTTACTAAACAACTACTATTATAGTAGTTGTCTCACGGAGGAAAAGTACTTTCAATATAGAATATTTATTATAAAACATTCCATAGGTGCATTCCATACATGCTATGTTTCAACATAGCCGTGGGACATTCAGTAAAATAATTGGATCCTAAATACGGCCCTGGCCCTGTTTTTCTTTATAAGTTAATGGTTGACGATAGATGGCGGCTTGTTTAAAAATGACTATAAAAACTAAAAAATTAAAATTTTGGCGACTAAAAAGTCTTTAGGAACTTAAGTTGAAGTAATTTCAGTACATATGATTATTAAAATATATTAAAACTGAGCCCTACGTACCTATAAATGTTTATTTCCCATGATACAAAGTATCGCCATCTATTGTCAAGTAGAATTATATTTGGAAACGCCGAGTCGCAATGGAAATGTTCGAGAACTTTTAAAATATTGATGCGGTATTCAGAAAAATCCAAAAAGAATTATATTGGTCAGTTGTGTAGTTGAACAAATTTCAGTACATTTGATTATTAAAATATATTATTACTGAGCCCTACGTAGGTTTATTTCCCATGATACAAAGTGTCGCCATCTATTGTCAAGTAGAATTATATTTGGAAATGCCGAGTCAATACCTGCCTAGTTTTCTTTACAAAAAGTAATGATATCCCACCAAAAACATAAATGTAAAATAGGAGAGCCAAGTTCAATGCAAAAATTATGATTGGCTGTGGGCTTCGCGGCAAAAAGAATTGATATCTGAATGAGTGCCAAGTCAAATCTATGTAGGTTAGATTTGACTTGGCCAGTTTTTATCAGAATTAAAACGTTGAATAACTTTATAAAATGACTGATGTAATGAAAACTGGCCAAGTCAAATCTAACCTACATAGATTTGACTTGGCACTCATTCAGATATCAATTCTTTTTGCCGCGAAGCCCACAGCCAATCATAATTTTTGCATTGAACTTGGCTCTCCTATTTTACATTTATGTTTTTGGTGGGATATAGTTTTTCTAATGGACTCTGGTAGTGCATTCCACAACCTTATGGCCAGGATGGAGAAGGACACATACATACCTACATAATTATATCTCTCTCGCGCGATATATGGATTGGCTTAACCGCTCTAAGCTTAGCCGTACAAGGACGAATTCATATCAATTAACGGGATTAAACTATGAAAGACAACTGAAATAACCAATTTACTATTTAAGGAACTCATCATATCACTTATCATACCATACAGTTATTTCACCATAAAGTTTAAATGTCTCAACAGATTAGGATGTATGGAGTATCGTTAGAAGTTAGTTTAAATTTTTTGTATATTAGGTTGTTTGAAAAGTTAGTCTTCACCATTTTTATTGTATTTTATTGTTTTAATAAAATCAAAGCCTAAACAGTCTAAACAGTTCAAACCTTAGTTATGTAACTTTCCTAACGCGGCCAAAACGGCCGAACAAAATTCTAACACAAAGAAAATCAAACAAACAAAATAATACAACCTACAGAAATGATTAGAAAGTTACAGTTAATTAGAAACATAAAAAAAATTAATAGAACATATTTAACTTTAAGCAATAAATATATTTTTGTAAATAAATTTCTTGTAAATTTGTATAGGAGCACACAGATGAGTATTTTATTTATAATATCCCATAACTTACAAGCACACAGATCCCCTGGTACTGTCCACGATCCTATCCATCCATGGTTGTCTGGTAGAGATCGCTCTTGAGCGATAAGACCGCCAATTGTAATAATATATGCTGAGTTGGGACCATTTTGTAGTTTAAACTAAATTTAATAATATTATATTTTCGCTATATGTAGTATTTTCTTTAAGTGGTAGGTAACGATTTTTCTGTTTTTCTGTTTTATTTATGTTTAACTACAAATAAAAAATAAACAATAAGCAATAAACGATTTGATTTGATTTGAATTGTACTTAATTTTTAAGTTTTTACTGTACATTGTTTATGGTTAAAGTGCAATAAAGAATTTTCTTTCTATCTATCTATAAACAAAATATTTTGATAATACAAATATTTATCTCACTGTAGCAGTGATTCAACTTCGGGAAAAACAAACCACCATCTACAACTTGGGTACCTAACCTACCACATTGATCGGTATAGTTGTTAAAGTAAACGATAAGGCAATGTTAATTCAACAAGCTGAGGTTTTTGAATGCATGAATGGTTAATATTTTGAAATATTGCTCCTACGTGTGAACGGGACAGTCGAAAGTGACTCAGTCAAGCAATAAACAACGTACATTAAATTGAATCATCGTCAATGTTAAATTAATATAATAACGGAGTAGGTACTTTATTTGTCTCACTTGTATTGGGGTAAGTGTATGTATTACGAGTATGTACTATGTTTGTCCACGCATATGTCCGAAATTATTTAAAGACAAATTTTACTAATAAACATAGTCTTGTGCATATAATATTGTTGGGAGTTGGGATTCCCTCTGACCGGGGGCCCCTTCCGGCTGGGGGCCCGTGACATTTTGTCGACTTGCCACCCTGTAGTTACGCCACTGTATTTTAAAAAAATAGGGTTCTGAAACACAGACATAAGGCTAGGGCTTCTGGCTTCACGAATCGCGAGACCGTTTCTACATGGTTTCTATAGCTTTCTTGTACATTGTGCTACGGTGATTGAACTAGGACCCAACTAGGATCTTACTTAGCTGATTATTCCGTTTCTTCTCTGTCGTCTCCTAGAATTGGTCTTACGTCATTCAATAGACGCTGGCGTTCCGCATAGGCAATAGGCTCATTGCAAGATAAGGAGGATCTACCTACGTACACTACTTCTAAACACATTCACTGTTTGGGCAACATCAATTTAATTCCGACATATATATATTAAAATTATGAACTGTTTTTATTAACCGTATTTTAATATTTCACTTAGGTACTTAGACTAGACAATTAGTACCTACCTACATATTTAATATTTTTACCAAAAACAACCTCGGTCTGCATTCCACTTGTTGTTTACGTCTAACAGGGTACACATTGTGATACTTACTTATACATAATCACCTATATGTGATGACAACAATAAATATATTGAGCCAACTAAGCCAGAAAGACGACTAACTACGAAAGACTGCAGGTAGATGCTGGATGCGGCAAGCTGAAGACAGGGCGCTATGGCGCTCATTGGGGGAGGCCTATGTCCAGCAGTGGACTGCTACAGGCTGATGATGATGATAATGAACTAAGCCAGTACATCTACTGAGGCGATGATAAAAAAGGCAAAAGGAAAAGGTGAAAGAGCTTCCTTTTGTGTATTTTTAACACCTCCACTGCGATTTCCAATTCACCTGCTAAGGGTGGTGAACACCACCCCCTGGTTGAACCACGTTCAGCAGTGGAAGTATAGTATGTGTGCTTATAAGGCAATATAATTATATTTTTACAAAATAATAGCATACAAAAATACTTTATTGTAGGTTCACCAGATAAAGGTTATTACAAAAAGACATTACATACGATGATGTGACAATGGGAGACTGGGAGGCTTTATCGCGTAGAAGCGACCTCTTCTTCATATTTCATCAGAAACATTATTTATTAGCCGCGTACCCACCTAGCGCACAGGCTCGCGCGGCAGCCTCGGTGTCCGGATCGCGAGCGATGGCGCCCGAGGCAGCCCCCCGAGGCACGTCCACAGCCGCCGAGGCATTTGGCTCGCGAGGCTGCCGCGCGAGCCTGTGCGCTAGGTGGGTACGCGGCTATTAACTCAGAGTAAACTAAACAAAACAAGGTCGATTTCCTTAGTGTACAGTGTTATCAGTAGGTTTTTATAATTATAAAGACCAGCAAATGCAAGAGACCCAGTTACAGACTTGTTTTCTTTTTCAAACAAAATTAAGTTAAAAAGAGTATTGTACACAATTTCAGACCATTTAATTAACTAAACAATTAGTCTCGTTCTCGCAATCTTCAAACAAGTGCTAAGATAAGAGACGTTTGTTTTCTCAAAATAAGGAAAATAAATGAATAGAAAAAGGTTTGTTAGTCAATCCCCATTAAACTAAGCCAGAAAAACACTGCTAAAAGTAATATTGTTAAGGTGATTTAAGCCTCAAAATTTTGATTAGTTTTTGTTTATATTTATTTGTCATTATATTTATTTGTATTTTTTTGTGGTTGATTTAAAAATACCTTCACACTGCTATTGCTGACGCACTAGCTTGCGCTTGTCGTAATAAGTAATACATAAATAATGCTGGACAATCAGCAGAGCTTGTGTTATGGGTACTAGATGACTGATTTACTTTAATACAATAGATTACATAGATAGATATTTTGATTATACATATAATGACCAGAACACCCGGAACAAATATCTGTAGATCGTACACACAATTGTTCCTAGGCGGGAATTGAAACCGCAACCTCTCGCCGCAGAGGTCGTCGTTTAATAGTAGGTACCTAGTTACTCAAGGGTGTTTAAGAGTTTTAATTTTATTTCCAGGGATAATAATAAGCTGCTACGTCTCGGGCGCTGGAGTTGGCTTGCTCCCCCTCTTCGGCTGGCACGCTGACGTGGACTCCGCCCCTGGCTGCTACTTCGTGGAGGTCATGGACTATAACTACCTTCTGTTTCTCTACCTGGCCACTATCGTCACCCCGAGCGTGCTGATGGCAGCTTTCTATGCGCATATCTACCGGGTGGTGGTCAAGCAGGTTAGATTTCTTTTATGACGCTCCATTCAACATACATCATATCTTACCAGCTTATATCCGCGTCTTCGTATGCGTTTTCTATATTTCTATACTAATATATACTTATACTCTATATATCTCTCTATATATATATATACTATTACTCTATACTAATTATAAAGAGGAATGATTTGATTGTTTGTTTGTTTGTATCGAATAGGCTCCGAAACTACTGGGCCGATTTGAAAAATTCATTCACCGATGGGAACCTACACTATCCCCGGTGAACATAGGCTATATTATATTTTAGAAATATGAAATTTGAATTTAACGCGGGTGAAACCGCGGAATAAAAGTACCTAGATACCATATATATATTTCAGGTCTAGCTCATACTGTGAGTAAAATTGCAGCTAGGTCCAAATAGTCGTTTTGGCGTTTCTTTGTCCAAACATCATCACAACTTAACAAACTTCGCAGTGATAATTATTAGTAGGATATTTAACGATGATTTCCATGTAATTTTCTAATGCCATGGGAATTGTAATAATATGGTTCGTCAACATGATGGGTCATATCTCCATATCATATTGTGATATAGGTATATAACTTATCATTTGTCAATGACGTTTGAATAGCGGTTTGAACCAGGAAAATGTATGATTTCACATCATGAAGGAAAAATAGCCAAGTATTCCTTGCGATCAATTTCTTACTAAAATAAATTAAATCGAATCACGTTATGGCCTGCTTATTCCTTGTGCTAAGATTATTGTTTTGAGAAGTTATCGTAACTATTGCTATGGAAACTGCATTTGCTTGTGTTCTATTAACCGACTGGTTCTCAATTCTGGTTATTTTTTATGTAAAAACCTATGCGTGTTACTGGAACGAAATAAAATTCCAATGAGTATTTCGCTTTTGTTTAAGAACCTGTTCCAATACATTTTATTTCCCTGACCGAGGGATTACTATTTGTCTTGTAAAACTTAAAAATACAGTGAAGTTTACAGGTTTTTTTTTGGTTTTTGTCTAAAGTATCTCGAGGTGTAAAATGAAGTACTGTATGAGAGATAGTAGGTATATAGGTAAGCCAACCTACTATCTCTCATGCTTGCTATTTCCGATGTAGCTAAGGCAATCGGGTCATGCAGTGTCAAACATTACACACAAGCCTTTTGTACCTACTCGTTTACCGTGTTCGAAATACTACGCTCTATGAATTTAAATAATACACTACACAGCACAATGCTGTTTGGCTATAATGATCCTTTTGTTCCAGATGAGTGCCGTGTTGACGTTGGAAGGCGGTCGCAGAGTTCCCGGCGGTGGAACCATGCTCAGAGTCCTTGGAGCTGCCCAGAAACGAGAAGTCAAGGCGACACAGAACCTAGCCATCATCGTGTTCTTCTTTATTATCTGCTGGATCCCTCTCTACACCATAAACGCTATCAAAGCCTTCATGCCTGAACTTGATATCCCCAACCCCCTTACTTATGGCTGCATCATAGTGTCACATTTAAACTCTGCCATCAACCCTTTACTTTACGCATATCACTTGAAAGACTTTCAAGCTGCATTGAAAGGTCTTCTGTTCACGATCATTGGCAGAGGTGTGCCGATAGCAGCGGGCTGTAGACCGCCTGTACCAGCCAGAAGACTGAACCTCGAGAGAAGCAATGCTTTGAGGGAGAGGCCCCGAGTCTATATAGATTCTCCAATTTGGCTCCGGCAGAAGGAGACACGGAATACTTCGGTCGAGGAGAGCAAGGCAGTAGCCACGTGTCTGCCCGTTGTTCCCGATGTAGAACCATTCCTGAAGAAAGGTACCGATGGCTCCAGTGAAAGCTATACGCCGGAGAACAGAGATAGTGAGGCAGGCCCTTACTTGATCGAAACCAATGGAGACGATTGTCAAAGCCCGTACAGACAAGTAGAAGAACTGATAAGGAGAGTGAGGAGTGTCGGTGACGAGAACAGCTGACACGAGAGTCAGCGGGCCTCCCGTCTTGCGGATGCAGACCTAAAGCTTTAATCATGCCCAAAGAAAGACATTCCATATGCGATTCCTTACTTTTACCACCGTTACAGACTTTGATGACGGTGCAAAGACATTTTCCACGGAGTTTTCGTTTTCCTTCGTGGTGAAATCGTCCTGGCTTCAATGGCAACGGTGCAGTTTGCTTTGGAGACAAAAAGTATTCTTCTGTAGCGTTTTAAAAGAAGTTCTGGAAATCTTACATATTTATTAACCTACCAACAACGTAAGATATTGTAAATTTCTCTGTAGTCATTTATTTAAAGTTGAGATGTGAGCTGTGTTTTAGATACAATTAATTTTGGATGTGTCAGTTATTAAATGTTGTTTATGTGATGATATTTATGTAGTTATGTATGGAAAGATTTCAGTCAATTGTTGCTTTGGTAATAAAACATATGCTATATTTAATTTCGCTTATCATTTAATTACTTTGAATCACTGCAATAGTAAGTGTCGGTAACATGATCGTGGTATTTCTAGATAATGGATTGATAGGTACCTACCTAGGCAGCTATAGCATCATACAGCTATTGTCAATGTATAACAAAGACTAGGCACTTATATAAATTTTTTAATGATCCTATACATTAGTAGTAAATGGATCATTAAGCTATTCATTTAGCATTATTACCTACTTTTGATGGTACTCTGCAAGGTTTCTAAGAAATTTTAAATAAATAATGCTGAACAATCCACACAACATCATCTAGTCCCAATATAACCAGAGTTTTTATTATGGGTACATACCTACTACGTTACATTCATTTACATAAATATATACTTTGTTATTTTTTTCTTATGTAGGTATACATAGAAAACACCCGGAGTACTCGGAACAAATATCTACAAATTGTACAAAAATTTGTCCTGAGGCGGGAATAGAACCCGCAAACTCAACACAGGAGTCATCTCTGCATTTATTTCTCTTACCTATGATTTCTAGTGTCCGACAGAACTTTCTGGACTATAGGATATTCTAGGACACGAGTTATCAGGCCTACAGCTGACACGCAACATAGAAAATCAACACAGCATTGCGGGAGCCCAACGCCCCCTCACTATCATGGCCATCAACCCAAGTAGGTACCGATATTTATATTGTAGCCGAAATTCCCAACGGCGATATGAGCTTATTTCCGTAATGCATATAACCTCCGTGTTATAACATTTCCAAAGTAAAGTTACATAAAATTATATGTATATATTATTGTTATATATATATAAATTATATTATTGTTATCGTACATAAACTTTGACCTGATTTAGTTTCTGAGTAGACAAGACACTCCTTGCTCGACCGATTAGACAGAGATTCGGTTGGACACTACCTATAACGATTTACTTGAGGATATGAGTGACGAGGATAAGTTTGCGCCGTTCTTAAGACAACGTAGGTATAAATAATATAGCTAAAAACTAGTTTTGGTGTATCTGAAGATGACCTTCAATTTTCAATATTTCGCTTGAAATCACATCATACAGTTGTCGCGCCATCTGCCGCACTTTTGAAGAACTACTTTCATAACAAAGAACCTAACTAGATACTGCGCTCGTTTTCATACTACTACTACTCTGTGCTCGTAGCCGACTGTTTAGTTTAGTCATATTTAGATAGATGGAAGAATAAGCACCTAGGAGTATATAGGTAGTATTTTCATGAAAAGTGGTTTCTCAGTAATTAGTGTTTTATTTTGCTTTGGTCACCGGTAATACCCGACATTTTCCTACTATAGAAAACTAGTAGGAAAATGTAACTAAACTTACTCGTATAAGGTTTAAGTACAAATATAAAAGTTATATCATCATCATCATCATCATCAGCCTATAGCAGTCCACTGCTGGACATAGGCCTCCCCCAATGAGCGCCATAGCGCCCTGCCTTCAGCTTGCCGCATCCAGCATCTACCTGCAGTCTTTCGCAGGTCGTCATCCCACCTGGTCGGAGGGCGTCCTACACTACGTTTACCGAGTCGTGGTCTCCACTCAAGAACACGTTTGCCCCATCGGCCGTCGGTTCTTCGCGAGATATGGCCGGCCCACTGCCACTTCAGCTTGCTAATTCTTTGAGCTATGTCGATAACCTTGGTTCTCTGTCGGATGTATTCGTTACGAATCCTATCCTTCAGAGAAACTCCGAGCATAGCTCTTTCCATAGCTCGCTGAGCGACTTTGAACTGGTGGACCAGCCCTATCGTGAGTGTCCACGTCTCAGCTCCGTAGGTCATAACGGGTAGGACGCACTGGTTGAAAACTTTCGTTTTCAAGCATTGCGGTATGGATGACGTGAAGACTTGAGGTAGTTTCCCAAATGCTGCCCAGCCCAGCTGGATCCTCCTTTTGGCCTCCTAAACCAAAAACTCCTAACCCTCCTAAAAGTTATATATAGACATAATAAATACAATTCAAATCTAAGTGGTAACTTAGTACTTACTTACATACCTTCCGACTTAATAAAAATAAAGTTTTATTGCCAAAAAACATAAAAAATCCTTGACTAACCTATGTACATGTACTAAAGTAGTCCCTGTACTAGTAAAAATCTACTTATTTTGAGAATTTTGAACTAAAAGAGTAAGAAGGTAAGACCACTCTTTGACTGTCCAAAAGAACCGTTTTAGGTTAGTTAGGGATAATATAAATTTAAAATATTTTTATATACCTATATCAAATAGTGAATACCTACGTTTAAAAAGGCCATTTCATTAACAGACAAAACATAAGAAAATATGTGAATCTTGTGGCCAAATTCCTTTATTTCATCTTCATCACAACTTTATATATGACACTATACAGGTGGTTTTTTGATAAGGGCGGTGATGGCCAAGCTTTCTTATTAATGATTGTTTTCTTATAAATCGAGGGCATGACTCCTTTCACGATTTTTTAACTCTCGTGGTTTAGGACTTGGCCATCACCGCCCTTCTCAAAAAACCATTATGTATATGAAAGTCGGTATATGGTAGAGGCTACCTAATTTTAACAATAATTCTACCCCGTACTTAACAAGTCAATTAACAGCAATGTCGGAAACTACCTTACCCGCATTTAATCAACTCAAATAAGTGGTCGTTATAATTTGAAAATTATTCTAGAGACCTATGCTGTATTAATGGCTGTTTACCACCCTGTTTTAGAAATCTTTATTCTTTATTTTATTGTGAATTTATAAAGTCTTAAAAGTTTATATCTAATAAGTACCTACATATTTTAACAGTTTGTTAAAACGTCACGGAGAACATGTACGTACATATAAGGTGATTAACAGTAATAGCTAAGAGAGTATCACACAAAGTGCAGATAGTACAAAAAAAATCGGAAAGCAAACAATCTGGGGTAATGCTATTGAGCTGTGGAAAACACATCAAAACAAACTAAATGTTATTTTAAGCCTCGAAACAAGGGCATTGGTATACATACAGTAGCCTACACAGTGCAATGTTGACAAAGTTATTTTTTTTACAAAAAAAAAATTTGTTAAATTATAAATGTGAACGCAATTCTATCTTGAATAAAATCTTCTTTGATTAACAAGTACAAAAAAAAACATCGATATACATGATAATAATCATGCCGACAACATCATGATTTAGGTAAATATGTACAAAAATATATATAAATAAAATATAAATATATCCTTTTTGCAGATAACTTAATTTTGTGGATCTTATTAGGTGAACAAAACAAAGAAGCGTATCGTTAATAATTTCCATTTTTTTGTGTAGCATATTATTTTCGTTTAATATTAAATATTATTCTGTCCACCTAGAATGTCCAGAATATCGTATACCGATATTAATTGTCCAACACCTCGTCCACGATAATTGTAGCTATAATTGCTATGGCTGCATATGAAGTCGTATGTCGCTGCAGTTAAAATCCTACTAATATTATAAACGCGAAAGTTTGTAAGTATGGATTGATGGATGGATTGATGTTTGTTACTCTTTCCCGTAAAAACTACTGAATGGATTTTAATGAAAATTTATAATAATATTATGTAGCTTATACATCATAATAACACATAGGCTACAATTTATAAAGATACATATCTATATCTATACTAATATAATAAAGAGGAAATGTTTGATTTTTTGTTTGTTTGTTTGTTTGTAACGAATAGGCTCCGAAACTACCGGACCGATATAAAAAATTCTTTCACCGTTGGGAAGCACTATCACTACTATACACTATCCCCGGTGAACATAGGCTATATTATATTTTCAAAAAGTTAGGGATTCTTACTAAAACTCCAATAATATAACGTGGTAACCAAGGTGTAAAAATTCACCCAATAAAGTGAAATTCGAGTTTAACGCGGGTGAAACCGCGGGGAACAGCTAGTATTGTATATTATCCAAAATATCTATCACCACGCGGAGTGAAACCGCGGGGCGCAGCTAGTTCTCCATATAGTTACCATTCTGCTAATCTTTATGCGACAACGACTGACATAGCACTAAGCTCTTCTGTGTGTATTCCAGCGTTATTTATTTAACATAGAACCAAAGCTTTCTAGACTGTCCTTGTCCAAGTAAAGATCAAAAAGAATACAAATACTGCGTAGGTGAAGATTATTAAACAATAAATAAAACGAGAAAGAAAGAAAATATTTATTTGTGTTTCATATAAAATAATACAACTTATGAACTAATAATAATAAAGATAACAAATTAGGAACGAATAAAAGAATTAAAATACGAGAACACAGAAAGGCTACCGGCTCAGCATTAAATGCTACATTGACATAAGCCAATGCAGCGCTGGTTTTCAGCGGCGCGCCAGGGTGCTGAGTGCAGCACACAACACAAATCACTAATAATAACAAATTAACACGCAAATCCCAAATTAAAACACTAATAACAACGATATAACAAAATAATTCAGTTTTTACAATGGTAAGTTAAATAAAGAACAAAAATAAATTTAATACGTAATCATCATAGATGATATCTTTATCTCATGCTTCATCTGAGAGATACCAGTGGCGATGTAGCGTGGGTTGGTATTGACATTTTTGTTAGTTCTTTAGGTGGTCACAAACAAGTTAAGAAGATTATGAAAAAGTAATAACAGTGAGCGGAGCGAGCCCTAAAAATTTAGAGAAAATTAATATTGAAGCTTGCAGAACAGCCTCCTCTTGGACCCCCGTCCCCAATTACGCCGCTAGTAAGTACTTACCTATAACTTGACAGGAATGTTGGTTCGATGTAGGTACAGAATCAGAGTCAATAGCAATTATTCTTTTTAAAAAATAAGCACATAGACAACTTATAGACAAATAAAAAATATATTTATTTCGGTTGTTTGATTAAAAGTACGTAACAATCGTTTCGTAGAGAAGGCTACTCAGGGTGTAATTTCAAAGATGACTCTATACTTTGGTTAAATAGAAAGTACAATACAGTTACCAGTTATTTCTTCATTAAATTATTTAAGTCAAGACGTATAACTTGACTGGACATAGTGCATAGTGGGTACAACTAACAAAAAGTATATATCATTCTAGGGATGCTGCAAGTATTAAGGGAACAAAGAGAACAGCTTAAAAACGGAATCAGAAACTACTCTTGTTCTCATATTATTTGGCTGATTAGCATCTTGCCAAAACTTGGAGGATTTCCACTTTTCGTAGAGAAATTATTCGGTGAGTTTGAATACGTACGGTCACCAATTTTAAAATTTTATTAGCGGAGTGAAAGTTAGATCGATTTTATATAAAAACAAAAAATACATTAAACTAGCTGCGCCCCGCGGTTTCACCCGCGTGGTGATAGTTATTTTGGATAATATACCATATATCTTTATGAATTGTAGCCTATGTGTTATTTTGATAAGTGAGCTATATTATTGTGAAGTTTAATCAAAATAAATTGAGTAGTTTTTGCGTGAAAGAGCAACAAACATCCTCACAAACTTTCGCGTTTATAATATTAGTAGGATTTTTTATAATGGAGTCATCGTGGGCTATGATGGTGTATTTTAGAATTGCAACAATTATGAGGTGAGTCTGATCAACATTTGTTTCTGTTTCAGTACCAATTTGGATCGTACACCTTACACTGCACACCTATGTGTACGTTGTCGGGGTAATATTTTACCAAATGTCTGACGTTGACCGGGTTGAAGCATCCAGTAGTATGTTAAACCTTCTCGTTGCTGTAGTTGTCTACAGTAACAGTTTTTGGTTTTTATTTAAAAGGTTTGCAGTTATTGAAATCATCTAGTAAAGAAGCTACTTTAGGTATACATATAATACCCCTTCAAAATCAACGGTCTACCCCAGGTGCATTCTGAGGCTAGACTACTATCAAGCACAGTTGGAAGTGGAGTTACAGAACATTAATGGCATGTTCTGTGCGCGGAGCGGGAGTGGTGCTCTTTTTTAAGAAGGGGGATAAACAGATCCATCTCGCTCCTGAGCCATGTCATTACGCTATTCTCACGAGTGGTCACGAATCGTCTCGTCAGAAGACGCAACGAGTTCTTACTACCAGAATAGGCCGAGTTTTGATGATTACTTATGTTTGAGGATTACAGTTCAAAACAATGCAGAGGTAGCTCAGAAACAGATCCATTTCGATGCATCCCCAAGACGCTGACTGCATTGCCCCGCTGTATGGCAATGAATGGTGATGAGCCAGATACTCACCAACACTCGGGTCACGCGTCGCGTTACATTTTTAAAAACCCGGAGAGCCTCGGTTTTCCTTTATAAAACGTCAGAGAGTATGATTATGGTTAAAAACTACTAAAACTCATCATCTTAATTTTGTATAGCTTAAAAAAATCTGTTTTATTTTTGAATCTTATTGTAAATATCAAATTAATATTCATTTCAGGAAGGAGATCAACAATATTCTGACTTTAGCCTTGGAAAACGATGCTTTGGTGAAAAATAGGGGCAAGTTTCTCGACATCTACAAAAAATTCATGATGAGAATAAAGATTATCCTTGTAATTTGTTACTCTTTCCATTTTATCAACGAAGGTATTCTTTTTATTCCTAAAAGAATTTTTGACATGTCCAGCTTCTCTATTTCGAACTGTGTAGGTAAGTGCATCGTTAGATCTTATTTCTCCTTTTACTTTTCTTTAGGTAAAACTGACTTAAAACATGAGCATGATCTATATAAACGATCTGTTACAGGATTGGAGCCGTTAACTAGATCTCCAAACAGGGAAGTTTGCATGCTTTTAATTCTTGGGCAAGAAGTAACAAGCTTGGCGGTGATCGTAAGCTATGATTTGATTTTCATTTTTCTCTACGCCCACTCAACAACAATTTTGCTGATCCTTTGCAGGGACGTAGAAGATTTCTATAAAACATGTATAAAATTCAACGGGACTCCTGAAATTTTAAGCGAAGTTAGAAAAACTCTAAAGAATTTTGTTCACCGTCATACACTAGTCTTGGAGACTGTGAATCAAATGCAGAAACTCTTTAGCGTTACTCTTGGAGCGTTTCTAGTTTTGAACATAATTTCAGTCTGCACGTTCGTTGTTTTGCCTTTAGATATTGCTTTTAGTTTTGCTCCACTTATCACCTTAACTTTGTTTGTCTTTTTTGTGTATTGTTTGCTAGGCCAGCGGCTTCTTAACGCTTCGCTAGAGTTTGAGATATCGGTGTACAGCTGTGGGTGGGAGAACCTGCATGCTAGGGAACAGAGAGTAGTATATCTGATGTTGAGGCGGGCACAGGAACCGGTCGTGCTGAATGCTGTTGGCATGATACCTATTGTTTTGTCCACTTTTGCAAAATCGGTGCAGTTTATTTATAAATTTGTAACTGTTTTAAAAGTTTAATATCTGAAATATATAATATAGAGGTAATACAACGACAAACTTTTGATGCAATCGACGACCGATGTGGCGCGGTGGGCGAAGGTCCGCCTGCGACGCAGGAGGAGGATATCTATCTATTTAATGTATTGTATTATGTATAGTTATCTAGTACCCATAACACAAGCTCTGCTTACCATGGGGCTAGATAATGCTGTGTGAATTGTATACAGCATTATTATTATTATAATCACTATACTTGTTCCACTACACACTATACTTGTTCCTATACACGAACCTTAAATTAAAAAAAATGTATTGTTATAATTAATTATAGGTGATTAAAGCTTTTAATAAGTGTGAGGAATAATTATGGCGCAAAAGCTCATGAAATTACATACTTTGTCAGCTTTTTAAATTCAAACGGTATAATTTGTGAAAATTTATAAGTAATAAATTGCTTTCTTTACAATAGATCTTTTTATTTTAAAGCAACGTTTCCTAAAGTTCCAACATGACTCTGTTGAGCTCTATAAATACCTTCATCGAATCCATGAAAAATCGTTTAGTGGTTGCGAATTTCCAAAATATTGTTTGGTTCATAAACCTTACGCCAAATTTGGCCGGCTTTTCTATAAAACAAGACAAGATAAAACGTAAGTTCGAACATAATCACTAAACATTAAGTATAATTTGTAGATTGCTTAAAGAGATTAACATTATCACATTCACAGTCCACAGCCCCTTGGGATGTCTTATGTTTGGACAGTGAACCTGTTAAGTTTCTTTCTGCCGGCCATATTATATCGCGAAGCACCGGCAACCACTGGGGTAAACGTGTTCTTGATTGGAGACCGTGACTCGGCAAATGATTGACCTGTGAAAGACTGCAGGCAGATGCTGGATGCGGTGCTGAAAACAGGGCACTATGGCGCTCATTATGGGAGGCCTAGGTCCAGCAGTGTACTATTATAGGTATGAGCACACTATAGGCCATCAACACCCATGGAGGAGACGGGCATAATGTCTAATATAATATAGCTTTAACAGCCAGTGGTTCGTACGCCAATTTACTAATTGATGATAAGATATCTTGTCAAATCAATTGTAATTGTTCTTTCCGAATTGACGCTGACAAGAGATTTGAATTGACTGGTTCGAAGAGATGATCAGCGTACGAATTATGAACAATAGTGAGACTCTATTACTAAACTGTAAAACCACGTTGTTATCACACGGCAATTATTTTTCTATTTTCTTATTCACAGCTCTGTTCTGGATTATTCACTTATTGCTTATACTGTACGTAGACGGGGCAAAAGCTGCCGCGTGTGTATATGACAATTCTGGAAATGCAATCGAGTGTTACCTGAACGTGTCTTTGTTTATTATGTACTGCAACATCTTTTGGTGGTGGTGGGTAAAAAGGTAATTGTTATGAATAATGTTTTAATACCTAAATGTCACAGACAATGCTTGAATGAGATGAGATAGTATGGCTAAAAGATACGTTATAATAAGTAATAATATCTTGTGAAATAAAATTTAGATTCAACATCGCAAAGAGGCCACATACTTCTGTAAGGATTTTCTAAAATCAAGTTTCAGTTTCAATAAATTGTAATATTACACAGCTGTGTGAGAATCAAAAAATCTAATTTCTGAATACTTTTTTCTGAAAATGCTAGTTGAAAATTTTTGGAAATTAGTTTAAAACTATAGCTTAGCATCTATTTCACCCCAAAAATATATTATTTTAAGAAAAATAGGTCTTTTAGGTACATTAGTATTTTGAGTTTTAGGAAATGAACTTGAAATTGACCGCGAAAAAGGCCAAGACTGTCATGGCGTCTTGAATGACGTCACACCTCGCGAAACAACCTGTCCACTTTATACGGAAATGATAGCTACAACATGGCGTTTCGCGAGGTGTGACGTCACGCTACCATGCACGTCTCTAATTGTTGTTTAATGTCACGTGATTAAAAGCCTCATTTTAACGATTTTATTTTCCAAAAATATTATAATCTTTTAATATTTTAATAACAAGTTGTTTTATTTGTTTACTAATTATCATGGTTAATCATTAAACTCTAAGCCATCCGATTTATTCTTAGTCGAAACAAGCCTATTGTTGATAGATTTCGTTAGGATAGCGATAAATTATCCAAATTTAATACTTATTACTTACCAGGCCTTTTCTCAGAAAAGTTTTAAAAGGAATGGAGGAATGTGACAATCTAGCACAAAATCAAGAAACCCGAAAGAAACATAGGCGGTTTTTACGTAATATCAAATACGTCATCTTGGCTTTCTACACCTGCATGCTCATAGACGAGGTCTTCATATTCATGCCGAGTAGGATAGAAGTTTCCAGTAGAAACTCATTTGTGCCATGTCCAGGTAAGTTTCACGATTTGGATATTTTGGTAAATGGATTCCAAACGTAAAGTGGTAGACAAAAATGGCAAAAAATGGTAAAAGGTTCACAAAGACCTGTAATTGTTTATCCTGCCAGAACCTAATACTAAGCGTTGCATTGTCGTCGATCTTACTTTTGTATGTTTTAAACTTATGTTTGTTACACAGGTTTGGACCCAGTGGATTCTATGCCTTATAAACCGATTTGCAAGATGATTCTTCTAATAGACGAGCTAAGCATAGCAATCACCACTGTTTGCTATCCCGCTTTGACTGTCTTCACCATAGCTCATACAGCGACCATGTTCAATCTCCTAACACAGGACATGATATCACTAAACCATTACAGTAATCGGGAAGAACACAAATTATACGTGAAAACACATTTACCGAAGCTAATCCGACGTCATACTTTGATCATAGACGTTTATAAGAACCTTAAATGTCTGTACGGAGTTCCTATCGCCGTGGATATGTCGTCAAACGTTTTGTGCATAGGACTCTACTTCTATATGTCGTCTAACGACTTCTTTAATAACTCTGCTGTTCTAACTTACTGTTTCTTTACATTATTTTCTTATTGCATGCTGGGTCAGTATATGACGGACGCTTCGGAGCGGTTTGAGAGGGCGGTGTACTGTTGCGGGTGGGAGAATTTTGATTTACGAGAGAAGAAATTGATTTATCTGACATTGATTCAGGCTCAGAAGCCAGTGGTGTTGATGGCAGGGGATGTTACGCCTCTGAATATGTACACTTTTGCGTCTACCTTGCAATTTGTGTATAAGTTTCTTGCTATTTTTGCACCTAAATAAAAGAGTTACCCGACTTATTACGTTAAGCTGGCGTAGCTTATATGTGATCTTTAAATAAGAACGAGCACAAAGGACTTATCTTTGTGCTCTTTTAATTTAAAGACCAGTTTGGGGAATTACTTAGTTTTGTATGTTTAAAAGATTTCGACGCTAAAAATTAAGGTTTTTTTTATCACAAACGTTATTTAGCTAATTTCCATCATGTTACCATAAAGCACAAAAAACATTTAAACGAAGTTTTTCTATACACATGATCCTGCCCGACTATCTTAGGTAGGTATGTAGTATGGAAACAAAGATAACAATTCTGGTGATGATAATTGGCAGTCATTGACCTCAAGTTGCAGTCTAAGTGCACCAGCCAAACAACCTTGGCCCAAATGGTTAATTTTGAAACAGCATAGGTAACCACATTTTCTAAGCGAAAAAGAATAACGAACAGCGAGACACATTTTTGCAATATGTACCTAATTAACTTTTGTAATTATGTATCACATCTTTGACGATACCACGTTGCAATAATTTCATTTCATTTCATTTCATTTATTTATTTCACAAACAATTTAAATTGTGTCGGTAATTGTACATAGGCTTATAAATATAGACAGTTAAAAGATGAGTATACAAAAAAAAATACAAGTAAGCAATGTCAAATAAGAATAAAAATGTAAAATAATTATAATAAAAATGACAAAAATATTCATTAAAATATTTCTTCTTTATACTATGTTAATGTTAAATTATTTATCACAGATTCTCAGACTTAAATTTATATAATAACGACGGTACAATAGTAATTATTAAAATACTATTGATAGACCAGAAACATTTATTTATAAAAAATATCTATCTATGTAATGTATTTGTATTATGTATATCAGTCATCTAGTACCCATAACACAAGCTCTGCTTAGTTTGGATGATGTTTTGTGAATTGTCCAGCATTATTTATTTATTTATTATTTATTGATAAATTAGGTACCAAGAAGGCTGTGAGGTTTATATATTTCTAAGTACTCCTTTCTAAGTTTTCTATGCATTTTCATTAAAATTTGAGACTTGAATGAAACTAACTAGAATGTACTGCATTATGCGCTAGTTCTGTCTTACTCTAGAGCTAACCAACATGCACCCAACAGAGAGAGACGAAAGCTGCTGTATTCGTGGATACTCCAGCACTTTCAGTTTTGCTCGGCAACAAAGCCAGTTTTTGCCGGAACACCTTCGTAGAGAGACATATTCGTTGTTCCTAGTTATTTTATTTGCGTTATTCATGTTTTATCGTTAGAACAATGAAGGCCCTCTTGTGTTGTATATTTGTGATAGCGAATATAAGTTTTAATAGCAAAGCATCGGTGGAAAATTTCCCGCCTACGAGATCTAATGATGTTTTAGATGATCTAACTAAATTTTCTGGTGAGTAAGTTTTAATTTTTGATAAGTTTAATATTTATTATCTGTGACGAAAAGTATGATAAGGTCATGAAAGTTTGTTAGTAAATATTGTTTTAAAGTTTGTTCGTAACAAAATCATGCAAGAATTTATGAATATTAAATGTTGATGTACTTAAACACTTGTTAAGTACCTACTTCGTTAAGTAAATAAAATCAAAATAAAATTACAACAAAAATTGCTATAACCTATTTATAATACTATTTTCCTTTTGGAAACTTTGATTTCGAATTACTCAGTTGCTGTGCCCTTGTAGGTACACCATGCTTCTAAGCGGAACAAGATTTCATAGATATTGTAAAATTAAATGTACCTACACAAGTTTCTTAAGATAACCTTCGTTGCAGACAAATCGTGCTATCGACCTTGCAAGTTCAACGTGAAACCCAAACGTTGCCACTACATCTTCAGAATAGAGCCGTCTTTCTTAGATGATGGGAAACCTGGACTCACTGTCAATGGTAAAACTATTATCAATTACTACAACAATTAGGTACTCTATCTTCTTATACAATGTAAAAATCAATTGCTGTTCGTTAGTCTCGCTAAAACTCGAGAACGGCTGGGCCGATTTAGCCGATTTTGGTTTCGATATGTTTGTCTTAGTCCAGGGAAGGTTTAAACGGTGAGAAAACGTGGTAACGTGGCTTAGTGGTATATACATATAAACAAGATTATAAGTATTATAAACTACATTTAAGGTAATATTTTTTAAGTTGCATAATTTTATAAGTACCTATAAAATTATACTTTGAATCCTTCGCTACGTTCACGATTCTACTAAAGAATGCGAAGTGAGGGACACTTCGCTCTGGATTAAAAAAAGTGCCCTCGCCGTAAAAATATTATTTTGCACCCTATACATACAATCTACTATATATTTATTTTATTTTAACTAAGATTCGGTCTAAAGGTATCACCCCTGGACCACCAATCAACGTGTGCGCAAATGACATCATAGTGGTAGACGTGGAAAACCGAGTCCCCGGTCAGGACATGGCTATCCACTGGCATGGAGTAGACCAGAAAGGAAGTCCTTACATGGATGGAGTGCCCATGGTGACGCAGTGCCCTATAGGGTACAGGACTACTTTTAGATATGCTTTCGTTGCAACATCCCCTGGAACTTTCTTCTACCACGCTGATTTAAGTAAGATTTTTTTATTATTTAGAGCATTTTACTCCATTAATAACGAAATTCTTATTGCCTCTATACTTAAGGACTTACTTAAGACACTTTGTTCATGTGTTCTTAAAGATTCTTCACTTCTGCACATACACTATTACTCCACTAACTAAAAAGGTTTTGTTCTTTTGAGCCTTCTTACTATGTTCTATGAACACTTATAAGTGTTTATAAACTTTTTTACTTTTCCAGTCACACAACAAAATGACGGTGTCTACGGCTCCCTCATTGTACATCAGCCCCAACCCCTGGAGCCTCACTCATCCCTGTACGACTACGACCGAAGCAAAGAACACACGTTATTGATCGCCGCGAGGTACCCAGTTCTGATGACTGGGAACCTTGAGGATATGAGTCGGGTGCCGCCTCAGGGGTTACTGATAAATGGACACGAAGAAAATACGAAGTAAGCACTACAAATCTTCACTAAGTTCAATTCGGTTTAGTTGTTTATTGATAAGAATTTGTTATAAGTCAAACATATATAGGTACATATGTAAAAAAAAAACAAGAAAATTACAATTTAAAGACAAGAAACAAGTTAGAACTAATATTTATAATTGAAACGGTTTAGCTAACTACAGATTGATGCTAAGATTTAAATTTAAAAATAATAACTATTCATTATAGCTGTTAAAATCAACTCTCGCTGGTCACCGGAAATCCATTCATTGCATTGCGTTTAAAATAAGAACTTTTAAAAACTGAGATACCTATTTGTAAATAAAGTGTACATATAAAAAAATTTCATGCACTTGTACTTCTTCTTCTTTGTCGTTGTCATTGCTGAAGGTCGTGCCCGTCCTGGAAGGCTTTCACGGTGACGCTGATGAACCGCTTTCACACCACTCTGTCTTCGGCCTGTCTCAGGGCTGCAGGCAAAGTGAGTCCCGTTATAGCCTTAATTTGATCAGACCAGCGGGTTGGTGACCGTCCTCTTGGTCTTTTCAACTTTGGTCTTTGCACTTGTACAGTGCAATATTATTTAAAAAAATATTTATTACTGTGCTTTGTGATTATGAGTGTTTTTGAGTGGAGACCACGACTCGGTAAACGTAGTGTAGGACGCCCTCCGACCAGGTGGGATGACGACCTGCGAAAGACTGCAGGTAGATGCTGGATGCGGCAAGCTGAAGACAGGGCGCTATGGCGCTCATTGGGGGAGGCCTATGTCCAGCAGTGGACTGCTATAGGCTGATGATGATGATGATGATTTGTGATTATGTCGAGGAAGAAGGAAAGGACGATTGTGAAAAGATTGCAGGCACGAACCACGTTGTAATATCGGAAGAAGGGTTACGCAACAACGATGGTGCCGGGGTAGTTAACGCCGATGAAAATGTGATTGCACTATGCTATGCTATTTACTGCTAACCAGTTACAAATTGTTCTGTAAATGCATAAACATTTAATAACGTAACAAGTACGTACTTAGGTTAGATACTCTTCAAATTGACTTCATAAGATTGGGTAAAATGGTAAAGAGGTGTGAAACTTTAATAGTTCTTAGTCAATAAAAAATAAAAATAATACTAGACAATCTACACAGCATCATCTAGCCCCAAGCTAAGCAGAGCTTGTAATATGGGTAATACATAGATGACTAATATGCTTAATATAATACATTATATAGATATAATATATTTTTTATTGTACATAGAAAATACCCAGAATACCCGGAACAGATATTTGTAGATCGTACAAACATTAGTCCCAAGGCGGTAATCGAACCCGCAACCTCCTGAGTTGCAGGTGGACCTATGCCCGCCGCACCGATGAGGTCGTTACGTTTAGGTCTATCAAAATCTTGTAAACTTAACCTTTTGTATACCTACCCCATTAACCTTTGTGATAAATAAATGAAATGACATTGAAAATCTGCGTGCAAGCGAGGCCTAGACTGCTATTGAATGTCAATTCTGTTTGTATTTTCGTTTTTTTA
Source organism: Eupithecia abbreviata (assembly GCA_943735965.1). Lineage (NCBI taxonomy): Eukaryota > Metazoa > Arthropoda > Insecta > Lepidoptera > Geometridae > Eupithecia > Eupithecia abbreviata. Next base: position 10,080,569 of record OX030978.1, read on the forward strand.
AACCTTGAGATTGTTTCTCGACACATTAATTAACGTTTTATATAATTACCCTCATAACATAACATTTACCTACTGTTAGTTTTCACTTGTATTTCTAATGAATAGGTAGCTGTTGCAGTACTGTAAAAAAATCTAAAATATTTCAGGTTGTTCGTGATGCAAGGCCATTCTTACCGTCTAAGATTGATCAATGCTCTGACCATAGAATGCCCAATCACAGTGACTATAGACCAGCATGAAATGACTGCTATAGCCACGGACGGTCGACCAGTCAAACCTGTAACTGCAAGGAATGTGCAACTCTATCCAGGTAATATAATATGAGCATATTACATATATTAATTACCTCACTTCGCATGCATTTTAACCACATAAAAAGAAGCTTTTGTCTTTTTCCGGGTGCGGTTTGAAGGTGATTATCTATTGTATATAAACATGATTCCCTATTTCTCCTGGTCACGCTATAACTTGAGAAAGCCTTCCGAATTTATTCATCTTTTTCTAAATGTTTTCAAACTTCGTAGAAGATTCTTACATAAAAAAATTGAATAGCGCCAAAATATCCACACGGGGAAGACGCGGAGCGCAGTTAGTTACAGATAAAACAATAATTTGTCACTTATAATGAGATACAAATAGTTCTTAAAAATAATGCTTAAGCTTTAACTCTATCTGCCTACCGCTATACTGGTAGGCGGTAAGCATATGTATATATAGGTATGTAGTTATAACCTATGTATACTATTCAATTTCAAAAATGTCTTTATTAAAACCTTAAATAACATTGGTCTGGTACAATACTAGTGTAAATTTAATCCTAGAATGCACAAACATACACAAATAAAAAACGTTTTAGAAGCTAAGGGTGCGCTTATCAAAACTTACGTAGGGAATTTTACACTTCGTGTTACAAATCATAATTACTTAAAAATAAGTAAATTTTGGTTTTATACATATAAAAATAAAGTTGATATTAGCTCTTATGAAACATGGAAGCTTTAGAAAAGCAGTTGTATATGTATACTATTGGATATAGTCGAATCCCATTTCAACGCTAAGCATGAGCTAATCAGCCACGTCTTCTGATAGTTTGTATGCAATTTCACCACCCAGGGTTACCATCTATCTCCATGCCAAATTAAATATGACAGGCAAAGAGACAAAATGTCTTCCGTATTTATTTTATTTTATTGTATCAACAAAATCAACAGCCCTTAATCTAAATAATTTCAACTTTAATAATCTAACTTACGGCCAATAAGAGATTTATACAAAATAAAATACAAAACGTCAAATGTTGTATATCGAAAGCTGAGATAGATTGATCATAATATAATATGATCATTATATGTAAATCATTGCCTAATTAAAATAAAGTAGTAGATACTTCTTTCGAATCTGTGTCTGTTTCATTAGATGAGGTCAATCTGATCTAACGCCAATGACCGGCTAACAAAAACACAACTGTCATTAGGAAAGAGTGAATGTGATAAGTACGGTTTCACTTTTATACAGCTAGAGAAAGTAAATTAGATGGTAAATCGTGAGGCAGCACATTGACCACAACATGAAAGGTACATAACTACACACTTCTTATAAGTAAGAAATACTTAGTATAGAACCTTCCCGGCTTTACTCAGAGCGACTGAGGATGTAAAGGGTGTTCCTAAGATGCATAATACCTCAAAAACGTCACTGAAGAAAGCTGCAAATTATCTGCTGAAGTATAGGTTGTAGAACAATCTCTAGCTTTAAAATTATACTGATTTATCTTGTTATCTTACAACTTTAATGATTGGTGGTTTCATTTTTGTCTGTCTTTTAAACCCCTGATAACTCAATCTCAATGACTCAATTCCACCTGCACGTAAGACGACACACAGAAGCCTTCCTATCCATCTTCCAAGAATATGTCCAAAGAGTAGTTCTCATCTTCGAAGAAATAAATCCCTTGGGCCACAATTTCTCTGTTATTATGAACTCGTTGCGAGAGAAAGGCAGTGCTGAGTTTAAGGTCATGTACCCACTGCTATTACCGTTTTAGTTTCATTTCACTTTCTTTTTTGTCGCTTTTGACGGAAATTTCTAACTCTAGTTTTGTTGCAAGTGAAGGTGCACTTGCAACAAAATAAGAGTTAGAAATTACTTAGGTTGAATCAAACACTTAAGATGGTCCATGTTTATTCTTGCTATCTGTATGTATATTTTATTGACAATTTGCAGTCAACACTTAATGGCTTTCGTATATATTTGGCATCGGTTGTGTAGAATTTTTATGATATCGCACGTTATTAATATAGCTATTGTGACAATTGAAAGTCTTAAAATTCAATATCTGGGTGTATACGTATAGTAACAATTAAGAATGTAAAAAGGTTATAAATCTACTATGGCAATTACTGAGTTACATTTAGAGAAAGCAAGAGTCGTTTTATTTCCATTTTCACAGCTTTCGTAACTTTTATATTTAATGGCGTAACAATTTTCATCTATGTAATAGTTTGACCATTGTTTTATCGAGATGGTTTAATAATAAAATTGAAACGATACCTTCGTATTCCATTCTCGCTACGTAATAAGTGATTGCATTTAATTTTAACAGATAGGGGGTGATACTAGGTCCAACATTACCCCCTCTGCTGCCCCCTTAATTTTGACCCTTCTCGGGGTACCGAGAATGGTCAACTTTTACTGTTACCTTCAGTTGACGAGTTGTGGTAGAAATAGCAGGACAGGATTACTCCTGTCCTGTTCTTTCTAGAGAACCACCACCAGTGTATGGAAAAAGTTGACTATTCTCGGTACCAACGGTACAAACAATGTAACTACAACTCGTCAACTGAAGCTGTGACTGAAGGTAACAGTTGACCATTTAAAACTTACGACATCAGACATGTCATAAAACACAATCAAGGATCACTTATTTGACTCTAGACGTGTAAAGGGACGAATCCCTATGCTGACATTACTTATCATAATGGTCATCTCCTTTCAGGAGAACGCATGGATGTGGTGGTTCGCGCAGACCAAGAGACCAGTGGCTACTGGCTGCAAGCACAAGGCACCGGCCCCTGCGCATCTACCTCTGCAAGCGCTATGCTGATCTACTCCGGCTTCAACTATACCTCTATGCTTCAGGATAATAAAGTAAGGCGTCTTTCATATCTTGCTATAAAACAATACATATTTAGTCCTGAAATACAATAACTCTACATTTATAATTAGGTCTCTGAAAAAGGTGTTCTTTAAAAGATCTTTTAAAGAACACCACCTTTTCGCCCACCGCCAATCGATTATATAATCGATCAATTAGCATCATCGTTGGTTATTTTGGACGCTTTTTGTATTAAAACGTCTATAAATTCCATCAATAGCGAAAGTCTCCTCTCCAGTTAGCTCAACTGTTTCAATTGTAAATAATAGTTTTAAATTTTTGTTTATGTTTGTGATTGTTTTTGTAGTTCTTTGTATTTTTTTCTTGGTTGAGATTATATTTTATAACGTCAATTGTATGTAATTTTTCGATTATTGTCTTCTCCGTGAATACATGCATATATAATTAAAAAAATATGAAAATCCGTGGTCGTGCATGTGGTCCGTAGTGTCGTGTAGTGTAATGTCGAGTATGTCATCCGTGGTCATTGAGATTAATTGATATTTTTGTTTGATCGTTCATTGTCGAACAACAAATGAGTACTGCAAAAACTTAAAACATATTACAAAAACAAGTGAACGCTTTGTGGAAACACAAAATGCTTCTTAATTTGAACTTCGTGTAGGTAGTTTCTAACTTTTACGAGATGTTTTTTTTATTCACACTTACTTGCTCATATTTCCAGAATGAAAATCAGATAACACAATCAGACTCAGTGGCTCTCACAGGACAGATGATGGAATCCTTTCAAGATGTCACATACACCGCACAGCCTCGAAAGGTTTATCTAGGGATCAACAGGAATATCGTGAAATATAAAGAAGGCGACATAGATTTTAGATATGACAGCGATGAAGTACCAAGAAAACCATATCTTCCGGCTTCTTTGAGTAAGTGTTTGAAGTTTTAGGAGTAGATGATAATAGAAAGATAAAGAAATAGGTTAAGAGAAAATCTATTACTTATTTAAAAGTATAATTTTAATTATGAAATTATTGGTATAGTAAAATTGTTGATTATCAAAATGCATTAAAAGCAAAAATAATAATATTTATTTAATTAATTAATAGATGAAAATCTTTATAAAAAAATAGTTTTAAAAATAATAGAAAGAATGATAAATGTATATTTTAAAGGCAACACGAGTTAACCTGAAGTATTCAAAGACAGCCAATGTCATAACAACTACTTAGTTTGTATTGGGCCTAGATAGTTAGTGCTGTATGCATTTTCCAGCACTATTCCTTTTTTATTTATTACTTTTGTTCTTACAGCAGTGAGAGAAAAGGGAACAGTCCAAATAAACGGCAAGAACTTCCTCTACCCCAACGCTCCGATACTCCTGAGACCCGATGACGTCGTACCATACAAAATGTGCAATGTTGGCGACGAGACTGATCAAGCTGAAACACTGTGCTTGCAAATTCTTAACGCAGTAGAAGGAGAACCGCTGGAAATAGCTTTAGTAAACGAAGGTACGTGTTCCAATGCAAATTTTGAGATAGAGCCATAATATAGAAATGCATAAATACTGCCAAAACAGAGTTTTAGTTGGCTGAAGTCCGCAATTATACTCATTTTTACTAGATAAAGGGCGAATCTGCATTTAAATATTATGTACGTAGGTACAGAATATTTAAATAATATACCGAATTATGTACAATACAAAGGTCACAATAAATAAGGTACATCATGACATAACACATAAAAACTTAATTGTTGGTGGAACAAAGTTTGGGAAAAATAAGTCGAAGTATAAATAGTAATATTGTGTTCTGATGTAAATTACAGGAGTCGGAAGCAACGAGTCATACACATTCCATATGCACGGCCAGGGAGCGCACGTTGTAGCCACCGGTCAGATAGATGGGGCACCGCTAACGAAAAAACATTTCCTGAGCTTGGACGAAGAAAATAAAATCCACAGGTATGCTTAACTTCCGAACCAGCATTTAATTTGACGAAAGAAAAAGCACGTTTAATCTACTAACTGTAGTTTAATTAGATCAATTTTATTTATTCAATAAGCAAGCAATGTATGCTAGCTTATTGAATAAATATAACATTGGTTAGTGTAACCTGAGGCCGAGTGCTTGAGTGGAGGCCGCGACGTGACAAACATAGTATAGGACGCCCACCGACCAGGTGGGAAGATCTGCGAAACAATGCAGGCTGCAGACACTATGCTATGGCACTCATTAGGAGAGGCATGTGTCCAGCTGTGGATTAGTATAGGCAGATGGATGACCTGTGTTTGTTTTAGTATCTCTTTATTTATATACATGTTTATTTTTGTTATTGTATAAAAGTATCCCGTAATTATGATTATAGTGTTCCTCTACCATGGTATGAAGCTTCAAACGTTTCATTTAACGCATTTATTACTTTGTCTATTTACTAACATCTAACTGTTAATGTTCTATGATTTCAGAAACATTCAAAACCCACCCATCAAAGATACCTTCATAGTACCGAACAAAGGGTACTCCATCATCAGGATGAGGCCAGAGCGCGGCAGCTGGATGCTGGAGTGCAGGGCCTGTGGACTCTCTGCATTGCCTGCTGCCATTCTCATCCAGGTCCAACAGACCTTGCCTAAAGCTGTGCTAGAGGCCCTACCAAAATGTGGGAACTATAGACCCCCAGATGTTCTTTTGAATTGAGACTGAATCGAGATACTTTTACAGGGATTTTAGAATATTTATAAGATTCATTTTTGTAAAATAAGCACTGAGATTATAATTTTAAGTAAATAAAAAGATGCTCCATTATACTCCTACAAACAATAACTCACTGATATGGGGTATTTATTACATTTAGAGTTTATTTATCTCAGTTTTTTTTGAGAGTTTGTGATCATATTTGTTGAAGGTATATAAATTAATAAAGGTGTGATTTATATTAATTTTTTTTAAGAATTTGAAATTCTTCTGAGTGTGTTTTTTATTTCTTTTGTATTTAGCTAAGTAATTTAATTATACCTATGTGATAAATCTAAATAACGACAGCATAAATGTAAATAGATTTTATTTAATAAAATAGATGTAAACAAATTGATTGGTACTCATTCAACTATGTATAAAGATGTTGCTGTATAAAATCAGCGTATGTGGACACATTTGTGTAAACTGTAGGCGCTCCTACTTCACCACAAGGACTAACACCCCACGACACAACACCAATAGCAACTGCAGTAAGACCTTGATCTTTATACTGCTGTACCACATCTCCCACATTAAGTTTATTCTCAAGGGTTTTGCTCTCTACAGTATCATCAGAATCCATATTGTTCTTTGTAGTAGTATCAATTTCATTGCTGTTACTATCTGACCAAGAGCCAGTTTCTTGTGATGGTGTCGTTGATGTAGAATCTCGATCACTAAGAGCTACGTACTGGATCAAGGGAGCACCAGAGTCTCCACTACAAGCAGCTACACCACCCGTGAGTGGTCCTGTGCAGATATTGGCTTCTTTATTCAAAGGATTATCTTCATACGACTCTTTTATGGCATCTACCGCTTTATGGCAATCTGAAACGAAGTTACAACTGTTACTACATATATGGACATAAGGATAATTTATTTATGGACTATCTCGGTTTTGTTGTTTGTTGATAGATTTTATGCCTATTAAGATTCGAATTTTATGCTAATATTTATACATTTTTGTATCATTTATTGGGATTAGTGCACAGCCTCTTTATATTAAAAGCCATTAATAAGGCAATTTTCAGGCGAGGCTAAAGTCGGCTAAAGCATCTGTAGCTATACATATATGAGGCTATTGATGCCACACCCAACAATTATTTCCATACAATAAAATACGTGGTTCTATGAAATTCAATAATCATATGCTTCAAAGGTAGGGAAGTAGGATAATTACCGTCGTAATTTATGTGTTTAACCTGTGTCTCCTGCAGCTTATCAGAGAAAGCTGGAAAGAACACTGTGGTTTCTAGAACACCCCAGCCTGCCAGAATCAGGTTATTGAAGTTATGTCTGTAGTTTCCAGTGGAAAAAGGGAGTCCTATTGGATAAACATCGCTATTGAACTTTATGTTCTTTGCCGTTTTCAGCATGGCTATATCATAGGCACCTAAACCTCTGTAAAGAAAGTTGTCATTAGCCATGTACGTTTCGGACACATATAACAGTATGATCAATTATAATAAGTAATTATCGATCCTGTCAATTTCTTTCTTCACCATTTGCTTTCTGATCAGACGAATAGACAAAGCGATCGCTACGCGAAGGTAACTTTGTCTACCAATCAAACTTCGCTATCGTTTGAGCCATGACGATTGTTGAAATCGAATCGCTTCATAGCGAATGCCGGTTGGCTAGGCCCTGTTCTACGGATTTGTTCAGGTAGATAAATCTTTTACCAACTATTTCATACACATATACTTTACTGACTATACAGATATTTAATCAAGAAGAGAACCAAGTGCTTAGACAAACCTAGCATAGGCTTTGAGGCACTGTTAACTAAGTTATGTACCCTACTTATAATTTATAAATGATTCTATCTATACAGGGCATATACCTGTATGTATTAGATATAGGTATAACTCTCACCCATTGTAGAGAGGATGTACGAATCGATCAGCTATGTTCACAGTCTGTGCACTGGTGTCTTTGTGAACAAAGTCGTGGGTACCGACAAGTGCTTCCATAGGCAGCCAATTTAATAGCCAGTCCCCCTTCAAGCAGTGACCTGCTGTTAAAATCTGTAATATAATTGAATAAACCTTTTACCATTTCGGAAAATTGACGCTCAAACACGTATATTGTGCTATGCAGCCAGTATTTTTTTTCAAGTAAACCCTTCTGGCGGAACGCGGTCGGTGTATTTTCAATCCAACGATCCTATCCATCCACCGTTGTCTGGTAGATATCGCTCTTGAGCGATAAGACCGCCAAATTTTCACATATCTTGTATTATTATTTCTTAATCTTGTTTGTTTTATTTTAAAGTGTGCAATAAAAGTATTGTCTATCTATTTTCTCACATCTTAGTTGGAATTAAAATGAAAAATAACCCCGCAATCACCAAGATAGAATAGAATAGTATTTATTTCGACACACACATAAGTATATAAAAACAAACAAGACCGAAAGAAAGATAACCGATAATATTATTATTTCTCAATTTACGCTCGGAGCTAAAAGCTAAAGGGTGGAATTGGTTTGACAACAATGAATAAAGTATTGACTTTATCTGTTTAAATAAAATAATCGAACATAAATGAAGATAGATAGATAGAATAGATAGAATATACTTTATTGCACAAAAAGTTGTACATAGGCGAGCATAATGCTAGATAGCATTCTCTACCTGCTAACCTTTGGGTAGTGTGGACAACAGTTTGGTAGGTAGTGCCATATAATAGAGATAATAAAATATACTACTTATAATGCTACTAAGCTACTTATATTGTACTTAAACATTAATATATATACCTGTATAAATAATTAATATATAATTATAATTACGTACCGAATTATTCTTGCGAAAGAAAATAGTTATTGACTCTAGAAATATATATAAATGAAGGGATGAGACTTCGCAAAATATTTAAAGTCATCTTTATTGAAACGTTTTTACCCATTTTTCGCTTAGTAGAGATCCAGAGCATAATCTGAAACGTGTCCAGAGGAACCTCATTCGCAGTGACACAAGGTATGGGTGGCTGCGAGGGCGGGCATCGTTTCCGCCGATGATCTTTCCTCTGCGATGTCCTTCAACATTTTAAAAACCACCTACAATAACTTTTCACCGTCGAATATTATTATTCTTATTATATTAGCCCGGAGTGTCCCACTGCAGGACAATGGCCTCCCTCCACCGTCGAATGAGAAAGGATAATCTTATATTTATATTATAATAATTTGAGGGAAAACCAGAGGCTTATAAATACCAGACTAACAAATTGGTTAATACTAAAAGGCTTATTTTACATTTTCACGTATAGAATATAAGAATAACACAATAAAAAAGACCGTGAACATTAAGTTACTGCTTTAGATTCATTCATGGTGCGTGAACCCCATAAATGATGGAGAAAAACGGCGAAAAGAATACGGAACCAATTTCAAAAACACCAACCGGATACAGATGTATGTCTGCCTGCAGTTAAGGATAATATCGAAAATAAAAACAATATCACAAGAACTCTCATGATAAGGGTATCTAGACCAACTGTACCGTGGCTACACGTACTGATGTTATTTAAATAACTCTGCTCATCATGCAGCGGCGATGAACATTTCGTTACCTTGAAAAATGTAGAGGATTATTTATCTACGAGCTGCAGCTAGCGACTTCGTTCGCTTTTATTTGTTACTTAAAACCTCTCTTCGCTCAATAGATTCTCTTGCCAGGACAGACCTGAGAATGTACTGATCAAAGAGAGAGAAGCTATAGATCTTTTTAAGAGTAGTTGCGAATATTGCAGTGTACTTATACTGCCTGCACAAAAATACACTCATACACATTACATTGAATTATGATATAAATCGTAACTTTTAGATGAATTTTATATCGATGGCATCATAATTTAGACAGCTGGTGGATCGCTCAATTGAAGCTTGTGGGAAGCCATTTTGACACTGTAAAATGTATTTAAAATTACCTAGTTTAAGTCCATATTTGAATGCACATTTTTGATCTATGTGGTTGCGGTATTGAATTAATGAGAGCTTGTGGAGTGATTTCTGTCTATAATTGCCATACCTACGGGCGTTAGATTTCGAATGAGCAATTAATATGACTTTGAATGAACATTGCATTTTTCACAGTGGCAGCCAGGAGTCGGTATTTTGGCGGTTTTACAGCCTCGGAAAACACGGCCAAAATTAAAAATCCTTCTTTAGGCTTACAAAATAAGCGCTTCTTTATGACAAGTCAAATTGTATACCTACTACATATTACTATCGAATAAGTGACTAAGAAATAAGGTGTTTTTGATTTTTTGTTCACTGAAATTTTTGTCCACTAGTGGAAGAAGTGAGAAAGAAACTGGGCCTTTGCTTCTGTGCGTGAACTCTCCCCACTGCTGCACTGGCACTGGCTTTTCCGCGCACATAGTGCACAAGTGACAGCATTGAGACTTGCCGCCCTTGGCTAGACAATTCAGGATAACATTAAATTTTTACGGGACGCTCGTTCTTCTAGACAGACTCACACTGGTCTGGTTTATGGATAAATACACAAGTTTGGCTCAGTAGAGTTTATAATTAATGGCTGGTATTTTACATTGAATTTGATTTAAAAAACTTTGTTTGAAAGCAAAATGAGCACTTAGACAAGTCGAAAATTATATTAATAATGATTATCAAGTAAGAAATAAAGTTTTTGGGATATTATTTACTTTTTTAGAGATTACCCTGAGTGCGAGGGATTACTGGTCCGGCAGCCAGTGACAGGTTTTCATGACCAAGTCCCTCCCTAGCAAAACTTCGTAATATGCATTAGGGATTAATAAGGAATACTTGTAACCGTCAGCTGCAACTCCGTGGGTGGGTTGGGCAGTGGCAGCGATGACGACATTATTCCCATGGAATAAAGTTCAAATCAGAATGCTGTAATATGCGAATTTTAATTTCTGATTGATATGATTTACCTTATTCCATGTAATAAGGTTCAAATCAGAAATTAATATTCGTAAGTGTTCATGTTTGAATTTTCTGTAATACTCGTATACTTACCTACATAGACGGTATACGGGTAATCATAATATTGGAACAAGGCCAGACATAACTAGGGTTCCCTAAAACGTATAAAAAACCGGCCAAGTGCGAGTCGGCCTCGCGCACGAAAGGTTCCTTACCATTGTCTATAAAAACGGTAAAAAAATCATGTCTGTTGCATAGCCCTCTTCAATACTTATTTTATTCTGTTTTTTAGTATTTTTTGTTATAGCGGCAACAGAAATACATTATCTGAGAAAATGTCAACTGTCTAACAATCACGGTTCATGAGATACAGCCTGGTGACAGACGGACGGACGAAAAAAGCGTAAATAATGTTGATAACGTGCATTTCATATTGCATATTTTTAGCGGAACCTGATTCAGCAGCGGCTGTCTCATTCATTATTCAAAATTTTTATGCATCAGTGACTCCCTTTAAAAAATAGCCACAATTTATATGTTTTTATTTTGCTGTATCTATTGTTTTGTTTGTTAGGTATAAGTTTAGGTTATGATAGGACTGGCATACTTTACGAAGTAAAAGTCCTTAAAAAAAATATGATTAAAAAAAAAAAAAAAATTGCATATTGTGCCTTGCAGAATTTTCTTCCAGCATAAATATGACCAACCAGGTGGTACGTCCTTAACGTTACGTACCAATATATATGTTATACAATAAATCGATATCTCTAACCTACCTCTTACAAATCATAGAGAATGCGGATACACTGCTTCGCTTGTATCAAATTGAGCAACCCTTACGAGGTAATTGTCTCACTCATTAAATATTTTATATGACCTCAACCTACTCAACCTCAACAGCCTATATTGGTCCACAGATGTAACGCAGGCCTCCCCTGATAAGTATCTGATTGGCTTTTATATCATGGGAAGGGTGATGCCCATAATCTCTACGCTGGGCATGCGGGTTTGGAATCGCAATTCGGTGGGATCAAACACACACTCGCGACCCATATTAATGAAGAAATAAAACATACACCCAGAACGGCAAGGTTTGCCGTTAACGAATCCGTCCATCGTGACAAACTGTTTTAGCTTGAGGATTTAGGGTTCTGATTCTAAGGGTTGCGTCCAGATTGTGGAACTATAATTTAACATTAGAATGTTAAATATACCACGGCCACATTATAAAACATGTTATAGGGCAAATATATGTTACGGGTGTTCTGAGTATCTCTATGTATACTAAAAATATCTATCTGTGTAATGTATTGTATTAAGAATATCGGTCATCTAGTACCCATAACCCAAGCTCTGCTTAGCTTGTGGTTAGATGATGCTGTGTGGATTGTTCAGCATATTCGTTTATTTATAACTTTGTTACAATGTTATCTTAACTAATAACAAATCATCCACACTGGTTTTGTTATATAAATCGTCCACTGCTCTAATGTAACTATGTTTTATAACATGTTTTGTTACTTAATCTGGACGCACCATAACGCCGTTTGTCCTCCGCCGCCATCACCGGAACGTCTGCTATAGGTTTTTTTTTGTATTTAGACAAGTACCTAATTGTAACATCGGAACAGAAAAATATGATTGTACTATACCTACTTTGATTATAAAGCAAAATAACAGCAAAAATAAAAATAATATTGTTTGTAAATAATTTTAATTCAAGTATATAGATGCTGATGTATAAAATCAGCGTACGTAGACACATTGTTATACACTGTAGGTGCTCCTGCTAAACCACAAGGACCCCACGACACGACACCAATAGCAACTGGAGTAAGACCTTGATCTATATACTGTTGCACCAAATCTGCCACAGTAAGTTCATTTTCAAAACGATTCCTCTCTATAGTAGTAGCTTCATCTATATCTTTATTTTTGTTATTGATAGTATCTATTTCATTGGTGTTGCTCTCAGACCAGTACACAGTTTCTTCGGATGGAGATGATTCTTGTTCATCAAGGGAAACGTACTGGATCAAAGGAGCGCCAGAGTCTCCACTACAAGCTGCTGTACCATCCTTGCGCTGCGTCCCTCCTGAGCAGATATTAGACGCTATTTCCATAGGACTGATTTCAAAATCATCCATGGAACCTAGCAAGGCCTGAACCAAAAAAACGCATTCTGAAACGAAAAAAACACGTTAAAAATACATAGATCAACTCTTGCTTGATTTATTATTTGTTTATAGGTTTGACATAATGTGAACGCATCCTGCATAAGCATGTAGTGTAGGACGCCCTCCGACCAGGTGGGATGATAACCTGCGAAAGACTGCAGGTAGATGCTGGATGCGGCAAGCTGAAGACAGGGCGCTATGGCGCTCATTGGGGGAGACTTATCCAGCAGTGGACTATTATAGGCTGATGATGATCCTGCATAAGCTTAGTTGGGACTATTTTGACTACAAAATAGTCCCAACTCAGCTTATGCAGGATTCATTGCATTAGGATGTTTTAACTATAAAACTAAGTTAAATAATATTATATTTTCATCCTATATATGTAGTATTGTCTTTATTTAGTAACGGATTTTTCTATTTCTACATTTATGTTTTACTACAAATAAACGCATTTGACTTGATTCGAAAAATACAAGCAACACTTTTCTTCAAGCAAGTAAATTTTTTTTTTTTGCCTGTCCTGGATCTTTGTCCCGGCCCGCGAGCTATCCTACATGATGACCCTCCGACTTGAAAGTCAGAGCAAGTCAAATTCATTGATGTAGGTACATACATAGGTGTAGCAAGAAAGGAACAAAAGTAGTAGGTACCTTCGAATGGCGTATTCATGACACTTGCTTGCTGCAGCTTATTATGAAAAGCTGACGTGAAGGCTGTGGTCGATAGATCCCCCCAGCCTGCCAGGATCAGGTTTTGGCCATTTGGTCTGTAGCTTTCTATAGAAAACGGTAGGGCTATTGGATAAACAGCACTATTAAACAGTATTTTCGTTGCCGTTTTCAGCATGCCTATATCGTATGCACCTAAACGCCTGTGAACGGAAAAGAAGTTCTTCAATAATTGTTCTAGTTAGTTGTTTAAAGTTGGTAATTTGATACCTGTTAGCAAGATACTGGTGCTATTATAGTGACTGGTTATTATATATGTATATACCTCTATATTTAATACCTGTGTTATAAGTCACCAGTGCCCCTAGACGTCTTAATTTGTTTAGTAATAATATCTTTATACACAAAGAAAAATACTAGTGCATAATATAAAGAAATTACTTGATTTACAATTGAAACAATAAAGCTAACTTCTGGTCGTTTTCTATGTATAATAAAAAATATCTATCTATTTAATGTATTGTATTATGTATATCAGCTACCTTGTACCCATAACACTCTGCTGGGGCTCTCACTCTACCATGGGGCTAGATAATGCTGTGTGAATTGTCCAGCATTATTTATCATTTATTTATTTATCAACTACAGACTGTTGCAAACAGTCTAGCAAAAAAGGTAGCTAAACTGATCCTAATCAATACCAATCGCAAATGTCTGGTGTATCAAAGACTTGTTGGCTGCAAAAGTTGGAAATTCGCACTCATATAAGCGAATGTAACTATTTTTTTATTCTGTTTTTATAAGGACTTTATTCGCTTAGCGAATATGCCAGTCCCGCTATAAGTGCAGGTATTGTCTAAGAAGAAATATATTGATCTCAGATTTCTATAGGAATGCTTGTGTTGAAACGAAATAAATACCTATGTTTTGAACATATAAACAGTATCATTATGGTATCATCAATTTATCTAGGATTCGAGATTGATTGATGATATCATCTGGAACCGTTCATTGAAGAAAACTTGCCTTTTCACTGTTAGGTTCATTAGACATCCACGGCCTGATTCAGAAGGGTCGATTCTTAGGCCACAACTGCCAATTAATACACATATTTATGGCCCTGTACGTTTATATATTACTGGTAGACTCTCACCCGCGGTAGTTTGGATGCACTTGTCGATCAGCTATCCGCACAGTCTGTACAGTGGAGGCTTTCTCTACAAGGTCATTAGTTCCAAGTAGAGCTTCCATGGGCAGCCAGTTTGTCAGCCAGTTACCCTTCAGACAGTGGCCAGCTGTTAATATCTGTAACATTAATTATTAATTGCCTACCAAAGCCCGATATAGATTTAATTGCAGGTTCTTCGCATTTGGTGGGCCGGCCAAGCGGCCATGTCTCTCGAAGAACCGACAACCGCTGCCCTGGAGCAAACTTTTTCTTGTAAACGTAATGTAGGACGCCCTCCGACCAAGTGAATGACGACCTGCGAAAGACTGCAGACAGATACTGGATGCGTCAAGCTGAAGATCGGGCGCGAAGGCGCTAATTAGGGGAGGCCTACGTCCAGCAGTGGACTAACATAGGCTGATGATGACTTCGCATTTATACTGCTGATCTATTTTGTAGCTGATCAATCTAAATACATCCTAGAACCGTTACATTGACTTCTATGTATAAATAATATCATCAAATAGTATATGAAGATAAGAGACTTTGACAATTAAAGTTTTTATTATTGTAAAGTTTTTACCCATTTCTCACTTAGTAGAGATCCAGTGCATATTCTGAGACTTGTCCAGAGAAACCTCATATGAAGTGAGGCGAGGTATGGGTGGCTGCGAGGGCGGGCTTCATTTCCGCCGATGATCTTACCTTTACGAAATCCTACAGACGAGAATCTGGGGTTACTTTTTATTGTCAAATTAGAAAGCGTATGTTAGCTTATTACCATAAATTATAAAGGAAAAAAGAATTATAACATAGAAAACCAACCGGATCTAGATGTATGCCTGTGTGCAGTTATAAATACTATCGAAAATAAAAACAATATCACAAGAACTCTCATGATAAGGGTATCTAGACCAACTGTACCGTGGCTACACGTACTGATGTCATTTAAATACATCGGCGATGAACATTAATTTTTTTACATTTAACATTTCGTAGTAAAATGTTATGTTTATTATCTACTTTAATGTCTATAATATTTGAGCTAGCTATTTATTTAATGCACGCGGGTTTTTTAATGGGTTTTTATTAAGTATCTCAAATGAGATAAAGAGGTAAGATAATAAGAACTCTTTAACCTGATCAATTTTATGTCGGTAAAATGAACTGTCCTCATTCATAGCTGAACGGAGTTTATCCTGTATTGAACGCATTCAATTACAACGGTGAAATGGGCCTTAACCGGCATACGAGTGCAGCTCATTTAGAAGAAGAAAATGGGCCAAAACGTGATAGCTTATTCTCAGTCTACGTTGAGGACTACATTTATTGTTTAGATTGCTGACCTCAAATCAAAAACACTGTTTTTCTGAATTTTTCTGCTTGCTAATCATCATGGATTATAAATCCTTGATGGCATACGGATGTATGTCATCTAAGTAGGCTATTTTAATAATACTAGAATAGACTCAGATATAGGTAATACGGTTTATTTAAAACTAAAAGTAAGACACATTTACGCGGACGTCTCGGGACAAATGTTTGTACGATTTGCAGATATTTCTTCTGGGTGTTCTGGTCGTTTTCTTTGTAGGTATAATAAAAAATATCTATCAATAACACCAGCTTATGCTTAGCTTGGGGCTAAATAATGCTGTGTGAATGCCAGCATTATTATAATTATAATATATTTACTATCTACCTGTGTGTGAGATAGTAAATTCTATCTCACTTCTGATCTATATTTGTTTAATTCTCTAAGATATTTGTCTTGAGAGAAACACTTTGACTGCGGTTTTTTTTCGACGACTGCGATCTTTTTTTTTACCTAAAAAATTCGTGCTGCCGCTCTACACAGCGGTTGTGTTGCGCCGCACATGCGTTTCGTTCGAAAAATATTACAGCTCTGCTGAATCACAAAGATCTGTATTTTCTTAGCCGCTGCGCTAGTGTGGATTTACGCATATTAGTCTCTTGTAGAAAACTCATACCGTGCGTTTTCAGCACTCAAAGTGTACCATTTTGAGCTCATAATTGAGCTCTCAATTGTTCTCTCTTTAAATGAATAATAATACTAGCTGACCCGCCAGCATTTATTCGCGTGGTAAGTATTTATTTAAGCACAAAAGATCAACGGAGCAGTTTTTCTCCGGTAAGAAACGCCTGCGGCGGTAAAAGCTTCCTCCGAGCTTTTCCATTCTCCCTTGCTATTCTGGTCATTGCTTTCAGCAATCAATAGATTTCTTTCCGGCCCTAGTGGTGGTGGGGGCACAGAGAGGGGCCTCGAGGCTTGGCCTCATTACCCCGGCGTCAGCTCGAGGGGTGACGACCCCTTGGTCCTTGGGTTAGTGGGAATCTCTTTTTTTCCCCCTTCTCATTTCTTTTTTTTGGCTGCATTTGTTTATTGATTTTAGTTTTTTTGTGCTACTGCCCTTATGTCGACACTCTCTCTTTGTTGGTCAACCTCGACTGCGCTTCATGTCTCGAAGAATCTAATTTGTGGCTATTTGTAACCATTTGTTCGGGGGAAACCGCTGTTATGTGAACCTACCCATTGCCATTTGAGGTTTAGGATCTTCTACAACATCTTTTGCCTTGTTCTTTGTAATGGTTATATTTCTGATTCTATGTTTTAATCGTATTCCCCTATTGGTTTCCCTTTTTGACAGACCCTTATTTTTTTCAAACTGTCTTTATTAGTGTCCAGGTATGGCAAGCAAATGTCAGTTAAGGTGCAAGGCATATGTTCATTACTCTAGATTTTAGAGCGATGGGTAAATTACTCAGTACTTATTTTATGTGCTTTGATTTTTTTGAGTTATTTCTTCCTTTACTGTGTTTAAAAGATATTTTGTGACCTAAGTATGTAAAGTAGTTTACATACTCTAGTCTTAATCAGTTTATCATAGACAATAAATATGTACAGTAAAATATATTATAATATTAAACAGCTACAAGAATGTAAAAGGAGTTTAATAAATAAAATGATTGTAGTTATATTGTTTTATTATAATATTTTAAGTATATAGATGCTGCTGTATAAAATCAGCGTACGTAGACACATTGTTATACACTGTAGGTGCTCCTGCTAAACCACAAGGACCCCACGACACGACACCAATAGCAACTGGAGTAAGACCTTGATCTATATACTGTTGCACCAAATCTGCCACAGTATCAAGTTCATTTTCAAGAGGATTGCTCTCAGTAGTATCAGTTTCATCAGAATCCATCTTTTCGTTCACCCAAGAGTCAGTTTCTTCCAGTGTTGATGTAGAATCTTGTTCATCAAGGGCTATGTACTGAATCAAAGGAGCCCCGGAGTCTCCACTACAAGCAGCTACAGCATTCATGTATCCTGGCGCTGAGCACATATTGGCTACCATATTCAAAGGACTGCTTTCATAACCGTCTATTTTCTTTTTTATCTCCTCCATCATATGAACGCATTCTGAAACGACGTGAACAAGAATATTACAAATACACTAAATAAGGTCTTGTTCGTTTTTGTTTTTTGCTCCTAGGCTATAAGCTAACGTAATCGTACATACGTTAGCTAGCTATAGCTAATAGCTTGCTTATTTTTTCGAAACACACTATCATATTCTTTAATCAAATGAAGGAAGGAAATAAGGAGAAAATTACCTTCGAATGGCATACTCATAACACTGGTTTCTTGCAACTTATTATGAAAAGCTGGTGAGAACATTGTGGTCGCCTGATCACCCCAGCCTGCCAGGATTAGGTTTTCCAAATTATTTCTGTAGTTTCCGATAGAAAACGGTAGTGCTATTGGATGTACAGCGCTATTGAACTGAATGTTCTTCGACGTTTTCAGCATGGCTATATCGTAGGCACCTAAAAGCCTGTAAAAAGAAATAACAGTTCTCATTAAATTTTGGTGTGTATGTTTTGGACAGTATCATCAATAAATCATTGTCTATCGTGTCTCTTTCCTTAATCACTTGATATTTGATCAGTCAGGGTGATAGATATAGGTTAATAAATTGTTTGCTATATTAGACGAAGACCGGGTTTACGATGCGCGTCGAGAAGCTGAACTCTCGCCATAATGTGAGATTCAATTCATTTATGGTGAGAGTACCAACCCATCATCTCTCGACATTCCTAAGCGCAGAGTTTTGGCCGAAGGGTGTCAAGTTCCGAAGGTTCATTGGCCGCCTGCAACGGGACATCACTGCACCGTCCGCGCCGTGCACCGAAAGCAGCTGACACCCTGAGCACATCTACACGCTGTCGGCGTAATCAAAAAAAGCGTGTTATTATTAATTTAGTCCTTTTATATTTTATGTATGCTAGTTTTAAGGTATATATTACTATGGACCGTAGAATAAGTTAATTAAGATCTGTTCCTTTTCTATGGTCTGAAATAAATGATGATTATTATTATTATTAGACACTTATACAAAAACGTTAAAAACTACACGCCCGTCCTACCTACTTGAATGTAGTACTTAGTTAAAATCTCACCCGCGGTAGTGTGGATGCACTTTTTGATCAGCGATGCTGACAGTCTGTGCCGTAAAGTCTTTCTGGACTAGGTCATTAGTCCCGACCAGTGCTTCCATGGGCAGCCAATTTGTTAGCCAGTTGCCCTTCAAACAGTGGCCCGCTGTTAATATCTGGAATTATAATTGATTAATTGACTACTTCTTATCCTAGTTTTAGGTTTTTTAGTTCATTTCATTTAAAGTCTTATGTACCTAGACCGATGCAGATTTCAGTGCAGGTACTACGTACATAAATGAAGAAATGAAGCTTTTCTTAGAAAATCTACAAAGTTCTCACTTATGCAACGTCATTACATTACCCATTTTTCGCTTAATAGAGATCCTGAACAAAGTCTGCGACTTGTCCAGAGGAGCCTCATATGCAATGAGACAAGGTATGGGTGACTGCGAGGGCGGGCCTCATTTCCACCGATGATCTTTCCTCGGCGACGATATCCTACAACATTTAAGAACCATATAACATTACATTTTATAGCTGAGTAATAAAATATATGTTAGAGTGAACAACGTAACTGATGAACATAGGAAAGAAATTAATAAGCGTAACTATAAAAACCAACCTGATACAGATGTATGTCTGTATGCAGATATATAAACTATTGAAAATAAAAACAATATTACAAGAACTCTCATGATAAGGGTATGTAGACCAACTGTTACGTGGCTACACGTATTGATGTTATTTAAATAATACTGCCCATCATGAAGCGGCAATGAACATTAATTTGTGATAATAAACCTTTAAATTTCTTCATAGAATCGTTATCGAGCTGATGGTATCTATTTATTTAATATATCAACTGCCTATGCACGCGGGCGATTTAATAGTCTTTTTTAATTGGTGTATTAAAATCTGTGCGTCAAATTTGCATGATGTACATGAATGGTAATATTAGTTGTTGCCTTCAAAGGCCTTGTATGTATTCTTAAATCTTATTCATCGTAACTATTTCTGTATGTAAACATTTAATATAGAGCGGGGCCTATGACAACACATTATACAAAATACACAAGTATTTTTGTTTGGAGAGCCGCAATGAGAAACCCAGTTCCTGTTATTCACTATAATGTGTACTTAGATAAAAATTCTATATAGGTATTTCATTTCAGTGTAAATTTTTGTGATTATGTTGGACACTTTTCTTCCAACGTTTTAATTCGGTACCGAAAAACTCAATTTAGCGATACATTTGCGCCAAATATAGAGTGCGTGAAAAACTTTAGTAACAATAGTTGGCTATAAATAGGAATAAAAACATAATCAGGAACATATCCCTTATTTTATTAAGAGTTGTCACGACCATGTCTATAACAAGCTTCATGCATGATTTATATTAAAATTGTGTGTACCATGAGGGTACCTAAAAGCTACATAACCTATTGGTTGGTAATGTCAAGTACATTACCAACCAATAGGTTATGTAGCTTTTACTTTATACGACTTGCTGAGCATATGCTTTTTTTCTCAAGATATATTGTGCTTTTACGTTTTATATAATTAATCGAATTTGATGCTATTTCCATATACATATATTACTTTTTTGGGTCCGTTAGAAAATTACGGATTTATTGATTGATTGATTGGGTTGCTAACCTCAAAAAAAATGGTTTGATATTATGTAGATTTTTTCTGTAAATGATAAACCTACTTAGACGGCATACGGGTATTTATAATTCTAGAACAGAGCCAGATAAAATTAGGATTCTCTGAAACTCTGAACTCTGAAACTAAAAGTAAACTCTTTTACGTGCCAGGGGTGGACCCGTAAGTTTGTCGGGCGTTGGGCTAATACTCATAGGCCTAGCAGGTAAGGACTTAGAGGAGGGGAAGTTCTATGTTCCGTTTTTAGTGACTTTACTAACTAGACTTTTTTAGGAACTGATCCGAAGTACTTAGTAGCTTATACCTAATGTTTGGCGGAGTTCCTATTTGTTTTGCTTTTGAACTGAACTTGAATGTATTAATCTGGATTTGGATAGACTATAATACTAGATGAACTAAGAAGCCCACTACCATATTGTTAGGGGCTTACTGTACTACTAGTTGATATTGGTTTGTACACAGACGTTATTGTAAATTTTATTGGCTGACTCATTAACTTAGTTTATATATTTTGTGTCTGTTAGTCAGTAAAAAATTATATATAATAGTAAAAAAAAAGGAAAATAACAAAACTTCCTAATGTAATAATTAATAAAATAAATAATTATTATAAACATATATGTAATTATTATATATGTAGATGATTATTATTCAATAATTATTTAACTTTGACAGTTTTTGTGTGAGATGCTATTTGTAATTTCGATGTAAATTCTATTTCAATGTTTGTTAGAAATAAGGACAGCACCTAAACAGGGAATTAATTGGAGGTATTTGAATTACCTGTGTGAAAAAGTTAAATAACCAAAACAATATAAATATAACGACTTTATTTTATTGAAATATTTTAAACATACTGTTATCATATCATAGTTTTTCAAGTATATAGATGCTGTTGTATAAAATCAGCGTATGTAGATACATTATTATAAACTGTAGGTACTCCTAATAAACCACAAGGCCCCCACGACACGACACCAATCGCAACCGGAGTAAGACCTTGATCTATATACTGTTCTACCAAATCTGCCACAGTAAGTTCATTCTCAAGAGGATTGCCCTCTACAGTAGTAGTTTCTTCAGAATCTATGTTTTTGTTACTGATAGTATCTATTTCATTGGTGTTCCTCGCCGACCAAGGTTCAATTTCTTCTGACGGAGTTGAAGTGGAGTCTCGTTCATGAAGGGCTGCGTACTGGATCAATGGAGCACCGGAGTCTCCACTGCAAGCTGCTCCACCATCCCTCTGCCTTCTTGAACAGATATTATGTACCATATCCATAGGGCTGCTATAGTAATCGTGTATAGCATTTTTTACGTCATCAATCATAGTAGCACACACTGAAATAAAGAAAACATGTTATGATATTTATTACATATATTAAATCTTTAACATTTTCTTATGCTGTGAGGTTTTAATTTAAGATGTGCACACAATAAATAATATTAGGAAGGAAAATATTATAAAATTACTTTTGAATGGCATAGTCATAACACTTGTCTCTTGCAGCTTATTATGAAAAGTTGGCATAAACGCTGTTGTCTCCAGATCACCCCAGCCCGCCAGGATCAGGTTTTCAACATTATATCTGTAGTTTCCGATCGAAAACGGCAGTGCTATTGGATAAACAGCGCTACTGAATTGAATGTCCTTCACCGTTTTCAGCATGGCTATATCGTAGGCACCTAAACGCCTGAAAATGAAATAGCAGTTCTCGTTAGCTACGACATTATTCTAACAGTATAGTCGTCAAACAAACACAAAACAAAAATACCTGTTTTTCCTTAAACACATGATTACAAAACTAAGACATGACTTATTAGAACTAAATTTACATATACTGATTAAAACAAATTTTAATGCTATTTAATACAAGATCAATAAGAAGTTAAGTTGTGACCAATAAGAAACTTTTTGCAGTGACGATTGCGACCTAAATCGAATTCACTTGCTACAAAAGACCCATTTGAGACTACACACAAGTCTTGTATATATATGTAAGTAGTACCTAGAGGTTTAACTCTCACCCGCGGTATTGTGGATGAATTTGCCGATCACCTATGCTCACAGTCTGTACGGTGGAGGCTTTCTCCACTAAGTCATTGGTTCCTACCAGTGCTTCCATGGGCAGCCAGTTTATTAACCAACTGCCTTTCAGACAGTGACCAGCTGTTAATATCTGTAATGGTATTAATTAATTGCCTATGAGTCTTATTATGGTTAAGTCTAAAAGTAAAACGTGTTTAAGACCTAAGCCTAGGTCTAGACCTAGCACTTGTGCTGTTGATCTATTTGGAGTAAATCTAAATGAATCCTCAACAGGTTACACTGGCTCTGTGTGATAAAGTTAAATGATGAACACAAAATATGTAAAAGAAACTTCTCTTAGAAAATGTATAAAGCCTTAATTAGGGCAACGTCATTAGGCCATTACCCATTTCTCACTTAGTAGTGATCCAGAGCAAAGCCTGAGACTTGTCCAAAGGAATCTCATATGCAATGAGACAAGGTATGGGTGGCTGCGAGGGCGGGCTTCATTTCCGCCAATGATCTTTCCTCGACGTGGTCCTACAACATTCAAGAAGGTGGTTCTTAAAAGGTTACTTTTCATTGAAGATTAATAATAAAAATAATAAATAATGCTGGACAATTCACACAGCATCATCTAGCCCCAAGCTAAGCAGAGCTTGTGTTATGGGTACTAGATGACTGATATACATAATACAACACATTACATACATAGATATTTTTTTATTATACATAGAAAACGACCAGAACACCCGACATCAACACAGATTTTATTATAAAGGATATGTTAGCGCGTGAAAAAGCAACAACATCAAGAAATCATGAAGAAGCAACAACTAATTAACTACGAAACCATTTTAACTTAGAAAACCAACCATATACTACACTATGTCTGCCTGCAGTTAAAGATACTATAGAAAATAACAACAATGTCACAAGAACTCTCATGATAAGGGCATCTGGAGCAACTGTAACCTGGGTACACGGAGTGATGTTGTTTAAATATCACACGATACATCGGCGAACCTCTCATTTTATTACTTTGAAAAATGTTTATCTTCTAATAAGATTTTAATATTTCAGCTAGTTCTATCTTTAATTATGTACGCGGGTGTTTTAATTGGTTTTACTAGGTACCTATCTTAAAAACTGTTCGTACAAATTGCATGACATCAACGGTAACATATGTATACTAGCTGTTTCTCGCAGCTTATGTCTGTCCGTCTTCATATTTATACATAAGGATCCGTTCGATAAAAGCCGTAAAAAGCTGGCAGTCAAATAAACAGTTTGGTGATATGTATCAGTCATCTAGGTAACTAGATGATGATAAATAAATAATTAAATAATGCTGGACAATCCATACAGCATTATCTAGCCCCATGGTAAGCAGAGCTTGTGTTATGGATACTACATAACTGATATACATAATACAATACATTACATAGATATGTAGATATTTTTTAGTATACCTATTCGATTCCCGCCTCGGAACAATTGTGTGTACGATCTGCAGATATTTGTTCCGGGTGTTCTGGTCGTTTTCTATGTATAATAAAAAATATCTATCTATGTAATGTATTGTATTATGTATATCAGTTATCTAGTACCCATAACACAAGCTCTGCTTACCATGGGGCTAGATAATGCTGTGTGGATTGCCCAGCATTATTATTACTTACCTACTTTGTTTGTCCTCAGCTTATTATCTTCAGTACTGGTTTACATTATTTATCAAAACTTTTAATTAGCCGTCCTTGTATTTTATACTTATTTTTTTAATGTTTAACCGTAATTATTCTCAAGATTAATAAATAAACAATGAAGCAACATTTTGAGCTTTAGTAATAGATATAAATTGATGAGTTTGTCATAGTATTTGACTCAGTTAAGTACAAATTGAACCCTCTAGTTTGAAGGGTTGGCTTTAATTTTTTATTTTTTTTTGAAAATATGAATATAAATAAATTAATAAATAATGCTGGACAATTAACACAGATGACGCTGACGACACCCTACACAATCTGGTTGAAACGTTGAGGGACGAGGGCATCAAATTCTGTCGAAAGCAGCGTACTGGCAAGAAATCCAAACTCTCGGATGAGACTCTTGGGCTGATGACAAAAAGACGGGAGATCACCCAAGCGACTTTATCAGAGAGGTCAGACCTGAACAAGCGGATTGCGAAGATGGTACGGCACGACCTTCGAAGCTCCAACACGCGCCTCATTCAAGAGGCGATAGAGCGTAACCGAGGGTCCAAAGTATTCACTCAGCAGCTTGGCAGGAGCCACCTGACAAAGCTTAAAACGCACGACGGGAGGACCGTATTGTCAAAGCCGGAGATATCCGCCGAGATAGAGGATTTCTATGGCCGATTATACGCTGCACATGCCCATCGTTACCGACGAGATGACCGAGATTCCAGAGCCACCCTGACACGCCACTATACCGACGAACTGCCTGACATCAGTCAAGACGAGATCGTGTTAGCTCTAAGGCAGCTTAAAAATGGAAAAGCCCCCGGTGAGGACGGAATTACTTCAGAGCTTCTTAAAGCCGGAGGATCTCCTGTTATACAGGAGCTGCAGGACCTCTATAACACCGTCCTTCACAGTGGGAGAACTCCAAAGGCGTGGAGCGGGAGTTTGGTGGTGCTCTTTTTTAAGAAGGGAGATAAAACCCTTCTCAAGAATTACAGACCCATTTCAGCCACGTCTATAAACTGTTCTCACGAGTGGTCACGAACCGACTCGCCAGGAGACTCGACGAGTTCCAGCCACCGGAACAGGCTGGGTTTCGCGGAGGATATGGCACCATAGACCACATACACACAGTGAGGCAGATTATACAGAAGTCCGAAGAGTATAATCAGCCCCTGTATCTGGCTTTTGTGGACTATGAGAAGGCATTTGACTCCGTCGAAACCTGGGCTGTTCTGGATTCCTTACAGCGATGCCAAGTAGACTATCGTTATATCGAGGTGCTGAGATGTCTCTACGAGGCCGCCACCATGAGTGTCCAAGTACAGGGCCAGCAATCTAATCCCATCCACTTGCGCAGAGGAGTGAGGCAGGGGGATGTCATATCCCCGAAACTGTTCACTTGCGCATTGGAGGATATGTTTGGGTTGCTGGACTGGAAAGGAAAGGGCATCAACATAAACGGCGAGTACATCTCACACCTGCGATTCGCTGATGACATAGTCTTAATGGCGGAGTCGCTTGAGGAACTGAACCGGATGCTGGACGGCCTAGCTTCAGCCTCCCGATGTATCGGTTTTGGCATGAATTTGGATAAAACCAAAGTCATGATCAATGGCCATATTGATCCAAGGCCGGTGGTCGTACATGGTCACCTTCTCGAAACTGTTTCCGAGTACACTTACCTTGGGCAGATTCTGCAGTTGGGTAAAAACAGTTTCGAGAAGGAGGCCAAAAAGGATCCAGCTAGGCTGGGCAGCATTTGGGAAACTACGTCAAGTCTTCTCGTCATCCATACCGCAATGCTTGAAAACGAAAGTTTTCAACCAGTGCGTCCTACCCGTTATGACCTACGGAGCTGAGACGTGGACACTCACGATAGGGCTGGTCCACCAGTTCAAAGTCGCTCAGCGAGCTATGGAAAGAGCTATGCTCGGGGTTTCTCTGAAGGATAGGATTCGCAACGAATACATCCGACAGAGAACCAAGGTTATCGACATAGCTCAAAGAATTAGCAAGCTGAAGTGGCAGTGGGCCGGCCATATTTCGCGAAGAACCGACGGCCGCTGGGGCAAACGTGTTCTTGAGTGGAGACCACGACTCGGTAAACGTAGTGTAGGACGCCCTCCGACCAGGTGGGATGACGACTTGCGAAAGACTGCAGGTAGATGCTGGATGCGGCAAGCTGAAGACAGGGCGCAATGGCGCTCATCGGGGGAGGCCTATGTCCAGCAGTGGACTGATATAGGCTGATGATGATGATGATGATGAATTAACACAGCATTATCTAGCCCCATGGTAAGCAGAGCTTGTGTTATGGGTACTAGATAACTGATATACATAATACAATACATTACATAGATAGATATTTTTTATTATACATAGAAAACGACCAGAACACCCGGAACAAATATCTGCAGATCGTGCACACAATTGTTCCGAGGCGGGAATCGAACCCGCAACCTCCTGCGTCGCAGGAGGACCTTCGTCCACCGCGCCACATCGGTCGTCAAAATATAATATTCTTAATTGATTAATTCGGTTTCTGACGTGAAAATCAAAATATGGTTTTTTTAAAGAGGTACCTTTTCTGTTGATGTTTAACCTACTTAGACGGCATGCGGGTAATTATCATACTAGAACAAAGGCAGATATAATTATGATTCCACTAACTAAAAGTAAATATGCGGTCATTTCTCTAAGTATTTTCAGTTCAAGTCGAGAAGTCATTATGACTTCTCGATGTTTAGTAATTGATGTCTTCAATAATCTAAAACATTATAAAAAAAAATTGCATAGCTTTTTATAACAGCAATAATTTGGAATAGGTATTGAATTAATAAAGAATACAGTTGTTATTTTAAATTTAGTTTATTTTGTAATGACTAAGTAATACTTAACTAAAACAATTTTGATATTTTTACAAATTTATAGCATATGAAACTAACTACATATAATAATTAATAAACATTATAACAAATAATAAAATACACATAATAATTAATAAACATTATAACAAAGAATAAAATACACATTCCAAGTTGCTAATCAATAACTATTCACATAAGTATATTTTATAACAAAATATTACCCTGTGTCTATAAAATTTACATGCTTTGATTTTACTTCGTATAAATTTTCACTTCATCACATATAATGTAACTCTAGGTATTAAATAGTTTCCCTTAACACTTTGAGTGCTGAAAACGCACGGTATGAGTTTTCTACAAGTGACTAATATGCGTAAATCCACACTAGCGCAGCGGCTGAGAAAATACAGATCTTTGTGACTCAGCAGAGCTGTAATATTTTTCAAACGAAACGCATTTGCGGCGCAACACAACCGCTGTGTAGAGTGGCAGCACGAATTTTTTAGGTAAAAAAAAAGACCGCAGTCGTCGAAAAAAAACCGCAAGTGTTAAGGGGACTCCGGAGTGCCATGTATGGCGCACCGTCTATAAGATTTCTCTAACGTGCATCATAATAAGTGATTAAAAATATCACATTACGTAAACAAATAACTGATCTTCAAAAGTTTATATTTCATTTTACAATAGTTTATCTAGTTTTGTAATAAAACACTAGAATAATAATAATTTAATTTGTAATAATATTGATGTAACATTGCCTAAGGATACTTTGTATTCAATATGTGTTTGAATTGAAATTTTATACGGAATAAAGGCTAGCTTGCACATTTCTCCGGCATAAAGAGTGAACATACGGTGATACAAATTATTAACAATTATTTTGATGTTAAGTTATTCATTATTGTGTATATGTGAACACAAATAATTTTGATCCGTAACTGGTTACGGTATCAAGTTTCATAAATCAAACTTGATATCAAAGATTAAATGCTTGGAAGGAAGACAGAATCAGTATTCATTAGGTAGTAAGTAATAATAAGCAATAACATTTTGTTAACACTTTGAGTGCTGAAAACGCACGGTATGAGTTTTCTACAAGTGACTAATATGCGTAAATTCACACTAGCGCAGCGGCTGAGAAAATACAGATCTTTGTGACTCAGCAGAGCTGTAATATTTTTCGAACGAAACGCATGTGCGGCGCAACACAACCGCTGTGTAGAGCGGCAGCACGAATTTTTTAGGTAAAAAAAAAGATCGCAGTAGTCGAAAAAAAACCTCAGTCAAAGTGAATTTAGGCTCTTAATTTTTGGCATAAAAAAATCAATAGGAAACGTTGTAATAATGCTAAAATAATCCCTAAAATATCATATATCGCATACATGTATTTCCTTAATTAAACAAGCAGTTTACAACAGTTATTATAGTTTCTTAATTTATTCTATGCAGGAACACTAAGTTTTATTATTTACAAATTTACAAAACATTGTAAGTTATCAGAATGATATTATATGAATTGAATGGCATCAATCTAAGCCATTTATTTATCAGTTTTTGTTATTATAAGACACATTTATCACAATATAATTATTTTTGGAACTCTAATTTTACGATTTCATTAACTGAAAGATTAAAACACCAATAGTAAAACCATATGAAAGCTGATTTTACCCGTGAGTGAAAAGCCAAATATGTTTAATAGGTCATAAATACAAAACTGGATGTTAGATATTATATAAAAAAAACTTTTTTAAACCTAGAAACGACAGATGCATCGCGGAGGACATTTTTCGTACATTATTCATATTTCAACAATTGATTTAAATATGGCAGTACGAATATGAAGATGCACTTATGAAGCTCTTGAGCTAAGAATAAGAAAATTAGACGGTATTTGGTTAATACAGACCTAACAGAAACGAAGTAGTTCATTTTTGTCTTTAAGTAAATAAACAAATTCATTAATAGGTATACAATCTATTAATGAAGAACCTATTACCTTGGAAGCTAAACCAATTGATCATGAGGAATAAAAACATAACCAAAATACTCGTCTAGTTTTCGAAGCAAGCGCTTATGTATCGAAGAGATCGATTTTGCCAGTTTATTACCCGGTACTGTCAGTGTATCGGGAACAACGATGGTGGGGTTATCGCGGGCAGGTGGTGACCACATCGGGGGAAGTTGGGGGGCACGGGGGGCAGGTCACTCTGCGTCCCTACGTGGAGGATCAGGTTCATGCCTATCACTATGTGATAGATGAAATGGCAATGGAACAGCCAGTATCCTGAAATAGATGAAAAATTATATTAGTGCTCATTCACACAGAAAGTACACATGTATTTTCAGGAAGGTTTAAACGAATTCGCCACTCTGGAGGTAATGTCCACACTAAGTTTACATGACCGTTTTTAACGTATCCGTCGTTACTGGAGATGACCGTGCGTCGCAGCTTCAGTCTGATAAAACGGATTAGCATTTTCATAGTGTGTGGAAACTCGTTCATATAACTACATACGTCAAACCCGAATAATACCGTGTGTAAACGGACTAACGGATTACATTATACGCGAAAGTTTGTATTGGCTGAAAATTTGGACAAATGTCGGTCTAGAATTGGAATTACACATTTGCCTTTTTATCCCATAAATGAATTCCCATGGAATAGGAAAAAACAAAGAGAAAAGATTTAATCATTTCATGAGAAGCTGCGGGCAGAAACATAAGTTTAGGGTTGTGGTCGTAGTTGACATCGAAAATCACAAAATAACTACAAATATTTGTATTGGATTCGGAAATCCGTGAAAAAGATGCTGTAATATTTAGACTTTGCGGTGTATATGTAAAGAAACATTTACCTGGGTTGTCAGCCTTCAGTCTCAACACAATGTATCCATTATTGGGTACCGCAAGCGTATCCTTTAAAGGTGGCGAGTTATATTGCCGGTGCAGCAGCCCTTTTCTGTCCAGGTCTAGAGCATGCTTCAGATTGATCTTCTTGATGTTTTTATCCGGAGACCTGCCCATACCGATGACGTTGTACGATGTGCCGTGGAGATGGAATGGATGAGAGAGGTTCGGCGATTGCACTGAAACAGGAGGAAGGACACTTGGTCACACACGAGATTGACATGGTAAATAATCGAAGTGAAACATTAAATACCTTACTTATAAACGTTTTTCAACTATAATGGGTCTTTGTGTGCCTGAAATTAAGACATTTTTCCTACACTGAAAAAAAAATTACAGATTGGTAGATGGCAAGGCGCATATGTGTCAATTCATGTAGCGTCCCACACAATAGACCTCCCTAACTCTCATGGGACTAGTGTCATACTTTTAGGTCTTTTACCATCGTCGCGCAACAGACCATTCGGTTTAAAAATAGCTGCTACGCTAGCGGTGATAAACGTCCGCCGAGTGATTTCGTAGAATAATAAAATAGAAAACATACCTTCATCAACCAAAACGATCTCAACAATAGAGTTTAGT
The DNA here is from genome assembly GCA_943735965.1 of Eupithecia abbreviata. NCBI lineage: Eukaryota > Metazoa > Arthropoda > Insecta > Lepidoptera > Geometridae > Eupithecia > Eupithecia abbreviata. Next base: position 10,111,584 of record OX030978.1, read on the forward strand.
GGAACATCGATCATGTGAGTACAGCGACAGTCGACGGGGCAGTTGGCAGGCCGGTTGTCTCCGTTACAGAACAACTCTGGAGAGAGCTCGTGCATTTGCGAGAGCGGCGGCGCAGGTGGGGCGCTATATGAGATCTCGTCCACTAAGCTGAGGACATGATCACCGGTGGGTGCAACTGAAATGATTAAAGAATTTATAAATTACTTGTTGTCAATATTGTATTCTGTATTGCTTGCCTTATTATCATTATTACGTTTGACATGAAATTTGGTGTTATAAATAAAGAATTGTATTGTATTGTTAGCAGAATAGCCAACAGCCTGACAGTCCAAGAGAAAGATGTATAAACATAGCGTACTTAATTAAAACCACGAAGAACCACATATTACAGATATTTGGAAAACTTTTTATGATAATATAGTTAGCTTAAACAAAAATTAAGTCAAAGAGTACATCCAGCTTAATATGACAAAATATTGAAAAGATTTAAGTACCTAAGAAGTTCCTGTAAGTATTTTCCTGGAAGAGATCCTTTGGTTTGTAGAAATGGAATCGGAATGGCAAGAAAATTTTGACGTCAGGTCTTTCGGCTAATATAGCCTTATCCACGGGTTTAGCCGACTTGAGATTGCTAACACAAACTGCATCATTTCTCTTCACGTTACATACAGCATCCAGGGGATTCATCACCTATGAACACACAAGTTTAATAACAACATACTTTGGGTTTCAATTATTTAAATAGCAATAAGTTTAATGTATTTTGTAGCAATTATGTAATGATGCAACAAAAATATAATGCATAATTGGCATCGTAAAGCAATAATTATAAAATACATCTTACAACCTGTGTGTGCCGGGAAATTCAACAGCTACTGGGGAACCCATTTGCAAACATTCCAACTACATTGTTTATCTATATAAAATAACCAACCATTATTAATAAAACTAAGTAGGTATGTACAAAATATTCTAAGAAATATATATTTACAAATACTGTATATTTTCAACGCATGTGGATGTCCAATAAAACAATGATAAGATATTTTTGAATATTTTATTAAATGGTAAAAAATGTACACGATTTACTAAAAATTAAATGGTTTATTTCCCCAATGTCATTGGAAGACCAGAATTTTTAAACCGCTGAGCGATTATTATATCGTTGTATATTTTTATAGCAAAATATATAGACTAGTTTAACGTCAATATATTCGCCTTTGTTGGCACACTCGCACATATTTGCTGAAAATTCATTTAAAGCATCTTAATAATAGAAAGTGGTAACATCACATTGTTATATCTACGGCATACTTTCTACATCATATGATATACATATGTATACATGCACATACAGTCTTCTTCATCTTCTGTTTTTTGATTGTGTAAAAGAGGATTTTACAAATTACTAGTGCAATATGTGAGTGCATAGGTATATTATACATCATCATGCGAGGATTATTTACAAACATAGGCATTATGAAAGTCATTTAAAATAAACTGGTCCAATTGTCTTAAATTCTATAAAAATTCCTAATAAGTAATTTCAAAATTATATACAAAAAATAAATAACCTTGGTGAAAATTACAATGGCAAGTTGCGTTAGTTTCAATAGTAAATTTCGTTAACTGAAATAAAATTAACCGTTAAGACGAAGATAATAAAAGTTGAAGAGCCTCGAAACATATTAGGGCGATATTATTATAATTGAAAAATTAAGAAAAATATCACCGAATATGGCATTATATCAAAATCAACTCATGAATTAGGTAACTTCGTTAAATAAAAATTACCACAAAGTTTCAGAAACTCCCGTTGACACAAACAAATTAAACACAGCGGCAGAACCGAGCACTTCGGATCCGCCGGACACATCACACAAAAACAAACATAAATTTACACTTAGTTAACATAAACTGCGCTATAAAATTTTTTCGTTTGACAAGAATAGGTTAATTAAGGATTGGAGGAAGGAAGTCTCCGCATGTGGGGAAGTTTGGAGGAATAGGAGGTAAATCTGCTTGGGTGCCAACCTGGAGGGTGAGGGACATGCCGATGACAATGTGGAAGAGGAAGTGACAGTGAAGGAGCCAGAAGCCAGGGTTATTGGCTCTGAACCTGAGGATGACGTAACCGTTGTTAGGGACTGCGATAGTATCCTTCGCGGGAGGGAGATCTCCCTGTTTCAAGTGACGTTCGAGCAGACCTCTTCTATCTAGGTCGAGAGCGTGCTTCAAATTGATTTTCTTGACGTTCACGTCGGGAGAGCGGCCAATACCGATGACGTTGTAGGCATAGCCGTGCAAGTGGAAGGGGTGAGACAAGTTTGCGATTTGAACTGAAATTAAAAAATCACATTTTAATATGGTTCAGAAGAAATATTTTATTGACTATGTTGACTTTGTTTATTCATTATTATTGAATAAAATATGTTTTTTAAAATATTATTAACAAAGATATCTGCAGACTGTTGCAAACAATCGACAGGTAGCTCAACTGATCGATAAGCATAATACATTTTAGTAAATCGTTAACATTTTTGTTTATTAATCCCGATCCTTATTTTTCTATCATTCAGAATTGCATGTTCATGTATCTAAAATGTTTTCTGTAGGAACTTACTAAATTATTAACAAATATAAAATAGAAAAGGTATCAAAGGTTGTACGTACCTTCATCAACAAGAACAATTTCAACAATAGCGTTTAAAGGAATATCCACTTTGTGTGTGCACATGCAGTTTTGTCCGCAGTTGGCGGGCCTGTTGTCTCCATTACAGAACTGTTCAGGGTTAATATCATCGTACTGGCTGATCAGAGGAGCTGGTGGAGACATGTTTGAGATTTCATCAACTAAACTGATCACGTGGTCGCCTCCGGGAGCAACTGTAACGAGAAACATGGATGTGACACTGTTAACAATACTACAAAATGCATTGGGAGGGATAGGACGGTTTCTTACCTAAATATCTGTTGTAAGTGTTAGGCTGGAACAACATCTCCGGTCGGTAGACGAAGAATCGGAATGGCAAGAAGATTTTGACGTCGGGTCTGTCTTGCAGGAGTGCTGGGTCAATGTGCTTGGCATTTTTCAGTTGACTGACACAAATAGCATCGTTTCTTGATATGTTACACCTGGCGTCCAATGGGTTCATCACCTGAATAGTTAGTGGGGGAAAAGGTACGTGCAATTACTAAATTACGTGCAAACTATCTACTATAACTAACACTACACCATTATATGTGTAATCAAAGGAAAATGACTTATCTTCTGGAAACCGTCTCTATAATCATTACCAGTGTAACTAATCTACTATATACCAACCAAGGCTGCTAGGACGAGGGAGGTATGGAGATATTTACAAACCGGTCAGTGTACCGGTCGTTGATATAAGTGACTGTACATGGTGTGTAATTCTTAAACCAACTAGATATTAATTTAATATTCAGATTAATCTATCCGTCAAAATTTTAATACATTTCATATCAGTTCAGTATCGGATACCAGTACTTAAATTTGAGCAACTTAGCTTACAAACGCAACAGGTTGTCAGGCGACCTGAGTTTAATCAAGGCTTTCATGACATGTCGCCGAGAATTCAACTTTGCAATATCCGCCAGTTAATGGAGCAAAGGTACTCTTGTGCCTCAAGTTGCGATTCCGATACTATGTACAGAATTCATTAATTTCTAATCTACGTGAGATAATTATAGGTACAATGCACATTTGTAAGGCGTCGTTTAGGTTGATAGACTCACCACTCCTTGCGGTATACCAATGTCGTAGGTCGGTGGCGGAGACGAGGGCTGGTAGGGTCCTCTGGCGTACCTAAGAATGGCCAGCTGCTGAGCGCGCTTCGTTCCGCACTCGCCCAGGCCTCGTACTTGGATCCAGTAAGCACCAATTTTGCTATTTGCGTCTATTACAAAGTCGTACCGTTCACCTGAAAACCAAATTAATTTACTTTATCCGACGTTTGTCCTTCCGCTGAGCACCCATTAACACTAGAAAATATAATCACCGTAAAGGAGGAAATAGTGCAATGTTATACAATTTCCTCCGCTTCACTGGGTGCACTGCTTAAACTGGATGCATTGTTACAACACAAGGCGTGTCTTCTATAAAAACCCTCGCCCGATTATCACGATTACCTAAATGTTGTATAACTGCTAGTTTTTGCACGATTGCAAATAAACATAATGTATCCTATCATTGATAAGACTACCCCAATTAAATAGTTAGGTACCTAAGTTACCGAACCAAGAAAGTTCATAACGATATTGCGAAACTACAAAGCATAATTGTTTGCCGTAATTTTTCTTACCTGAGAATGAAATAATGGTGTTGACTTGCACGGGCTGGACTGGTTCGCCATCTGTGGCGAGTACGGTTAGGTTGTGACCTTCGATCGTGAGCTGCGCGGGGCACACCGACCCGAATGCATTGATCATTCTGAACCTGTACCGCCTGCCGGGTGTGATCGTGAAAACTTCCAATGGCGTGTTTGTCATGAACCCAGTGTTGGGGTCTCTGAACTGTCCTTTTCCATTGATAAGCACAGATTCTGGATCCTGTCCGGTGTTGACGGCGAGACGTCCGGGGTATCTTTCAGCGGCGTCTTCGTGCAACCAATCGCTGAGTAACATTACATGGGTTGTCAGATCGTAGTCGTACAGGTGACTGTTGGGGTCCTTGGATGGGGGCTGTCTGACCACAATGCTGCCGTAGAGACCGTCCAGTTTCTGGAGACCGGTGTGCGCGTGCCAGAAGTGTGTACCAGCATTACCTTGCCATTGATATCTGAAAGTTGTAAGCCAGGTATTGAAATAATTTATCTGTTATTGGCTAGAATTACACTTTGCGTGTCAATGTGGCCTACAAAATATAATTGCTATTAACATTGTTTCGACGATTGCCGGTACCTGAACGTATTTCCTTGTTGAATGGGGCACTGTGTTACAAATGGCACTCCGTCGTAGTACTGAGTCCCTCTCTGCCAGATTCCATGCCAGTGGATAGTCACTTCCATGCCTTCCATATGGTTCTCTACATCGATGACCACTTTGTCGTTTTCGCACACTTGGATGGAGGGTCCGGGCAACATTCTGTTGGCGGTGAGGATACCGCGCTCGACGCCATCAGCTAACACGCACTGACAATGGGACCATACGACGTTGGTCGCGTTCGGGGTGCACACTTGACACGCCCTGAAAAAATATAGAAATTCTTACTTAACGTGGATTGTACTGTGAGGTGACATAAGTCGGAAAGCATTATAATTCCTTATAAGTTATAACTGTCGCTATTACACCACGATTTTCTTCCGGCCATACGTTTGAAACACTCTGCTTGTTTTGCATAAGCCGTGTCGTCACCTATCATTTACGAGGCCCGCAGGAATTTGGACCACTGCGAATACTGAACGGCATTGAAACAGATGTAGTTCGTGCTAAACAAAGCGTGAAATGTACGAAATACAAAGTCGGTCGGTGGGTCGCTTCAAGCACCTTTTTACATGACTTATAACTTTTTTGTGTGAAATTTCTAGGCCACGGCACTAAGCCATCGAGAGGCGAAGCGTTGCATAATGCAAAATGTTCAATTAAAAAAATAAATCATTGTCGTAAAGATGTAGACAAAACGTTAATCTTTGAAATAATCGCTCCATTACAATGCTTCCGGACCTGGGCGCTCTGTACCAGTAAGTAACTGATCTTAGTTATTAATTTCTTGATAAAATGGAAATCTAGCTAGTTATTAAGATTGTGAAAGACGATTATGCCACCTTGTGCGCAATGTCACTCGACTATCGGCCAATTAGTACAGCTACAGCGTGCAGCGTTCAAATTAGTCTCTATGACAATAGTTGTTCTTGAGCACAAAAATGCATGTGAGGACAATAGAAATCGCACGGTGTAATCATGGGTGTTTCTAAAATATAACGCACAATACGTTCGCAACTAGTAAACTATATATGTTATGTCAGAAGTGACTTACGCTCCCAAAACTGTGTAAAACTCCAACGTGAAGTGATAGTAGCAAATTCGTGGCGGTTCGTTTTCTCTGCAAGCTCTCGCGCATTCGTCAGGGGCCGACAGTGCTGGGTTCCTTCTCAGCTCCGCCGTCGCACTGCTCGTAAAGTCTAAGTGCTTCAGCGAGGGTTTTCCGTTGGCTTTCGTAGCGAGCAGTGGAAGAGGGTTGTTCCGGACACCTCCACTCAGCGGACCGCTGCCGCTAGAGGCGAATGCATGTGATCCGCTCGTGCTGACGAAGTTACCGAATTGGTCGCTCGGGTGAGTCTGCACTAAGCCATGAGTTGACGAGAAGGCGCTGCTTCCACTATCCCGGAAGGGCTGCACTGTGCCCGCTTGCCACCACGACGCAGACGTCGACTGGTCATCGTCTGAGCTCAGGGCTTCTGTAAACAAAAACGCAAATTAGATTTATTTTAGGACAGGGTCTTATGAAAATTACTAGAAGGTTGTGTCGGAGGTCGTCGCGCTTTACGATTTTTGCGACTTAAAAGCCTTTAATTACATGTAAGTGCGCTATTTTAAATTGGTATAATACTGCTTGGTTCCCAAGGGTACCTTGAAATGTTCGATAATAGGCATTTCTTAGTTCCCACGTTCTACATTATGCGAGACCATGAAATTCGCGAGTGCCTTTACAGAACTATGAGTCCGGTCAGACTGGCAATAGTATACATTACAAAATAAGAAGACTATTTTAAGGTATACCAGAGTGAGAAGGAGCGATACCAACTCGTTATACATGAGTCTAAACGCCTACCTACCTTTATGGATTATAGGAAAATACTGAAATATCCATCACATTTTTGAGGGTATACATACATGTTGTAATATAGGGATTAAAGTGATTTTTTTAATTCATCTAATCTATGAATATAGAACCTCTTCCTTTTTCGATGTACAGCTGAATAGCTGTATGTATGTTTTTTAATGGATTATGTCTCCGTTAATTACGTACTAATTTATAAAATTATTTCGCTATTGTTTAAAAATGATTTTGAGGTGATTCCATAAAAAATATGCAGATGGGATCAGTATTTGTCGAAGTCGCTTTTTAATTCTCAGAACAATGCAATTGCTTATAAGATGAGAACGTCTATTAGTAAAAAAAACTTGTAATAACTACCATTCGCCGTTGTCGACTTTCAAGACACTGGCGATGTAAATGATATACTCGTAGCTGAGTCCATTCCTTTAGGTACAGACAATTTTAACATTTTGACAGCGGATCACGTACTACGCACGTGACGCTTATTTTATCCTAGTTAGCCGCATACATAATTAGCGTACCATTCTGGGCACGCCGGCACTTTTTGACCATTTTTTTACTTTTATAGAAAAAAGACTATAATAGTTGCGGCCATGATTTTATTTTCATTGTATTGAGGGTATCTCATATTATTATATAAAATAAGAAAAACATATATTATTGTTCTTTTTTTTATTATAAAATTGTCACGGACAGGGGACGTGATCGGCTGCCAAAGTTTGGAAATAAATAAAATGCTTGGCTGTCAAAGTGTTAATTAAAGTGGAATAGTTGTAGCGATTACTTTATTAGATTATGCGAGTGGTCGGTGACAGGTGCTTTATGTAAATGGGTGCTTAACGTAGGCACAGATCTCTTGTGTTTGTCACGACGGTAGTTGTGCAACCGCTTTAGCTCTTAGATCGAATAATACTAACTACTAAGAAAGTCTAGTGTTTGATAATGTTTAGTGTACAACTTAGAACGTCCTTCATTCAGAGTTTCAGCAATTTCATGATATTAACACGAACAAGTATACTAAAATAAAAAAACCAACAATTATATAAAAAAATTGAGAAAAGACAAAATATATCGATTTTTTTATAAGATATGTACCTATCAAGCACCTATATAGGATGAAATGGGCAACAATACCTGTATACAATTGTTTGATTGTACTGAACTTTCTTTGTTCCTGAGCTAACTGCAGACTGTTGCAAACAATCTACAGGTAACTCAACTGATCCATATCAATACCAGTCGGAAGCGTGCAGACGCTGGCTGCATGTAGGTAAGCTCAATGTAAATACTAGTTCTAAATTGTTTCTATTATTTCATTACAAGAAATTTTAATACATACGGGACTACATATAAGAAATTATAATTGAATACCACAATACGTATTAGTTTAGTGGATAGACATAATAATTAATAAAGAATATCTTGTAATCAAATAATAGAAACAAATTAGAAATTGTATTTACAATTCAAATAATTGATTGATCTAAACTCAATGTTAGTACATTGAGCTTAGATACATGCGTCAATATCACTCACGTGAGTGACGTTCATGCTATAGAAAACCGTTACTCAAGCATAGATTGACGACTGAGCAAGCTTTCATAATACGGGCCTTAGTATCTACGAACATAAATTATACTAGGTAAATTAAATAGTTGGACATTCCACGCTAAATGTAAGTGGGTATACACTTCAGGACTTTTACTTCCCTGTCACTAGTTTCGTTTAATTTGGATTTAATACCTGTTCTGTATAGATCGAATCAATATTATAATTTTATACTGCAATGTTGCTCGCAGTTTGTTAGTTGCGTTTAAATTTAAGTTGTTAATAGTTACCGAGTTATAATAAGGTTTTTGTTTCGATTTGGGTTTGCCTTGAACTGGCTCTTTCATTTCCTTATTGGTAAATCTGCGAGTCAAATTCGTTTTACCAGCTACATTCTGATTATAGGCCAGATAACAAGAGTCAGGGCGCAATTTATTTCCTATAACTATTTTTATCTAGATAATGTACCAGAAATTATAAAATATAATAATAATATAGCCACCGTCTGCCACTCTTCTTAACATTATGATTGACTTGTTTATGGCAGACGTCCGCAATCTCCCCTATAGCCCGATTACCCAGTACATCCATCCATCACAATAGCCTGGTTTTATTTCTTTCATTTTTCTTTGCAATAGTCTCTAAACCTGGCGGATACCATCTTTGGGTGTATCATATTGTGCACCCGAGGATGATACCCGCTATGTGTAGCTATCGCCTTTAGATTAACTTCTCAAAGGGCCTCTGTGCTGTTGGCTTTGGCCCCACGCAAGCCTTCAAGGACCGGGCAGGCACCGGGTCACTTTATGGCCCGAGATCATGGTAAATGAGAGACATAATAATATAATAATAAGTTCAGTTCAGTTCTTTTTGAACTGAACTTATTATAAAACTTATTAAAAAAGTTCGAAATCTAAGTACAGTTTATAATACATAATTCTGTATTTTTTTTGGTTATTTAACCAATAGTGAGTTATTCATAATCAAAGGACGCTGTCAGGCCCAGGAATCACGACCCGCTAATGACTGCAGGCTGATGCGTCACGCTGAAGACAGGGCGCTATGAAGCTTATTAGGTGACGCTTATGTCAAACAAAGAAAACATGATGATGATGATGTAAAAAGTGAGAAAAAAATCAACAAATATTGTTCTCGAATTCGGTCAAAAATATTGACAATTTCCCTTCAATTTTAATTGCTGTTATTGGGAAGCAGGTTTCTTGACGACCTTCTCTGGTCTTCGGAATTAGAAATGCATATCTTCACTCTCTGATGACACAAAACACTAATAGTATCCGCAACGCACTGCGAAATCTGTCCACTCCGGTCCTATCTGGTCCCTCCATTTGGTAATAAACGATTCGGTAGTGTATGCATGATAGGACCCCGGATAGCTCGAAGGCATTTGCGGTCGCGATGTGGTCGGCAAATGATAGAGCTACACGCCTTCCTGGTTTTTCAGCCATTATTGGAATGGTAGTGATATGGAGCATAGATTATAAGATTACTGATGATTAGGGAAATTGACTCCAATCTTGGATGCTATAAGATTTGATGTAATGCTACGATACGCTTTGCCGTGTGAACACTTTTGTATTTTTTATGTATTTATTTGTTGTTATATGATGTGATAGCGATATCTTTACCTATTATCATACGATTCTTCTGATTCTTGTTTTGTATAATATGTATAATTATCACTTGGTGGTCCCATAAAAGATGTTAGTTTTATTCCCGGTGATTTAGTATTTATCTTGTAGAATTTAGAAGGCGTAGTATATATTCAGCTATTTGAAGTCTGTTATTCTTTCTGATATTAGTTTTTGTTCAAAACCTAAAATTATTTTGTCTTCACTGTAATACATTCTCAGCAGTAAATCACGAGTGTAGCATAAACAAAAAATAACAAATGTTGAAACACATTGCAATGGGTCGTTTGCATCAGTGATGGTCATTATATGAGGATCCTTTGCGATTTCATCGTGTTTTGTGAATAATGTTTAGGTTGCTGAAATAAATTTGATCTCACTTAATATGAAATTCAATTAAAGTAAAGTAAAGTAAAAAATCATTTATTTCTTTAGGCTTACAAAATAAGCACTTAGACAAGTCATATTTTATATATAAATTATTATCAAATAAAAATATTTTACTGTTCACTTCAATTTTTTGTCCACTAGTGGAAGAAGTGAAAAGAAACCACTAGCATGTTCATATCTTATATGTCTAATACATGGTTATTTGCCTATTTTAAGTCTAAATATAATATGATTCGATACATGTCAATTCAGAAATTGATATTTATATTGAATTACTTTGTTAATTTTTTTATTGAATTAATTGCTTGTAAATTTTGTAATAATATATTCTCTATTATCTCTATTGTATTAAGGTCATACCTGTATACATATATGAAATGTTTGAACAAATAAATACCTTTATTTTCACTATTCTTCTTTGTTTTATTCCATAACTGTGATCTCTCATTTTTCTTAATTTTTGTTTTGTTTCGTTTCTGTCTCCAAACCTTGTATTGTATATTTATAACCAAAAATGTTTTCTACAATTTCTACCATAAAACCATGTTACCGTAACCTTTCTACCACGTCATAGGAGCTGAGTTGACACATAACAACTCATGACATTTACAAATAAGGTTGCATTGTACCTACAGTTTTTATTTTTACTATTATTTTCTTTTTTGGTATACTCATCGCCAAATATAAGAAGTCAAGTGAAGTCTTTTTTTGTTTGTTTTGAGCATTTCTCTTCCTTGTCCGTGAAGTAACTAATAAATCAGGTGTAAACTGAAAACCAGCGTTGTTCCGCGCCACGCGTTGTTCAGCACTAAGCTTATTTGACCCCTTTTGGCCAGCAGATTAGTTATTGTGCACGAAATCTGTTTTATTATCTAATACCTAATTTATCTTTATCTTTAAAAATTCTTTGCCTTTTTGTCACAAACCAGTACAAATAACCATGATAGATTTAAATACCGCCGTTAATACATCTATGTATATAATATATATCCAAATTAAAAATTAAGACACGCGCAAGACATTACTCACAAACCAAAAAAAGTAATATGACGTAAATCTCGGCAAAGTAAATTATTCTCTTCGATTAGGAACTAGTTACTTCGTTTATGAAATCATTACTGCGTTTACATATTCATTTTGTTGGAACCACGTCGTTCGTGGTGATTGATAACTTGGGTTAATGCGCTTTGCAAGATTAGTAGTTACGCCCAGAGATTACTAAAATAAGTCCAGAGATACGGCTAAAGATATAATAAGATGTACTTGGCTAACTTGTTTGGTTTCTAATTTATAAACAAGCCCACCCAGGCAATTGTTTAAGACTGTGGGATTCAATTTATCCTCTTGGTAACACATTAACATTTTGCGCAACAACCACTAAGCTGACCATAATACTTGAATGTCTTTACAGCATACATTTAAAAATAGATAAATTACATTTGCTAGTCGTTTCACAAAAACTTTATGCTGGTTTGGATTTATTTTTTGTATATAGTATACATATATAGTTGTTTATTATCTGTTTTATTGTGACAAATTATTATAAATGAATTTATTTTAATTTTTTAAGAAGGCATGTCTATCTGCTTTTTTTGCACAATGCCCTATGGTGTTTCCTTTGTCATAAGTTAGTGTGTGTTTTAATAAAAATGTAATTTATCTTTTAAAATATTATTTAACGACATCAAGTGTAACATTGTGTACCTACGGTGGAAATAAATAAAATAAATATACATATACGATAGTATTTTTTATGTAACTATACTATCCGAAATAAATGTAATACAATACAATAGTGTTTTTATTAAAATTCGAGGTATCATTTTTTAACTGCTCATGACATCCAAGAAGTTTTTATTTTTTTTATAAGCAATACCATAAATGATAGTAAAATAGTTTTTATCATAATTAATCTATTATAATTTAGAAATACAGCAATGTTTTTATTTACATAATGACACGTCTGATAATATAAGTGAATCCAATACCTATTAGTGAATCTACTAGGTCTTATCTACAATCACCATGCCACTTATATATATTTTTAAAACATAATTTCAATCTAAGCACAGTCCACTGTCAAGTATATCCGGCTCTTAGGCCCAACACAATCGTGTTTACTCAAGCGGAAAACAGTGAAAGTAAACTTAAATTGATGCTTAGAAGTCAAGTTCGCTCTAAGTATAATGACATGTTCGCAAGTGATGTATCTGTTCGTTTGGCCACTTGGGTGAATAATAATACCAGTGAATAACTTAGGTTGGTTACGCGGTGGCACTTTAAATGAGTCTGCGGTATTTGATTTAAATCCTATGTATTGGATGATAAATGCTGCTGAGTGCTTTAGAGCCACAAGTCTAATTTAGACAGATATTTCACTTACATTGACGGCGTATGATTGTCGTTATGAATTGCTTGCATGAACGGATTAAGCCGTGTTTTGTTTCACATCTCGGTATAAATAGATTCGCTAGACATTTGGATCCTTGAGGCCTTGAGCGATGATAGATAGATAGAATAAATTCTTTGTTAACAACTTCAGGCACACGCATACATCATCATCATCATCATCATCATCATCAGCCTATAGCAGTCCACTGCTGGACATAGGCCTCCCCCAATGAGCGCCATAGCGCCCTGTCTTCAGCTTGCCGCATCCAGCATCTACCTGCAGTCTTTCGCAGGTCGTCATCCCACCTGGTCGGAGAGCGTCCTACACTACGTTAACCGAGTCGTGGTCTCCACTCAAGAACACGTTTGCCCCATCGGCCGTCGGTTCTTCGCGAGATATGGCCGGCCCACTACCACTTCAGCTTGCTAATTCTTTGAGCTATATCGATAACCTTGGTTCTCTGTCGGATGTATTCGTTACGAATCCTATCCTTCAGAGTAACTCCGAGCATAGCTCTTTCCATAGCTCGCTGAGCGACTTTGAACTGGTGGACCAGCCCTATCGTGAGTGTCCACGTCTCAGCTCCGTAGGTCATAACTGGTAGGACGCACTGATTGAAAACTTTCGTTTTCAAGCATTGCGGTATGGATGACGTGAAGACTTGACGTAGTTTCCCAAATGCTGCCCAGCCCAGCTGGATCCTCCTTTTGGCCTCCTTCTCGCATACAGAATACAACAATTATACAGTACAAAGGAAAACAAAAAACATGTCAGTGTGTGCTGCAGTATGTTAAAGAGGCCTATGCGATGATAGAACGAAATAGGTTCAGTTAGCCACCAATTAACGGTATCAAACAGATTTCCATTGCATCAGGTTAGATTGCCGATAGATATTTCACACTTACGTAACTCTACAGAGCCTTAACAACCAGCGTCATAATGTCTGAATAGAGATAGGTTTGCTAAGTAATTATAGGGCTTACGACGTTGTAATTAGAGCGTATAGCTGTTATTCTACTTAATATCCATGCTACTAGGAGCATAAGTAAGATGCAAGTTGAATCAAACTATCTATATTGGCTGATTGAACTGATTGGTAGACAGGAGGTATGAAAACTGTTTTGTTGTTAAATGACTTACGGAAGAAATGAAAGAAATCAGCTTGACAGTTTTTAATAATATTTTTTATTAATTAAGGTATAACTATGATGACAGAGTCCTTAGTATGGGTTGTGCAAAGTTTAACACTTTGACTGCGATTTTTTTTCGACGACTGCGATCTTTTTTTTAACCTAAAATATTTGTGCTGCCGCTCTACACAGCGGTTGTGTTGCGCCGCACATGCGTTTCGTTCGAAAAATATTACGGCTGTGCTGAGTCACAAAGATCTGTATTTTCTCAGCCGCTGCGCTAGTGTGGATTTACGCATATTAGTCACTTGTAGAAAACACATACCGTGTGATTTCAGCACTCAAAGTGTTAAGAAAACCATAAAAGGTAACGCGTATAGGCGCTAAATGTATGGAGTGGGTAAAATACTACCGGGCCTAACCCGGGAGGGGTAGACCTGACGAAACCAAACCACCATAGCGGCGCTGTCCTATATTTCACAAGATTTATTTAACTAGGTACTAGGGTAGCATAAAAATGTAGGAAGTAGGTAACTACATTTGATTTAACGAGTTAATCTCCACTTAACTTCTGTTCTAATACAGAACTAATTGGAAATGCTCATTTGCACAATCGATAAACATAATACAATAAGGTATAGCTAATATATGAAACGTTTCCTTATGTTTTATCTTTAGAATATGCAATACCTATAAAATCGTAACTGGGATAAGAGAGATTTGTACCTAACTTTTGAATTATGATCTAGGTTACGTAGATCTCAAGTAGTCTTAACATTAAGTGTGTTTGATTTAGGCGATATTGCACCACTCCAACTCATCCCGCGGGTGTCTTGAGGCGACTAAAGCTGGTTTGATTGTTACGCGTTTCGGCAGCGCCGTTGGAGTGCGCGCGTTCGGAGATATAATATAGGGGTAGTAGTTGCGTTTCAAAGTCGCGCTTGTGCAGCGCCGTTCAGTAAACGCTTATCAGTCCTAAACGTTAACAGCGCGCTGCCCAACGGCTCGTCCAGAAGCTTGACTATAAAACCAGCCTAGGATATATCCACCGGCGGGCGGGTAACAGCGCCTCCTGCAGAACAATTAACGACTGAACTGTGACCCTCAAGTCGCATGTCCAGCGCGGGGATGATCCATGAGATAAAGGCGCTCATCCGGGGTTGACCAATATAGGCTGTTGAGGATTTAGAAGACTGCTACTCGAATATACCAGTGTTAATTCCGTGTTTAATTAACCGTTTCGGTTGTTAACGTAATTGACGTTTAGGTTACTCCACCACAAATAGGCATCATTAGAAGAAACACGCCAATACTAACTGAAGCATACTAAATCTAATCTACATATTCGAACTTCGATCAGGGTATCCGCGCCGCCCCCGGCGGATACCTAGATTAGGCTAATGCATAGATAACATCATCGTGCCTTGATCGACGACCTCTGTGGTGCGGTTGGCGAAGGTACGCCTGCTACACAGTAGGTTACGTTTTAAGTCCCGTCTCGGGACAAATGTTAGTACCATCTGCAGGTACTTGAAAAAATGAAATTTTTAGATATTGGATATTATTCTGTGATCTCTATTCGAGTAAAGGCCTAATCCAGACTGTGCCATTTCTTTCTGTCTCCATTATGTAAGCTATTGTAGTTTGGATCTTATCTGATGTGGAATTGTTAAAGATCCATGTTTAGCTTGCGTACGAAGTCTGACATAATCATCAACATCATCATCATCAGCCTATGATAGTCCACTGCTGGACATAGGCCTCCCCCAATGAGCGCCATAGCGCCCTGTCTTCAGCTTGACGCATCCACCATCTACCTGCAGTCTTTCGCAGATCGTCATCTAACCTGGTCGGAGGGCGTCCTACACTACTTTGACCGAGTCGTGGTCTCCACTCAAGAACACGTTTGCCCCAGCGGCCGTTGGTTCTTCGCGAGATATGGCCGGCCCACTGCCACTTAAGCTTGCTAATTCTTTTTGTCATAATAAGGGCAAGTAAGTAAAGAAAACGTAAGAAAACGCTCATGCAAATCTCAATTTCACGCCTTGATTAAAGAGATCATTAATTAACACCTACTTGCCAGCAATTATCACCTCCTAAATTAAGCCGTTTGCGAAAGTTAAGCGTAAGCAACGCTAGTATGTTTACTCTAGCTAGGGTTGCCTCATTTAATAAATCGCTACTTAATGCGAATGTGGATACGTTTTCCTCGCTTGCTTGAATATTTGTTTTCTGGGCTTGATAATCTTAGAATAAACAGGCTGTGGCATAAGTTATTGGTATGACTATGTAGGTAGATGGAAAGATATAGCAAAGGTACCTTAGAATAATGAATGATGAAAACATGAAGACTTCAGGAACTATTTTATTAATAAAGTGTAATCAGCTGATTGATTTGTAAGAAGTAAAGGAACATTTTATCATTGCCGTTACATTTGGCTTTAATTTTTTGTTATTAACTCAAGTACTTATCTAGTTAGTTGATTTCGTGTATAACCTAAAAATATGTGCCTATTTGAAGTGTTCTTGGATTAATTAATTATAACACTATCTCGCTCTTTCGATGTGTCTCAAAAAGAAACGAACAAAAAAACTGTGGACTGAGAAAGTCAGAGTAGAAAGTTTTTCGAGAACAAAAGTAATTTTATGAGTGATTTGATAACCCTATGGAGGCTTATGTAAGTAATGATAAATCTAATTGAAACGAGTACTTACGCAAATAAAACTATCTGAACCAAACAATGCATCTGGCTAGAGAAAGTTTATTTATAAAGGTTTTCAATTATATTTCAATTTCAATTATGAGAGAGGTAGATTTTGTTACGGATAATTTTAGAAAAAAGAACGAAATTATTTATTAACAAAAGAAATAACTGGAACAGAGACAATTACGATGAACATAAAAATGTCACTGACAATATTATGTACAACATCTGTATTATGTACTGACAATATTATGTATTTAGTTTGGTTTTTAAACAACAGAATGAATACTTTATTCCTAAATCTACTATTTCACTACGCAATTTTTGTTTTAGATATACATATGTATGTAGATATGAAATTATTATGTACCTAATGTGACAAACCACCAGATTATAAATATGTAGATAGATAGAAGATAGAAAATTATTTATTGCACTTTAAATAGAAAACTATGTACCGAAAAAACTTAAAAAATTATTACCAAACAACCATGACATAAATATTAAAAAAAATATATTAAATAAATATTTAAAAAAATATATTAAATAAATATTAAAAGGGCCTCTGTGCTGTTGGATTCGGCCCCACGCAAGCCTTCCAAAGGACCGGGTCACTTTATGGCCCGAGATCATGGTAAATGAGAGACATAATAATATAATAAATAAAGCTGGAAAATCCATACAGCAACAATTAGCCCCAAGCTAAGCAGAGCTTGTGTTATGGCTATTAGATGATTGATATTTGTACTATTTTATTATAAATAGAAGATATTGCCCAGATCACCCGGGACAACATAAAATAAAATTATGTAAGTCTACTACAAGCCTGCTACCTAAAACTGCTATGTTGATAAACGGTAAAATTACTGATGCAGTTGGTAATGGCTGGGTTAAGAAACCGATAATATTGTGGGTCAGGAAAACATGTCAATTAAGCTTAAAATAATGCTGTTTGACATTCAAATCGTGAAGTGTCTTTACTTATTGGAATATTCCATAATTTTATAACCAAATGGAATTCTCGTTAAATATTTAGCCGACTTCGTAAAAAGGAGGAAGTTATATCATCAGCTGTATTATTATTTTTTGTCTGTTTGCCGATTTCTGCTTCAGTTGTAGGCCGATTTTGATGTTTTAAGCTTTGTATAAATCTTGGCGCTGTCCCCTAACTATATCTACTAATTTAATTTGTCCCGCAAAAACATGAAAACAGTGAAAATATAGAGATATTCTGAGATATATAATACAATATTATACATAAATGCTTTATCGTACACCAGATGCAAATCATTACAAAAAAGTCATTACATGCGACAAGTTTTTTTTTTAAGTTAAATAAATATGACGTGGAAGGCCCAGGATGAGATGGCGCGACGAGCTCGAGGTATATCTTCCATCATGGCCTGTTGCAGCGTTGGATCGCGAGGAGTGCAAGGAGAAAAGGGAGGCCTTTGCCCAGCAGTGGGACAGTAATGGCTTAAAATAATAAATAAATAATAATAAATAAATATGGTACATCTAATATGATGCATGAAATAGGTTATATCTGTTGCAAACTAGCTCCCGATAGCGGTATCATCACTTTCACTACAATGGACGCATTTACACAGAAATCATGAGAGGATACGCAATTTGGATATTAATTTTACATACGTAATACGCATGTAGAATGCAATAAATATCCCAAAAATTCAAAATATTTTATAGAAATGTGTCAGTATGAGGGCTCACGCACTTTATTAAAAACACTTTAGTGAAGTATATTTTTTTATAAAGTAAGTATTGAGAATCGTTCTAGAATCCTATATTTTTTGAGTAAGGGTTTCCAAATCAAAGAAATATCAGGGTAAAATATTTTATGGTGTCAACAAAAACAAGCATAGAAGATGTCCTAAATAATAATAATAAATAATGCTTAACAATTTACGTAGCATCCTAGCGCCAAGCAAAGCAGAGCTTGTGTTATGGGTACAAGATGCAATACAATTTATTACATACACATATGTAAACACGCTAAAAACGACCTATGTTTTATTCGAGGCCTAGAAACTGCATGCAAAATCCAGCCCGATACATTAGTTTTGGCGTGTAGAAGTATCAAACACCCATCAATCCAAATTTTCGCATTTAATATTAAAAAATTGATATTAATACTAGTGAGAGTGTATTCAAAGAAAATACCCTGATCATAAATATCTGCTATAATCTGCACATTGTACAAACGCTTGCTGTACCTTGGCTTGAACCCGTAACCTCCTTTATCGTAGGCGGACCTCTACCCGCTGCGTTACAGAGGTCGTCGAAAAGCCGCTTACATTGTAAGTTCAGCTTATAAGCCGCTTCTTGTTAGCGAATTGTTCCTATAAATTGCGTAAACGCATACACGGAATGTAAAGTTGTATATGTATGCAAATGAGCGGATGGGAGGAGACCGGATTATGTATCCGCATTCTGGTTGTTTATTTGTTATGTTTGTTCGTCGATTTATATCCTGTTACTATGTAACATGCAATAATTATCAGATACTAGTTTTCTATCGAAAAGTTGAAAGGTTATTTCTATCCCATGGTAATTTATTTAAGAGACATCTATCCATCCATCTATCCAAACATTCGCATGTGTGATTGATAAGAAGAAAGAAAATTATACGTATTTAGACACAACACACACACACAAACTTAGTTACACGAATAAAAGACAACTAATTACTAGATAACTAATACAGACCTAACAAAATTTAATATGAAATGTGAAACTAACACAAGTAGGTAAGCTTTGGGTTGGTGTGTCACAGTCACTTAGTGGCCCTCTATAGAGAGAGAGATAAGGTATTGTATTAACTAATCCTTTCTGCCCGCGGCTTCGTACTAATTGCATCCGGGACAAATACATATTTTATTATTTGATAGCGAAAAACTAGATTAAGATTATGAGGTAAAAAGTAGCCCACATCTATGCACAATTTCAGCCTTTTTTCAGTAGTTTTAGCTAGCACAAACAAGTACTAAAAATACATCCATCCATCCACACAAACTTTCGCGTGTAATGTTTTTAAACCTCCGAAAAAGAACAACCTTACAAAGTATACCTATCGCGATCACGTAACCAATGTATAATTCAAAGTATGAATAGATAATTGGAAGAAACTACCACTTAGACCAAAATAAAGAAATCTAAAACAAAGCAATGTCAAAATCATTCCACGGTCGGTAACCATGTATTATAACTCCAAAGCGCGTGAAAATACTTCGGATTCGTGATATAACAGTTAAAAAACTCGTAATTATTATTCTACATGTATTTTGAAGTTCGTAGATGGTAGATTATTTTGTTCGTTTATGCCCATTGGTCAAAAATGGTGTTGATTAATTGAAATGAAATGAAATGAAATGAAATAGTATTTATTTGCTTAAATATAGGTTAGTAAAGGTATTAAAGTAGAGTAAGTATCACTATATTTGACTTGGTAGTCGTGCAAATATTTAGTTTTAGTTTAGACAGTTAGTATACAGTACCTACGTTTTTAGATCATTTAAATTATATTGAAATTATTAGTTATTAGGTACATGTCAAAATTTAAAATTCAAATATTCATTTATACAATAAAAATTGTTTTGAGTGAGCCAATTATATAATTTACGATTAAATTCATTATTTGTCATATTTCTCATGTCGTTTGGTAGTTTATTATAAAGCCGTATAGCCATTGCGTAGCAATTCTTTTTACATACTTCTAATCTCAGTTGAGGCACCTTAAGTGGTTTTTGTACTATCTGTCTTTTATTTTGAGAATTTTCATCCTTCTCAAATAAAGACATGTTGTTCCTTACAAATTTCAACATCTCAAAAATATACAGTGATGGAAATGTTAACAGCTTATTCTTTAAAAATATAGGTCTACATGAATCTCTCCGCTTTATACCAAATATGGCCCGAATACACTTCTTTTGAGCTACGAAAGCTCTATGAGCATCTGTTGAGTTACCCCAAATTATGACGCCATATCTTAAAATAGAGCAAACATGGCTGTGATAAACTGTCAATGCCGTTTTAATATTCGAAAGATCCTTTATTCGTCTGAGAGCAAATATAAATTTATTTATTTTCTTACATACAATGTCTATTTGTTTCTTCCAATTTAGATGTCTGTCAATAGTTATTCCTAAAAATTTAATGTCATATACTTCCTCAATGTCGTTGTTATTGTAATTAATGTCAATTTTATTCCTAATCTTATTATTATATGTCACTGGTCTCATGAATTTGGTTTTAGTTGTGTTTATTTTTAAATTATGTCGATTAAGCCATTCAACTATGTCATTTAAAATAGTTTTTTCTTTTGTTAAAATTGTCGTATCATCTGCAAACATTATTGTGTATTGGTCTGTGGCGTTTGGCAAGTCATTAATGTAAATAATAAATAATAAAGGACCAAGAACACTGCCCTGTGGCACACCGTAATTAATTAATGAGTAACTTGATCTGAAGGTATGTTGTGTGTTTGATTCAGTTGACATTTTTGATATTTCAGTGCACTGTTTGCGTCCTTTCAGATAAGTTTCAAACCATGAGTATGCAGGACCCCTTACGCCATAACATTCTAGTTTATGTAGCAGACGGTCGTGGCGGACAGTGTCGAAAGCTTTACTCATGTCAAGAAAGATGGCGACTGGAATTTCTTTTCGATTTAAGGAGTCTAAAATTTCTTTAACCAATTTAAAACAAGCTAAAGTTGTCGATTTCTTACTTATAAATCCATTTTGTTCTTCACATAAAACATTGTTTTTTTCTAAGAACGTTATCACTTTTTGACTCATTACCTTTTCAAATATTTTTGAAATTATTGGTACTAGTGTTATGGGTCGATAGTTTCCAGTATCCGACCTAGATCCCATTTTAAAGAGAGGTTTGACAACTGAATTCTTGAGACCATTAGGAAATACACCATTTTCCAGAGAAAGGTTAATTATATGCGTAAGGGATTCAAGCAATGGACCGATATTTTGTTTAAAAAGTTTTGTTGTTAGTTCATCGTAGCCTGCAGAGTTAGTGTTGCGTAGACTCATTGTTATTTTAAGTATGTCAAGACTAGTCACTGGTTCAAGATAAATAGAGTGTACTAGTCTTCTTTTATCTATAGTGGGTTTATTAGTAACTGCCCTAACATTGTCTGCAATGTTTATAAAGTGCTTATTAAAACATTCTGCAATGTCATCACCATTTGTTAAAACCTTGTCTCCGTCAAAAATTTCCTTTATTTCATTATTGGTACATTTATTTGTCAATTTGTCATTAATTATTTTCCATGTTGCTTTGCATTTGTTTTCTGCTCCTGATATATATTTTCTATTCCTGTCTTTTTGTAAATTAAGTGCACATCTTTTAAGTACTTTACTATAATTCCTATAAATATTTTTATCATTTTCTAGTTTAGATTTATAAAATGTACATTGTAATAACCTTTTTTTAGAAAACGAGCGTTTTAGACCTTTTGTGATCCACTTTGGATTTGAAGTATTTCTATTAATTTTTACTTTTAGAAGAGGAAAACATAATTTAAATGCTAAGCATATCCAGTCATGTAGTTTTGTGAAAGCTATATTAGTATCTGTTTCAGATAACACATCTGAGTACGATAGTTGACTTAGACAGTAGCTAAACTTTGTTTTATTCCCTGCGCAAAAATCTCTCCTATAGATAAACCATTGTTTGACCGTTTGAGTATGTAAGTTATTTATTGTTAAAGTTTGACCTGTATTGTGGTCAGATAGTCCTAGTTCATGGACTTCACCTTTAGCGCCCTTTATATTACTTATAATATTATCAATACAAGTATTTTGTCGAGTTGGCAGATTTATATGAGTTTTCATGTTGTAATTATGTAATATATTAATAAATTCATTCTTAATTTTAGTATTGCTAATGATGTCAATGTTAAAGTCGCCACAAATCACATTATAATATTTATCAGACATGTCAGCTCTATCCAATAGAATATGTAAGTTACTAAAAAATATATCTAAGTCAGAATCTGGTGTCCGATATACACAAAATACATTTAACTTAATTTTTTTTCGAATTACAAGATAGACGTAATAATGTGGAAGTAAGTATTCATTATTTCATTTATGTTTCACAATAATAATTGGAGATCACGCATTATATTATTTTACGAAGGTGTGAGTGGTATTATTTGTCACTGAACATCAGCCGTTTTCATTATATGTATATTTATTTATTTCCTAAATAAAATTATCAATACGTAACATATCCAATGTTGTTTTTATTTGAAATGGTTCATTCTGATTCTGATAACGAACGGCGGCCTTAATTCCGCCAATTTATTCACTTCACAATATAAGTTGTATCGTCTCGGAGATACACATTTGACATTTTACCTTATATTAATGAAATTACAAATACGCGCATGTACTCATATCTATCTAAAAACCAAGATTGAAACCATTTTAATTATCACTATTTTGTTTGCAAACATCGCACGCATTATATAATTAGATAGTGTTTCTTTCAGCTATGTGTTTTTTAGCAGGGCCATCCTGTCTCTCTGTTACCATCGGTTTAACTCGATATAAGAGACTAAAATATGAGCCTGTAACTCATATTAAGCTTAAGACAGGGCGCTATGATGCTTATTAGGGAATATGTCCAGCAGTGGACAGTTAAAGGTTGATGATGAACTCATATTTTACCGACAAGGAAAACGACACCTATATAAACACACTCCCCTTATGAATCAGCAGTTCAACATGGGTTGAACCATAACTTTTTGTCCTTATAATTTCAGACAAAAAAAAATTTAGTTATTCAGGTTATCCTTGCTTAACGCTGTTAATTGCGAGGTCCGTGAGAAACGGTCCGGGCGCAGGCGGACTAATTATGCAAATTACTGAAATTTTAAGTAACGTGTGCAAGCGCAACGTCCGCTCGTGAGAAGTTATTGCTCTCGTCGGAAGCTGCTCACGAATTAGATATTTCATTGCATATATAAATATAAATATAATTAGTACAGTGTAATGTGCCCATTTACGGCGGAATTATTACTAGACGGTAGACTAGACGGAGCTTTGTGTTTTGTGACAACGAAAGAAGGTGCTTTTCGATTATGTTCTGCTTCAAAGTCTGACAATTACTAAAAACATAAATACGCTGAAAAAACTAGTTTTTAAACATTATCAATCATATTCAACATTTTTTTTCTTTGGTTTTATGTACTTAGCAAATTTCCCTGTTGTGTATCTTCTTGCGTCATATTTTGTGTGTGACGTCATTACCTGGAAAATAAGAAAACATAATTTAAAATATATTCAAATCAGTAAAACGTTGGAAAGTACTCACAAAATAAAAATAAAAACATTCAGATATAATTTCGTGAATCACTCTTTAAGTTGTGTGCCGAATTAAGCCGAGATCTTGAGATTGAAACAAAAGAAATACTAAATTGTTATAAACGTTGTTTCACAATTTAATGAGCTGACAACTAAGATGTTGCCAACATGCTCTACTTATTAGCAAGTGTGGGCGTAAGTACAGTTTATATTTGACGACCGATGTGGCGCGGTGGGCGAAGGTCCGCTTGCGACGCAGGAGGTTGCGGGTTCGATTCCCGCCTCGGAACAATTGTGTGTACGATCTGCAGATATTTGTTCCGGGTGTTCTGGTCGTATTCTATATATAATAAAAAAAATCTATCTATGTAATGTATTGTATTATGTATATCAGTTATCTAGTACCCATAACACAAGCTCTGCTTACCATGGGGCTAGATAATGATGTGTGAATTGTCCAGCATTATTTATTTATTTATTTATACTTATTTAAAGAATATTGTGAAAAGTTTATTCTCAAGCGACTTCAAAAAAGGTTCCTAATTAGACAGTACTGTTTTTTATGTATGTTTATAACAAATACGAGTATCTTTGGCAATAGTTTTCAGATATTGATAATTATTTTGTTTTTATATAGGGATAGATCCCGAATTGCATAAACGTTTAATTCCCGAGGCAAACTACTCGCATTTCCCCATAAAACTGAATTAAAAAAAAAACAATGAAAATTTTCAAGAAGTTGAAGGAAGGTAAGGATATAAATAGTTTAACGGTTTTATAAATAAAAATAAATAAACTTCTTTTATTTCGGACTACTATAGGATCCATAATTTGTTAGTAATGATCTTATAATAAATGTTAGTAATAAAAGTATAGTAATTCTTACAAACTAATATTAAATTAAATTGAAAAAATTGGTTTTGTAAAACATTAATTTATTATAGAGCATACTTAAGGAAATTAATAAATCTAAAGGTATTTACTCGATAAGCAATTAATCAATGAGTTTTTTGTAACATTTCCTCAATTAGTTCCCTGTCTCAAGAATGGTCCTACAAATCGTTGTAGGTTGTCACTACAATTGACCATTAGTAGTCATAAGCTTTTGACGGGGCCTTTGTCTTGCATTGTCCAGTCTCTCAGCAATTTCGTATCCAATGGTAAATTGGTGGTGTTATGCAAATATGAACACTATCTACTATATACATTGCAAAACTCACTGCACGCAATTTTGTACATACACATTGTACCTGGTATTTATGTGGTAAACAGCTGATTAAAATGATAGCTACAATAAAGTTTGTTGCGTTTTGAAAACGATGACGAAGTCGATAATATCGTCGTATATTTTTATACTTCAATTTATTGTTCCTTCCTCCTTATTGCTCCTGGGATAAGATAAGTGGGGGAAATGGAACAAAACCCTTGAGGAATCTAAAAGTTACATAGTTTAAGTTTCTGTTAATTAATGTACATTTTAGTTTTGTTCCTTGTTATGTTTGTATTAGGCCAGCTTGCGCACCACGGTCTCCACGGAAGACCAGCGCTATGGTACGATCTGCTCTACCATAGCACATGCTGAGTGGAGACCGATTTTGTCAGTTTCTGTCTTCTGTTAATCTTAAGTTTAATTTATAAGAGTCTCTGTTCTGACAAAATAAAAATATTTTTACTTTACTTTTACTTTACTTAAAAAAAAAATATTTACAGTTATCCCTCTTAAGGATTTGTTAAGGGGGAAAACTGGAATAACTGTCCGATTCTCGATAATGGTCTCAGTACGAGACTACCACCTACCTAATGGGAGCCATGTCAGTCAGTAAAATTGCAGAACTTTCCGACTAATATCAGAAAACAAACAACGACTCTGTAATGACCGATACAAAACTGCAATTTAAAAACAGGTTTCTTGCTTTAATTCAATTAAAATTAAGTGGCGAGTATATCATGAATCTTTCATAACAATAAAGTAAACGTAACCAAGACCAAAAATAATATAAATGCGTTAAAATGTATTTGAAATAGTCATTTATCAAGTCACAGTAGAGTACGATTGGCTGGCTGCATAAATAGTTCACGAACGTCAGTTAATATTAAGATAGGTCTTAAATAACATATATAAAACTATATTCTGCCCTCAGCTTTGCACGCGTTGTTTTTATGGAAATATTTTAAGGTTATTTATATTCAACTGATTTTTGAAATGACAGGCCTAGGCCTAGAACTACCTGTATGAAGAATTCAACCCGATCTGTTCCGCACTTTTGGCGTAAAGAAGTTACAAACATCTATCCATACATCCAAATAACCAAACTTTCGCATTTGTAATATTAGTTTAATGTTGATTTATCTGTTAACACAGTTTTGAATGTTTTTTTATGAAACTCGTTTCAAAACGAAACAACAACGAATAAACATGAATACTAATTGGGTGTAAAATAAAGCATAATGCATATATATGCAAGATAGTAATCGGCAAATATGATAAAATATTGGAATTATATGCAAAACCCGAAAATTCGAAAAGACATGATGAAGAAATTCAGCTTCGCACTATAATTGACGACGTTTTCTATGTATAATAAAAATATCGATCTATGTAATGTATTGTATTATGTATATCAGTCATCTAGTACTCATAACACAAGCTCTGCTAAGCTTGGGGCTAGATGATGCTGTGTGAATTGTCCAGCATTATTTATTTATAATAGTAAAAACCTTAGATTAGAGTTACTTTCGCGCAGTAAACATAAGGTAGATGCTGGATGCGGCAAGCTGAAGACAGGGCGCTATGGCGCTCATTGGGGGAGGCCTATGTCCAGCAGTGGACTGATATAGGCTGATGATGAGTAAACATAATAAATTGCGTTTTTACAATAATGACCTTTTTCGGCAAAGGTTGTAAAGTGCACATTTTTATTGAGCAGTCCAGTTCAAATATTGGGACCTTGACACCGCAATGCTTTCGCAACGCGTAGCCCTGCCTTGTATTTGCACTAGTTACGCCTTGCTGCCTTTAATTAATCACTTAAAGGTAGCATAAATCGAAATTAATTCAAAAACTTAAACATTATTCTTTGAAAAACCATGTCAATATCAACATGTCGTTAAATTGGTGTACTTTTTGCGTCCGACTTAATTGTATTAACTGATTTAATTATAAAAAGTAAAGTATTACTCATTACTAGTGGCTTTGCAATGGACTGATATGAATTTAAATCTTGCTTACAGATTTAGTTCAAATTGGTAATTACTAGGGTGGCAACATAAATTCTACCGGTAAAGGCTATCTAGAGTTTGCATCGTCTGACTCTAATCTGAATATTATAGGCACTAATATTATACCCCGTCCACTCATTTATTTGCTATTTGGTACATGGATGTCTATGAAGTTTATTTCATAGCTGTGTCTATGAACTACTTTGACAGATGCGAATCGTATGCACAAGTGTGTGCGCAAATTCAGGCGGTCGGCAGACCGACTAAAGTAAAAGTAAAATAAAGTAAAAAATCATTTATTTCTTTAGGCTTACAAAATAAGCACTTAGACAAGTCATATTTTATATATAAATTATTATCAAATAAAATTATTTTACTGTTCACTTCAATTTTTTGTCCACTAGTGGAAGACTTGACCGGGGAGAGGTTAGATGCCGGACCAACGGCTTAACATGCCTTAATTCATATCTATCTGTTTAACGAAAATTGTTTAAAACTCGTATAAAACAGTTCTAATTAAGTTACCACTGTGTAATTTAATTGGATATAATATGTATATTATGAAATCATACTAATTTAAAACCGCAATGACCGTGTCGGACAATTTAAGGAAACATTAAAATGCGACGCTATAAAAGTTACTGAAGTCATTAATTTAATTGTATGAAAGAATTTAGAAATCATACAATGTAAAATATTATTTATGATGCAGTAAAAATACTGAAAAGAATAGAAAAAAGTAAAGATAAGCCGCTTGATGATTATACAGTAGATAATTTAGTAATACAGCTTTCCATACCCGTGTGAAGGTCCAGAGAGAGAGAGAGAGCCAGAACACGATGTAAAGATGTAATGTTAAAGGACATGAGAAGCTTCCGAAGACGACGTCGAGGATAAAGCGAAGTGGAAGAAATCAATTAAAGAAGCTGATCCCATCACCACATAGTACAATAACTAACCGAGAAGAGAGAGAGACATATGCAATAAAATTGCTACGAAAATAAAATGCGCGTTTTTTTCATACAAAAGATTTCAACGCGCAACAGCTAGGTACCTTACCTACGGTTTGTGACTCATGTTTGTTTTTACAGTGCTTACACTTACCAAACAACATCACATATCAAAAATCAAAATCTCGCCGATCGTGTTGGTCTGTCGTCTGGCGTCCCCTCGGATTATAAGAGTAGGGAGAGTGCACCTGTGTTTACGCGCACACTTGTACACTTACACTACAATTTGTCCTGCCCAACTGGTTTGCTAGTCTGTGTTGACTTGAGACAGGTCACTGTGACTGAAATTCGTCTAGGAAGATATAACCATCACGCACGCCTAGGTAAAATTCTAAGATTTTCGACTAGTCATGTACGTTACCTGGTGCGATGCACACTGAGTAGAATGCTGCGAGTCCTGTCCAGAACGATTTATTTTGTTATAAATTAATTTTCGTTTTGATTCTGCCTGTAGAGGACGATTTACTTTTTGTTGTAAATAAATTTTCTTTCTGACTGAGTAATTTATTGAGGAAAATCAGTCGCCTAAGTATTGCATGGTAAAGTAGCCCCTACTTCACCCACACACCGTACCATTATGTAGTTACCCGCGGCCCCTCATTATTTTATTATCGAGCAGGCACTATAATTTACCGAAACTCGCATAGAGTAACATTGTGACACTAATTTCATATCGACTAATCGATCGTATTCAATATTCCGCTGAAGGCAATGAAATAATGGGGCTGTGATACAAGACAAATAGCAACTTAATAGCAATTTAAATTCCAGTGTAGTGATAAAATTACTTTAAATACTAAAGGATTATATATCGCAAACTAAATAACTGGTTCATAAACTAGAGAAATTTAAACCTGTTGAACACAACTTAATTAAATGTTATCATGCATCTTCGCTCAGCTTTCTTTTTCACTTCTTCCAATACTGGACAATAAAATGAAGTGAATAGAAAATCAATGAAGAAGTAGAAAATTTGACTTACCAAAGTGCTTATTATGTGAGTCTAAAGAAATAAAAGAAATTTCTGATTTCTTCTATACTAATATTATAAAGAGGAAATGTTTGATTTTTTGTTTGTAATGAATAGGCTCCGAAACTACTGGACCGATTTGAAAAATTCTTTCACCGTTGGGAAGCTACACTATTTCCAGTGAACATAGGCTAAACCGTGCTAAAACCATGCGAAGCCGGGAAGGTCCGCTAGTCTGAAATAAAAAGCTAAATCATTAAATTCTAGACCACACAAGTTGTACCAGTTGATCTAAAGGAGTTGCCACAGAGAAGCCCCAGTTAGGCAAGTATCATTAAAAAAAGATCAGCGGGCAGCATGCGTGGCTAACCGATCTGGCAACATCGGAAACTGTCATAATCCTGTCAACTGTCACGCCAATCGTGAAGCGTGACCATGGACTCTTTGCCAGCGGAAATATGATGGTTTTGATTAAAAACAATGGCAGATAATTAATAAGGTAAATAACGGTAAAAGTTACGAGTTGTTGAGTTTTTGTTCCAGTGTTGTTCCATATTGTTTATTTAATTATCTTATATTGCCTATAAAGCCTAAAGAGATAATCGTTATTGATTTCGTTTTCGTTAAGTATGTACTAAGATACGTTAAACGTATAGATCGTTTCCGTAACCCAGGGTTGAAAACGGGACCCTATTACTAAGCCTCCGCTGTCTGTCTACCTGTATCCAATTAACCGTAAAAGGTATATATTTGAAATTTTCATAAAATTTGTATTTCTCTTCACGTTATAACAACTAGTACAAAAAAATAAATATATATTTTTATTTAGCCCCCTTAAATAAGGATATTTATTTAACTTTGACCCATTCACAGACAGTTGAAATTTTGACAGGGTGTGTATTACTAAGTTGCCGTAATAAAAACAACAGGTTTCTCCTCACTCTTCTTCCACTGGTGGACAAAAATTGAATTAAATATTAAAATAATGTTATTATATAATAATTAATAGTATAAAATATGACCTGTCTAAGTGCTTATTAGTAAGCCTAAAGAAATAAACTTTCATTTCATTTCACAACAAATAATAAAAATAAACCGTTTTTAGGGCATCTTATGCGAAAGAGTATTGTATTGTGTCAGGGAACCCTCAGTACCACACACAATACAACACTTGGCTGATTTTATTCTTACTAACCTGTCTGTTAATGTTATACAATGCTTGCGTGTCTCAAATGATACTTGTATCGCCCATTCTTCTAATATTTAAATCGAAACTAGTTGTGACAACTAAATTAGCCACTTCTCACAAAAGCTCCACCTTGAAAGTTCTATACAATAAAAACGTTACTCTCACATCAGGTAGTTATGATATAAAAACAAAGTGGCCATAATTTCAGTGCTGAAGGCCAAGTTGAGCCAATTTGATCATGAAAATAATAAGTAACTAATTTACCATTTTTCGACTGGTTTTTATGTGCCTAAAAGTTATACCCATTTATTTGCTTTCAAGGTCCAATGTTTTTTTTAGCAGAGATAAATTATTTAGACAAAGGTGGCAATATCGGTGCACCATAAAATACCTAGTCAGTAAAGATACCATTCAAGCATTAATTCCAATATTATACTTATGTTTATTGCTTACATGACGGACGACCGATGTGGCGCGGTGGGCGAAGGTCCGCCTGCGACGCAGGAGGTTGCGGGTTCGATTCCCGCCTCGGAACAATTGTGTGTACGATCTGCAGATATTTGTTCCGGGTGTTCTGGTCGTTTTCTATGTATAATAAAAAATATCTATCTATGTTATGTATTGTATTATGTATATCAGTCATCTAGTACCCATAACACAAGCTCTGCTTAGCTTGGGGCTAGATGATGCTGTGTGAATTGTCCAGCATTATTTATTTATTTATTTACATGTGTCCCGGGTGCTTAAATAAAATAATATACATAAGTCCAACATGCACTTTGCAAGAGCACGGCAATATAAATTATAATTGCTAGGTCAAGAGGTCTAATCAAAAATCATCTATTACCCATAACACAAGCTCTGCTTAGATTGGGGCTAGATGATGCTGTGTGGATTGATCAACATTATTTAAGAATATGCATCAAAAATTGCACTTCGTTGATGAGGAATATGTGGATTAATAGTTTTACTTAAATCAGTCAGTACATATAAGATAAGATAAAACACTTAAATTGATTCCTTTGCACCGACCCTAGTGCTCGAACCACTTATGCGTCGTGGACAATGAAAGTATTAAAGTTAATTTCAAGAGAAACTTTCATCCAAATAATACGTGTATTAATTGCTCTGCGTACAGTCAGCGAGGTGTGTGGGCTTTTTTTATACGTCATGCATGACATATTACAAATTAGTTTTATGCTCTCTAACCTTTATTATAAAGTTTCTGATCGAATAACAAATAAAATATTCATTTCATTAATTGCTGACTCGTTAATAAGTATAAATTGTTTAACACTTTGACTGCGATTTTTTTTCGACGACTGCGATCTTTTTTTAACCTAAAAAATTCGTGCTGCCGCTCTACACAGCGGTTGTGTTGCGCCGCACATGCGTTTAGTTCGAAAAATATTACGGCTGTGCTGAGTCACAAAGATCTGTATTTTCTCAGCCGCTGCGCTAGTGTGCATTTACGCATACGCACTTGTAGAAAACACATACCGTTTGATTTCAGCACTCAAAGTGTTAAAATGAAATCTTTCTAAAATTCCAACACTTAAACATCACACTCATATATACTCATATTATTATATTAAAGCTTGTATGTTTAGATGATAGATAGATAGATAGATAGATAAATCATTTATTCGACACTGCAGCACATGATGGATGGATACATGGATAAATGTTTGTTGCTTCTTCAATGCAAATGTACTGAACGGGTCTAAAATTTTGCATTTCTAGGTCTGAAATAAAATATAGGATTTTTAAAACTTTTTGTCTCATTACAAGTTTCCTAACTTTAAACGTTTCCATAGAAACATTACGTGCGAAGCCGCGGGCAAAAACTCGTATAAAATTATTGGCCAAGCATGGTTAATTGAACAAAACGCAGAACTCTACCTAGTTCTGCGTTTTGTTCAATTAACCATTATGTTCACACTTTTGTCAACAGACTATCAAAAAGACTTTAATTGTTAAATTGTCGTTTACTATTTCGTAACACATCGATACAAGATTAATAAGAGTGGCAGCTGTCAATTAGGTACTTCAATTACCTAAGTATTTTTAAAGGAACCCCAACTATTGCCTGAATGTTAGTACAGTCAACTACGAATGTGTCCATTCACCAAAAGGTTCCGATCAAATGTAGAATAGACAATTGTTCATTTATCGAAGGTTATTTATTCCCTTATTTGGTATCGATGGGTTAAGCACGGCAAATACAAAAATTGAGATGGTCAGACATGAATTGAGCAAAGTTTGTTAAAATAAAAATAAAAATGGTTTTACAGGATACGCGACCAAATGATTTTCCAACTGAAGTATGTTTCGCATACACCTCACATGAAGCGTTTGTCTCTTGGTCAACGTCTTGGTATGCGATGCAGGACACATAATCATATAAAAAACGTCTAGAGTAGGATTTTGTTCCGTCTAAGTCTGCGTCAGCGGTGAGGGTAAAGTGCGGTGAAGTGTACTACGTAATACGAAACGCGGCGTCGCCATCTCGTTATCACGCTGCGGTGTAAAAAACAAGTTACAGCTTCTGCACACAGACAGTTGACGTCGCATCATGACCCTACGTGCCGCATTATTTTTTTTTTATTTTTTTATTAGCTTTGGCTTTCGTATCACTGCGGCCATGATAGGCCTATTGTGATCGCCACAAAAACGTGCCGCATACCGCAGCGTATTGCATCCAGAGACCAAAGCTTCGAGTCCTGTACACTATAAACGACTCTTACGCGAGACTGATTTTAGTGTTTTAAAATTTACCAATTCCGGTCGTTACCAGTACATGTAGGTAGCTACCACCGATTAGCACGTTTGGTAGACGCAACTATTGCAAAACATTAATTGGCAAAAAAGCTGTTCGAATTGAACGGTTTGCTTGATTGATGTGTCTAAGTACCTCGTCTTATGAATGGAGGTTACAAAATATTTATGAATAGCTTTAAACAAGCACGATAGCATCTTACTAATGACATGTGGGCGTGGTGTTAACTTCCGATCTAGAGAAACTAACGGAGATTCACTAATTACTTTTTTTTGTGTTATGTTTGTTTTAATGCATACAATGTTTGTATGCAAACATAATACAAAATATTATATATAAATATAGTGTCTCTACAGAGCTACATAATAATAACATTAACAACATTGACGACTTCGATGGCGAAAATCCGCCTGCGATGCAGCAGGTTGCGAGTTTGACAAATTTTCTTTTCTTTCTTTCAGTTCTGCTTAGCTTGAGGCTAGATGATGCTATGTGGCAATTTACACAGCATCATCAAATAAATGCTGGACAATTCCATCATTTATTTATTTATTTTTTATTAACAACATTGAGAAAAGAGTTAATGCAGGTATGTTTCCATCGGCACACCCAAGAGAGATTTAAAATGACATAAAAACACACTTAAAAAGTCACAATAGTCACGAATTATTCAATTACCTATAATGATCCCATTAAAGTTACCCGCATAACATACTCTACATGTTCAATAAAATCTTCACACATGTTCAATAAAGTCTTCACACGTTCAATAAAACGTTCACACGCGCGGCGTGAACTTCACTGAGATACGTGACCAGCAAGATGTGACTCGTTTTAGTTTCCTATTGCGTTTAGATTTCACTTGTATAAAGAATTTCACTTTCGCTTGCTTTTGTTTTATTTTATTAGTTTAGTAGTATTATTATATCTGTTAGTTTTGTTTTTTATGTAGTTTAGGTCAGAAATAGTATTATTCCTCCTTATTTATATCCTATATCCAAATACCATCTTCCTATAATGTATAAACCTACTTGTACTGCAAATTATGTTTGCAGCCTTTTCACTTTAAATATTCAGTTACCCATAACACAAGCTCTGCTAAAATTAGGGCTAGATGATGCTGTGTGGATTGTCCCAGCATTATTTATTTATTTTGTTTATTTAATAGTTATTCGTTATAAAGTTACCTAATTATTTTTTATGCAGGCACTTTACTTTTAGAAAAAGCCTCGCTAAAATCACTTGAGTTTGTTTTCTAACACTTGTCCATCCAACGGTTGCCTGCCAGAGATCGCTCATAGCGATAAGGCCGCTCATTGTACAACACATTCTGTATTTGTCTTTTTCCTTCGTCTTGTTTATCTGTTTTTATTTGGTGTGCAATAAAGAGTAATTGTATTGTCAATATACCTACTCGTGATCCCTGATATGTGTGAACATTCCTATAAAATGAATGTACTTCGTTCTATAAAAATGAATGTACTTCGTTCTATAAAAATGAATGTACTTCGTCCTATAAAAATGAATGTACTTCATTCTATAAAAATGAATGTACTTCGTCCTATAAAATGAATGTACTTCGTTCTATAAAAATGAATGTACTTCGTTCTATAAAAATGAATGTACTTCGTCCTATAAAAATGAATGTACTTCGTTCTATAAAAATGAATGTACTTCGTTCTATAAAAATGAATGTACTTCGTCCTATAAAAATGAATATACTTCATTATATAAAAATGAATGTACTTCGTCCTATAAAAATGAATGTACTTCATTCTATAAAAATGAATGTACTTCGTTCTATAAAAATGAATGTACTTCATTCTATAAAAATGAATGTACTTCGTTCTATAAAAATGAATGTACTTCGTTCTATAAAAATGGATGTATTCATTCTAAAGTCATAAAAAACGGGATATGTAGCATGATTTGATTTTTGAGTTTTCCAATATTTCGGCACAGTTTCATGCGCCAAGTTCCTGTTTCGTAATCTCAATGGCCTCCAGAAAATAAAAGTTTTGTGTATTAATTTCCTTATAAATGAAATTAATGATATTTGCAATCGATCAAAACGCACCCTTAGACACTTTCACCGTTGATTTGGTTATATGAATGCATAATTTAGGAAGCATCACTCTTTCTCGTCATAATTAGTCTTACATGGTCATTCCGGTTTCATAATTTACTTGTAATAAAACAGCTCGTTCTGTAATTTGATATTTATAACTAAACTGAGGTGCATTATCTCAATTTCTCTAATTTGCTCACGTAACTGACAGTAGGCATTGCAGATAGTGTAATATCTAAGATCTATCTAGTTTTTTTACAGCTGGTTTAGCGTAAGAAACCGACAAAAGATATTGCATTATGATGTTTTTAACTGATATCTTCTATACTACATATTATAAAGAGGAAAGTATTTATTTTTTTGTTTGTTTGTTTGTAATGAATAGGCTCCGAAACTACAGGACCGATTTGAAAAATTCTTTCACCGTTGGGAAGCTACACTATCACCGGTGAACATAGGCTATAATAGATATTCAAAAAAGTTAGGGATCAGCACTAAAACCGTGCGAAGCCGGGAAGGCCCGCTAGTTTATTAATAAGAAGGTAAGAAATATGAATATACAATACAAATACGCTTTATTGCACATCAAACACAGAAAAAACAGTACAGAACAAACAAACAAAGTAACATATGCACAATGATATCGCTAAGAGCGATTTCTTCCAGGCAACCTTTGGATGGACACGTAGCTATAGTATAGGTATAGACGGTGGCGTATTATATTACTATTACATTTCTTTAAGAAAGTTATAAGTATTATTAATTTTATATATATATATTAAAACCACGATGATTGACGGATAGATAAACTACCTATATAGCGTTAATTTATAATGCGTATCTAGAGGAAAATAATAAGAAGATTAAAATAAGAAAATCGTAAGGTAGTTCCTGGGAGGCGCGGGCGTTACAATGCAATGTCATGGTACCATTGAGCTGGTCTGATGCTGGATAGCAGGTGACCATAGAAACTCCTAAAGGAAACGACTTACCCTTGACGAGCTTTGGCTCGTTGTTAGTATTTTTTTTAAATATAAAAATTATATTTTTATATTATTTTTGTACATAATATTAATGTTATTCTCCGTTCCGCATGTGTCAAAATAAAGTTTCCATTATATTATTCTAAGCGGATACATATTGATACAATGTAGAGTAGACTTGTCCCGGACATCCTCTACCTTGAAGTAAATAGGATAAATAAGACAGACTGCGATCAACATGCAACGGTACAGTTACACGTAATTTCCCACGAGCCGTCAGGTTATTGTGTTATAATAGCGATATAGCCATAATGTGTTCGATTGAGCGGATCCACGTAACAACGTTGACGGAAGCTAGCGCTTTGTTGGGAATATAACTTGATACATACCTATTTTATTATACACTATTTTATTTACACACTGTCGTGGTCACGGGATGACTGGTCATCCCGTGACCACGACAGTGTGTAAACCTGTTGAAACATTGGGAAAAATAGGTAAATAAACGCGATAAATACCCGTTGTATTAATACTTATAAATATGTGTTCAGATCGCGTAAGTTTAAAAGTATTTATTTTATTATAGTGTTTAGCTTTATTTGTCATCATCATCAGCCTATTAGCAGTCCACTGCTGGACATAGGTCTCCCCCAATGAGCGCCATAGCGCCCTGCTTTATGTATGAATACGTAAAATATTTTTTGTAAGTGTTTTCTACCTCTAGGCTTTTTTTGAGGGGGTTACTGGTTCGATTCTCGCATCGGGACTAATGTTTTTATGATCGGCGGATATTTGTTCCAGGTGAAACAAATCCTACTAATATTATGAACGCGAAAGTTTGTGAGGATGTATGTAAGTAGGTATGTTTGTTGCTCTTTCACGCAAAAACGACTGAATGGATTTTGATGAAACTTCGCAATAATATTGCTTACATATCAGAATAACACATAGGCTACAATTCATAAAGATATATTGTATATTACCCGAAATTTCTACCGCTCACCACGCACGTGAAACCGCGGGGCGCAGCTAGTATCTGTATATATGTATATAACATATATGTATAAGTAATGTATTATTGATACATGTAGATTGTTTGCATTATTCTGCAGTTAGCTCAATTGTTTCAATTGTAAATACTAGTTCTAATTTGTTTGTATTATTTGATTGTACTATTAATCTTATATATATATAAATATATTTCTTAAAATATGTATATGTATTAAGTATATCAGTTATTGAATACCTAATACACAAAGCTCTGCTTAACTGGGCGCTAGATGATGCTGTGTGATTGCTTAGGATTATTTATTTTCTTTCACAAATATATCTAGATAGGTACTTATTAATTATGCAAAATTGATTTACACTATCGTTGAAGTTTGTCAAATTATACAAAAATGCACCGGATATCCTCAACGCCCTGTTTCTTAAATGATTTACACATATCAAGTAAATGAGTCAACATAACTCGAAATGGGTTGCTTAGCTTTAATGAGCTATATGCACTGGTCACCGATTTTACATATTACCAATCGTAAAGTTTCTGTAAAGCGGCCGTCAAACCACACGGGTTTACTGCTAGTCCGTACGATTAAATATAATAATGAATAAAGCTGGACAATCCATACAGCATTATCTAGCCCGAAGCTATGCAGAGATTCTGTTATGGGTACTTAATAACTGATAAACACAATACATTATATAGTTTTTATTACATAGAAAATACCCAGAACACCCGGAACGAATACTTGCAGATCGTGCTATTATGTGTTCCAGGGCAGGACACGAACCCGCAACCTTCTGCGTCGCTATCAGATCTTCGCCTGCAGCGCCACATCGGTCGTCATGCTGCTTAAATAAATATTGCCTCATGGGTGAATAATTTAGCGACAGTAATTAAAAAAAAAATCACCGCTCTACATGCGCATTTAAAGTATGTACTAGATCCATTTATACCAACCGTATAAATATGAGTAAAATACTACACTTTCCAGCAACTTGCTAATAAATAATAACCAGTTTTTAGTCCAGTGTTTAAGTATCGCTGAATTAACTCGCTACTGGCGCCAATTACTCGACTCATTTCGTCTTTAACCTTTATTTGGTGCGCTTTTTAGTAAACTGGTATCGAATTTAATGTATTAATTCTTATCTTAGTTATTACCCGTATATTTTGAGCCTGCTTCTTATCCATATTTGCAGGATAACCGATATTTGTAACAGGTATTTTAAAACCTGTTAATATCTAAAGAACTCAATTTTTAATTAATTGAAACTTCACTTATTGTGATATCTGTCAAGATAAAATGCGTTTTATTTTGTGGTTGTAGTGATAATAAATTGAAATAAAAGTAAACTTTATATTGTGACACCGTGTTTTATTTAACACTTTGAGTGCTGAAAACGCACGGTATGAGTTTTCTACAAGTGACTAATATGCGTAAATCCACACTAGCGCAGCGGCTAAGAAAATACAGATCTGTGTGACTCAGCAGAGCTGTAATATTTTTCGAACGAAACGCATGTGCGGCGCAACACAACCGCTGTGTAGAGCGGCAGCACGAATTTTTTAGGTAAAAAAAAAGATCGCAGTCGTCGAAAAAAAACCGCAGTCAAAGTGTTAAAACTGTATACCTACTACTTTGGGTTTTATTGAATATCGTCCTTCTTCGTCCATCAGAAATGACACTTAGAAGGTTTTGTCATATCGTATTATTTTAGGGCCCGACGTGTTCGATTAGAACCTACCATTTTAATCAGCCAAATATCTTTGAATATAGAATTCCAAAGATCTCTGGTAAATAATCTAACTTCTCTCTTCACTTTGTCTCTCTTTCCCAATAATGTTTACTCGAAGAGAACTCTTTTTAGGGTTAAGTTCGCCTTTGTATTAATTTTCTAGAATAAGATAGTTTATCGTGCAAAAAGTATAAAGAAATAAATAAATAATCAATAAACTGACGCTCAATTCTAAATAAATATTAACGAGTTGCTATTTGAATTGACTTACAAGAAAATACCAATATAACATGCAATAACATCGAGTAAGCACTAAAATAGCACTTCCTACGTCTTATTAAGTAATCGGCGCGTGCAGTTAATATCAAGGTGCGTTCTTGGTGCATAGCGGGAGCGGTCGCTGAAGCGGATATGGATAGGAAAGTTTGGCCGCTCCCTCACCGCGAGCATTCGTCTGTATGTAATGTTTTTACATGTCTTTACATATTTTGAGTATTCTGTTTATTAATTCGTTATTTTTACACTGTCAGACCAAGAGGCTATTATTAATATAATAATGCTAGACAATTCACACAGCATTATCTAGCCCCTGGTAAGCAGAGCTTGTGTTATGGGTGCTAGATAACTGATATATATAATACAATACATACATAGATTTTTTTTTATTATACATAGAAAACGACCAGAACACTCGGAACAAATATCTGCAGATCGTACACACAATTGTTCCGAGGCGGGAATCAAACCCGCAACCTCCTGCGTCGCAGGCGGATCTTCGCCCACCGCGCCACATCGGTCGTCTAATATTATTACAGGCTCATCCTTACTAACCGATAGCAAGCTGTATTATTTTAGAGGCCAATATTCTTGGTGAGGTCTTCATCGGGATTATTTCCGTTGTCCACCAGCTACATATCTCCCACTAGGAGGTTACCCGGCAGTAGAGGATATAGGTATCCTCTACTGCCGGATTCCCGGGGTGGTGGAAAACGGGAATAATCCAAAACCAATATTTTTGTACCGTTGTCCTCCAGAGAGGGCCTCTGTCTGGAGTGGCACGATTGTATAAAAAAATGAATATCAGAAGTTGGATGATAGGAATAATTTTGAGTTTTCCTTTGAAAGCTGTAAAAATACGCTCCCGCTTCCTCTTGCGGCCCACTATAAACACAAGCTTAGACGTAAGTATCTTTGGCTGAAGTGTTATAACAATGCTGCAATTTAGCCATTCCTAGCATTCATCTGGCGTTGCGATGCACATTAAAGTGATGAATCATGCAAGATTATATCAATAGACCACATTTGTTAGGTACCAACCGAAACAGCTGTGTATCTATGCAATGTCGTCGCGGTCATTGCGGATAGGTGAACAATTATTCATTGTGATAAAACAAGAAGATTCAAATTCTACAGTTATCTTAAGTTTATCATTGTTTTATATTTATACAACATAATTTATGTACTATTTAAACGAAGATTTACGGTGGTATTGTATTTTCTCGCGTGAAGCAGACTTCTGAAATATAATAAAGTACTTATTTGACTTAAAATACGAATAACCAAGTGCTCGTGTATATGTTTGATACATTTTTACTTCAATGCCTCTCAACTTTGAGTAGATACCGTCTGCTCTGGTCATCTAAGATCGTTCGTTTTATATTTTTTCAGTCCAAGTTCAGTCTTCAACAGAAGAAAACTAAAGAATAACTAAGTTGGTATGTGGTGGTTTAAAAAGTAAAAGAGGGGCTTGAAACCTTTACCGTAAAAACGCCAGTGCTCAAATAAAGCTCCACTCAATCAGTTTTATGACTTTGACAGGTGTCCGCGATAAGTGAAGCAGTTTTCCTTTCTTGTTGGATAACCGGTGCTATTATTTTGTGCAATAACAGAAAGTCATGCGACCTGTCGCATTGTTGTTTGACAGGTTAACGTCATCTCGAGAATGGTATTTTGGCGCGAGTCGAAAAATTATCTTGTGATTACGTATGTCCTATATCTATACTAATATTATAAAGAGGAAATGTTTGATTTTATTGTTTGTTTGTATTAAACAGGCTCCGAAACTACTGGACCGATTTGAAGAATTATTTCACCGTTGGGAAGCTACACCATCCCCTGTGAACACTATATTATATTTTCAAAAAAGTTAGGGATCCTTACTAAAACTCCAATAATGTAACCCACGGTGTAAAAAAAACACATAATAAAGAGAAATTCGATTTTAACGCGGGTGATACCGCGAGGAACAGTTACTCGTATAATATTTCCCTTTAGAAGAAAAATAAAGGGTAAGACAATATATAAAAAATAATTTAAATTTACATCACACGGCTTTGCAGAGTATAGGAAAAAATCGCGTATATTAAGATTGGGATTGAAATAACAACCGAAATAGATAATATCTCATCAGATGTCATCTATAGCGGTTAGATGAGACAGATGAAAATATTATGATTTATGATCAT
Source organism: Eupithecia abbreviata (assembly GCA_943735965.1). Classification (NCBI taxonomy): domain Eukaryota; kingdom Metazoa; phylum Arthropoda; class Insecta; order Lepidoptera; family Geometridae; genus Eupithecia; species Eupithecia abbreviata. The sequence continues at coordinate 10,152,971 of OX030978.1, forward strand.
GGAAGATGTTTTATACGTACGTAATTTATACGCGTGTATCATGAAAAAGTAGACTTTAGGGCTGAAGTTTTGTGTTATCTTCTGTGACGTCACCAAACAGCTCTATCGGAAGACCAGCGTTGGTTGTAACATGCTTACAACTAACTCATGCTGAGATAGAGTCCGTTTTGTGACTCAATTACAAAAATCTGTTTCGTTCTTTATTTTTTATAATCATGTTTGTTTTATATTTTTGTGTATTGAATTACAAATAAAGTTATTCTATTCTATTCTTTTAAGTTGCTGGAAAAAAAGTTTGATTTCAAATTAGTAGAAAGTTATTGAAGTAGAAAATATGTTTATTTCAGACATAAAATCCATTTTGTTAATAACACAGTATAATATAAATTGAGAATGGGTAGTAGGTAGACAACATTAAAAATAAGAAATAATTAATCAAAGATAATAATAAAAAACTTAGGTAATGGTGTTTACTGCTGAATTAGCACAGCTAAGCAAAACTCCTCAGTAAAATCGATGCAATGAGTCCCCATTGCCAAGCATTTGATACTAATCTAATAATCTAACAAGAAGGACAGAATGGCTGTTACCAAGTCAGCGGTAAATATCTAAGCCGTAATTCATTCAAATCTATTCAGTACAAAAACACGAATTGCAGGCAACACAGCAATTTATACAAACAAAGCCCATGGCTAAATCAAAATGTCTTTATTGTATTACATTATATTATTTGTCTTGTGGGCAGTAAAGTAACACGCTGCGGCCCTTTCCGTTTCCATAATGAATCATTACAATTACGACCGAACTCCGGGTTTCCAATTAGTTGCAAGCCTTTGTTTCTTTTATCCTTACTTCGTCACGATCAACCTTGAAAAGCCTTTCAGTTTCAGGTGAATAGAAAATAATGAACCTATGATTTAGTTTGGATCTAACTTGTTTAGCTTAGAGTTTATCTCCGTTGTGTTTTTTGTAGGAGATGGTTTTGGTGTAACTGAACATTCTTTCTTCAGGTTGATTGTGGTAAGAGCCTAGTACGCTCTACTAAATATGAGGTCAAGTCATTTCAATAAGTTGAATGTAACGATTCGTGATAGATAAGTGTTACAAAGTTCATCTACTGAATAGCTGTCGAAGCGTTGATCGAGATTACTATGACAAGGGCGTTGCCAACATCCGTCTACGTTTGTTTGAGATTTGAAATCGATTAGATCCGCTTTTAAAATTGTCATACAGCTCAGGCGTAGATCAGCGTGACGGGCGTGGCAATAGTAACTTTATGTTAAAGGCCGTGTTGCTAAATTCGCTAGTGTTGATTTATATTGAATGCAATTGTCGTGAACTCGACTGGTACTGGTACATTCACGCCACTTGGCCTTGTGTGTTGAGGTGTACCATTAATGGTCCGGAAATTAGGTTTTGGTCGAAGTACATTGAACAGTCTAAATTGAGTTTTTGCGGTTTCCCGGCCGCCTTCCACTCGCTGGAATTTGATAGTCGGTGTTGTAACACAAATTATATTAATCTGGTCGCATTTCATGCTGTCTAATGCTAAGTTGTAGTCTCTTTATACATTTTTTGGGTTTATAACCGCAAACTGTTCTACTTATAAAATGGATTATATAAACTATAAAGCCAAACATTGGCTGTAAATTTAAGCATTTTGTTACGACAATGTTGCATTTTACAATGGCTTTGTTTTTTTATAAGACTTTGATAACTCTGCAAACGCATTACGAATGCAAGCGGGTTAATATCAAACCTTGTTAATGTCGGAAGAACACCAACTTTTCATCTCTATTCAGGGATTCTTTGTTTTAATCGTTATTAAAGTCATTTTACCTTAATAACGATTCTACCCTAGATGTACGATTGAAAGAAGACTCGTTGTGCGATTGAATTCTGCCAATAATTAGAACTTCTACAACCGATATCGAGCTCACTTTCATATTCAAAACAAATAATCAGCAGTCACCAGTCTAACCATAACAAGTGTGCAAAACCAGTCCACTATTTCTCAACCTTGTCACCAGTGGTCCAGTGCGAAACCCGTTCAGTCAATGCACTCCTCTGCACCACTTTGGCGAAAGTAAAAGTCACCGATAACTACCTACCTACCTATTCGATAAGCCAAGCTTTTTACGCAAACTAGATATCTCTGCTTCTCCACAGGAAGGGTACGTATCAATACGAATTTAAAATATGAAAGTTGATAGATGATTGATTTACGACAAGTCGCATGCGACATTGGAACTTATAGATGGGTGATAATAACTACTTTCGTGGAGCAACACCGGTCGGGCGGAATTCTCCTTTTGTGGAATAAAAAAGTGATGTGACCAGTCAATCAGACACTTTCGTCCTTCTGGGAGGCTTTCATTGACTTCAACCGCTTGATTTGCAAACTTGGACAACGGTGGCGCTTACTTTACATAGCGAGGACGTACCGTATGTAGATAGGCCTTATTGTTTTTAATTATCAACATCTCTGGCATTTAACGAATTAAATAAATATGATGTAATATATGAGTCACTTGGGTGTTTGTATTTCGGAAGATTAATCTACCACAAAAAGATCAAAAGATTACAGAAAACGGGGATTTTAAAATTTTTAATGCATTGTTATAAAATGAATCAGTGCTTCAATTGTTGTTAAAAGGTACTTAATTAGCGTTGATCTAATAAAACGAGGGTCTCGGTACGAATTGCGAAACATGCGTGAAATTGTGAAACAAATTGAAAGAGTTTGCACTGAATAAAATCACTTTCACAAAAAGTTCACTTTCAAGAGTTTCAAGTAATTGTATGGAGTTAATCGGACTCGTTTCGGTTTCAAAATGTAACTCATCGGACCGGTGTGAAATGTGGCTATAAAAAGTCGTTGTAATGTAACACGGTGGTGGGACTTGACGCGAGTGTGACGCATGGAGGGATGCATAATGGGCCTAGAAGACGTCACTCTACGGTGGTCAGGGATTTTTGATAATTTAGTAAAAAATCCTATGATCAATATTTAATAAAATTAGCTCTTTAGGTCTCTAAGTTTCGACTGCAATCTTCTTTATCTAAGTATTTTGTATTTATTTATTTAAAAAGAATGAAGATCGGGTTTTACATTTCTAATTTACGCAACAATTCGTCGTTCTCTCTTTAATCCTTTTTAACCCAACTTATGTAATGTATATAAGTGGTTTCTATCCATAACTTATGTATATAAGTTTCCACTGCGTAAAACTGTTTTAGGCTTCAGATATGCAGGAATAATAGCAAATGTGCAACATTAACCGTTTTGAAATGGAATAATATTACAGATATGCACGACTATAAAATAGGTATTGGGTATAATATTAGCAGCCAGAGTTTCACAAAACAGTGAAAGTGCTAATACCATAAATGCATGTTAATATTCTATCTGGCGGCTGACTAGATCCTGAACGCCATAATAATGATAATGAGCTCGGCGATGACTCAATTGCGTAGCTGTTTCGTTGCTCTATTTATGGGCAACACGACAATGTGTCTATGAACTAAACGCGCATTAGACTGCGATGTTGCAATCTCTTCCAGATTCGTAGCCATGGGAACCGAACTGCTGTTGTTCTAGATATTGTAAAACAAGATCGGACCAATAAATACCAAATCACATTTCTGAATTGAATTTATTGCCGTTTACGCTTTAGAGAGACCAGTTGCGCAACAGAATGGACTAGATTCAAGTTTTTAGAACAATGTTTCTTGTTTGTATGTTGTTTTGCCAAATTCAGTCATCGAAAAAGTACTAGGTTTTATTGTCTAGTAATTAGAACATGACAATGTTGCGCGAAAAATGTCGGCAATTTTGTTGAGATTGTGCGCTAATCGACTGGTAATATTGTCTAGAAGAGCTTTTTTCTGTACATTTTGAACCTGGCAAGAAATATGTAGTAAGTAATACCTATTTTGTAGCTTATAAATTCAATTAATCTTTCATAAACAAAACAACAAAAAAACACATTTAATGAGGTTAAATTTTGAATTTGTTTTAAAAGTCTTCAATGACATTTTTATTCGATTGTATCGAATTTAAAGTTATTTTAACTCGTTACTTCATCAAAACTCTTTGAGATTTAAGTGGTCGTCGACTCGGTCGATGCTCTTGACCTCGGTGAAGACGTGCCATCAATGGTAAACAAACATTTATCTGGTAGATTAAGCGGAACTAGGCCTAACACTTTCTATTTCAATACGTAATTACAAATATTTATTGGTTAGGTCTTCTTTAGTTTTTAGTTCTTTTAAAACTAAAAATAATGCTGGATTTTTTACACAGCATCTCCCAGCCCCAAAGTCACTCAAAGAAGAAGAGTTTGTGTACTTCAGCACAAAGATTATCTCTAAGATACTTAGAGGTGAATAAGGTACCTACATACCTACCTTTTTGTTAACACCTAAAACTAGGAAAACCCAGATTTCTTAAAGCTGTTAGCTTATCTTTGCGGTTTTGACCCAATATATCATTAAGTCCCAGCCAAGGAGCGAGTACAAACTTCACGGATTTCTCTACGTACAAATAAGAATACAGATGTGACTTCTTTCCCTTCCAAATTACCTATCAAAATCATCTATGTGTTCTCATCGATTACACCCAGATAGACGCGGACGTGTTCGCGGCCAGTACAATTTTCAAATTTCAGAAAATAAGCAGCAAAAATAGTATAAGTGATATACTCACAAATACATCTGAATCTACCAGCCGCATCAGTCTTGGAGAAGTAAGTCTGGTGGTTCCATAAACCTGAGCAACAATTACCTGTTCTCAAGCGAAACCCACATACTCGTACCCAAACCTGATACGGTGCTAATCACCAAGTAAATTGTCTGGCATTAGTCGAGTAATATAAATAATCAGCTCAATGAAGCATGAATAGCTAAGGGAAATCTGAGAATGACTGGACTAGCCGCCTGAGGAGAGAAAGTCTCAAATTATACATTGGAGGTAAACTGGTAACTGAGACGACAGATGACCACACTTCTGGGTAATTCTGGTAACTTAGGCTGTGATGTAAAAGCAACGTTATATCCGAAAATCAGCCACAAATGGTTGTTAATCAATATGGCAAAGCGTTGTCTGATATAATAGTATGACAAACTCAGAAAGGAAGGCAGGAATCAACATAAAATACTGTTAAATCTAAAACACAATACAATACAATACAAATACGCTTTATTGCACATCAAACACAGAAAAAAAACAATAAGGAACAAACACAGTTATTAATAACACTGTAACAATATTAACAAAGAAAGTAACAATAAAATAGTGAAACAAATGTAATATTTACAATTGAAACAATTGTGCTAACTACAGACTGTTGCATTAATGTTGCATCTGGGCTTTTAAAATGCATTAGTACCGTATTATGTATATAGACGACCGATGTGGCGCGGTGGGCGAAGGTCCGCCTGCGACGCAGGAGGTTGCTGGTTCGATTCCCGCCTCGGAACAAAATTGTGTGTACGATCTGCAGATAATTGTTCCGGGTGTTCTGGTCGTTTTCTATGTATAATAAAAAAATATCTATCTATGTATTGTATTATGTATATCAGTTATCTAGTACCCATAACACAAGCTCTGCTTACCATGGGGCTAGATAATGCTGTGTGAATTGTCCAGCATTATTATTTATTATCTCTTTAGGAGAATTCTAAAGAAATATGATCTTTTGGAATTTTACTACTACTATCGAATCGGTAGACAAACAGAATATACGTAGGTCTTCTTTTTTAAACATATATGGGTCATACTCATAATTATAAATCATTGTGTAATCCTACTAATATTATTAACGCGAAAGTTTGTAAGTATGGATGGATGGATGTTTGTTACTCTTTCACGTAAAAACTAATGAAAGGGTTTTAATGAAACTTTACAATAATATAGCTTATACATCAGAATAATAGGCTACAATTTATAAAGATATATTGTATATTATTCAAAATATCTATCACCACGCGGGCGAAACCGCGGGGTGCAGCTAGTTTTAAATAAACATTAATTTTATAGAAATTACGTTACTATCCATCTTTATAAGCAGGTTGAATTCTCCTGGTAAACATGGCATCACTACGAATTAATAATAAGTAAAGTAAAAAATAATTTATTTCTTTAGGCTTACAAAATAAGCACTTAGACAAGTCATATTTTATGTATAAATTATTATCAAATAAAATTATTTTACACTTCAATTTATACTTCAATACCTGATCAGAAACGCGATGGACAAAAACTTGTTCGATGAATGAAAATCAATCCTTCATCTTTGGACAGCTAAGAATCCTGCACACTGGACTAAAATGGACCAAATAATAACATACTTACCTTTAGATCATTATGCTATTTCGAGAGTTTTACTTAATAACATAGTTATTTACACTTCATTTTAAGATAGAGTCCTGAGGAATGTAAAATTCGGGTCAAATCCCTACGTCGATTAAGTCATCATCATCATCATCATCAGCCTGTAGCGGTCCACTGCTGGACATATGTAGGCCTCCCACAATAAGCGCCATAGCGCCCTGTCTTCAGCTTGCCGCATCCAGTATCTACCTGCAGTCTTTCGCAGGTCGTCATCCCACCTGGTCAGAGGGCGTCCTACACTACGTTTACCGAGTCGTGGTCTCCACTCAAGAACACGTTTGCCCCAGCGGCCGTCACGGGTTAAGTGTGTTATTATAATTGATTTAAAACTTGGTTTGTGTACAGACCCTTAGGAGATCGTAAGTTCACATCAGTTGTAGACACATAATGTACATGCGGACAAAAAAGGTCATAATGTGTAGTAATACACGCTCGTAAATCTACATGATAATGCAAATTACAGTAACCTTCTCAGAACTTTGCCCTTTTTAAGTTAACATATTAGGTCAGAGAATAGTTCGGCTGGGCTACAGCCTTAGAGGCCTGAAATAAAACATAGGCTACTTTTTGTCCCTAAAATTAGGTCTCATGGGATATAAATTATACTAAAAATGTAGGGATAGAAAAAACGCTAATTTTTTTTCCTAAAATCAGGTCTCATGGTATATAAATGATATTTAAAATGTTTGGATAGAAACAACGCGTACGAAGCAGCGGGCAGTAATGACACACACACTAATATTATAAATGCAAAAGTAACCAACATCCAAAGATGTTTGTTACCACTTCACGCAAAAATTACTGAACGGATCAGGGTGAAATTTTACATACAGGTCGTCCTTAGCATGGAATAAAACATTGGCTTTTTATCCCATAAATGAGTTCCCATATCATAGAAATAAACAAAGCAACGCGTGCAAAGCCGCAGGCCGACGTTCGTAATAGATATGTAAGAACAGAAAGGTATGACCAAGGGGACGAATGGGATACACCATTATCCAGAATATGTAGATGCAAGTTCAGTATCTGTTACATAACACTGTTTATCAGGGCAAGTAGCGCCCACCTACATTACAGCGTTCACGTACAGTGGCTCAGATCCATTGTCCATTCATCGTACAGTTAATTACTATCACTTACAAGATTTAGACACATTGTTTGTTTTGAAATAATGAATGCGCCTATTAGAAAGTTTTGATTCAGGCTCTAATCATAATGCGATCACGGGCCGTTGTTTGAAGCAGAAAATATGATTGCATTCAAGATAAATGAAAAAAAAAACGTTTGCCCCAGCGGCCGTCGGTTCTTCGCGAAATATGGCCGGCCCACTGCCACTTCAGCTTGCTAATTCTTTTAGCTATGTCGAAAAAAAATAACTTATGATTAATATAAGATTAATTTCTTTATTGAAATTAGTCGCCTAGCTCGCTACAAGTGCAAGGTGGGCAAAGAATCAGCTCAATGGTAAGGTCTTAAAAATGATGGACCGATGATATCATGGATGAATATTGCAGAAGACTTGCAGAAGACATAAATGGATCAAAGTAGCAGAGGTCGTATTCTCGAGTGGAGACCACGACTCGGTAAACGTAGTGTAGGACGCCCTCCGACCAGGTGTGATGACGATCTGCGAAAGACTGCAGGTAGATGCTGGATGCGGCAAGCTGAAGACGGCGCTATGGCGCTCATTGGGGAAGGCCTATGCCCAGCAGTGGACTGCTATAGGCTGATGATGATGATCATGAGCAGAGGTCTTTACCCATGAAGACCACTAGCATTAAATATATGTAAATAGCAAAAAACACCAAAAGCAGGGAAATAACCACAGGTTTATTAATTATTGAAATGCATTCGTGTTTTTGTTGATAGCAATTTCGCGACGTTTAACTTTCGTTTTGGTCAACAACCTCTCACAAATATGTTAATACTACCTGCGCCCCGCGGTTTCACCCGCGTGGTGATAGATATTTTGGATAACATACAATATATCTTTATAAATTGTAGCCTATGTGTTATTCTGATGTATGTTTAAGCTATATTATTGTAAAGTTTCATTAAAATCCATTCAGTAGTTTTTACGCGAAAGAGTAACAAACATCCATCCATCCATCCATACTTACAAACTTTCGCGTTTATAATATTAGTAGGATAGCCCCCATAAATTGGGTGCAGATGCACCACTGGTCAATCACCTGACTACCTACTCGTGTCAATCTTATGACGACCTCTGTGGCGCAGCGATGTATCAGGAGATTGCGGGTTTGATTCCCGCTTCGAGACAAATCTTTGTATGATCTGCGGATATTTGTTTCATTCAGGTTGTTTTTATAATATAGTAAAAGTCATAATTAGTATGTATGGTATTGTAGTAAGTAGGTATAGATAGATAGACAATACTTTTATTGCACACTTAAAAATAAAACAAACAAGGTAAAAAATAATAATACAAGATATGTGACAATTTGGCGGTCTTATCGCTCAAGAGCGATCTCTACCAGACAACCGTGGATGGATAGGATCGTTGGATTGAAAAAGGGGATCTGTGTGCGTTATTATGTAGTTAATTACAACATGAAATTTCATATTATGTTACATACAAATACATATATACTTTATAACTAATAATATAAATTACCTACTTATATAAATATATATAGGTATATCAGTCACTTATCTAGTTCTTATTATAAAACGGGCTCTGCTGAGTTTGGGGCTAGATGATGCTGTGTAAATTGTCCAGCATTATTTATATGAACAGATCAAAATGCTTGCTGTCTTTCTCAGCTTCAGCAGTTCTTGTCTTATTAAGCTGAATATTGACCTCTTCTAGCAGCACCTCAACTTGGCACCGATCGTAAGTTATGTTATGTTTTGATGAATTATGTAAATAATGATGGATTCATAACACACGTCCATTATTTACATAATTAAGTTAAAAATTAGCAGGTTAGTTTTGAATTTTACCTAACTCCTGCTTTCATACGGGGGAAACGTCATAAAAGTAATTTATTTCATCTTTAAAACTTTGACTGCGTTTTTTTTCGACGACTGCGATCTTTTTTTTAACCAAAAATTCGAGCTGCCGCTCTACACAGCGGCTGTGTTGCGCCGCACATGCGTTTCGTTCGAAAAATATTACGGCTGTGCTGAGTCACAAAGATCTGTATTTTCTCAGCCGCTGCGCTAATGAGGATTTACGCATATTAGTCACTTGTAGAAAACACATACCGTGTGATTTCAGCACTCAAAGTGTTAAACTTATTTAAAGCACTTAGACAAGTCAAAAAATTACATAAAATTTGTACAATGTACCTAGATCTCACTTATTATTAAGTATCAGAATTTTCTTCACATAATAAAGATGTGTCAGCCATAGCTTCGTCAATTGTATAGTAAGGAGGTATTGGAAGGTTGTACTTTAGACGTGGGACCTAGTATTATTTATATTTATAATTGCTTTCTGTAGTGTAAATTATCACTACAAAGATCTTTTCCACATAATTTGTAGCAGTTATTCATTTAATTATTTCACATAATGTATCGCGTCACGGTTCAATGCATAACGTAATCATTCGTAACGGTGTTGATCAACAACCAGTTTTGTATTGTCTACACATGTCATGTAGTTTTTGTATTGGTTTCATGAATTCATTTGTTATAGTTTGACCGAAACCGCTGTACCGCGCCTGAGGTATGCGAGCGGCGAGACGGGGGGGAAATATCGGCCGCTCCGATCCATCAGTCTGCCGTCAACGCGTACTCTTGCTCTTTTTTCCTCGCCGCACTTTCCTAAGGAGAGGTGCAGCGGTTTCGGTCAAATTTTAGTCACCTCATATTGGTAGTTGTAAAACATTAAAATTGTAAGCTTAATATTATAGTCTACCTAAAACGTCTATCAGTAGTGTTTTTCTGTGCTGGTGCAAATTGATTGCTAAATTGAGATATTATTTTCTAGGCTACCTAAAACGACGTGTTTTTCTTTTAGATGCAAATTACTTGCTAAATTGCGACAGCCTTTTTTGATGCTTGAACTTTCTTCAATACTGATATTACACTAAGTAATATTGAAACTTAAGCTAATAATTATTTCGTATGCTTACTTCTATATGATTTCTCATTCGATATTGAAGCTTAAACAAACTTTAACTTGTCTTATTTTATATTTGGTCTAATATAATTTTTCTAGTTTAATATGAATTTTTACACAAACTAAAAACAAGCAAATTAGAGAGCTCTTTATTTATTTGATTTTTGGAGAATACCGACACAAGACTGTGCTCTGAATAATGATAGAAGAAAGTGCTTTTGTTTGTGAAACTATTAAAATTTAACTGTTTCGAGATTTGTGTGAACTGCCTATTTTGATAATGATTTGAATTCCTAATAGAATCATTGATGCTCGTGAGCTGGTTTGTATGACAAACACGTATGTGTGTATCGTGTATAGCGTTAATTTCACCCTCAAAATCCAACGGTTTATCAACTAGTCTACCGATGAATTTCGAAACAAGTTGTCAAATAAGTTCTAGCCGTTTTCTTGCTACATTCTTTTTTAAATAAATAAATAATGCTGGACAATTCACACAGCATTATCTAGCACCATGGTAAGCAGAGCTTGTGTTATGGGCACGCCACGGCTGCCGCACGGTCGCGCGCGCCCGCTCTCCCATACCCAGGGCCCTCGAAGCCCTAAACAGACTCCTGGTGGCCTTTCCGGATACCGACATTTTTGCGGACGAGTGGAGAAGTCTAATGCTTATATGTTTAACTTTTTGTGAATGCTATTTTTGACATTGTTTTAATCTCTAAAAATTTATTTTGACCTATTTTTGACTAACCTATATTTCATTCTTAATTTTATGTTGACTCTTCAATAATTTGAATTTATAATTGACATTATTGATTATTTGATTTTATTTTAACTGTATTTATAACATGTGTTCTTTACTTTTATATTATACCTCTGTAATTAGTATAATTGGCCTAAGGTCGTTCTGATTACATTAAATAAATAAATAAATAAATAAATGGGTACTAGATACTGATATACATAATACAATACATTACATATTTATATATATTTTATTATAAATATAAAACGACCAAAACTCATGGAACAAATATCTGCAGATCGTACATACAATTGTTCCGGGGCGGAAATCGAACCCGCAACCTCCTGCGTCGCAGGCGGACCTTCGCCTACCGCGCCACATCGGTCGTCGAAATACCTACTATTTTACTGTATTTTTTTTATTTTATTGCTGTTCAAATATAAATCTGAAAATAAAAGTGGTGTAAAGGGAAAAGAGCTTCCACTATTTAGCATTTGTTCCTTGGAGTAGGCGGTTTATAGCTTAGAAATCAGGTACAAGCTATCAGTTTTATGTCAGGAAATGCTTTTCAAGCTATAGAGAAGTATTTTCACTTTTTAGTTGCACAATGTTGATTGCTGGACAGTTACGTAAAGAACATAGCTATTTTAATTTGAATATAGTTTCGAAAAGCTGGTTTCTCATTACTTATACTTTTAACACTTTGAGTGCTGAAATCACACGGTATGAAATCATATGGTCTACAAGTAACTAATATGCGTAAATCCATACTAGCGCAGCGGCTGAGAAAATACATCTTTGTGACTCAGCACAGCCGTAATATTTTTCGAACGAAACGCATGTGCGGCGCAACACAACCGCTGTGTAGAGCGGCAGCACGAATTTTTTAGGTTACAAAAAGATCGCAGTCATCGAAAAAAAATCGCAGTCAAAGTGTTAAGTGCAAGTGGTCCAACTGTGTACGTATTTGGTGAAGTTAGAGTATTACGGTTATTGAGACGCGCGCTAGAGCGTCATGCAAAGTTCGGAAAATAACGGACGATGCAATTTTATCATACTGGATTATTTTAGTCTCTAAGTAGGTAAGTAATTACTTCGGTACTCCTTTAAACGTGTTTCAACAAGTATTTACACATCATGACCTACGAATAAGAAAAATCCAGAGTTTACCAACCGAAACCCTGTGAGCGACAGCTAAAGGATAGCTTTAAGATTAGTAATTTATTTAATTACCCGTATAATTTATAGCATCCTATTAAGCCAAAACCATTGCACAAGTTGCAAATTCTTCGAGCAACTTTCAAAATGCAAATGATCTATTTGAATTAAAAAGGATAATGTAGTCTTGTCAATTATTTAAGCTATCAAAGCTCATAAAAAGCCAATCAATAATGATTGAGCTGACTTATGAACAGGTTTTGATAATTCTTTGCTCGATTAATTGGATATTAAATAAATATTACGAGTTTACTGTTATTTTAATTAATACCGCTACACAACGAGGGACAATATAATCACGATTAAAGCAATAGAATATGGCTATGCAAATAAGTTTTGGAAACCAAATGAAGCCTGTGTTATTTTTTATATTATATTATTTTATGTTATTTTTTATATTATGTGTCATTTATTATAAATAATATTTTTTTTCGTTATTTCTACAGTCTTTTATTAAATCCGTTCAGTTGTTTCGTTATAATAAAAGGTGCAAAAGGTAACAGACAAAGACAGCTCTTGCATTCATTGTTTACGGTTATAAATATTGTAAAAGTAAAAAGTAAAAAAAAGTAAAAAATCATTTATTTCTTTAGGCTTACAAAATAAGCACTTAGACAAGTCATATTTTAAATATAAATTATTATCAAATAAAATTATTTTACTGTTCACTTCAATTTTTTGTCCACTAGTGGAAGAAGTAGTAAAGAAGTAAGTGGAATTGTAGAAGTATGGATAGTCAAAAACAATTAGTTATTCCTCTGTTTACTTTTGTAAGAATTTCAACGGTCTTATTGCTCTAATTTCCGCAATCCGCCCAACTCATTGACTTAAACGCACAATAAGTTCGTAGCAGACCGCAAAATACACTTAGCATTCAATTTCACACTCGAAAACCACACTACTTGAGCTTTCTAAAGCGGATATAAAGACATTTTCAAGTGATATTTTTTGTGCTTACCGCGTGACCATCGTAACTATGACGCAAAATGTGATGCTGATTTAATGGTAAAGCCTATGTATTGATGTGTTAGAAATCCGGTTGGATAATCTTTTGATGTTTTTTTTATTAATAGAGGTCAGCTTATTACAGAGTAAAAGTATATCAATGGTCGAGATGCGCTTCAGACACCGGATGTGCGTTGCGATTTTGGCTTTTAAGGCTACTGTTGGCAATAAGTGGGCAATTACTTATAATAGCCCCCATTAGCATGAGGACCATTTGCAAAAGGGCGAAAACACAGCTGCAGGTACTATAGGATATTATAATATTTAATGCTCATGATGTCATCCAAACAGAATTTCGGCCACATCGTCCTGTCCCTGTCTCAGCGGAGACTATCTATTTGCGCAGGGCATATTATAGTGCAAAAGTGTGTGCGGAAACACAGGTACACTCTCTGGTACGTGTCATGTAATTATCGGCCACCTTAACCTACGAATAAATGCACACTTCAACACAGAAGTTAGTTTTTAAACATTTTTGCAACATTTTGTAATATGATATTACAAAAAGATATATTGCAACAAAACAGTAACATCGCTTTAAGGCTGCACAATAAGTGCATCTGCTCTGCGACGTTTGAAAAGTCTATTTATTTTAAATACACGATGCAACCGTTTATCTAGTTTCTAAATCAGTCGGAGGCACGTGAGCCATGTCCGGCAATAAACAGGGACTGTCCTTAACACCCGACGAATCTCTCTTGCAATTTCCTTCCATTCAGATAAGCTCAACTTGGATATTGAGCCTTATGTGGATGCAAGTAGAATGTTAGTTAAAGTATTGATTAGAAAAATTAAATAAGTGCCTTCTCTTTGGTGTCGGATATAGGTACAAATAATTGGAGTTGCATAACTCATTCACTGCCCGGTGAGACCTACAGCCGAGAAGGACTTCCAGATGATCATGGGCGTCAAGTGTAAGTGTTAATTCGCATAGGACAATGGTAATTGGGAAGAATTTTACAAAAGCCATTTTGTTTGTCTTCGAAGACTTGAAAGTCCTTAAATTTTGACAAATGAAATTCGCACATTTTTAAATACTAAGACATTTTCTAAGCAAATCTGTCTATTCATGAATATATGAAACGCTTTCATGATTTAGCTCATAAAATATCGAATGTTTTGAAATGTATATTCTGATCAGTCTTGGAAAGTAAAGGCGAGAGTGGTCGCGTGCATCGTTCGATTTTCCACGTTTTCCAAATGATTAGCCGCTGCTTCTACCGGATAAGAGATTAATCGGCCATAGATGTTAGCACGAATCGATAGACCAGAGACCAAGCAACCAACGCGCCAATATTCAACGTCAATAGTTCTTAAGTTTTTTATTATTTTGGCATGCCGACTTGTGAATTTTTATAGGGATTAGAATTACGTACTGCTCATACAACCATCGCAGTAGAGGTGTCTAAAATAGATATGTAATATAAAGCGGTATATCGGCATACCGGCATATTATATACCGGCCTTATCTCGCGAACCACTTGGGAAATCGTGTTTTTGAGTGGAGACCACGACTCGGTAAACGTAGAATGCCCTCCGACCAGGTGGGATAATGACCTGCGAAAGACTGCAGGTAGATGCTGGATGCGTCGAGCTGAAGACAGAGCCTATGTCCAGCTGTGGACTAACATAGGCTGATGATGATAGAACCGTAGATATGTATCTATTTTGACAGCTGCGAGGAGTGCTCTTGTGATTCCCCCCTTTCATCGGTCAGATATACGAGGTTATTAAGCTCCTCTGTCTATGCCCGTGGTATTCCAGTTAAAACGTAGGTACGCCAGAAGTACACGAGTCGCACCCTGTGGTCGCACCAATGTAACGATGTTGGGCCATAAGTTTAATTTATCGCAACAGTAGGTAAGGTACCTACCTAATTGCTGTGTTTATCATCGGATGCTCATTTTCGATGCAAATAACTTCATTACAAAAATGTTTGCTCGCTTTTACTACTCGTTATTTATATGATTTCTTGTAACTACATCATTCTAAAATTTTAAATGCCTAGGTTAGATATTGCCGGCGACCGACGTCGTAAAATATGAATAAACGTAAAGACTAATTTTAAGTTAATTTTTCAATGAAATCGTATAAAAGGTGATACAGGTTGCATTATGGGTCCTAAAGCAGCATTCCATTCTGTTCCAATTACAACATAGGTCTTATCTAGGTACAAACTTGGTTACTATACTAACATTAATGAATGAATGAGTTGATCTATTCGAACAACTTCAGAAAAGTACCGTTTATAGCATTCGCTGGTTTTGCGACTTTTTTCATTTACTTTTAAGGCTGTTTCCTATGTAAGTGATTTTAAACATCCACATCCTGTCATTCCATGCTGGTTTTCTCAAAATCAGTTAATGCGTGTATTAGCTTAATCGATGGTACCTAATCTCTAATAGGAACTTTAGTAGTTCTGGCACTCTTGGTTGCAAAGGAAGTTCATTTCCGCTATGTTCTCCCATTGATATAGAAACAGATTGTGAAACTCTGAAACTTTATTTATTTGGCATAATCGAATCATTTCATCTACTGTCTATACTCGTCCACCGCTGGACACAGGCCTCTCCCAGTGAGCACCTTATTGGCTTTTATCATATGGGGGTAATGCCCATATTCCCTACATGGGTTGGGATCGCATATCGTAGGTAAAATTATTCTGCAGGAGGCACTGCGGCCCGTCCCGCGGTGTAATATGCCTTAGCCGACTTTTACGACACCCATGGGTGCCCCATATAGAAGACGAAATTCAAAATGGCTACTTTATATTGTCTCAAGACAAAAACGCAACAAAATGTTAAATTTAATTTCTAAAACCGGAAGCAATTACTCTAATCGAATCACGTTCTTGTGAAAAAGCTATTTGGGGCATTGTGCTGTAGACTTGTCTCGCTTCAGGAGGTTCAAAGTAAGAGGTTACTGGTCCAAAAAGTTTTTATTCAAAGAAAGCGAAACTCGTTTGTAAGTCTGGCTTCTAGGACTTTACGAACGAAACTATGTAGTAAAAGATAAATTAATTTAACAAGTTTCCGCAAAGATTTCAGGAATTTAACTGATGAATAATAAAAATAATTTTTCGACGTAGGTACTTATTTGTTTAGAATAAATTTATTTTAACTTTCAATGCAACAAAGTCATGTTGCTATTGGCCTCGTAGATGAATTAAAGGAAAACACCTATTTGACTTTTAACTTATTCATTAATTTTATGACTCATTAGCTTATCGAAGGATAAGCTAATGAGTCATAAATTTTTGATATTACATTTTTAATTTTAATAACTTTCAGCTTTACTTTGTAGAATGGGTACAACGGTAAATAAATAATTATTTCTAAAAAGAGAATCACGAAATCTTTAATATTTAGTCGTTTAAATGAACAAAAAAAGTGTCAAGGTAACACAGACAATGTGGAATTATGCATATATTTCGGCCGAGCAACGGGTTTTATATTGCGGTTAATAAACTTTAAATCTGTCGGCTTGTTAGTCACGAGTGTTTAGCTGCAATTTGATAGAGTCAATTAATTTTAGGGTGATTTAGTAGGTCAGTATTATTTTAACGAGGTTGAGTTTTATTCGTTCGCGGATTAAGTTATTTTACGAATAGCTTTTACAGACAAGACAAGACAGCTAAAACATATAATTAAATTTTAGCGTGTCGTAGTTAACTCAGTTTAACTCGATATTCGGTTCATTACAATGATGGAAAAAAATTCGAGCGTTTGCAATTTATGCTCCGTATTTATAAAACAAAGTAAAGGATTTGTCATATAATCAAACGAATTTCAATCTGTCATGATTGCCATATGACATAATTACGTATAGATGATATGCGTATTTCTCAGTTAAAGTCGGCTTATTGCTTTTTTTCGGTGAATAAGAACAAGAGAACGATAAAATAATGTAAGCAATTTAATTATAATATTTAATTTTGCATTATTAAAACTTAACAATTAGAGAGTCCACGGACCATGCAGAAAATTAAAGAGCGTAACCTTTTTACGTTTTAAAATGTTAATAATGATTCAGAAACTAGACTTACATTATTTATAGGTTTTTTCATAGACGCCGTAAAAAAACAAAAATACATAACAGAAAGGTGCATATAATTACTTTAAAAAATTAAAAATAGGAGGTAGTTGTAAGTTCGGCGGTATGTTTCTTTTATGGTTGTTTGTCAATTTCTCCCTCATGTATGGAGATGGATGATAATTTTTTGCAGTTGCAGAAGTGGACCCATAATTTTTATTCCCAAGGATTAGCATTTATCCCTCAAAACCTATTAAACAATTTTAAGGGATGTATCGTCGGTTATTTTATTAGTCATTTCAAAAATTTATGATATTGAACATATATAGAATTTATTCAAAAATAGAAGTGAACTTTGCTACGCGTGGATCGAATCATGTGATCTTTGCTACGAATCAAAACATTGCGAAAGCATTCGCTGTTGTGGTCGAGTTCTATTCGCGTATTCATTACAATCCTTTGGAATTCTATCTGAGATTCATTGATTTAAGTATGTTTTACTTGAATAGTTAATTAATAAATAGGTAAGCATCATGTCGACATTTTTATGTGAAATAAAACACATTAAAATGTCTCATAAACGTTGGAAAAATATATGGTACTAAAAGTGTTTTTTTCAGGATTCCTGGACGCATTTATAAATAATTTTTGCTGTCAAATAATAATCTTATATTTACCTTTCTTCCTTTTGGGCATCACCACTCTAACACCGAACGCATCAGTCACAAGGCACAATAACAAAGTCAAAAAACAATATTTTCCACTGAACCCCATCTTGTCCGAGTATTAATCGACAGAGATCCTTAGCATATATGGCACTGTATTTATATGCCCGAGTCACGCGGTCTTTACGCGCGTCGGGTAGCGCAAAACAAGTGGTCCGCCCGACTACCCTATATTTTGAGTTATAGCGATTTGGCAGTGCGAATTCCACTTGTATATAAAACCTTTCGCCGGTGCGAAGCGGCCGGTCATTGGTCGTTGTATCGGCTTGTGGCGCGAAGGTGAAGGGAGCTGGTGGTGGTGGCCCCCCCTGAAGTGGGGGGGAGCGCCAGGGTCGAGACACTTTTGCTATCGACGGTCTGCGATAGTTATCGTGCAGGCTGTGCCGCTGCGGTTACGTCATCGATCCACAGCTGAAAGAGCCATGCCGGCGGACAATAAATCGCCTGTTGTAATGTAACATTGCTTGTGAATTATGAAAATACTATATCTAACTTATTTCTAGATTTTGGAAAATAAATAGCCTGTTGTAATGTAACGGTGGTTGTGAATTATGAAAAGACTATAGAAAGATAGAAAATACTTTATTGCACTTTAAAAAGGAAACTATGTACAATAAACACTTAAAAATTAGTTACAATTGGCGGTCTTATCTTACTTATATCTACCGTATTTCTAGATTTCCTTGTTTACGAGCCCAAAGCAACCGACTCTATAAAATATTTTTTTTTCCTTTTTTCTCCTATTCGTGCTAGGATGAAGTATAAATTCATGTCCAGTCATAAGGTTGCCTGAAAGAGATAGCTCTCAGGGATAAGGCCGCCTTTTATACTTCTTTTATTCTAAGTATTAATTTCTGTATAATTATCTGTCTTGTGTGGTATAATAAAAATGAAAGACTGCAAGTAGATGCTGGATGCAGCAAGCTGAAGACAGGGCGCTATGGCGCTCATTGGAGGAGGCCTATGTCCAGCTGTGGACTGCTATAGGCTGATGATGATGATGTGGTATAATAAAATATTATATCTTTCTATAATTATTGTAACACAATCCATCATGAAACATCGAAATAAAATTCTTAATAAGGAAATAAGCAGCTGATTCTATGAAAGACAAACATTACAATAATTAGAAATGCAATCATAATAAACAGGTGTAAATAAATCCATATTAACTACTTCACTTATGCAAGAAAGTATAAATTATAATTATGAGATACTTTACTATGTTGCTTTGATTCATAATTTTATTATGAACTAGTGTCGATCCGCGGCTTCGCACGCGCTGTTTAAATGAAAACGTTTACAGGTTATTTCTATTCCGTGGGGTTTGATGTATGGGATAAAAAGTCTATGTTTTATTCCTAGGACCAGAAATAAAACATAGACTTTTTAGGCATGGCTGTGGGACGCCCTGTATAATAATAATGTTCAATGAAGAAATCTGGATGGAAAAGTCGAAAACAGAAAGTTTGCTTTCGGAATTTTGGAAGATTTGATTCGACTGACGAGGGTTTCATATCAAGATAACGATTGGTAATAGGTAAAAATCATTTATAACAGAATTTTTAACATGATTTTTGAGTTTATCCATATTCCGGCTCAGTTTTATGTGTTATTATAACCATGATAGTATCAAAAGTTTGATGGGTAAAAAATGTATAGAAACAACGTTGTAGAGAATTTTATCAGCTTCACTACATAGTATAAAACAAAGTCGCTTCTCGCTGTCTGTCTGTCCCTATGTATGCTTAGATCTTTAAACTACGCAACGGATTTTGATACTTTTTTTTAAATAGATATAGTGTTTCAAGAGATAGGTAAACTATTGTGTTCATTATATAGTATGTCAACATTTCCTATGTCATATCGTTTACGAGATGAAATAAATAGGATCTTCTTGCCCACTCCCGACGGCCTACCTCACAGGGGTTGTCATACTTTTAGTATGTTCAACTCCTAACTAGTCCAAACAAAGTTCACCCAAATTTTCTGCTTTCGTCCTTTTCAAAGAACCCCTTATTTTGAGCTTCATTCATGGGACTTGGTAGTTTAGTAGCCTACGATTTTTTTTCAAATCTACAACCAAAAGCTGAATTATATAGGAAGACAAACTGACTAAGCTGGTAGGTAGTTTTAACAGGATTCAAATCCACGACCTTGGAATAGATTACTTAGGCCCTGCTCTACAATTTTATTATTATGCCGTGTAAATGTTGTAACTTCATTCGCAGCACACCTAACTTGTGATTTGGTTAAGTAAGAACGTATTATCATACAAAATAGTCTATAATCAAATATAATCGTTTTATAATGAAAATAAGCGACTGTACAAACAGTGGATGATTAAGTAACCGGGAGCTCTTACCATTAATTATTTGAGAAATCTCTAATTTTGATAGTTAATAGCCGGTCGGTTAGTATCTATTAGGTGCTATAGGGTCTTCAAGAGGGTCTGCTATAGGCTGATGACGATGATGACCGAACTTGGCGGTCGCAGGACGCACTGATTGAAAACTTTCGTTTTCAAGCATTGCGGTATGGATGACGTGAAGACTTGACGTAGTTTCCCAAATGCTGCCCGTACCCGTTTCTTAGAAACTCTCGTTATGAGAGTCAAGTCTAGATAATCGGTAATGTACTTGGCTAACCCCCGGCTGTCATTAAAAGTAATTATGTCGTATTATTTATAAGTTTTTCGCCGCGGATACAGATAAGGAAATAAAGCGTAGCCATTGAACATTACTTTTCAATTTAAAGGCTACCAAATAGCTACAATTTGAAAATTAATTTATTGCTCTCAAAGCTATTGTATTATAATTTATGTCTTAATCAAGGTTTTCCAATGATAGGGTATTGAATTTATTTTGACTGAGTGTTACTTTGAGAAATTGGTAATAACCACCACTTATTGTAACCCTTTATTAGAAAGTCAAGAGAAAAAACATTTTATTTTTACATAATATAATCCTACTAATATTATTAACGCGAAAGTTTGTAAGTATGGAAGGATGGATGGATGGATGTTTGTTACTCTTTCACGTAAAAACTACTGAATGGATTTTAATGAAACTTTACAATAATATAGCTTATACATCAGAATAACACATAGGCTACAATTTATAAAGAGATATTGTATATTATCCAAAATATCTATCACCACGCGGTAGCAAAAATATCTACCAATACTGCTATAGGCTGATGACGATGATGACCGAACTTGGCGGTCATCATCGTCATCAGCCTATAGCAGTCCACTGCTAGACATAGGCCTCCCTCAATGAGCGCCATAGCGCCCTGTCTTCAGCTTGCCGCATCCAGCATCTACCTGCAGTTTTTCGAAAGTCGTCATCCCACCTGGTCGGAGGGCGTCCTACACTACGTTTACCGTTAAATAACACCGTATCGATGAGGAGGACTATTACTATTATATATCTACTAGCTGCGCACCGCGGTTTCACCCGCGTGGTGATAGATATTTTGGATAATATACAATATCTCTTTATAAATTGTAGCCTATGTGTTATTCTGATGTATAAGCTATATTATTGTAAAGTTTCATTAAAATCCATTCAGTAGTTTTTACGTGAAAGAGTAACAAACATCCATCCATCCATCCTTCCATACTTACAAACTTTCGCGTTAATAATATTAGTAGGATTATATTATGTAAAAATAAAATGTTTTTTCTCTTGACTTTCTAATAAAGGGTTACAATAAGTGGTGGTTATTACCAATTTCTCAAAGTAACACTCAGTCAAAATAAATTCAATACCCTATCATTGGAAAACCTTGATCAAGACATAAATTATAATACAATAGCTTTGAGAGCAATAAATTAATTTTCAAATTGTAGCTATTTGGTAGCCTTTAAATTGAAAAGTAATGTTCAATGGCTACGCTTTATTTCCTTATCTGTATCCGCGGCGAAAAACTTATAAATAATACGACATAATTACTTTTAATGACAGCCGGGGGTTAGCCAAGTACATTGCCGATTATCTAGACTTGACTCTCATAACGAGAGTTTCTAAGAAACGGGTACGGGCAGCATTTGGGAAACTACGTCAAGTCTTCACGTCATCCATACCGCAATGCTTGAAAACGAAAGTTTTCAATCAGTGCGTCCTACCCGTTATGACCTACGGAGCTGAGACGTGGACACTCACGATAGGGCTGGTCCACCAGTTCAAAGTCGCTCAGCGAGCTATGGAAAGAGCTATGCTCGGAGTTTCTCTGGAGGATAGGATTCGTAACGAATACATCCGACAGAGAACCAAGGTTATCGACATAGCTCAAAGAATTAGCAAGCTGAAGTGGCAGTTGGCCGGCCATATCTCGTGAAGAACCGACGGCCGATGGGGCAAACGTGTTCTTGAGTGGAGACCACGACTCGGTAAACGTAGTGTAGGACGCCCTCCGACCAGGTGGGATGACGACCTGCGAAAGACTGCAGGTAGATGCTGGATGCGGCAAGCTGAAGACAGGGCGCTATGGCGCTCATTGGGGGAGGCCTATGTCCACCAGTGGACTGCTACAGGCTGATGATGATGATGATGGGTACGAATTAAAATTCATCATCATCATCATCATCAGCCTATATTAGTCCACTGCTGGACATAGGCCTCCCCCAATGAGCGCCATAGCGCCCTGTCTTCAGCCCGCTTTTCTCCTTCCACTCCTCGCGATCCAACGCTGCAACAGGCCATGATGGTAGATGTACTCAAAGATTTTAAAACGATGCTACAAAGTCACATAAGCAGAATGCAATTGGTAACAACTATGTGTGTTATTTGTGAATAAAATTGATCGAACAATAAAAACATGCAATTTCTCGCCTGATTACCCATACAATATGAGCGTTCAATCAATATTTTTTCTTTTTAATAACATTGTGAAATATTGCTTCTGTATAAATCGGTAGATAGATGCATGTCATGTAGACGGGAAAGTTAAATTCCAAGAAGCAAAAAGATGTTACCTTTTATAAATTTATAATACAAATTAGGTGATAGAATAAAGGTAAACCTGCCACCTGCCTGTCTTTAAACTTTAAAAATAGATTACGTTCCAATTTTGAAAGAAAACTCTGGATCTCATTGCCTAAAAGAAGTGAGCCTACTTTGCCTACAATATTCAAAAAAGGTTCGTTTAAGAAAGGTTGCAATATGAGGTTGCATTTCCTTGCCGGTAAAACTCGGACACAGATAGTTAACAATAATTAGCAGTATTACGTTATTGTAACTAAGTGAATGTTGTCCAGTCTGTTTTTTGATTGTAAAAGCCAGACTTTCAACCGAGAGTGCCTTAACTGGAGCAGTGACAGGAATCTGTTACGCAACTTTAGGCAGTAAACTTGGTGACACTGTGTATTAAGAGCAAGGGCTTTCAATGGATTTCTCAACATTTATCGATACTTTTTTTGATTGAACTACCTTGATCGATTATTATCGATCGCACGGCTTTTCTTGATTTGAGAGAGACGTTTGGCAATGCGCTTGTTAGTTATGATTTAATTTAGATAATAATGACGTGATGATTGAGATCGTAGACATTTATTACAGCACATAACATGTCATGTTTTTTAATATATTTTTTTGCTTCTAAGCGATAAGGCCGCCCATTGTACTTGCTTCATGTAATGTGTTCTTTGTAATGATCTGCATCTGGTGTACAATAAAGTATACTGTATTGTTTGGGTTTAACATGTTGCTATTGGTCGGAAAAGCCTGGAATTACTCATTAAGTCTTTTCATTTTCTAATGGGCGTCTCAATCGGGCGAATAAAAATGTTTATGGCGACTATTAACGAGATTCTTTAATAATGAACTGGGCGAAAAATATACTGAACCTGAAATACATTGAAGCTAATATTATGTGATAGTGGGTTTGTCGGGTTAGGTTAGTTGATTTATTTCATTCCAGTTAGAAACCATTCAACGGTAGCGAAGCGTCCCACCTTTCTTTATACAGAAGCTAATATGTGACGTTTGATTTTATGTGTACAACAACTATCGAATGTGTAATGTAAAATGGAAAGAAGATTGCTTAAGAATAATTATACTGATCGTATTAATAACTATTAACACAAATTCGTGTTTTCAAGTCGCCGCCATTTTAATATAATTATGTATTTGCCCACTGCTTGTTGCCCACTTAGTATTTCAGTAAGGCATTTTCAATATTTTTGATCTCTTTAATTTGAACTTTTTTTCGCTTGTTTAAATACTAACGTTTTCTAATTGGTCAAAAGTAGTTCGACCAGACTGAAAACAGTGCGCTATGAGTCTGAGCTGAAATTAAAATGGGATAGACTTACTTTTCGGATACTTCTATGGCATAGTTAAACATAACAACATTGTCTTGACATTGGAATTCTTCCGCGAAGGATCCGAGCTATTTTTCTACCTGTTGAGCTCGAAGGTAAATCGGCGTTTTTTCTATTTTGGAAAACAAATCATTAAATCTTCAACCTTTTACTCCAGTAAAAGGTACTTGAGATCCCTGAGTAATAGGAAATAAGGAAGTAAAGAAAATTTCTGGCAGCACTCGCAGTAAAAATAAATAAATGCTCTACTTATATTTTGTTTTATGCAAGCTTTCAAAATATGCCTTTATTTATTTTAAGAGCCCTATCTCTCACTAATAGTTCTACTAGATTTTAGACTACTATACTAGAGAGTACTAATAGATTTTAAAGCGAGGCGATTGATGCAGCAAGCACGCCGCGACGACCGCCCCGGGAGGACGCTGCGCGCCCGCGGCGTGTCGTCGTAGCGGCGCACTCGAATTTCTCAATCCTTCTTCCCCAAGGAGTTAACTGTAGTCGAAGTGATGGTAGGTGGGTTCTATCTGTGTTACTAATTGCGAGTCTTTCATTACTAGCTATAAATGCCTCTTCAGACCTCTACGGTATTTACTTCCCAAAGTGGCAGCGAAAGAGTGGATATGCGGTAACCTACATACATACAAAATGTGTAGCGGGACGATGACTCGCTAAACCACGTAAAATTTTTCGCAGCTGTTCTGGTTGAATAAGCCTTAACGTAATTAAAATAATAATAAATAAAATAAATAATGCAGGACAATCCACACAGCATCATTTATCACCAAGCTAAGCAGAGTTTGTGTTATGGGTACTAGATAACTTATATACTTAATACAATACATTACATAGGTATATA
This sequence comes from Eupithecia abbreviata, assembly GCA_943735965.1. Classification (NCBI taxonomy): domain Eukaryota; kingdom Metazoa; phylum Arthropoda; class Insecta; order Lepidoptera; family Geometridae; genus Eupithecia; species Eupithecia abbreviata. The sequence goes on from OX030978.1 coordinate 10,178,358, forward strand.
TTTTGATTATACATAGATAACGAACACGAACAAATATCTGCAGATCGTACTCACAATTATCCCTGGGTGGGAATCAAACTCGCAACCTCCTGCATCGCATGCAGACCTTCGCCCATCGCGCCACAGAGGTCGTTATATAATGGATCCTGAATATTGACTACCGGCAGGGGGCAAAAGCTAATAAGCGAGTAATAGCTATCAATCAGCTATCTCGTCTCGATACAGTTCGGGTATCTTCGGCTTACATCGCCGACACAGCACGCGATCGCATGCGCCTGTTCCGGCGTTGAGCAACCGAGGAAGCGACGTAATCAGTCGATGTGACCAGGATTGAGGGATTTTGAGGGATATTCTCTTTATCCATCAATAAGTCACAGAATGCAGATACAGAAAAAAATTACGTGTTAAAAATTACAATACCTTCAGTATTGCAAATGTTTTTTTTTTGCAATCTTATGTCTAGCAGAGGACTAGTGGCAATTAATTATAATGATGACTTAATATAATAAAGAAAACAAATCAAAAAATGTGATCAGATCCTCCTTGCTCTCCTATTCCGATAGGACGGATAAACTGACACAACTTGGAAGTGGTCAGGCGCAGAACCTTGTCTTCCTTGTCACTGTCTTTAGGGGTTGAAAAACGCTCCTATTTTATGAATCTAGCCTGCTTATATGTATTTTTTTGCTTGATAAATCTCAATAGCAATTTTTTTGAAAGAGACGAAAGCTTTTTCGTCATCGTTGAACCGTTATATTTATTAGGTTTATTTGTATTTGTTATTATTATTTTAATTTATGTATGTATATTATAATCTCATTCCATATTGTATTATACTATTAGTCTAATTTGTTTCTTTGTAGGTACACTTCCTCTATCTGTTCCATCGCCTCTCATATAAACCGAAGGTTTGCTGTAAGAAAACTTTGCTTCAGCCTACTTCTTCCAGTGCTAATTTTATTCTGAGAGTTATGTCGGGTTTTTTGGTTCTTATACGGATTTCCGTATTGCGGATTCTATCGCGTAGAGAAACTCCAAGCATAGCTCTCTCCATAGTTCGCTGAGCTTGTGTTATGGGTACTAGATGACTGATATACATAACACAATACATTAAATAAATAACAAATAAATGCTGGACAATTCACACAGCATTATCTAGCCCCAAGGTAAGCAGAACTTGTGTTATGGGTACTAGATAACTGATAAATGGATAAACAATTTTAGTATACATATAGGTACCCAGAACAACCGGAAAAAAATTGCAGATCGTACAAATATTTCTACAAAGGCGGGAATCGAACCCGCAACCTCCTGGTCGCAGGCAGATTTAAATAAATATAGCTTTTATGAAGCTAATCCTATACAGTAATACTAATTTTGACAGGACTTAGTATTTTTATTTTCTTTGTACTGCAACGCACGCAATACACACATCATAAATTGTTGATTTTATGTTAGTTATGACCGTGATTTTGGCCTTCGGTTAACAATATAATCGTAATGGTGAATAAGAACATGCACAGCCCACGAAAACAATTTATAATTAATAGTTATGTATGTAATAATAGTAGGTTTGTAAGGTAATAGTAGAGGTCATGCCACCTACTGAATTATAGATCCTATTGGAAATCATAAACTCTGGTAAAGTAAATTGTACAAGTCCTTTCGCCAATAACGGCAGATAATAAAACCAGAGAAGAATACGGTTACTACCCATTTCTTCATCATCAGCCTATAGCAGTCCACTGCTGGACATAGGCCTCCCCCAATGAGCGCCATAGCGCCCTGTCTTCAGCTTGCCGCATCCAGCATCTACCTGCAGTCTTTCGCAGGTCGTCATCCCACCTGGGCGGAGGGCGTCTTACACTACGTTTACCGAGTCGTGATCTCCACTCAAGAATACGTTTGCCCCAGCGGCATTTCGACTTCCCATTTGGCAACCTTTATAATATATAGTTACCATTTTAAAAACCTACACTAGAGACAATAAAATACAAATACGCTTGATATGCACAAGACAAAGAAAAAGCAGAAAAGAACAAATAAACAACGATACAGGATGCCGAAGTCAAAAGAAATTTATTTATTTATTTTATTATTAACTAGCACGATTACCTATATTACACTAGTTTATTATAATACCTATACTTATATTAGAATAAATGAACATAAAAAATTATACATAAAATTACACACTAAGAAAAATTAATAATAATTGATCATTTATAAAAATTCCAGGCAAACAAAATTCTATAAAAACATAATGCATTTTAATACTCAAAATAAATTAATACAAAGAAACTCAAAATATTACTCCTTTCATTCATCTCGCTCGCAAAACCTCAGGCACACCAACATAATATCCTTCATAAGTGAAATGACATTTCACTTATCTGAGAAAACATCATTTACTAGCAACTTCAGACACATACAAAATACAACAATAACATTATACAGTACAGTACACAGGAAAGCAAACAATAATGAAAAGGTTATAATAAATAGATATAGATTTAGATAAGCAAATCAAATGTATTAGAGACATAAGTTATATGAACATAATAGTAGTTTCTGTTACACTTCTTCCACTAGTGGACAAAAAAAATAAGTGAACATTAAATACTGTTATTTAATAAAAAAAAAAAAAAAACTTTATTTATTGATGGAGTTTTGTCACAAAGTGACTATGTCACTCCCATTATGAGATCAGTTCTTTTGATATTACAAACATGGCAAAATATGTACATACACTTAACAAAAAAGAAACAGCAATAACGTTTGCCACATGACATTGCATGGATTTGATAATAATGAATAGTATTAAATTCCTCGTCTCAGTGCTTATTTTGTAAGCCTAAAGAAAATAAAAACATTTGAATTTTGAAGAAAAATTCTTGCACGTAACACTAGCATCTGTGATAGGAAAATGAAAAGGTCCACTTCCCAAGACAGCATTCCGCTTGCATTGCAAACCTTTAACGCGTAGGAGTTGACTAGCCCTTGTCGGTTTAAAGAGATTTATTCTCAAAAAGACACAATGTCACTTACATGAGAACTAAGTTACCTACTATAAAATTGTTTAATATAAAATGTTAATGTAGGTTAATATAAAATAGGTGTAAATTAAATTAACGTAGGTCGTCTTCGTAGGTATAGATAATCCAATGCGTTCAAAAATAATCATCTGATACATATTTTGATAGTTTTGTTTTGAATGCATTGACTAAATATCTACAGTATTATAGACCAGTAGAATACTTACTTAATCAAATCGTTCGAAATAATTTCCTCCTTTCATTACTATTGTTCAGTAGTTTCTAACAATGTTGTATCAATACATAATCAATTTTCCAAATGATTGATTGCTTGCATCAGAAATAATTAGCGAAATGAGCGCTACGTTGAATACCTACGGATCGCATTAGATCCACCAGTTATATATGTATATAACAATTATATAATTTGTATATTATTATTTATTTTTTAATTTCCCTACGTTATATTATTCTAGTTTTCTTTTATTTTATTGTGTGATTTTGTTTGTGACATTTTTAATTTGTATGTGCATTATTTTATTATGGATTGTGAATCTGAGAATAAATTAGTTAATAATTAATAATAACAGAGTGTGCCTCGATCGTATTGCCTCTAGACAACCGGTTGTTATATTTTTTTGTTCTGGATAATCTCTGTAACTCTAAACTAAAATAAAACCATACTTACATTTTAATTGACCGTCCTTTATACATACTTAATCTTGTTTTATGTTTAGCCGTAAGTTTTCTGAAAATTAAATAAATAAATAATATCGATAGATAGAACATTCTTTATTACACACATAACAAACAAAAAATAGGATAATAAATTACTCGAAATATGCGCATGACATGCGCACATGGAAATATAATATAATATAATATTATATACAGGGTGGGAAAAATCAATAAGCCCTGAAGGGAGAGCACTTTAAATTCTTAGGGTAGATTATTTGATTCAGTAGTTTTGGCGTGAAGAAATAACAAACATCCATCTAAACATCCGAATTTTTGCATTTATATTATTGATTTATGAAATGAATTCACAGGTAATTCAATATAATATTATCGATTGGCCCGGTAACCGCCCACTGCGTCACGGAGGCTGCGTTGCGTGATAATCTAAGGTAGGTAGTATGCCTACAAACCTTTCGACTATTATTACGCCCAGTTTAAATCGACCACGACATGGTATGTCCACAAGTAGCGTTATTTCAAGGCAAATATACAACTATTTGATCTCAATTTGACAGCGGTACAAAACCTTTGGGCTACAACTTTCGAAAATTCTTTCAAGGCTCAATGACGATTGGTTAAAACAAAAGAGGTTGTAAACTTGCCGCGGGTCATATAATAAGCATAAAAAATATCTAGTTTTAGGTCTTGGGTTAAGAAATAGCAACACCGGTAGATAAAATCGTTATAAGATATTCTGAATAAGAATAAGGTTACTAAACTGATTTGTAACGTAGAGTTTCTTAGTAAGACAAAACAAAAACTAATACAAAAACAATGCTTTTTGTATGGAATACAATATGTTTGATATTAATGCTCGGGGTAAAAAATGTATTTTATGGTTAGTATGGGTGTGTAAAATGTTTTCGTTTACTACATACAGCTGATCTGCGAAAAAGTACACAAAGCTATGATGCTAAAATGTAATGTACTATTATGCAAATTTAATTTAAACAGAAGTGTCTAACTTCAAAATCAAAATTTCCGCAACAGGTTGTGGACTCATGGAGCGCCGCGGATTGTAAGTTGTAAAATTGTCTTTAAAGGAAATAATACTTCGATTGCTGAGCATGCACTGAATGTGTAATTGTAATTGGCAATGGTATTTATATGGGCAATAATCTTTGAAGAATTCATTACGGATGTAAGTGGGTTAATTACGAACCTTATACAAATGCCGAAAGTTTTTTAAACTTATTAAGAGACGATCTGCCACTACTGCTGGAAGATGTTCCGCTGGCTACAAGGCAACAGATGTATTTGCAGATGGACGGATGCCCTGCGCACTACGGGCGCAATGTGCGAAGTTTTTTAAACGAAAACTACGCTAATAGGTGGATCGGCCGGGATGGACCAGTCGGGTGGCCGGCACGTTCACCTGACCTGACACCCCTAGACTATTTTCTGTTGGGTGTTATGAAACAAAGAGTCTACAGAACGACCGTAAACACCGAGGCAGAGTTACAAGTTCAAATCATGCGATGTGCCGATGAGATAAGAAGTGACCCAGAGATGGTGCTTAGAGCCACACAACAAATCGCTCTTCGTGCGGCAATGTGCCTACAACAACAAGGAAGCCATTTTGAGCATTTAATGCATTAAACAAAACCCTGATTTCATACTTACATGTAATAAGTTAAATAAAAATGTTGTAACTAAAATTTGATTTTTAATACTACCTGAGCAGTAAAAAAAAGTGTCTCTACCTGAGTGGTGACGTAATCAGTGGTCATCTTTAAAAGCTCCTAGCCAGCGCATTTTTTATGTTAGAACGTAGGTTTTTTTATTTAAAAGTTATTATGATAGATAATAATAAAAAGTCATAAAAATATCTAGTATTATAGGCTTAATTTTAAGATTTTTGGAGATTATTGGAAAAAAACAGCATAAAAAATGTAATTTTAATACAAAAATTAAACTTTAAGTCACGATAGCCACTCGTTTGTGAGTTATTTGTTATTTTATCGTCATCGTCACATATCTGACATGATTATGGTTTTTATTTTAACAAAATAGACCCACTACTTTGGAAGAAATCATTTTTTTATTAAATTGAGTCATTAGTGAGTAATAAAAATTTTAATTTATCAATAAAATATATACGATTTTTTTAAATATTTTTTTTATATTTTTTTGTCGATAATTTTTGATCTAGTTTCACCCCCTTTCGGGGTTGCACTTTATCTAGGGACACACTGTATATTGGAAGAACATCCCTTAACAATGGACTTCATCATGAAAAAGTATTAAAAGATAAAGGATAGTTCAATGTTTTTTGTTTACCTAATTAATTTAAAAAGCTAATCATTCTCAAACAGGGAAAGGAAATTAATCATCAAAATCGGTGCAAAATTGACCATACATAAAAAAATACAGGTCGGCAGGTAGAAGCCTCGGCATTAAGCCCACCCTTTGTAGTGCACTAAAGTTTTAAATAAAAAATACTATAATCAAACGGCCCCGGCCGTATCGACATAGAACCTCCTCATTGTAAAAAGTCTGTTAAAAGAATAACTATCTCCACAAATGCTCGGCTAGCCAAACTCCCATAAAAAAAGGGTTCTTGACATGTCAATGCCAGCCCTCTCCATTGTCCGGCCCTGGCCACCCGTGAACCGAAGCAAGGTGAGTACAGTTTTGAGTTACCAATTGATTAACAAGAACAAGATTATCATGACCTTATCTTGACAGAGGCTCTCGTGCGCCACTAGAATTATATTGCATTGTTTCCTTATGAGAGATATACTAGACCTCGGGAAGTTTTAGTAGATTAGAAGGTCTGCGGTAAGTCAGTTTTGAACACATCTATAGCACAAAGAAATAGATAGTATCTCTTTGGTGATAAATTGGAGTAAATTAAGTATCACATATTTACACTTAATTTCTTATTTTTCTTGATGAACTCTGTAGCGCGGTGGGCGAAGATCCGCCTGCGACGAAAAGAAGGTTTTATTCCCGCCTCGAGATAAATGTTTGTACGATCTGCAGGAGTATCTTTCGAGTGTTCTTATCGTTTTCTATGTATAATAAAAAAGATCTTTCTTTTGTTTAATTTGCTACCAAATTTTACGGACGTAGGTTCTCTTTGTTATAGAGCAGACCCATTGACTATAACTTATAGTCAATGGCTCACACACTAGTATAAAAAAAACTTTTATAAACCTACTGGTCAGTGATATGATAACATTCGGCTAAACAGGAGTCGGGAACAGTAAAGTCTTATCAGCCACAGAGAAACAACGACCCTATAACCATGCGTACAAAGATGTTTTCTTACGCTATGAATAGTCCCATTGTTTCATGCTGATAGGGAAATCCTTTCACGTCATCACGTCTCGTCATACGAAATGAGCCAATCGCTGCTCGCGTTTGTTTCATGACGTAATGAACTTTCAACCTCATTTTTTCTGTATTTTCTAAATGAAAGCTATTTATTGAAATGCAAAATCTTGAAGCTGGCGTGATATTTATGCAAAAACCAAAAAAACAGTCTCGTGCATTGTTCCGTTGTCAAGTTATAAGCCTTCGAATGAACGAGTCCTAGATCGCGCAAACGAAGTTTTTGCGTCGGTTGAGCGTACGCAAGAAGGCGCGTTATACCGTCGGTCCTCCTCTGGATTCCTTCATTGCCTGACCCGATGTCGTAGCCCTTGTTTAGGTACGGTCATGTCGGTTCCGGACGCCTATTTAAAATCAAACCCACTTAGAGATGACCAACTTCCTCAGGGTATTAGTTTGGCGTTCGGAGCTCGACATGGACCTGCCTAGGCAGGGCGACATGCGGCTATCGGTGGCCCTATTGGGCCTTGGCAGCATGCTTGCTGACGACCGCAGTTGGTCGCTGGCCATTCACGCTGCTGTGCTTAGAAAACGAAGGAACCCAGAGGAGGGGCCCGCTGAACAAACAGCGAAATCAAACTAAGCCTCTCCTAGGTTTATAAAAGGAAAAACCCAAAACACAAGAATCTAAAATTGGTACTCAGTGCGTAAGTGCTGGGTGCTTTTTGTTGCTATGAATTTCCTTCTCTTTCTCTATAGAAAGACAATAAGTATTGAGTAGGTACCTAACCTACTCAATATTTATTAGAACAAACCAACCCGGAAGATATTATAGCGAATTTTTGAACCTCACGTATAAACTTTGACTTAATAAAATGGAGATTTTGCACGACAAAACCTAATTTCTAAAAGTGTATCAGTCAATCTGGGCGTTTAGTTCTGGGTTGTCTATAATCTAACACAGGTCGATATAGGGTTAAAATTTGACATTTGACTTTCTGCTTCGCGCCGAGTAAAATTGAACTTCTGCGTCGTATCCTAAGTACTCGACAGTTATGTAATTAGGTTCCTAGGGACAGTGGTTCAAAGGCCTTATGATGTGATTTACCTAGTTTACAAAATACTTGTTAGAAAGAAGTTCTTGTTACATTCCGTATATTTCGCACATTGCAGCGCCCCTACCGGATACTGACGGCAACTACTGTTCATTGTTTGACAGCGTTCCAATAGTTTCATACGAACTCGAATGATTTTTATGGATTTGTTACAAATGCAAATTAACTGACTGCTAAAATTAGCATTAGGTAGGGATTACCACTTTAACAAGTCACTTGTAGTAAACGAAAACAGCTTTTCCGTTTTGGTACTGTATAAACTCGTTTAAAACGACAATTAATTACTATTTATCTTATACTTTAAATATTATAACTGTTTTTGCATAAATTTTGTGTATATTGGTAATTTTTTAAAAATTAAGCCGGAAAACCATTTAAAATTACCTACTGCAATTAATTGTAATAAAAAACTTCCTACTTTTGATAAATTACTGCGTTCATTGTATTACTAACTATGCTATGGGTTAGTGACGTAGTCGTGGTACAGAAAGAGTAAGCGGTACTCAAATATATCATAATTATTGAGACATTCATCACATTTTGACGCCAAATAGAGCTTACATTGATTGAAAGGTTCTATACAAAGTTTTTTTGCCTAAGTTCCTACTACATATCCGCTTCTTTTTAATAGTTATCTAACCTATTATTATCTGGAGCATGTTGTAGACAATACAATTTACCATGAGTATGTCGGACTTACTAAGTTATTCATTCAGGATTATATAAAAAATTTTGGCCTTTAATTTACATACTATAAGGTTATCAGTGAGAACATCCTCTTTTCTTAAAAGTCACTTAAAAATAAAGTTTGTAATTTTTGTGAGGTTATTTGTTAAAAAGTAAAAATAAAGTATCATGCAAGCCCAATGGTGTCATGAAAATGGCCCAAGCCTAGATAAGTTCCCATGAGTCATGTGGTAATGCGCATAGAATATAGTATAGTTGGTACTAATCAAAGTAGGTATGTTATACAATGACCAAGCCAGCGAATGTGTGCCAAATGCAGTTCCAAGTTCAAGTCTACTGGACTTGCCCCGCTCAAGCACTATTGCGTATCGCTAACATTGATCAGCTTTAGATAATACATTCTAATAATTATTATAAACTAGCTGCGCTTTGCAGCTTCGCCCGCATGGAAATGTATGTGTGGTTTATTAGCCTTCCTCTTGAATCACTCTATCTATTCAAAAAATTACATCGAAATTCGTTGCGTAGTTTTAAGGATCTAAGCAAGGGACAGACAGACAGCGGGAAGCGACTTTGTTTTATACTATGTAGTGATTCGCAAGTACATAACTCTGTCTGTCTGTATCTGTCTTTTATATTTTTGTCCGTCTGTCTGTTACCTTTTCACGTTTAAACGGCTGAACGGATCTTAGTGAAACTTGGCAGAAAGGTAAATGGTATCCAGGGAGGAAATATAGGTATATACTTGAAAAGGGCGTGCGAAGCCGCAGCACTAGCTTTATAAGAGCAATGTAGTGATTTGATTCGATTTTGATGACTTCGGCGGGGTAGTGGGTGAAGGTTTTCTTTGTTAATCATTTTTAAATATGTATACAAAAGACCCAAAACAAATTATGTAAGTATTTTCCTACAATATAAAAATAATATAAGTATAAAGTGGTGTTCTTCCAACACAAATAAGGTTCGTAGTTAACCCTCTTACATCTGTAATAAAAAAGAAAATATTTCGAGCAAAGGACTCGTACAAAAAAATACATTAAAATTTACATACTCAATTACAAATGAATGACATAAAATAAAATACATTAAAATATAAAGACACAGAAAAAAAACAAAAATATGCGGACGCGAAAGACGATCAGTGACCGGGACACCGCCCCTTAAAAAGTGTTGCGTGTAAGTTTATCCAGTGCCCCGTAAAAGGAGACTCCCACCTGTCCGCTAATGTGCTTAGATGGTGTAATGAATAAGTGTAAAGTATTTGAGTCATGAACCAGCTCCCATAATGTGTATTGCTATTGAGACAATTTGGCATTGAAAGTGTTTTTCGAACATAAAAACTTCACGTTCCCAGATTATTAGTTTTAGCACCATATAAATTATTTTGATATGATCATATGGCTATAATATGTCAGGCCAGTATCCGCCATATATCTTTGTTATAAATCAATTATCTCGTTACATCGAATCGTTGAGCTTGTATTACAAAGGTAGTTAGTATTGAGTCCGGTTGAGTAATAGATTGTTTTTTTAGCAGCCTAGCGTGATTACTGGTTTTGACAAACTATTCTAAAATTAGCTTGGCTTTGTACGCGTTGTTTCTATGGAAACTTTTAAAGGCTATTTCTATCCTGTGTTTAGATGTAGTAATAAACATATTTTTCATTTCATTTTCATTTTATCCCATGGGAACTGATTTATGGGGGTTAAGAAAAGTTTTATTCCGGGACGAACTAATATATTGTGTTTTCAGCAGCTAGCGTGATTACTGGTTTTGACAAACTATTCTAAAATTAGTTTGGCTTTGTACGCGTTGTTTCTATGGAAACTTTTAAAGGCTATTTCTATCCTCTGTTTAGATGTAGTAATAAACATATTTTTCATTTCATTTTCATTTCATCCCATGGGAACTAATTTATGGGGTAAGTTAAGAAAAGTTTTATTCCGGGACGAACTAATACATTGTGTTTTCAGCAGCTAGCGTGATTACTTCTATAGTTCTGTTTAGATGTAGTAATAAACATATTTTTCATTTCATTTTCATTTTATCCCATGGGAACTGATTTATGGGGCAAGTTAAGAAAAGTTTTATTCCGGGACGAACTAATATATTGTGTTTTCAGCAGCTAGCGTGATTACTGGTTTTGACAAACTATTCTAAAATTAGTTTGGCTTTGTATGCGTTGTTTCTATGGAAACTTTTAAAGGCTATTTCTATCCTCTGTTTAGATGTAGTAATAAACATATTTTTCATTTCATTTTCATTTCATCCCATGGGAACTAATTTATGGGGTAAGTTAAGAAAAGTTTTATTCCGGGACGAACTAATACATTGTGTTTTCAGCAGCTAGCGTGATTACTTCTATAGTTCTGTTTAGATGTAGTAATAAACATATTTTTCATTTCATTTTCATTTTATCCCATGGGAACTGATTTATGGGGCAAGTTAAGAAAAGTTTTATTCCGGGACGAACTAATATATTGTGTTTTCAGCAGCTAGCGTGATTACTGGTTTTGACAAACTATTCTAAAATTTGCATTGCTTTGTACGCGTTGTTTCTATGGAAACTTTTAAAGGCTATTTATATCCCATGGGAACTGATTTATGGGGTAAGTTAAGAAAAGTTTTATTCCGGGATTGACTAACTACCTGTACGCAAAATTTCAGCGCGATCCGTTCAGTAGTTTTTGCGTGAACATCTATACATATAAACTTTTGCGTTTGTCATATTAGTAAGATAGGGATAAGGGTTTGTCCATTAATCGCATCATGTTTTTTCGTAACTTTTTCATCCTCCATGGTGATGTGGTAAGGTAAAAAAACGCATTCACTAAAAAAAAGACACGTGATATCTCACTAACCCCTTGTGATATTTCGTGGTTTTTTCGCGTTTTTTGACTACACGTGATTAATGTACTTACAATACATTCATTTTGATATTTTTTTTTACTAAAGCAACTTTTGGCAAAACTCGTGTTGAAGAAATAAGAACAACTGTAAGCATTCATCATCATTATCATCCTTTAGTAGTCCACTGCTGGACATAGGCTTCCCTTAATGAGCGCCATAGCGGCTTGTCTTCAGCTTGCCGCATCCAGCATCTGCCTGTAGTCCTTCGCAGGTCGTCATCCCACCTGGCCGGCGTCCTACACTACGTTTGTCGAGTCGCGGTATCCACTCAAGAACACAAATAAGTAAAAGTAAGTTTAAGCATTGATCATATTTAATTACGTACGTGTGCAATGGAGCCTACAAATAAATTTAAACGACTTTCATCGAGCTATTAGTTACACAACATTGCGTTTTATTTTATTTATTATTCATTACTAGCGGACCTTCCCGGCTTCGCGCGGTTTTAGTACGGATCCCTAACTTTTTTGAAAATATAATATAGCCTATGTCCACCGGGGATAGTGTAGCTTTGCAACGGTGAAATAATTTTCAAATCGGTCTAGTAGTTTCGGAGCCTATTCATTACAAACAAACAAAAAATCAAACCTTTCCTCTTTATAGTATTATAATAAATAAATAAATAATAAATAATGCTGGACAATTCACACAGCATTATCTAGCCCCATGGTAAGCAGAGCTTGTGTTATGGGTACTAGATAACTGATATACATAATACAATACATTACATAGATAGATATTTTTTATTATACATAGAAAACGACCAGAACACCCGAAACAAATATCTGCAGATCGTACACACATTTGTTCCGAGGCGGGAATCGAACCCGCAACCTCCTGCGTCGCAGGCGGACCTTCGCCCACCGCGCCACATCGGTCGTATTAGTATTATTATAGATTTGAAAAAAAACTAGTTGATTATCTTCCCCTCAATCTTTCTGCCCGCTCATATCAGATGTGAGAAAGAATCATTTGGCAATGTGTGCAAAAAAAACATCCTTTTTCTGCTACTGACAGAGGCATCCAAGATGGCAATATTAGCAATATCTTCAAATCGGTCCAGTAGTTTCGGATATTCATTACAAACAAACAAAAAATCAAACCTTTTCTCTTTATAATATTAGTATAGATGTCCACATCTATTCATGTTGCTTGATAGGTTTCTTATGCAAAGACTCATCGTGTTTATTTTTCTCCTAGACTTTATTACGTTTTCATCATAGTTTGATTTATAATTTACTCGGTAAATAAAAAAAAACATTACAGATATTCTTGTGAATAGCGAAATAAGAAACGAAAGTTGATTTGAGTAAATATTTATTTCAGTTGTATATAACAAAGCGAAAAGAGAAGTTGCGGACTTCTCTTCGCTTTGTTATATGCAACTCAAACAATGTGTTTTGAATAAACGCTTTTGATTATTATAACCTTTTGTAACATTGGCTGAACCGTAGGTCACCTATGTTCATAAGTATATTTTGTTTCGTGTGTGTTTGTTTGTTTGTTTCATTGTTGTATTGTGTTTTTGCAGTTGTTAAAAGAGTATCTACTAATGAAGACGAAGTCACATTACAATACCCATAATTTTAACTTCTAATATACGTTTAAATATATTCTCTACATATACTATTCTCCCTAATGAAGCTTCGGTATAACAAAGAAAACCACGACTCGGTAAACGTAGTGTAGGACGCCCTCCGCCCAGGTGGGATGACGATGACGATGACGACCTGCGAAAGACTGCAGGTAGATGCTGGATGCGTCAAGCTGAAAACAGGGCGCTATGGCGCTCATTGGGGGAGGCCTATGTCCAGCAGTGGATTAATATAGGCTGATGATGAAGCAAATATAAAGAACGATATAGTGAAACTCATTTCATATTAACCCATCGTTTCTATAGCAACACGTGGTACAAAGATAAGCTTTTTGAATATTATGACTATGTGAGAGAACTCTCACACAAATAATGCAGCTTTGTTAGAACATTTAAAATAGATTGCTGCGATAAATTTCTAAACGAAACTTTTTCGAGTGAAATGCTTTCGGATTTAAATAACGTACATTGCGTGAGAGTTTTGGTAATTTCTCGTTAATAGTGAGAATTAGCAGATTTGTTAGTTTCTATAGAAAATGACGCGTGACCTGAGAGCTGCTGAGTATCGGGTGCAGCAACTTTTTGGCAAAACTCGTGTTAAAGAAATAAGCGCAACTGTATAAGCATTCATCATCATCATCATTATAAGCCTTTAGTAGTCCACTGCTGGACATAGGCCTCCCCCAATGAGCGCCATAGCGCCCTGTTTTCAGCTTGACGCATCCAGCATCTACCTGCAGTCTTTCGCAGGTCGTCATCGTCATCGTCATCCCACCTGGTCGGAGGGCGTCCTACACTACGTTTACCGACTCGTGATCTCCACTCAAGAACACGTTTGCCCCAGTGGCCGTCGGTGCTTTGCGAGATATGGCCGGCCCACTGCCACTTCAGCTTGCTAATTCTCAGAGCTATGTCGATAACTTTGGTTCTCTGTCGGATGTATTCGTTACGAATCCCTATATTTGCTTAGCATTACATAAATATTAACATGTACTGTACATACCTATGTAAAAATCATATTTAATATATTTATTTATTATTTTTATTATTTTATTTTTATTTTATTTATTTAATATATTTAGATTTAGATAATCAAAACAAACGTGTATTAGACAAATAAGTGATAAATCAATCTCCTAGTAGGTTCTATTTAACTTCTTCTACTAGTGGACAAAAATTGATCTGAAATTCTAAGACAACTTATTTTTTATTTGATAATAATTTATAGTAAAAAAAATTACTTATCTAAGTGCTTATTTTGTATAAAGAAAATTGAAATCTCCTCCTTTTTGAAGATTTTCAACTGTCTTCGAATTTCTGTTCAGTTAGATTTTATTTATTTATTTATACTTTTTACACGAAAAACATAACACAAAACGTATTCTAGAAAATTTAAACAAAGGCGAACTTAACCCTAAAAAGAGTTCTCTTCCAGCAAACCTTATTGGGAGAGAGAGACAAAGTGAAGAGAGAAGTGGGTACATGTGCATAAATGAAATGAAATAAGAAATAGACAAAAGATTAAATTTTAACTTACATATTAATTATACTAATATATACTATATAACAATAACAAATATAAAACTAAATAAATACTAAATAAACTAAATTCCAAAAAAAAACAATACTTTCATATATACATAAAATACAACAGAATAGATAATTAGATTTTCAATTCGTCTGTATATATTTGTTGCTTAAGTATATTTTATAGTCCTCGGTCGTTATTAACGTTATTTCTACTCCAACAAGCAAAATTCATCAAACATAGGTACATACATCCATCTATCCAACTTTTTCTTTCATATCTAATATAAGCGAGACAAAATACTGTGATTTTGGATCGTAGCGATTCTTGTTTGGTATCTCATTGTATAACCCTGGTACAGTCATCGTGAACGCTTATTCACAAACCAGAAATCAATAACACCCAGAAATCGGAAATTCTACTATCCAAGAAACTATGCGAATAATTTAACCCCAGAGGCCAACAACCTAAAGTGGTTCAATGCAAACTTGTGAGGTATTTTTGTGCAAGAAACCCACAATTATCTTAATTATCTACCTTTAGGTAGGAAAAGTAAATTTGGGTTTTTTATTTCACTCTAATTAATAAAAACCCGTCCTAAGTGACCTCTTATAAAATTGATTACTATTAACCAAACTATTCATTATTTCTGCCAAACAAATCAGCACTTTACTTTAATGGAGACCCTAAGTTTTTGTATAATAAGGTAAAGCTTAGCCTGGTATATCCCACCGTTGGGCAAAGGCCTCCCTTAAATTGAAGAGGTCAAGAGATCCTTGCCCATTTGCATACTCATGGGTCTTGAACTTGAGCGGGTTGGAAGCAAATTCTGTCTAATAAGTTAGTAAGATTTTGCTATTATAAGACGATAGATAATATTCATTTACCTTATTACAGGTCATCATCATCATCAACCTATGTTAGTCCACTGCTGGACATAGGCCTCCCCCAATAAGCGCCATAGCGCCCTGTCTTCAGCTTGCTGCATCCAGCATCTACCTGCAGTCTTTCGCAGGTCGTCATCCCACCTGGCGGAGTCGTAGGGCGTCGGGGACTACGTTTACCGAGTCGTGGTCTCACTCAAGAACACGTTTGCCCCAGCGGCCGTCGGTTTTTTGCGAGATATGGCCGGCCCACTGCCACTTCAGCTTGCTAATTCTTAGAGCTATGTCGGTTCTCTGTCGGATGTATTGGTTATGAATCCAATCCTATCTATTACAGGTTATTATATAATATAAATGAACCTCTATTTCTCCTGGTTACGCTATAACTTGAGAATGGGTTTACCGATTTCATTATAATTATATTTCGACATTGAATTCTATCTAGCCAATATAAAATACAAAAATTCCATAGCAAGGTTGTTTGCAACGCCTGATTAAAAATGCGTGCAGAAAGGCATAATACAGACTACTGTGATATAACTGAATATTATGTGAACGAGTTAAATAAGTAAGTACTACATAAGTAAGGTCAATTGAATTGAAATGGTTTGTCATAAACTGTATAGAACAGCAAGATCACTAGGTATTGTGTACCGAATGCTTAGCCATAGGTGACTATGCCAAATTTCAGCTCAATCGGTTGAGGATAACTGGTCTAAAATTCAGTTCTAAGATTTGTCCGACACAGGGTAAAATAAGATAGGGCAAGAAGAATAAAGCTTATACAAAAACAAAATAACCAAAGAAAACATACTGAAGAAGACCGAACATTTTTTTCTCTATGCCGTAGGAACTGAAAAAAAAACTCTCGTCTGGACCCATTTGCTACTGCAGCACACATTGTTCACCTACTTACTTGTTTTTGTTTTTTAGTTTCTTTCAATGTATTTTTTATTGTGTCCCTAATTAATCAAGTATTATGTTTGCAATTAATTTTTTTTATATTGTGTGGCAAATAAATGATATGTCTATGTGTATGTCTTTTATGATCTTATAAAGAATATTAAAATATTTATACATATAAGTAAATATCCTTTCGCAGTAGTAGATATGATAAATAATCACTACAAATCCATAAATAGATTTGAGGCAAATTAAATAAGAAACTCATAAGGTAAGTCAATATTACAAAAAAAATGTGAGCTAGGTAGTGAGCTAGCCATTTCTATCATCTACACAAAGCTATGCATTACAGTCTCTTTGAGATATTTCAGATAATGCTTCGAGCTATGGAACGGTAGCGCTATCAATATAGATCCTGTTTGAATTCATTTAGTTTTACGTTACCTATAAACTTTAACGAGATTAGATTAGGTACCAAGCAGCTGGTAAGAATATTTGTCACAGCTCACAAAATGAATGAATGTTAATGACCAACCCACCGTGGAAGGCTCTTTTTTCGAATGGACTATAATGCTGTTGACCACAAATGGTCATGACAGCGTTACCGGACTTTTGGCGGGCGCAGAGGGCGCCTCGCCGGTAAAATTAGGTTTATTATATAAATATATATATATACAAAAAATTTAGAACCTAGCTATAGTATTGGCTTATTAGAGTGATGAAATAGCGAGTGTACCTGTGTTTGCGCAAACACTTGTGTATAATAATTATGTCCTGCACACATAGCTAGTAGTAGTACACTTACCTTGGGCAGATTCTGCAATTGGGTAAAAACAGTTTCGAGAAGGAGGCCAAAAGGAGGATCCAGCTAGGCTGGGCAGCATTTGGGAAACTACGTCGAGTCTTCTCGTCATCCATACCGCAATGCTTGAAAACGAAAGTTTTCAACCAGTGCGTCCACGGGTACGGGTAGTTATGACCTACGGAGCTGAGACGTGGACACTCACGATAGGGCTGGTCCACCAGTTCAAAGTCGTTCAGCGAGCTATGGAAAGAGCTATGCTCGGAGTTTCTCTGGAGGATAGGATTCGTAACGAATACATCCGACAGAGAACCAAGGTTATCGACATAGCTCAAAGAATTAGCAAGCTGAAGTGGCAGTGGGCCGGCCATATTTCGCGAAGAACCGACGGCCGCTAGGGCAAGCGTGTTCTTGAGTGGAGACCGCGACTCGGTAAACGTAGTGTAGGACGCCCTCCGACCAGATGGGATGACGACTTGCGAAAGACTGCAGGTAGATGCTGGATGCGGCAAGCTGAAGACAGGGCGCTATGGCGCTCATTGGGGGAGGCCTATGTCCAGCAGTGGACTGATATAGGCTGATGATGATGATGATGACATGGCTAGTGTCTGAGAGACTGGCCGCTGAGGCCTGAAATTTGGCTGCATACTTAAAGTATACCTATATTTCTTGTGTTGATTCGTGTAGGTAGGTATTGCAAACATAAAAAACGCAACGTTTTGTTACACAATTTGGAATTTGAGAGATAAATTACTCAACAGCTCATTCAAAATGCATATTGAAATTTTTTATAATAAAATATCGGTTAGTTACGTTAAATCGAATAAAATTAAGTAAACATTAAGTAAATTAAATAGGTTTTTGGTGAGATAAAAGCAAAGTTTAGCAACCAATCTCTACTTAATATTGGTAAAATATGGTAACTCAAAATCAAATAAAGTTTCGACATAGTTTTGTTTTGAGTCAACATAGTCCCAAGTCTGTCTAGTGGAATAACGTCAAAAAACGTAAACCACAGAATTAAATTACTACATAGTATATAACAAAGTAGCTTCCCGCCGTCTGTCTGTCTGTCTGTCCCTATGTATGCTTAGATCTTTGAAACTATGCAACGGATTTTGAAGCGGTTTTTTAAATAGATTCAATAGGTAGATTTATAAACTATTTGACAAATAGATTTCCACGGGGGCGAAGCCGCGGGGCGCAGCTAGTTAATTCATATATAGAGATTTCAATTTATTTTATACGCGTGCCCGACCCTTGTGGTTCATTAGCCTAAGCTCCTGAAATGCAGAAGTGGGTATGCGGGCTCGATACCCATCGCGGGACAAATTTTTGTATCAGATATATAAAACGTGGAATACATATACTATTCAATACAGGTGTGATATTCAAATTTCAGTTATCATCTAGGTATACTACTCACACAAGAAGGCTTTCTACTCCATACATGATTACATCAATGATGTTAATGCTTAGCCAGATGTCGCTCATTTCCGCACCGACAATATAATAGACGACCGATGAGGCGCGGTGGGCGAAGGTCTGCCTGCGACGCAGGAGGTTGCGGGTTCGATTCCCGCTTCGGAACAATTGTGTGTACGATCTGCAGATATTTGTTCCGGGTGTTCTGGTCTTTTTCTTGTATAATAAAAAATATCTATGTAATATACATATTGTATTATGTATATCAGTTATCTAGTACCCATAACACAAGCTCTGCTACCATGAGGCTAGATAATGCTGTGTGAATTGTCCAGCATTATTTATTTATTTAATAGTATTCGTATGTAAGAAAGAAATTCAATGTTGTGCTTAGAATCACATTAGATTTAGATAGGTAAAACAAATTATGTATTAAACACTTAAGTGATGAATGTACAAGTAGTTTTTTCATCGCATCTTCCACTAGTGGACAAACAATTGAGGTGAAGAGAAACCTAAAACACTTTATTTCTTATTTGATAATAATCTATGGTATAGAATTTGACTTGTTCTAATTATTTTGAAACACAAAAGTAATTTTTAAGGGATAATTACCATGATTTGCTTAAACATGGTTAATATTCCGATATAAATGACATTTGTGTTAATAACCATGAAAGTTTCAAAAGTATTTTTTATAAGACTAAAGAATTAAAGATTTTGTCATTTGAATCTGAAATCAACTTTTACGAAGGGAAAATCCAAATCGCTTCAGCAAGTCTTATATTTTGACCCAAAGCTGGAAAAATATTTCGGCCAGGCTTTTGAAATTTTTCGTTTGTGCCCGAAGCTTCGCACAAGTTGTTTCTATGGAAACGTTTAAGGTAATTTCTATCCACGGGATCTGATTTATGGGATAAAACCTGGGCTACCTGTACGCAAAATTTCAGCCCGATCCGTTGAGTAGTTTTTGCGTGAAAGAGTCACAAACATCAATATACAAACAAACTTTTGCGTTTTTATAATATATTTCTACTTCCACACTTCGGAAGTGTAACCGTCGCCAGCTGTCATAAAAGTAAATGCACATACGATTAAAAGAGGTCTTCCGTAAGAGCATGAACGAGCATTATGCTTTAACGACCGTCCGGTGTATTGTTTCTTGAACACAGGGTTGGAACTAGAGGTGGAGATAGAAAGATTAAAAAAATAGGTTTACAATTTCAAAAAGTGTTTTTTTTAGAAAATATCATGGTTATTAACACTAAGGTCATTTATATCGGAATATTAACCATGTTTAAGCAAATCATGGTAAATATCCCTTAAATATGACTTTTGTGTTTCAAAATAATTACAACAAGTCAAATTCTTATCAAATAAGAAATGAAGTGATCATTTAAATCATGGTAAATATCACGTTTTAAATGATTAATTAGATTTATGATTGATTAAATTGATTTTAATGAATTCAAAAAGTTTGCCTCTGGGGGTGTAGAAACACCCACTTTCCCCATTTTCGTATATCCATTACGTGGGACATTGTATTATGCAGTAAGAATTGTGAGTGAGGAAAATATGTAGAATACATGAATTTGATTGATATAGCTGATATACAATTATTATTCATAATTGTTAAACAAACAGGTTACGAAACGTTAATGATTTGTTGATTTTTTTTTTAAATCTATCAAAAAATTTACAAAATTGTTTTGCTTGCTGTGTCTGAAATAGGTTGGTGTACTTGTATGTATTGTACTGTATGTATTTTTAAGTTTATTATGCCCATCTTATAAGTGAAAGTGCACTCAAAGGCTAACCTAACTGTCTTAATAATAATTAATTAATAAATAATGCTGGACAATTCACACATCATTATCTAGCGCCATGTTAAGCAGAGCTTGTGTTATGGGTACTAGATAACTGATATACATAATACAATACATTACATAGATAGATATTTTTATTATACATAGAAAACAACCAGAACACCCGGAACAAATATCTACAGATCGTACACACAATTGTTCCGAGGCGGGAATCGAACCCGCAACCTCCTACGTCGCAGGCGGACCTTCGCCCACTGCGTCACATCGGTCGTCCGATAATATAAATAAATAAATGATTAGATAGATATTGGGATCATTATGAGACAGCACAGAGAAGAACAGAGTTTCGGTAGCCAATAAATCTACGCACTAACTACATCTCTGCGGTAAGCAATTCCACTACTCCAATGGCTCGGAATAGCTTCCCAAACTCACACGCAGCTTTCTCGCAACATTACGCAATGGTTGCTACACTTTTTTGGTTGATTCCGCTTTACTCCGGCCTTGATACGCTTTGAACGACACAAAAACGAGAGATATTTGACGAAACTCGGTGATATTAACATTATTTCCCGTTTAGTTTCGGTTTTGTAATGTAATGCTGAATTTTCGGGTGCGCTTGAGTGCAACCGATGCATCGCAATCGACCTCGGCCGCCGTTACGGAGATCCATTGTCAGAGGAAAAGAGTTGTGTGGTAATTAGGCTAGAATCATGTTTGTTTTTTATTAGAATTACTACAAACGACAGACTGAAAAATAAAGGGTTACACAATGAACAATACTTCTCGGTTTCAAAACTGAAAGAGAGCCCGGCTCTGACCGTTCTTGTTTCTTTGACTATTTTATTAAAATGTTGAGTCCAAGTTATTTAAATAATATTATGTTAACTGTGTCTCAAACAATAGGTCTCTCGTTTTGATTTTATAAACAATTTAAACTTCATTTTTATAAACAATTTGAACAGGGAATCGAACCCGCTAAATAGTAATAAAAAGACACCTGTAATTTTAAATAACTGATCAAAAGACTCAATCGTGAAACAATTTTTTTTTACAAATAACATAATATTAAATTAAATAAAGATATGAAATTTTACATTTATAATTTGTGTATGTTATATAAGTAGTTATCCCGGATGCCCCGACAATATCTAAAGAGAAACTACCCTCAAATTATCAGCAGAATCGCACACATCAAGTAGTAGGTAGCAAACACAGGAAATTTGCATGCAATGTTTTTACGCAACTAGCCAATTTAAAAGAAAATTTAGCTTACTCACATTTATTTTACAATCAAGAGTGGCAAAGGAGGGAATTTAAATACTACAACTGCGACGCGCGCGAGCGGTGATACATTTCACGTAATCCTACTAATATTATAAACGCGAAAGTTTGTAAGTATGGATTGATGGATGTTTGTTACTCTTTCACGTAAAAACTACGAAATGGATTTTAATGAAACTTTACAATAATATAGCTTATACATCAGAATAGCACTTAGGCTACAATTTATAAAGACATATTGTATATTAAAACTTTTGAAACTATCATGGTTATTAATACTAAAGTCATTTAAAACGGGATATGTGCAACTGTGCCGAAATATTGGATAACTCAAAAATCAAATCATGGTAAATATCCCGTTTTAAATGACTTTAGTATATTGTATATTATCCAAAATATCTATCACCACGCGGGTGAAACCGCTGGGCGCAGCTATTACATATATAAGTAGGCTGAAGTCGCAAAATTTAACGCAACATAAGATAAGTGAGCGTTATTTTGTCATTTAACTGTGTAGTTGTGTCATAATAATAGATTGCCTACGTTTTATTTAAGAACGGAGAAAATAAACGGAGTAATTAAGCCCACTCAGTATTTTCAATCAGCTGCGCTTTAGGGGATTAAATAATAAATAATGCTGGACAATCCACACAGCATCATTTAGCCCCAAGCTAAGCCAAAGTTTGTGTTATGGGTACTAGATGACTTTATACATAAAACAATACATTGCATAGATAGATATTTCGTATTATACATAGAATACGACCAGAACAAACGGAACAAATATCGTCTGATCGTAGAAAAAATTGTCCCATGGCGGGAATCGAACCCATCCTGCGTCGCAGGCTGACCTTCGCCCACCACGCCACAGATGTCGTCGTGGTCGATTTTCAGTCTTTTATATAAGGCGCAATATTAATAGCAACAGAATCACTTTGTTTTGATAAAGTTCAGTCATAGACCTACATATATACATACATACATATTTATACCGTGAATATAAATAATATAATTATATACTCGTATATAATAAAGCTCTACAATACAATGATCGTTTCGTGGTGAAGTGGGATATTTCTTTTTCTGATTTTTAAACATTCTGCGTTCCACAAAGGAATTAAATACGCGGTAAAGTTTTCTCCGCAAGTCATAAGCAATTTTCGATTATCTTCAAAAAATAACTTCGATTCACTGGTATTTTTGAAGCATTTGAGAAAATAAGATTGATATTTATTTTTAAATCGACATGGTTTTGATTTTGATTAAATACAAGACTATTTCTTTTCGGCTTATTTATTTGATCCCGTTTAAACAGATAAACAGATAACAGATAAACATTTTATTCATAATTTGTCAAATTATATGTCACACTTTATAAATGAATTATTTCTAATATCTAATTATAGTAAAATTTCAAAATAAGATTATTCTATATTAATAGTTTAAATACTCGTCGTACGTATAGAACGCCTTCTCTATGAGCCAGTTTTTTTAATTTTAATTTGAAATTATCTAAACTCGGTGCGTCCCTAACCTTGTCTAGGAGCTTACTTATTAAATAATATCTTGCGTAGTTATATTATAACCGCCAGCTGTATCTTGTTTTTTAAGTTATTATTTTAAGTTATTACTAAGTGTGCAATAAAACATTATCTATCTATCTATCTATAACTATTATATGGCAGTCATAAGCTTTAATAAAGCAATCCAAAGGTATTTCCCTATGTCCTTAAGTAAAATTTTGAAACGGACCGCGTAACGTTTTTTAATACATTACATAGGCATGTTGATTATTATATGCCCATTAAAATATTTAACATCCGGTTAACCTCCAGTTAGCCTTGCTCTGTTTGCTTTCTATAGTCACCTGTCCGCTTGAAAAACGTGTGTTTTTTGTGTGTTGTGTTTGGTAGAACCTACATTGAGTAATGTCTCACCCATACACAACAAACACAAAATAAATAAATAAATAATAATAATGCTGGACAATTCACACAGCATTATCTAGGCCCATGGTAAGCAGAACTTGTGTTATGGGTACTAGATAACTGATATACATAATACAATACATTACATAGATAGATATTTTTTTATTATACATAGAAAACGACCAGAACACCCGGAACAAATATCTGCAGTCTCGGAACAATTGTGTGTACGATACACACAATTGTTCCGAGGCGGGAATCGAACCCGCAACCTTCAGCGTCGCAGGCGGACCTTCGCCCACCGCGCCACATCGGTCGTCGACGACAAAAATAGTACAATAAAACTACCTGAAATGAGAGTGATTTTTTTTATAAATGTACTGAAAATTGGTGGGGAGGTAGCTTAGAACCAGGAAACAGACTTAGGATACTTTTTATCATTAAAACCATTTTGACACATAGATTTCCACGGGGGCGAAGCCGCGGGGCGCAACTAGTGTATAATAAAAATAATTATTTATGTAATCTATTGTATTATGTAAATCAGTCATCTAGTACCCATAACACAAGCTCTGCTTACCATGGGGCTAGATAATGCTGTGTGAATTGTCCAGCATTATATTTAATATAATTCATCTAGTACCCATAACACAAGCTCTGCGTAGCTTGGGGCTTGATGATGCTGTGTGCATTGTCCAGCATTATTTATTTATCCATGTAACCTTCTGCAGGTTGACCTGTGGCTTTAACTAGATCTTTAAAGGTGCCATTCGGTCCAATAACTTCTGCACGATTAAATGTCTATTTGCACTTTGCTGTACTGGCGCTAGGCTTGGCGGCGCGGGACTACGCCCTTACTGAATGATTCAACTTTTGGGTATTTTGTGTATTTTACTCACAATTAATAATAATAAATAATGCTGGTCAATTCACACAGCATTATCTAGCCCCATGGTAAGCAGAGCTTGTGTTATGGGTATTAGATAACTGATATACATAATACTACATGACATAGATAGATATTTTTTATTATACATAGAAAACGACCAGAACACCCGGAACAAATATCTGCAGATCGTACACACAATTGTTCCGAGGCGGGAATCGAACCCGCAACCTCCTGCGTCGCAGGCGGACCTTCGCCCACCGCGCCTCATCGGTCGTCACAATTGCGGTGGACCATGCAGTTCATCGACATCTGACCTTTCTAAATAAGTACCTACCTATCAAAATAATTCAGTTATGAGTAAGTTTCGCCCGCCTGTTTTAATTACAAAACTGATACTCAATTCTTCTCACTTGAAATTTTGCACATAGGTAGTTCCAAGGCCGGAATAAAACATAGGCTACTTTTTATCCTGTAAATCAGTTTCCATTGAATAGAAATAACTCTAGAGAACGCGTGCGAAGCCGCGTGTTAAAACTAGTTATTTAAAAATTAAGTAATGGTTTTAAAAAGCTTTAGTCATTATAATTGAGTCCATCACCCATTTTCAGTGTAAAAGACTTCAACGCGCTCCCTTGCGATGTTCAGCTTGTGTGCAAACTTTAGATTACCAAACTTAATTTTATCGAGATACTTTTTACCCGTGATGATTTATAATTTTCAAGTGCGTCTTAGGGTTCATCATTATCATCAGCATTTTGGCTTTCCCTAATAAAAAATAAAATTAAAATCGAGAGAATATTTCAGACAACAGTGATCCATAATTTGTTAGTAAATATTTTTTTTTTTTTTTTTTTTTTTTTAATGCTGGACAATTCACACAGCATTATCTAGCCCCATGGTAAGCAGAACTTGTGTTATGGGTACTAGATAACTGATATACATAATACAATACATTAAATAGATAGATATTTTTTATTATATATAGAAAACGACCAGACCACCCGGAACAAATATCTGCAGATCGTACACACAATTGTTCCGAGGCGGGAATCGAACCCGCAACCTCCTGCGTCGCAAGCGGACCTTTGCCCACCGCGCCACATCGGTCGTCGAATATTAAGAACTTATTACTAGTCTTAGTTATACCTAACTCTAAAAATGATTACCTACTAAATTAAATCACTCTCTCCATGAAACATTTCCTCAGGGGAGAGGTGATTCTACCTGCTATTGTTTTCAGCATGGTGTTGGGGCTGTCGCATACTAATGCATCTGTCTGCAGTCTTTCGCAGGTCATCTCCCACCTGGCCAAAGGTCGTCCTCAACTACGTTTGCCGAGTCACGGTCTCCGCCCAAAAATACGTTTACCCCAGTGGTTGTCGGCCCACTGCTACATCAGCCCGCTAATTCTTAGAGCTATATCGATAACTTTGATTCTCTTTCGAGTGTATTCGTTACGAATTCTATCACTTCGTTTTGGCATCGGCATTTTGGCTTTCCATCAGCCTATATTAGTCCACTGCTGGACATAAGCCTCTTGAGTGCTATGGCACCTGTTGTTTTATTCACCCACTCAAAAGTGAAAAAGCTGGAACCGAGTCCGGTTTTTGACACTTTTCAATTAATCACTTGTTAAAAATACGCTGTTAATATATTAAGTCCTGAATCATAATGTACTTGTTGATAATGTTGAAATTATACCAATACATCAAAAAACATGACAGATTAGATCCCTACAGTGGGTCTCCGATAAAAATTATTTGTAGATTACTCAAACTACTACGAAACGACATGTTGGTTTTTTTTTCTCAACGGAACAGGATGTGACGCTGACATGTCTAAGCCTTGTCACAGATAATGACATACTTTCAGAAACATGCGTACACGCTGTCATTCACGTCCATTTTGGAATTGATAAATTACGATTATTGATACGATTGGTAATGTTTTATTTAATATCAATTTTCCTTTATAACTGTGGGAATACTAAATGTTACACTAACATTTATTAGGTTGTTCAGTTCTGTTTTTATAGACAACTTGTTTCAGCCCGCGGTTTCGCACGCGTTGATTCTCAATAGAAAATAATAATTTGTTGGTAATGTTTAACAAGTTTGAAAAATTAATTAAAACGTTTGTTTTTGATGCAGCGTCTAACTATTAGATGTAATCCAGGACAAATTTAAAAAGCAACGTTTTTTTTTTTTTTTTACTTTACAATGGCTTGTTTTTTAACGTTCCATTAAAACCACGATAGTGGCTTTATTGGAATTTATGATAAATTTTCCTATTTTCTATAACACAGTAAAACCTTTGATATCTTTCAAAAACCCAGACCCACTCTTGTTGTCCGCGGACACATTAATTAAGTACGCATTAATTGTCACACGCTTAAGAATGTTGTACACAGAACGAATGCTAGTTAACAATTAAGTGCATGTCGGACACGCCCTACTCGTCAACTAATTACGACGTCACGCCTAGGGCCGGTCGTGCCTTATGTATGTCTGATATATTGTGAACTGTTGATAGTGCACGCCGCTGGGGTAGGGCCGACTACTAAAATAAACTCAAGCAAGCGCCGCGCCGGTTGCGAATTACCTACGTACTGCTTACTTCTATGCCAAAGTCAAAGTAATGTCATACGAGGAGACTAATCACTCTAGGGTAGACTAGACAACAATTGCATCTTATCGTCATAAATTACGTACATTATTGAATTTGAAGGATTAATAATAATAATAATAACCCGCAGGGCAGCTTGTGGCGAGCTGTTGGTGAGTAGCGACACCACGGGTACCGAGTGCTCCCGGGGAAGTTCCTGGTTCTCGTCTCCGCTTGCGGAGTGGCATCCCAAGAGAACCAGATCCCCACCTCTTGCTTGCCTTCATTGGCCGGTCTGAGTGGAGTCGCGAGAGATGCATCTTAGGATGTAGACTCGGGGGTGGAAGTGTCTAATGGCGTAATAGCGAGGAAACCCGCTCACGAGCAGTCTTCGTGATGGTGAAATCGGGGCCGCACCTCTCGACACCCTCAGTCGTTTGCGCCGATGTTGTTCCTCTCCGGTAATTTACTCCGGCTTTTTAAGGAACCCATCCAGCATTCGGCAAGCCACCGTCTGCCGCTCTTCTTAACATTATGATTGACTTGTTTATGGCAGACGTCCGCAATCTCCCCTATAGCCCGATTACCCAGTCCATCCATCCATCACAATAACCTGGTTTTATTTCTTTCATTTTTCTTTGCAATAGTCTCTACACCTGGTGGATACCATCTTTGGATGTATCATATTGTGCACCCGAGGATAATACCCGCTATGTGTAGCCATCACCTTTAGATTAACTTCTCAAAGGGCCTCTGTGCTGTTGGCTTCGGCCCCACGCAAGCCTTCCAAAGGACCGGGTCACTTTATGGCCCGAGATCATGGTAAATGAGAGATATAATAATAATAATAAGTATTTATTTTCAAAAAATGGTTTCTTAAGGTTAACAGAGTACTTATCTAAAACTAATTACGATTATCTCTATAATATTTAAGTTTACCTTTAGGTAAAGTAGATTGATTGTATTCTGTTTTGGGTGCCAAATAAATCTATATATGTATATAAAAGAAAGTCGTGTTTGTTACAACACTTATAACTCGAGAACGGCTGGACCGATTTAGCTGAAAATTGGTGGAGAGGTAGCTTAGAACCAGGAGTCTAACATAGGATACTTTTTATTATTTAATTTGACACATAGATTTCCACGGGGGCGAAGCCGCGGGGAGCAGCTAGTAAATACATATATAAAGAATTTCAAACAATTTACGCTTTCGGCTACCATAGACATAAATTCAGGTGCTTGCCCTATAGTTGTAATTATTTGTAGTTAAGGTAAAAATCTTCTCATTTTTTCTAATAAAAAGGTAGGCTGCAGGATAGCACGTATTACGGAATAAAATAAGATAAGAAATATATACCAAGTTGACTATTATGCGAAAGTTGTTGAACAATTTTAACTTTTATTTTCGCTGAAGACATGCTAGAACACTTTTGCAGTGAAGAATAATCTTATTAATTTCAAAATATGTAAGTCTTAAGTCGTAAGAGCCAACAAGGGGAACCTAGCAGTGAAAGGGCGATAGCTTCAATCTGTGTATTTTTTGAAAGTATTATTCAATACCTACACTGCGATTACCAACCTGCCTGTCTGAAGCATGTTCAGCGGTGAACGTATATAGTGCCGGATTTAGAGGCGTGGAGGCTTCTTCTTTTCATTTTCATTTTCATTTTCATTTTCAACAAAGGTCCACTCCTTTGTTGAAAATGAAAATGAAAATGAAAATCCCGGCAAATGAAAGGCCCGCTGGCCCCAAATTATTTTCCAATTACGATGGTCAATTTTTACAGTCGAGTTTCCAATAAATAAATAATCGATACATGTATATAAATAAGAAGAATAAGAATCGATACTTGGTTTCACAACAGTTTATTGTGAAACCAAGAATCGACTCTCGGGCCCCACTTTTGTGGAGGTCCGGGGCAGTCACCCCGTTTGCCCTCC
Source organism: Eupithecia abbreviata (assembly GCA_943735965.1). NCBI lineage: Eukaryota > Metazoa > Arthropoda > Insecta > Lepidoptera > Geometridae > Eupithecia > Eupithecia abbreviata. Next base: position 10,207,728 of record OX030978.1, read on the forward strand.
CTTAAATCCGGCCCTGAACGTATATGCGTGTGCTGATGACGAAGTTTCTTTATATTTGTGTTATTATTAATTTTGTTGATATCTGATTGTCGAACCGGATGTAATGCAACTTAACTTTATCTTGAACTTAAGGAAATTAATTAGGCTTATGGACGTAACTTAATGAATTCCCACGTTTTCGTAATAATAAGGTAACTACCAAAGTACTGGTTTTTTATGTATTAACGTTCAATTAAATAAGATGTTAGTTATAGATATCTAAAAAATGCTTATAAATATATAAACACCCTATTTATAATAATAATAAATAATAATATAAGCCTTTATTCAGATAACTAACAATTTTCCTTAAATCTAACTTATTTTAGCACATGTTATCTGTTTGCCCTAGTTTGGCATATGCCTCTTCTCTTCCATCTTCTTCCACTCATTTCTATCCCTGGCGGTTCTTGACCATAGTTTTCCAGCGATAGCTTTAAGGTCATCTTCCCACCTCTTAAATGGTCTCCCACATTTTCTCTTCAACACCCTATTTACCTTACATAACATATCTTATGTTATTCTAGGATTGTTCTTGACATCGATATTAATAGCTAGGTTTGATTAATTACTATTTATTACCTTTAAGAAAACCTTCCTGTACATCACAATAACAAATAATAAATGAATAAACTGGACCATCCACACAGCATCATCTAGCCACAAGATAAGCAGAGCTTGTGTTAGGTACTAGTTGACGGATATACATAATAACAATATATAGATTTACTTGCACCCACTGCAAGTAAATCTATGTATTGTTATTATGCCTAATGTAATAGGCCTGCTTTTTAATTAGGTAGATACGAGTACATATTTGTTTTTATAGTTTTTTTTTTTCTGGACAATTCACACAGCATTATCTAGCCCCATGGTAAGCAGAGCTTGTGTTATGGGTACTAGATAACTGATATACATAATACAATATATTACATACATAGATAGATATTTTTTATAATACATAGAAAAACAACCAGAACACCCGGAACAAATATCTGCAGATCGTACACACAATTGTTCCGAGGCGGGAATCGAACCCGCAACCTCCTGCGTCGCAAGCGGACCTTCGCCCACCGCGCCACATCGGTCGTCAAATGTTTTAATTAATAGAGACTGAGAATGAGCTGACGGTCAAACGGAACCGTTTAAGTTAGCTTTAGATTAAGATGCAATTGTTGTGAAATATAAATAAATGAAAAAAAGATAATTTCGAATACGAAATGTGTCGCTTCGAGACGAGGACCATTCCTAATAATAATAAGGTACAGAGTGCAGCATTCTGGGCACTCTGACTTCTGGTGACGGCTTAGATAAATAAATAAATAAATAAATAAATAAATAAATAAATAAATAAATAAATAAATAAATAAATAAATAAATAAATAAATAAATAAATAAATAAATAAATAAATAAATAAATAAATAAATAAATAAATAAATAAATAAATAAATAAATAAATAAATAAATAGATAAATAAATAATGCTGGACAATTCACACAGCATTATCTAGCCCCATGGTAAGCAGAGCTTGTGATGTTAAGGTAATTTATATTTAATGTTTAAGTCTATTATTTACCTAAACAATAACACATATTTTAGCACGATTAAGGTGCTGTACCTTACCTTATAGAATAATTTATTGTTTTGAAAAAACCTATAAACCCACTTCAAATTCCTCAAATATGCATTAATTTTTTTTTACAAAAATCGGTCTTTATCGGTCTGTAGGTATCTATTTCACTAATCACCTCCTGCGATCACACAGACACACACGTTTGTAATAGTTATAGTGTTTACAGTGCGTTGGGGGTAAGATCGGCCGCGAACGTAAAGACCGTATACAATTAATTTGAGGCAAATTAAGCTATAGCTATAGCAATAATTTCCAATGTTGTCACCATTTTCTGTCATTGAATGGCTACGTAGAAAAGGTTGTCAGCATTAGTTCTTCACTCCGCGACCGATTATACCCCAACTTACCTTATGTACATATCTATCTAACGAACTCTAGTTCCGTGGAAGACGCGTTGCATCAAATACTTTGCCTATCCACTGAGAAACTGGGCAAGGCCATAAGGTCTTGCAATTTGGTACATCAGAATCAGAACAGCCGTATCAATCTAAGTTAATGTTGTTTTGGTGACCCGACCCTACATAATGTGCATTACAACATTCAAGAATGTAGGCGAATTCGTGCGCGCGACATTACCCTGCGTTTGTAGGATATGGACCGTAACTAGGGCTGTCAAATTCGTTTAAGCGGACTGTGACCACTTCGTAAAATCAGAGGCCACGGTAATAGCCCTACAAAGTTGAGTAGACAGCCATTTTCTCGAGCCATCTTGCGGCCCTCTTCTGCTATGCCTTCTTCTAGATGTGGTCACAACCAGTAGACATTAAATTATAACATACAGACAGCGAGAAAGAATTTCTTTTAAATTTATTTAGTACCAGATCCTACCCGCGGCTTCGCACACGCTGTTTCTGTAGCAACGTTTTAAAGTTATTTCTTCCATGGGAACTCATTTATTTTTATAGACGACCGATGTGGCGCGGTGGGCGAAGGTCCGCCTGCGACGCAGGAGGTTGCGGGTTCGATTCCCGCCTCGGAACAATTGTGTGTACGATCTGCAGATATTTGTTCCGGGTGTTCTGGTCGTTTTCTATGTATAATAAAAAATATCTATCTATGTAATGTATTGTATTATGTATATCAGTTATCTAGTACCCATACCACAAGCTCTGCTTACCATGGGCCTAGATAATGCTGTGTGGATTGTCCAGCAAAAAAAAAAAAATATAATAATTTATGGGAGAAAAAGTAGCTATGCATATTACAGCCCGAGCTGTTCAGTGGTTTTGATGACAAAAGGATGGTAGTAAGAATAAGGCTTTCACAGAAGTCTTATAACAATTCTTCTTGTATATAAAAATCAATTGCTGTTCGTAGGTCTCGCTAAAACTCGAGAACAGCTGGCCCGATTTTGCTGATTTTGGTTTCCAAATGTTTGTCTTAGTCCAGTGAAAGTTTAAACGGTGAGAAAATATTGATATGTATATATAATTTATAATATAATATATTTGTTATAAGACTAAAATTATTACTACTACTACAACTATATAATAAGTTATATTATATTATCTTCTATTAATTGGTGTGATTGTGTTCGCAATATACCACATGAGACAGCCCTAACAGCAGTTCGTATAACACATTGTTGCTCATAAATTTCCCACGGACTGACAAAACACTCCGCACTCTTTATTCGCACATTACCGTGTATTGTTTGTTAATAGAAATGTTGATGGTATCGACGAAACAAGCAGGTTCGTGCGGACGTACATTGTATTCAAATTTGTGATCGTATGCGCCCAAATGTGATAAGAATGGTACCGAAGTACCAACACCTGGCTAGCCACCTGATAAATCATATTATCTTCACAAATGATAAATCATACATCACACACAGAATACAATATAAGTTCACTGCTGAAAGTGCTTCCCACGAACAAATAATAATAGAAATTCTTGGAAACAGAGCATTTACTAGCGAAAATCAAATAACCTTTTGCCCAAAATCAAATCAACTCCACTAATTTAATACACACTTGCCTTAGGCCCGAGTCTATTTGTTATTTTACGACTCTACGTCAAGTAGATAAAAAAATCTGAAATGAAAACTACTACTACTAATCAATTATAATATTGGGAGCCTTTAGATTAACGCTGTTGGCTTCGGCCCTGCGCAAGCCCTCCAAAGGACCGGCCCGGTGATTATGTAACTCGCGACCAGTTTGCGACAGGCGTAAATTAAGCAATCAGTGCTGTCAAACGTCAATTTTGACCAATTTTGACATTGTAGCTGGTGTCAAACTAATAGAAAATTGACGTTTGACAGCACTAATTGCTTAATTTACGCCTGTCGCAAACCGGTCGCGAGTTACATAATCACCATACCGGTCATTTTATGGCCATCATTGAAATGAGAAACACATAATAATTATATAAGCCTTTATTTCAAACTATTTACACATAATATACCACAAACACAAAATCATAATATATATGTATATATAAATTAATAATATACAAAAAAAAATCACACTTTTTTATTTTGTTTGCCGCTTAGCAATGTTTCCCTCAGCCTCCTCTGTTCTTCCCTATCTTTAATTATACTCTTCCACGTCCTACCCCCCAACAAGAGGGGTGTTAACTATAACCACCACGCTTGGTAGGTAGATTGGTTAAGACTTATGACAGTTGGGGTTTAAAATTTAATATATACAGAAAGTTCTGGTAGTTTCTTCATAAAGATGCAATACCGCATCGCACTGAATCGTTCAATACTATACAATACAAATACGCTTTATTGCACATCAAGACATAAAAAAACAGAAAAGATCAAACAAACTATGGGCGGCCTTAAAGCAGCAATTTGCGCGAGCAATTTCTTCCAGGAAACTTTTGGATGGACACGTAGCTATTGTAGGTATAGGTATAATGGGCGGCCTTATCGCCAAGAGCAATTTCTTCCAGGCAACCTTTGGATGGACACGTAGCTATTGTAGGTATAGGTATAATGGGCGGCCTTATCGCTAAGAGCAATTTCTTCCAGGCAACCTTTGGATGAACACGTAGCTATTGTAGGTATAGGTATAGATGGTGGTGTATTATATACGTTAATGTAAATAATACTCATTTTAGACACTATTATACATACACTAGCTGCGCGCCGCGGGTTTGCCCGCGTGGAAATCTATGTGTCAAAATATTCAAATAAAGCATTTGAATAAAGCTTCCTTTTGAATCACTCTATTTTTAAAAACCGCATCAAAATCCGTTGCGCAGTATTAAAGATCTAAGCTTACATAGGGACAGACAGACATCGGGAAGTGACTTTGTTTTATACTATGTAGTATACCTACGAGTATATATCAACTATTTGAAATCGAAGAAAGAAAGTGTTCATAGATCGTATGCATAGGGAGAGATTATAGAGATATATAGGGAGAGATTTAGCTTGTATTATCGTAAGCATAGGTACGCGGTAGGGTTTGGTTCCGGGAATTCCTAGTCCTCGGAATTTCCTGGGTAATCCCACGAAATTATAGGAATTTCCCTGGCCCGTTTGTGTGGGACAAAGCCTGTAACTTACATTTATACTAGTTGTCCTCAACCTATTGAGCTGCAATTTGGCATACTAGTGTAAGTTGGGTGACAATGCAATGTCATGGTACCATCGAGCTGGTCCGATGATGGAGACGTAAGGTGGAAATAGCAAGGATATAATAAACGTTTGTAAAAAATATATTTATAATACTTATTGACGACCAATGTGGCGCGGTGGGCGAAGGTCCGCCTGCGACGCATGAGGTTGCGGGTTCGATTCCCGCCTCGGAACAAATGTGTGTACGATCTGCAGATATTTGTTTCGGGTGTTCTGGTCGTTTTCTATGTATAATAAAAAATATCTATCTATGTAATGTATTGTATTATGTATATCAGTTATCTAGTACCCATAACACAAGCTCTGCTTACCATGGGGCTAGATAATGCTGTGTGAATTGTCCAGCATTATTTATTTATTCAACATTTTTAACCCACTGCGAATAACTGGTATATTCAGATAATGTTTGTGAGTATCACTCATATTATTTTTACCCAGGCCATAAGGTTATGGAATGCACAATCAGAGTCCATTAAAAAAACTGTATCCTTGCCAGTTTTTAAAGCACACGTCACACGGATTTTTGCTTGCCAAAATAATAAAGTAAAGTAAAGTAAAGTAAATATTTATTGCATCAAATACATGTAAATAGGGTACATAGGTGGTGTATGTTTAAATAAGACACAATGTATTTCTACCTTTGTGGCGTGCAGAATCTGGTTACAATAATTGTCACTTAATTTAAATTTGTACATACTTAGTAAATAAATCGAATATAATAATTAATAAATTTAAATAAAATTGATAAATAATGAAAAGCTAGGGATGTCATTTGCTTAAATCTAAAAAATGTTTGTCAGTCATGAAATCATTTAATGTATAGTAACATTTAGCTTCCAAAGTGGCTTTTATCTTTCTCCGAAACAGTGTGAGAGGTAGTTCTCTCAGTGATTTTGGAAGTTTATTGTAAATAGAAGGGGCCATGCAGAAGATACTCTTGCGCATCAAAGCAGTGCGTGAGTTCGGCATGCAGACTTTGTATTTATCACGTCGATTTCGAGGAACAGCATTGGAAAGCTGACAATATAAATCAGGGTTATTTTTGACAAACATAGCCGTTTCGTAAATATAGAGCGATGGTAGAGTAAGGATTTTATGTTGTGAAAAGTAAGGTTGACAGGAATCTGTTACCTTAAGACGAAACATAGCTCGCACACAGCGCTTCTGATACTTGAAAATTTTGTCAACGTCAGTTGAATTGCCCCAAAATATTATGGCATAGCGAATATTTGACGCAATTAACCCGTGATACGTTATGAGAAGGGTTTCTAAGTTAACTACATGGGATAATTTATATAAAATGTAAACAAGACTGTTAATTTTTTTACACAAATGTTCAATGTGTGGTTTCCAATTAAGTTTTTGATCAATGTGAACTCCTAAAAATTTTGTATAGTCAATTTCTTCGATTTTATTATGATTATATTGAATGTCAAGGTGAGTATGTGCAGCAGTATCGCGTTGTCTAAAATGTATAATTTTGGTTTTATTTATATTTATTTTTAAATTATTATTGTCCAGCCATTTTATTATTGATTTTAAACTTGAATTTATGTCATTTTCATACGTGTCAATATTATTACATGAAATTGTTACGGTGCTATCGTCAGCAAATAGAGACATTGGTTGATTTGTAGCCTTTGGCAAGTCGTTAATATAGATAATGAAGAGTAAAGGTTCTAACACGCTCCCCTGTGGAACACCATATTTTATAACACGTTCGTCTGAGATATATGTTTCCTCAAGTTTTGTCTTATAGTTAATATTTCTTATTTCGGTCAGCTGCTTTCGATTTTCAAGGTAAGATTTAATAAGTTTTAGGGAGAGACCTCTAACGCCGTAAGTTTCAAGATTTTGAAGTAGAGTGCCGTGCTCTACATAATCGAAGGCTTGGGTCATGTCACAGAATATAGAGCAGACTGGTGTTCTTTTATCAATATTACATGAGGTAAGAAAATCATAGATAGCCATATTGATGGTCTTCTTTTCTCGAAACCCCTTTTGTTCTGTACAAAAAATATTCTTTTTCTCGAAGAAGTTATTGATCTCACTATGTAAATATCTCTCAAATATCTTAGAGAACACCGGTATGAGAGAGATAGGCCTGTAGTTATCAATATTATCTTTACTCTGTTTTTTGTGTATAGGCTTAATAATAGATTTTTTCAATGCATCTGGAAATATCCCCGTGCTAATGCTTAAATTAATTATGTAGCAAATGGGTTTACAGATATATTTTGCAACAGTTTTAATAATTTTTGTAGAGACTTCGTCGTATCCTACACTATTCGTATTGTGAAGACATATTATTATTTTAAGAATATCTGCAGATATACAAGGTTTAATAAATATTGAATCTCTCTGACTCGTGAATAAAGAGCACTTGTTTATGTCCGAAGTTTTTATTGGTACAATCTTGTCAATGAAATGATTATTAAATATATTTACTATGTCAAGAGGATTAGTTATTATATTATTACCTAAAACGATTTTACTTATAGCATCTTTTGGTAGTTTATTTTTATTGCTATTTATTATATTCCAAGATGCTTTGGACTTGTTTTTCGAGGTGTTAATATTAAAGCTATTTTGTGCCTTTTGGGTACTTTTAATAATTTTTTTCATTAAACATGAATATTTGCGATAGTTGCATCTATTTACTTCAGATGGATCTTTCCTAAATTTCCAAAGAAGTCTTCTCTTATTTCTGGAACACAATTTTATTCCACGTGATAACCATTTAATTGGTTTAGAGGTTTTAATTTTTATTATTTTATAGGGAAAGCAAAGGTCGTAAAACAATTTAAAAGTATCTATAAAAGAACTGTATGCGGCGTTAGGTTCCATTTCGTTGTATACTTCCGAAAAGGCTATGCTACTAATTATTTGACTAAACTTGGTTATATTGTCAGTTGAATAATCCCGTCTCTTGATTCGCCAATATTTGAGAATATTTTTGTTTGTAATTGGACAATTAATTAACTGACCTGTATGATCCGATAGGGCGAGGTCAAGAATTTCGGTAGGGCATGTTTTTTTAAAATTATGCGCAAAGTTATCTATACAGGTGTTACTGGCAAGTCTTGTAGGCTGTTTCAGAGCAAGTTTCAAACCAAAATTTAAAAGCAAACACTCAAAGTCCAATGTTACATTATTTCTTTTTAAGATATCTATATTAAAGTCACCGGCAACTAGTAAGTGGTCATAATTTCTTTTCAATAATTCTTGTAATACAATTTCCAATCTATTCATAAACATGTCAATATTATTAGGTTTTGGTACTCTATAAATACATAAAATAGCAGTTTTACAGTCTATCAGCTCTACAGCACAACATTCAAATTTCCCGGGCACTGAATAATCTGATATATTTTTTAAGTCTCTCCAGTTTGTAATATCATTTCGAACTAAGATACAGGTGCCTCCTCTTGCTTTTTTTACATTTTTGCGACAAAAATATGAAGTCAGTGTATAATTTGGAATAGTTATATAGTGTTCATGTCCTTCTAAAATAAAATGTTCTGAGATGAATAATGGTACTTACTATTTATTTATTTAAGTAGTTATTTATTTATGTATTTTAGTTATTTCGTTTGGTATTTGTAATATTTATTATATTGCCTGTGGTACACCCCCTGCCTTTCTTAAATTCACATAATTCTTTCCATCCAAAGATTGCCTGGAAGAGATTGCTTTTAGGCGATAAGGCCGCCCATTGTACTTGTCGCATATAATGTATTTTTGTAATGATTTAAATGAATGATTATGGTGTACAATAAATAATTTTTGTATTGTAATTTCGCGCTTCATTGACTGCATTTTGTTTTAAATGACAAAATATTACGAGAGAATGCGAATGCAAATGGTAGAGTGATACAATAAAAGTAACTGTGTTTATGAAAAAGTTGATTCTGTTTCAGTCTTCATTGACTCATCTGTCAACAAGTAGGGAACTTCATAGTTGTGCATAAATCAAATATCAAATAAAGTCGTGGACGGGGTAGAGCAAAAGCGTAAGGCAAGAGAAACATCCTACTATTAACAAATCGTTTTCTTCAAAAACCAAAAGATATACTTTTACTTAAAGTGACGTCATATTTAAATTGCATATAATTTGAGTGATTGGTGCAACTACGTAATAGCAAGGTGAACTTATAAAAAGTGTATCGGGTCGGGGCGTTCGATTCTACGAAGGCCTTTGTTGCCGTATCTTTCAATTTAAATCTGACATTTGACACAATCGAATGTTCTATCATTTTTATCTTTGTTTTAAAATAAACAACGTTATGCAGCAACGATAATAAGTTTCGATGACCCTAGACACCTTATTTTGAATTTACGCATTAAAGGTAATATGACAAAGCCCGCTTTTTTATGTTTGTTCGTTAGTTTCTTCGTCTATTGTGGACCGATTTAGAAAATTAAACTACGTTATGCAGCAACGATAATAAGTTTCGATGACCTAAGACACCCAAATGTATAAGAAGCTTAGTAAAGCAGCAATGACACCTTTTGAATTCCCCGTTTCCGCCCTCAGGTGCACTCGTGCACCTAAGGCGTTACCTCCCTACCCTCTTGTAGCATCTGGCAACAGCCCAAGCCGAGGCTCGCACCTAAGTGGTGGCCCTTGTGCGTGTTGCCCCAACCTAATTTTTACCGGCGAGGCGCCCTCTGCGCCCGCCAAAAGTCCGGTAACGCTGTCATGGCCATCTGAGGTCAACAGCATAATAGTCCATTCGAAAAAAAAAAAAAAAAATGACACCTTATTGTGAATTTACGAATTTTTGATCTTTGTTTTAAAATAAACAACGTTATGCAGCAACGATAATAAGTTTCGATGACCCTAGACACCTTATTTTGAATTTACGCATTAAAGGTAATATGACAAAGCCCGCTTTTTTATGTTTGTTCGTTGATTTCTTCATCTATTGTGAACCGATTTAGAAAATTATTTTCGTTATTATGATAATGATTAAACATAATAAAAAGGAGTAGAGGATTTATTCATCAAAACACTCATGTCTACATTTTAAATGAGACTTATCTTAAATGTTAAAGTACCAGTAGAAGCAGGGTCGGGAATTAGTTTTTCTTCAAACCTTTTCCACTGGTTTTTTTTCTGCTGCTGTGGACCTTCCCCAATTTTTCGATAGCTTTAGGATTAAAGTTATGTGCGCGGAGCCGTAAAAAATCTGTAATTACTGTACTGAAAACTAAAGCATCACTAAATTACTTATAAATATAATAGAAAAGAACGACATTTATTTATAACAAAAAAATAAAATAAATATAATATAAATAACAACATACAAAAGACACACTTAAAGAATAGGTACATTATATGTATAGAGTTGTTTTACATTATTATGTTTTCACCAATATCAAAAGGCCTACTTTACCAATGACCTCACAAAAAGGCTGTTTATCATAATTCAATCAGAGCGTGTACTAAAACCCATGGCCTTGCCTTAAATTTTCCCAGTTTAGGAGATCTGTATCTTATCCGACTTGAAACAAGTGTTATGTAGCTTGGCACATACATATTTATGTGCCTACTATATAATTGTTTAATTAATAAAATATGAATTAAATGGACGGACACATTTATCAAACTAAAAATTAAAACAGCCAAAAATATTATCTCCCGTGAAAAATTACATCTCCTTAACAAAAGCACATCCATCGACACTCTTTCTATCCAACAACCCCGATGAATATGTCCGGCCAAACGGGCATAGAGATGTTTCCTTGGCGATGGTTCGCAGCAGAAAAGAAGTCTGCCTTGGTCGAGCGTGCCGTCTATACATGAAGGTTTTATATCCTTTAATATGATACCTACTTGCTTGCTTTATACTTAGCAAGTAAAGGAGAGTAGATCTTAAAATTAAAATAAATAATGCTGGACAATCCACACGGCATCATCTACCCTCAAGCTAAGCTTGTGTTATAGTTACTAATATATTTTATACAAAACATAAGTAGATACATATTTTTTATTATTTATAGAAAGAACAATGTATTTAAAGAGATGATGGTAGATAGTCCTTTTTTTTACTTTTTAAACGTAAGAAAAACATGTCATGTAGACAAACAAAGGAGGATTCAGGATAAAAACTATACTAAAATCACGGATGTGTGATGTTTTTTTTTGTGTGCGATTAAAGTCGCGTTACATGTCCTTAAATTATTTTGTAATGCATTATTAATCGACTTTATCGTATAATAGTCAATATCATCAAATTCCCTACCACCAAGCACCTATTTAGACATAGTCCAAGTCACGTCTACGAAATGTACCTCTACAGAGGCTTATTAAAAAACAAATTGACTTGTCACCTGGCTGTCACCTATCGAATATGTTTCCTAATCAGTCAATGTCTTACAACATGGGCATGAATGGACGCACAATGTTCTTTGGCGACTTGTGAAATCAGTACGATCTGTGACCCGATCGTGTGACACCCGCCTAAAGCTTACCAGTGATTGAAATGAAATGCGCCGTGAAATTGAAGTCTAGACATAGTTCAGTAACTTTTTATTTTTACATCACCCTTTGTAACATGTCAGCGTGAAACACTGAGATACCCATACAGCCGGGTCTGACCGCTGCGAACAAAACTACTACTGAACCTAAACAAGTTGGATCTGCATGTACTAGTGGGAACACTAGGTCACATAGGCCCACTGAACAAGTACTTATTCACCATCGAAACGACGGACAGCACTCTCTGCACAGGCTGTCTCAATGACGACTAATCAGCTGCCCACAGTCCGGGAATACGAGGGAGTAACAGAGCAACGAACAGAAATATTCAACTTGCCGAGGTCGCTCCGCAAAGCCTGTGATGACCTCAGGAAGATTTTGCGCGTCTAGATGGAGTTAGGCTGACTATGCTAGCAAAACAAAGCATAATGGACGAAACGAGTTCAAATGCGGACAAAGAAGTAGGTACCTCCACCTAAACATAAAAAAACTGACCGGTGTTACGGGGCATTAATATATCATGTCACACAGTGCAAGTACCTATCAAATTCAAATGTTCGTAACAAAAGCTTAACGATGGGCAGTTTTTCGAAAAGATATGATAATAGCAAGTCTAATAGGATCTTAACCATGCGCGCAACGATATGCCGGTTAAACTCATAAATCCATGCACTCGACAGGCCACTGACAGTGTCAGACGAAGTGGCAATTTCTAATCAACCATCGTGCTCGACATTTCGATTAACTATGAACAGCCCGCACTTATAAACCTTGCCACCTTAACTTAAGGTTCAAGTTTAACATCATATTCTCTGTGTTTTCTAACGAAAGTTTGTATAGATATCACGAGTTTTATTCAAATGGCTAAGTTATTAAGACGTACGGCAGACAAGTATTGAATTAAAGCGATGCTACATGACATGACATATTACAATGCCACTATGAGCTTACTGATTACGTTAGAATCTAAAGGTAACCTAATAAACCTGCAGCGTAGCCTGCAGCATATGTATCATTAAAAAACAAACAATAAAAATATAATTAAAACAAAATACAATTTGGTACACCTCCTGCCTTTCTTAAATTCACATAATTATTTCCATCCAAAGGTTGCCTGGAAGAGATCGCTTCTAACCGATAAAGCCGCCCATTGTACTTGTCGCATGTAATGTATTTTTGTAATGATCTTCGTGTATTCGTTAAGAATCCTATCTTTCAGAGAAACTCCGAGCATAGCTCTTTCCATAGCTCGCTGAGCGACTTTGAACTGGTGGACCAGCCCTATCGTGAGTGTCCACGTCTCAGCTCCGTAGGTCATAACGGGTAGGACTGTGTGAAAAGTTCTGTCATGCAATAAACATTCTAAAATAATGAAAAAATACAGTGGCAACATATACCTACGTAAAGCTTTTAATTTACTCATAAACAGGCGTGGGAGGAATGATTGAATATTTTCGTAATTGCAAACATTGCAACTAATGTAGCAGCCATTCACATTTACATAAATGCTAATCATATTGACCAAGCGGATGTGCATATCTCGTATGCATTTAGTTGAATTAAATATTTAATTATTTTTATGTTATTTAGATTAGACGGAACAAGCCAATGTTAATGGCCACCTTCACTTCTATCGAAACATCAGCAATAGTAGTTTTCCCTTGATTTGCTCGGAGCTATAAAAATGCTTCTCTCATAAGGTGAATCTACCGAGTATTTGTCCTCTAGCTGAACGGATACTAGAGTGTTCAGGGACTGCTCTGTCTGCTAATACCACATTCTTCGAATCCCCGTGAAGTTAGCATGGAAAAATAATATTCTTCGCGAGATATGACATAGGTACCGAGAAACAACGTTCACGGGTGGCACAAGCCTACGTAATCAACGCCAACGGCGAATAAAAAGACGAATCTCTGGTACTAGTAGCGTAAAATAGTAACTCCCAGAGCCTACCTGTCTAAATCTAATAAAACTATATGTTTTTGTACTAATCAATTATTATCTATCACATCAACTCGTTTAAACAAACTGATTTGACTGATTTAATAAATCCATGTTCTGTTTTAAAAAAAACTATTTAGTGTAGATATTGTATTATATCAATCAGTCATCTAGTCTCAATAATACCAGCTCCGCTTAGTTTAGCGCTAGATGGTGCTGTGTGAATTGTCCAGCATTTTTTTTATTATTTATTTGTTGCAATACACTGGCGGCTGGATAGCAACAGGTAAGAAAGTGTCGCCCAACCTTTTAGTTTTAAATCACAGGAATTATTAGTATATTCAAATTCCTCCCGCTGTCCTATCCTATTTTCCCTCACCTCATACGACTCTCGACTGGCTGATGGCAGTATACCGCAGACCATAAAGGAACAGCTAAATCCCTTGGCAATCGACGGGCAGCAACCTAGAAGCCACACGGTGGCGGCATGGTAGTGCAAAATCTGTATTCTGCTATACTCCCATACATGCCCAGCGTGGGAATTAATAGTAAACCCCCATAATAAAAGCCAATAAATTGTTGGGGCGGGCGGTCTAAGTCCAGTAGGTAGTACTGTTCAAGGCTGGGGCAGTGTTATGAAAAATGCGCCTTGCAAAATTACTTACTCGGGACTTATATCTACCTAAAACATATTATATTTATGAAGTGATACAAAATAAAGTTATTTATTATATCCGGTACTTTTTTATTTAACTTAATTTAAGTAAGGTAAGGTAATATTCCCGAATTTTAACCAAATTACGTGTTCTTTTATAAGTTTGCACCGAGCTTCAGTTGGCTACATTTAGGTATAATTATTGGGAGATTTTATTAACCAAAGTTAACTTAGTAGGCTCTCATTAAGTTTATTGATTTTGGCCTTACGTATATTTCACCAACTCTAGCCAGCCATAAAAACATTAAACTCGACAAAGTCACGATTTGTTGAGAAAGATGAAATTAAAGTCATTTCTTGCAAAGATCTTTCAGATAATGATTATTTCATTCGATTACTCTTATTTGATGTCAATCTCAGTATGATAATAGAGGTCGTTGCGTCAACACTGCTCCATAAGTACATTTTTGAAGTAGGTAAGAAGAAGTGGGGTAAGTCCTTAGACTGAGTTTTCTTGTCTAAGGATAAGAAAGATAGATATATTTATTAATTGTTACAAATTTGTTACAGTTTACCGTTGATAGCGTCTTAAATGCTTATATAGTTTTATCTAGACAGGGATCTCTATGGATCTCTTAAAAATATTTAAATGAAATTTATGTAGAGAAGGTATTTATGAAGAGGGTCGTTACAAAGTGGTACCCGGTA
Organism: Eupithecia abbreviata; assembly: GCA_943735965.1. Taxonomy (NCBI): domain Eukaryota; kingdom Metazoa; phylum Arthropoda; class Insecta; order Lepidoptera; family Geometridae; genus Eupithecia; species Eupithecia abbreviata. The sequence continues at coordinate 10,222,784 of OX030978.1, forward strand.
GGGGCGAGGCGTCCTCCAGGCAGATCACCTGCCAGATAGTCCGATGACAGGACGACTGTCGTCAGACTATCGGGCAGAAGACTGTGGATAATGTTTGCACAGAAACACAGCTGGCGTGTAAAAGAGGAGGCCTATTTTACCCAGCATTAGGTGTCAGTGTGCTGACGATCAAGTCCAACAAAACTTTCCTATCAGACAGCTAAGTCAATTACTCTGAAAAATATATTGGTTGTACGCTTAATTCCCTCTTTTGTGGTTATACTCTACATTTTGATATTACGTTGATGGCAATAAGTTTCCTATTATAGAGGGCTCCGAGTCTACGTGTGTCCATCTATTGATTTCTTAATAATGAGATAGTTCTAATTGAGAAATCTAATTATTTCTGTATGTATTGTTTTCTTTTGTGGTATAATAAAGTGTTTTCTATGAAATAAACCTTTTCATTTTCATTTTTTTTCTATCTATCTATTGATATGTGTGGAGACCACGCCTCGGTAAACGTAGAGTAGGACGCCCTCCGACCAGGTGGGATGACGACCTGCGAACGACTGCAGAGAGATACTGGATGCGTCAAATTGAAGACAGGGCGCTATTTCACTCATTAGGGGAGGCATATGTCCGTTAAGGCCTCAAATAGCCGTCACCCAATTCTGTCCCCATAAGGGGACGGTTAGGACTATCCGTCGTAATGACGATGCTGATTAGTGTACGTTGTTTTAGGCAGCTTCTATGGCAGCTCATTTTTAATTTTGGCAGGACGATCTTGACTGAGTTACCGACTATGGTTATTTTAGGTTACCAAAGGCCATGAAAGTGTTAAATTTAATCCATAGGGCCCTAATGTTTTGTGCGGAAAGAAATAATTATAAGTTCTCACGGAATAAGACACTTGCCGTTCACTACCTGATAATTTATTCATACAGTTATATCTTATAATAAGTATAATAATAACAATAGGTACACTTTACTTTGGTTACTTACCTTTTGTATTCAAATCAGTCCTTGAGCTAATTGTTCATAGAATGAAAGCTCAGTTGTTATCGATAAGCTATTATTACAGAATGATAATAAATCACGAGATTGTATTAAATGTCGAATGATTATATTATTATTCGCGTTTAAATATGTGCGGAAAACAGTCAAAGTATGATAATTTTCAATATGTAAGATATTTGGACTGTTAACAAGATGATTTGGTGCGAAAATTCGAAAAACCCGACGTATTTTACCGACTTTATGAGGAGGTTCTCTGGTCAGCTGTAGGTTTTTTTTGTATGTAGATTGATTTCTTCGTCAATGATGGATTGATAAAAAAAAAAAAAAATTGTATAGGAAATGATCTCTAATTGGTCCCATAAAGTTCCCGAGGGATTACTCCCCAAGCTATCCCGTCAAGATGAAAAAAGAACAATTCTTTAGAATACTATTATATACCAATAACTCTGTATATGGGCTGACAACACGGTTTAAATTATTTCCTATCGTAAGATAACCGAAAGAAGTGGCCTTTTCTAGAAGTGGTTATTTTGCACAATACAGATTATTTTGTGGTCATTTAAATTGAATTTATTATCCGCCGAAACAAAAAAAGTAAATTATCGTTAAAATCAGGTGTTTCGTTTGGGACCTATAACTATACAGATATACACAAATTATAGCACTACACACACACACACACACTTTTCACAATAATCAAAAATTCTAGGACAAAATATTTCAGTGATATTTTCATCACAAAAAATTAAATGTATTATATGTTAACATGAATAATGTAATTTGACTGTGATGTAATTTTAACTAAAAGGGAAAAGGGAGGCCTTTGCCCAGCAGTGGGACAATAATGGCTTAAAATAAAATAATAATAAATAACTTACTATAGGTACATCATATGGATGCAATTGTCTTCAGACAATTACATGAAATTCGTTTATTAATTCATCAATAAAGGAATTAATATTCTCGTCTCAAAAAGACAGTTTGGCATTTTATCAATTAATTAGGCAATTATAATTTCATAGTTGGGTGTGATTCACACAGCATTATCTAGCCCCAAGGCTAGACGGATTAGTTTAGTAAAATTAGGCCCTGGCATATTTGCGCCTCTTGAGACCATCGGCCAAATCTGCCGCCGGTTTTAATTACATTTATGTATTATTATTTTCAAAATTATAACTCACATGACATGCAAATGACATGTCTCCACATTGGTTTGCGGTTTGGACTTCAGGTGCGTTTAGAAACATGAATTCCTAATTAACAAATTCAAGTAGCAGTAATGGACATGTCCATATAAGTCTATGAGGCAAAAAGAAAGGGTGTTTTTGACCCTGAACCAAAAGCCGCGGGCAACCACTATCTCAATAATACGTATAAAAGTTCTTATGGGCGGTTGGAAATTCGGTCCGAACCTTGATCCAGCTTCCGGTTGTCGATTTAATACTCTGATTAATGATACAAACCCTTAGGGGTAATCGCATTCTTTTCTTATTAAACCGGATTTCTTAAGAAATTTCTTTGAAAAGATATTTTGATGATTAGCTCCTTTGTAAGTTAACTCTAATATGAAATCAGCTGTAAACGTCAAGCGATATAAAACGTAATTTTCTGTCATAATCTTACTTATTTGACGACTGATGTGGCGCGGTGGGCGAAGGTCCGCCTGCGACGCAGGAGGTTGCGGGTTCGATTCCCGCCTCGGAACAATTGTGTGTACGATCTGCAGATATTTGTTCCGGGTGTTCTGGTCGTTTTCTATATATAATAAAAAATATCTATCTATGTAATGTATTGTAGTATGTATATCAGTTATCAAGTACCCATAACACAAGCTCTGCTTACCATGGGGCTAGATAATGCTGTGTGAATTGTCCAGCATCATTTATTTATTATTTATTTATTTATTGTTAAAAGACGAGGAGCTTCTAGCTGATGTGTCTATATCACACAGTGTTGAATTTATTTATTGCGTAACTTTTTTTAGTTTAAAAGTTTCTAAAGTTTTGGAAAACAATATATTTATAGCGTATGATTACCGAAAAATGTATTATTGAAAGTTAAAATATAATTAGATAAATGATGCATCGTCATCATCATCACCCAATAATAGTTGACTGCTGAACATAGGCCTAATGAGTGCCATAGCGCCCTGTCTTCAGCTTGCCGCATCCAGCATCAAAAGAAAAAGCAAATGATGTATGTATCTTTGTATAAAAACCGGTTTGTGGATTGTTAACCCAAACTCAATACATACTATACACAATACACCATGTATTCGTCCGTATCGGCACCTGTTTTGATAACACGGATAAGTCATACCTACTTTTAAAGTAGAGCACTCTCTTGCGCAACCAAAAATTTTGCAAATTTTATGCTCCTACTTAAGTTTTTCGAAACATATGTTAATGAAGAAATACTTACAATTAAGTTGTTGTCTTAGATTGTATCTGTGTCGTTTGTCATTTTCTTAGTGTTAATTATAAAAACTATGAAACCATATTTTTATCTAGTCAATCGTACTTTTGGAGCATTTGGTATTATGAGATATTTAGAGTTTTTAAACCCTGGAAAAAAGTGGAAACTGATCCATTAATGTATTGATAAACTGGATCAGAGTGGAAAAAGTGCATCAGCTTTTTCCACTCTGATCCAGTTTATCAATACATTAATGGATCAGTTTCCACTTTTTTCCAATCTGATCCACCGATGGAATAACAAAGTGGAAAAGAGGTGAATAGGCTGCTGCATCGTACAAAATATTTAATATTTCATGTAGATTTTCTTGCCCAAGTGTTACACAAATCAGCATCATGATCAAGCTATACTGAGCGAGGCATTCCTCAAATTATTCTTTCGTGTCGTAAATATTTGGCGGAAGTTGACTTTAACTTTTTTAACCGTGCCCAGACTGGGCAAGCGCCACACGAGGCAGCCAGACGATGCAAAACTGAGCTACAGAAATGTTTATAATACATACATACATATATGTATTTAATACATATATTTTGACGAGCGATGTGGCGCGGTGGGCGAAGGTCCGCCTGCGACGCAGGAGGTTGCGGGTTCGATTCCCGCCTCGGAACAATTGTGTGTACGGTCTGCACATATTTGTTCTGGGTGTACTGGTCGTATTCTATGTATAATAAAAAAATATCACGTACCCATAACACAAGCTCTGCTTACCATGGGGCTAGATAATGCTGTGTGAATTTGTCCCGCATTATTTATATGTATATGTATTAGGATATTGTGTCTTGGGTACTAGACTATATACTTAACTTACTAATATACTTAACTTACTAATATACTTAGAATTCAAAACATAGACAGATATTTTTATTATACATAGAAAATATACAGAAAAACCCGGTACTAACATTTGTAAGAAATAACGACGATTGAGGTCGCAGATAAAATAATCGAATTAATCCTTCAAAGGAAAGAGCGTAAAAATTTAGTTTTCCGAATCCGGAGACATGTTAAAGCGGGGCCTTTAGATCTCCTAGCTGATTTATAGCTACTGTTAGTCTATTACCTAATGATTTAGGTATTTAGTCACGTAGTTAGAACTGTAGCCGATATCTAATGTCCGAGCACGTTTTATCTACAATTGTGCAAGTTTCGCCAAAGGCAGTTACTGTTTGTAAGTAACGGTTTATTCCGAAAAGCACTACCTGGGTACTTATAATAATTGAACTCTTTTTTATTTACTTTTTTATTGGTATGCATAACATAATACACTTTGACTGCGATTTTTTTTCGACGACTGCGATCTTTTTTTTTACCTAAAAAATTCGTGCTGCCGCTCTACACAGCGGTTGTGTTGCGCCGCACATGCGTTTCGTTCGAAAAATATTAAAGCTCTGCTGAGTCACAAAGATCTGTATTTTCTTAGCCGCTGCGCTAGTGTGGATTTACGCATATTAGTCACTTGTAGAAAACTCATACCGTGCGTTTTCAGCAGTCGAAGTGTAACGGTATGAAAACAAAACACCGAAATAATTAAAATATAAGTTTTTTATTATGGAACGTGTCGAAAATATACTCGTAAAAAACCGGAAATCCGATAATTTCGGCTTACTTAAAAGCACTTACTCAATTTACTTATGTATATATATAATTATATGGCCTTCGCCATATAATGTCAAATTACGAATTCCATTGAAATGGCTTTAAAATTTCAATTAAAGGATTGGTGGTTTTAGCGTAATTCCACAGCAGAACTCATATAACATCCCTGCTATATTCCTTGTAAAGTCCTACTAATATCATAAACGCGAAAGTTTTTATATATAGATGTTTGTTACTCTTTCACGTAATAACAACTGAACGGATCGAATTGAAATTTTGCATAGAGGTAGATAGTTCCAGGCTCGGGGTAAAACATAGGCTTTTACTTTTTATCTCTCTGTGGACGAGAAATAACCTGAGAATTCGCGGGCAGAAACCTGTTTGATATATATGTTTTGGATTTAGCAGATGTTTGTATGAGCTGCATATTTTGGTCCCATATGTGTAAAAGTATCAAGTAGGTAAACGAGTGAGGCCAGGTGGGATGACGACCTGCGACGGACTGCGGGCGGATGCTGGATGCGCCAAGCTCAAGACAGGGCGATATGGCGCTCATTGGGAAGGCTTATGTCCAGCAGTGGACTATCATAGGCTGATGATGATGATGAAACGAATTATCTGGTCTGGCACCCATAACCCAAGCTCTGCTTATTTTGGGGTAAGGTAAACTCCTAACATTTGCCCATTTGAATTGGACATTAGAATTTGCTTAGTTATGAATTTCCCGATGAAATACCGGAACGATTAGGAAGACGCCTTGTAAATTCATAGGGCACGATCAATACGAAGATTGGTAACAACCTGTAATTGTGATTGTATTTCTAATTGTATTGTCGAATTGCGATCGTGGGACAGAAGTAGGGCTTCAGGCTCACGCGATGATTGGTTGTTTATATATTTTAATTACATGTTTCGTGTATTAGGCCTCAAACAGTAAACATTAATAATAAATTACAAAGAATATTACGTAGGCTAGGTACTATGTTTTTCTATTTTTAAGTTTTGTAAAATTAATAATAATGAACTATGTAGATTATTTGTCGTTTTTGTTGAACTACCTACTTATATTATTTTGACACTGCCGCTCAAATACTTTATCTATTAAATTATCTACTTTTAGCCTTTGTACACCCACGGGAAGAGTTGGGGTGGTGCAAATTCTAAAACGGACCACGCGACCACCACTCTCTTCGGGATTATTCTCCATACAATTAGTATCTTTTAGTCCCTACTATAATATAAATAAATAAATAATGCTGGACAGTTCACACAGCATTATCTAGTCCCATGGTGATATATATGATACAAAACATTACATAGATGGATATGTTTTATTATACATAGAAAACGAAGAGAACACCCGGAACATATATCAGCAGATCCTACACAAAATTGTTCCGAGGCGGGAATCTATTATCAATTATATACTTTAACACTTTGAGTGCTGAAAACGCACGGTATGAGTTTTCTACAAGTGACTAATATGCGTAAATCCACACTAGCGCAGCGGCTGAGAAAATACAGATCTTTGTGACTCAGCAGAGCTGTAATATTTTTTGAACGAAACGCATGTGCGGCGCAACACAACCGCTGTGTAGAGCGGCAAAACGAATTTTTTAGGTAAAAAAAAAAATCGCAGTCGTCGAAAAAAAACCGCAGTCAAAGTGAGTCTTTTTAAGTCGTGTGCTGTATTCCTTTACTATAGTTAGATAATTAAGTTTTTTTGCTCTATCAGAATAAATATATTTTCATTTAATTTAATTTCATTTTGAATCGAACCCGCAACCTCCTGCGTCGCAGGCGGACATTGGTCGTCAATACATATTATAGTTATTCTGTGTCATGATATTCGGCGATGTGTAAGCCGTCCATGCTCCAATCCTAGCAATTTTGAGCCCGTCTCAAGGGTTCATCAGTCGACCTCGTCCAGTGGCTTTGGCTTTCTCTATGAGAACTCAAGGCGACGAAAATATTATAAGTCTGAACCTAGATCACTTAAGTTAATGACTAAAAAAAGACTAAGTGGTTGTCTAGGTCTCGACACGTTGGCTGTTGCAATCCGTTGTTGCTTTTGCTAATACCCACATAATTTTGGTTATTTTCTCGTACCGAACTAGTTGTAGCTTATTTGGTTTTTCACTAGTGATTATTAATCTCTTGAGAAGTATATAAAATATTTTAAACCTGTAAGCCCTTTGCTTTCAGAAAAATAATAGCTAATGTTCATCAGGCTAAGTTACCAACTGTACCCATTACACAAGTATTGTATAATTATAATGCAATCCTGTTTACATTTTGATGTCAACATCACGCTCCTGACGACCGTGACGTGACACGATCCCTCTGGTCTTCACTGAAAATCAGCGCTGGGTGGACACATTAGTGGGCATGGGCGGGCACCCAGCACAATGCTGAGTGAGGGCCATGAACACTGCTACGCAAAATAATTTGTAATGTAGGTAGTAATCATTTGCGTAGTTTAAGTTTTTAGTAGTTTTAAGGTGAATAAAAATATTTTCTTTCTTTCTTTTTTTCTTTCAATTATGTATTTAAATGCATTTTAAATTCAATTTAATTCGTTATTTGGTATTAAGCAAACTCACCCTGGGTTCTAGAAAAAAGTTTTTTTAGTAAAGATATTATGTAGGTGATTGATAACAACAAGGTGAACATTAAAACATGTAACAACAAATAACAACGCATAATAAAACATGCGCAGTGAAAAAATTACATCAAAAATAGATGAGTGAGTAATTATGAACTTATGGAATTAATAAAAGCTTTCGAAACCAAAAACCTTTATAATCTTAAACGATGGAGCTCTCTCCACTAAGCTATATAATTACCTACTAGCGGACCTTCCCGGCTTCGCACGGTTTTAGTACGAATCACTAACTTTTTTGAAAATATAGCCTGCGAATCAGGAGGGTTCGATTCCCGCCTCGGAACAATTGTGCGTACACACAATTGTTCTGCAGATATTTGTTCCGGATGATCTGTTCGTTTTATGTCTAATAAAAAATATATATCTATGTAGTATATTGTATTATGTATATCAGTTATCTAGTACCCATAACACAAGCTCTGCTTACCATGGGGCTAGATAAGGCCGTGTGAATTGTCCAGCATTATTATTATTATTTATTTATGTTCCCCGGGGATATGTACCTTCCCAACAGTGAAATAATTTTTCAAATCGGTCCAGTAGTTTCGGAACCTATTCATTACAAACAAACAAACAAAAAATCAAACCTTTCCTCTTCATAATATTAGTATAGATAATGTCAAACCAGCACCAATTCCAAAACAAAATTCAAAGTCGTCAGCTCCATTGCCCCACACAGCTACAATAAAATGGAAATTATTACGCAATATTGGTTTATCTAGCAGAATCAGTATGTTATTGAACGAACTTACTAGTTTACGATAGTAGTACCCTGGTACTTAAAAATATAAGGGTAGGAACAGACGTGATAATTATTATGACTATTATTTGCTACTCAGAATTATCATCATAACCTTCACTGGTCCACTCTCTCACTAGCTAGTCAGAATTATCACCACAACCTTGAACCTCAGGGTAGGCTTATGTAGAGCAGTGGACTAGCTACTAAAGTCATTTACAACTGGATATTTACTATGATTTGATTTTTGAGTTATCCAATATTTCGGCACAGTTGCATGCGCCATGATCACGGAGTAACTGAAGGCACTGCGAGTTTTTATGGGCAGACATACCGATCTACCCTCATTTTTTGTCTTTAGCTACGAACGTTGCCACTACCACCGATTTCACTATTATCGAACGCAGCTCGATCACGACACAACACTGACGGTATCAGAACGCGAAGCGGTTGGTACATCACTTCTTCCGTTTATGCACATTCTCACAACAGGGTTCCAGGTTCCCAATAATTGGAAGCCATCTTCTCCGTTGAAGTTCCTGTGTTTCGTAATCTCAATAGAAATAAATAATATCTCAATATCCCGTTTTAAATGACTTTAGTATTAATAACCAAGGACTAGCTACTGCTCTATATAGGCCCATTTGGCTCACATCATTATGATTAATCATCATCATCATTATCATCCATCATTGTCCGACCTAACTGAAGACCAACTCAACAAGCTTGAGCGTCTTCAGAAATACTCCATTAGATCTATATTTGGCCTGCGTAAATTTGACCACATCTCTGTGTACTGTAACAGGCTCAAGTGGTTACCAATCGTCTTCGTCGGAATGCTCATGTTCTTAATCTCCTTTATTCTGTCGTTTTCCTTCCATCACCACCGTCTTATCTAAAAGACCGTTTTGAGTTTCTCCATATGTCCCACCCACGATCCCTTCGCTCGTATGATAACCTTTTTTTAAAAATCCCATCACACACTTTCCAGTTCTATTGGTGATTCCTTCACGTTGCAGGCCGCCAGACTCTGGAACGCCCTTCCCGTTTCTATCCGTCAAGCGAAATCCCTTCCTATCTTCAAAAGTATGGTTCATCAACACTTTCTGACCACTCTTGATAAGTTTTCTTGATTTTTATTTTTATTTTCTATGTTATTATGTTAATTGTTCCTGTTTTTTTGTTCTATTTTTATATATGTACATAAGATAAATATTTATTTATCTTATGTACATATTTATTGTTATCTTATGTCATTATTTTTTGTTTGAATGAAGAATTCGTCCCTCCGGAGGCCCCTTAATGAGTTAAAGGCCCTATTTGATTTCGAACCAATGAAACTTAATGACATAGACTTCTCGAGCATGCGAAGTAAAAAAGTACTTAATTTAAATGGCTCGTATGCCCTAACCCTTATACATTTCGAAAGCTGGCAATGGTCGCCCACCCAAAAACCGAGCATTCTTTGGCCTCGGCTGAATAAATATCAATTACGCATTAATGGTTTATAATGTTTGCTAACGAGTGTTAAGCAATAATGGCTTAACCTACAGTAAATCAAAATAAATTAATAGAATTTGCCCGCAAGGCCCTTCGCATAAAAGCTTTCGTCATATCATCCTGGATTTTGTCAAGATTGTCCAACATTATTTATTATTTATTTATATACGAAAAAAATAATTAACGGCAGTATTTAAAGGCGGATATAGCCAGGAATAGCGAGGCGGCCGGGAACTGGGGGCCATATACTGTTGGCGTATCTGTGGTTGATGCCCATAATCCCCACGCTGGGCATTCGGGTTGTGGATCGCAGTGTAGTGATGGAATTGTGCTGCAGGTTGCGCTGCTGCCCCCCGGTGTATCTCCCTTAATCGGATCGCCTCCTACGACACCCACGGGAAGAGTTGGGGTGAAATGAAATGAATTTATTTGTTAAAAGACTTACACAGACATAATATACTTAATTGTAAACTAAACGTGTTGGTAATCATGTAAGTCCAGTAACAAAATGGCTTTGCCTCAGCATGAGTTGGATGACTAGCATGCTAGCAACCAACGCTGGTCTTCCGGCAAAGCAATTTGTTGGTGTTACGGACTGACTACTCACTACCGCTATACAAACAAACAAAAACGCACTAATATAAATAAAATCAACAAGAATACAAATAGAATGTGAATAATAAAAAATAATATGTTAAGTACATGTATGTTTAACAAAAGTGAAATTTAGAGCAAACATAACAGAATATACATATATATATATATATATATATATATATATATATATTTAGAATAAAATATTATAAGATTTATATAGATTATAAGAAGTTTACCTATTTATTAATTCTTATAAAATACTTGTGTCTAGTCTTACACTCTCCTGTTGCATCAGATGGTCTAACAAAAATTTTTTTAGTTTTAATCTGAAATGGTAAACGTGTTCTTGAGTGGAGACCACGACTCGGTAATAATAGTATAGGACGGATTTGATTCTTGGACCGGCCGCACGAAGAATCTGTGGTATGGTCTCCTTCCCTAATTATCCGACCACGCTATGCGACCGTCGAGGTTAAAATCTAGAACAGACTTGTAAACACTCGCGTGTGTTCTCATCTACTTATATGTACTGTACAATATTATTTATCGGTTTCCAAGCTTCCTTCTTGCAATACAAAAAACTAACTACTCATGAACACGAAGTTTAAAAATTACCCACGTAAGTTTTGATAAGCGCACCCCTAGCTTCTAAATCGTTTTTTTGTGTATGTTTGTGCTTTCTAGGTTTAAATTTACACTAGTATTTTACCAGACTAATGTTATTTTAAGGTTTTAATAAATAATTTTTGATATTGAAATTGAAATTGACTCATGAATCAAAACCTCGGTTTTGACACTCTCAGTACACTAAGTTTTTTTAAACGAAATCTCTGGACCTACGAAGCTAAAATTATTATCTTTGGATATTTTATCACGTCAGCAAGCATCAACTAGAAATAGTTTTTAGGAAATTCACATTCTAAGGGCGTTATAAATGGGGAATAAAGTTTTTTGAATGAATGAATGAACACTTTATTGTACCCAAAATAACACCTTATATCTAAATCTTACATAATAACAGTACAATAGGCGGCCTTATCGCTTAAAGCGATTTCTTCCAGGCAACCAGGGATGGAGAAAAAGATATGTTATACAAAGAGTTTTTTGATACTTAGGAAAGCGAAACAAATTTTGGTAGTAGGTACTATATTATGTTTAACAGCATTCTAAACAAACATAGGTGTATTATGATAAAAGTGTGTATGTGTATCCATATTCCCTTAACTGATGCTCTCAGTCTCTATGAGGTACATGCGCTTATTAGCAGTATTTCTACGAGTTAAATATACATAATAGACGGCCAGAAATATCGCGATAATCTGAAACAAAAAGAGGGTCTATTTATTTATTTATTTATTGAGGAATAACAAACGACTACATTTAACTCATGGGTCATGAGATAAGTAGATTTTCCTACCGATATCGAAGACATGGTAGCGGTCGCAACAATGGATGGAGGCGGCTCAGGATCGCTAATCATGGCGTCGTTTGGGGGAGGCCTATGTTCAGCAGACAGCTATGTTGACTGAAAACCAGCTCTCTTACACAAAAACTTCAGTCTTGGCTGTCTGCGTCCTATGGGATTATGAGAGCGAGGGAATAGAAAGTGCATATGTGTTTGCGCAGCACACACTTGTGCATTAAATATGCCCTGCTATATGCATGGCTAGTCTCCATTGAGAGTTACCGACTTGCCTCAGTAGTACTACTGAGAAGTAAAACTAAATAAATAAATAATGCTGGACAATTCACACAGCATTATCTAGCCCCATGGTAAGCAGAGCTTGTGTTATGGGTACTAGATAACTGATATACATAATAGAATACATTACATAGATAGTTATTTTTTATTATACATAGAAAACAACCAGAACACCCGGAACAAGTATCTGCAGATCATACACACAATTGTTCCGGGGCGGGAATCGAACCCGCAACCTCCTCCGCAGGCGGACCTTCGCCTACCGCGCCACATCGGTCGTCAAACTGGCAGTACTAATGAAATGACACACATTTGTATCTCTTGTACTACCAGTAGTACTATTGACCTTATGCGGCATTGATAGTACAACTGAACATTCATCATGACAATTGATCCCCTTTATTCATAATTCTAAAGTGGCCCCTTGTAATGTTAATAATTTGAAGTACCTTTTGGACGATGAAAATGTACGGCCATTTGTTATGGTTATGTTGGCTGAAATTCCGATAAGAGGACATTATCATTGCTAACGTATTTGATGGACTTACCTCCAAAGCCATGAAAAATCCCAAAATTCCATGGATAATAGATAATATATACTTTACTGAGTAATGAAAATAGTCATATTGTGACATTATACCATTATCATATGTATCCTAAAACAAAAATGCAATAAATTGATTATTTTGAAAAAACAAAAACCGACTTTAAATTTCATAGTATTTTCATGGTTATTTAGTTAGACCATAACTGACGAAGAAATCGACAAACTTGCATAAAAAAACATACATTCAGCCGAACATAAGACCGAATTTTTTGAAAGTCGCGTTACATTACATATTATTGCTTTTGCTGTCGAAATCAGCTGTCAAGTCGAGTATTTCTTCTCGAAGTATTTCGAGCTACTTTCAGCTATATAATAAATAAATAAAATTACATTCCTTTATTAATTAATTCTATAAATATGAAGGAAGATGCATTGTGTACCCACTACTAGTTACTAGTAGTTACTACACCTTAAATAATAACCTGTATGCATAAAATCACAATAAATGCAATGAATATTCATTGATATACATATACATATATATATATGTTTAATTCAACCGATGTTGCTCATGATGACATTCCACATGTGAGCAAAACCCGATGTTGCTCATCAACAACATCGGGTTTTGCTCACATGTGGAGTAAAGGATATTATTCAACTTGTAAGAAGTAATATAAATTCAGAACGTGGTGCGATCGGTCGAGCTCTTTTAGAAATTACGAAATGTTTTATTGTTAGTACGTAAATCATTTAGTCGAGGTGCGAAGTTGTATGTTAAACTCGTGAGCAAACGTGTTTTGTTTCGTGCCTTTTAAATCCTTCGCTAACTCAGCAGACTACTTTAAAGCCACTCGCTACGCTCGTGACTCTAGTCTAGACTTCTTCGCGAGCTCGCATGTTCAACAAAAAATATTTTTGCTCACATGCTGAACAAATAACTATTAATCTCCTATATCGGTAAAAATGGAGAAAAACAACGCGTGCGAAGCCTTGTACAGAACTAGTATAAGATTAGTGGTAATGTTCGTAGCAAAAGACAAAAAATGAGGGTAGATCGGTATATCTGCCCATAAAAACTTACTCGCAGTGCCTTCAGTTATTCCGTGATTATGGCGCATGAAACTGTCCGAAATATTGGATAATACAAAAATCTAATCATGGTAAATAACCCGTTTTAAATGACTTAAGTGTTAATAACCATGATAGTTTCAAAAGTAATATAGTATAACATAAATAAGCAAGCACATTTTTTTAAAAACTTACATTATCCAGCTTTTTCCCTAGACCCATAGTCTTCCGTAGTGCACTTTCCGCTACTACGCAGTAGCTTGTATTTACGATTAACAACAGGAACTGCATAGTAGCAAACTAAAACAAAGAGTAAGTATATCAAAAAATATAAGAAAAAATATATAAGGATAAAAAATATAAGGTATCTAATTGGGAATTTGGTTAGTAGATGTAAGTGAAATAATAAATATATTATGCTGGACAACTAACACAGCAATGTCTAGCCCTAAGCTAAGCAGAGCTTGTGTTATGGGTACTAGATAACTGATATTTAAACATAGCTGATTATTTTTAATTAAACAAAGAAAACATCCAGCATGCGATACCGGGAACCAAATATCTTCACCTTTGTCTCGAGGCGGGAATCGAACCTCCCGTGTTGCGGGCGGACCTTCAACCGCTTCGCCATAAATTGTGTTGAATGTCAAAGTTATTAATTTTTACATGCAATAAAAATCTATCAGAATATTTTTTCAAGTAAAGAAAAATGAAATGAAATGAAAATATATTTATTCTGATAGAGCAAAAAAACTTAATTATCTAACTGTACTAAAGGAATACAGCACACGACTTAAAAAGACTTAAAGTATATAATTGATAATATGCATTGATTTATATAAATATATTTAATTATTAATAGACATATCTAAATTAATTTAGTGTAGATCAAGCCGTGTGTGATGGTCAGTGCCGTGTTGCTGCGCTATCAGAACAGGTTCATGCTCAGCTGAATGTTGCGAGGGCGCCGGGTCCTACACAACGCTGATTTTCAGCATGTACCTTTGTGATGATGACGTACGAGACTTTAAAAGCTAGAATTTAAAAAGTGAAGGCAACTTGTCTATAAAAGGTAATATAGATTAAAAACTAAAAGAGTACACGTAATTTTAACCTAAAAGAAAGAAAAATGTATAAAAACAATAACAGTTCGACACATTCATAGAAAAATCAAAACTCAGCAGAGACATCAAGACTACAAAAAACACTCAAGGTAATTTAAAAAATCGACGGGTTTAATTTAATTTCAATGAATAGGGATAATCAGTTACAGAGCAAACTCTACCTACCTACTACAGCTGTAACGCGCTATGTGTTTTTCCGATAACGCTATATCACGTGTCCTTCTCTCATCCGAGTTCCTACGCCACTAAGCCTGCAGTGTGTGATGGGTGATTTTGTGTGTGAGTTAATCAGTGTATAGTAGATATGAGTGTATCAGGGTGTGTATGGGAGGGTATGTGTGTATTGTATGTGAATAAATCAGTGTGTTAGTGTTCTGTCAAGGACACCAGTTTCTGTAGAAGCTGAGCAATAGCAGACACTTTTTAATTTATATAATATACATTTTCCAAAAAAGAATAAATTGATTAGAAGGAATAATAGAAAGACACTTAATTGGATTACAAAAGGAGTAAAAATCTCAAGTAAACTGAAAAGATTCCTAGTAACCAATGTTAAAAATAATAATCTAAATACAGTACTATTCAACTATAAACAAAATTATATTAAAATATTCAAAAGAGTTATCAGAAAGGCTAAACAATTATCAGTACAAGAAGAAGTTATGAATGCAAAAGATTCGATTAAAGCAATTTGGAAAATAGTAAATAAGCATAGAAACGTTAATGACAAAACTAGTGATAATGACTTAATTAAACTAAAAATAGATGACAAAGTAATTCATAGGCCACAGGAAGTTGCGAACACTTTCATGGAAAAATTTGACCAAAAAAACATTCTAGACGATAACGTTGAAGCGAGTGAATCCGCTATAACAGTTCTTACTGAAAACACTGCTTGTATAGAGTCGGATATGATATTTGAAACAGTTACCAGTAAGGAAATCTGCAAAATAGTTCAAGCTATGCCTAGAAAAAGCTCATATGGTCATGATGAAATCCCTATAACACTAATAAAGGATAACATTGATATACTGTCAGACCCTCTGTCATATTTCTACAACTTATGCATTAAGGAAGATCTATTTCCAGAACAGCTTAAGATTGCTAAAATAATTCCAATCTATAAGGGAAAAGGCTCTAAAACAGATCCTAAAAATTACCGGCCGATTTCGCTTCTGCCAATATTATCAAAAATTTTTGAAAAAATTATTAAAATAAGACTATACAGACATTTACTCACAAATAATATAATTAATTTAAGACAATTCGGCTATCAACATGGAGTTAGTACAAACGATGCGATAAACAGACTGCTGGATGATGCTATAGAAATGCTAAACAAAAGACAGAGAGTAGGTGGTCTGTTCCTAGATCTAAGCTGCGCCTTCGATACAGTTGACCACAATATTTTACTCAACAAACTGGAGCATTATGGAATAAGGGGGAAACAGCTTAACTTATTCAATTCATATCTCAGTAATAGACAACAATATGTAGAGTTAAGGGCAACTGACAGTGATAGAGAGGTTATGTATACTTCAGCTTTGACAAAGATTAAGAGGGGAGTCCCACAGGGATCGATACTGGGACCTATTTTATATATTATATTCACTAATGATCTCATAAACTTCATGAATAATTATCTGGCTGATATCCGTTTGGTCGTCTTTGCGGACGACACAAATGCGATTGTGTCAGCGGAATCTGCTTCTGTACTTGCCGTGAAGCTGAACAATGTACTAGCTGGGTTTAATACGTGGTTTAAGATTAATAATTTGATTATGAATATGACGAAGACCAAGCTAATGTTATTTAAGACTACTTCTAAAAATAATGAAAAGCTCTTTGTAAATTGTAATGACATAATAATTGAATCAGTTGACATAGTAAAATTTTTAGGTATTAATATTGACATGTTACTCAATTGGAAATCTGAATTAAAATCTATAGATAATTATATAAGCTCTTCATGCTATGCATTAAGAAGTCTTAGAGATGAAGTGACGCTAAAACAGTTAAAGATGGTATACTTTGCACTAGTTGAGTCCAAGCTTCGTTACAGCATATTATTTTGGGGAAATAGCTATAACTACAATATTAATTCAGCATTTGTGATGCAAAAGAGAGCGATTAGGACGATGATACGTATACCTCAAACCGAATCATGTAGGGATCATTTTATTAGTTTGCGCATACTCACTGTGCCTTGCTTATATCTTTTAATTCTACTAACATTCCTTTTAAAACATTTAAATTCATTTGAATCTCCCGAGTCGAGGGCTTTTAGAGAAACCACTAGAAGAAAAGATTTAGTAAAGGAATTTACACCAAAGCTCAACATATCAGAGCATAGTGTGCGGCACCAGGCTGTAACATTATACAATAAATTGCCTATTTCCTTTAAAAGCATATATAATGTAAATAAATTTAAGAATAAACTAAAAGAATACTTATTAAAGAAGTGCTACTATTCTTTGGAGGAGTTCTGTGCCGACAAATTTAAGTCTGAGAATCTGTGATAAATAATTTAACATTAACATAGTATAAAGAAGAAATAATTTAATGAATATTTTTGACATTTTTATTATAATTATTTTACATTTTTATTCTTATTTGACATTGTTTACTTGTATTTTTTTTGTATACTCATCTTTTAACTGTCTATATTTATAAGCCTATGTACAATTTCCGACACAATTTAAATTGTTTGTGAAATAAATAAATAAAAAATAAAATAAATAATAAAAACTTTGAGTGTGTATATGGTTGCCCCGCCTCACTGCAATCTACTTTGAAGTTCCAAGAGCAAAATAAAATCTTCAAAACAAAAAAAAAATACCGCAAATAGAACAAAACAGTATACTTGAATTTGAAATTTGTCATAGTGTATAAGTAGGTACTAATCAAGTCCTTTCATTTGATACCCATATTGTGAAAAAATGTGTAATCCTCTACTATCCTGAAACGTTTTTCATCAAGTCCTTTCATTTGATATACATATTGTGAAAAAATATGTAATCCGCTATCATCCTCGAGCGTTTTTCATCAAACATAGTTAAGAAAACCGACAGATTCAATATACAAACAAAAAACAAAATCAAAATTATACATTCGTTGGGATCCAAACAGACACGTTATATATGTATATATATTATATATAACACACCGTAGTATTTGCGTCGTGGGTTAAAAATAGAATTTGCTCTCGAGATACATTTGGCGTAAAAGGCAGACTCACCGCAATAATAAAATTTTGTTTTTTGAGAATTATTCCATAGACACCCAAAAATGCGCCCAAAGCCATAAAGTAGCTAAGACCGATCACCATGTCACTAAGGGGTTCCATTCCAATTATTATTCTTATCAACAAAAACATTTTAAAAAGTAGTAGCCCAATAGCCTGAAACAAATAACGTATCCTCATATCACTCCGCGCCATGATAATTTTGGCGGAAATGTAATGTAAAAAATCATATTTCATCAAAAAATAATAATACCTTCATGTATTTTTTTTAATTGAGTGCAAGAATGTATTTCATTTTTTATTATTATGTATCTCATTTAATTACCATGATCTCGGGCCATAAAGTGACCCGGTTCTTTGGAAGGCTTGCGAGGGGCCGAAGCCAACAGCACAGAGGCCCTTTGAGAGAGTTAATCTAAAGGCGATGGCTACACATTATTATTATTATTTCTAGATTCTGGTGGGGTATCCCAAATTGAATAAATTAAGAAATAAAAAAGTCACTTACCACTGTAAAATAACTTATACAACCAATAAATATTACCACAAAATGATGAACCTCCATAATTAATGTCGATCGATCTGAGATCCAAGGATTGTGTGGACAAGTTGTTATATACCTGTTCACAATCTATGACGCAAAGGGAATTCAAGCCGTTTTAATATATGTCCAGGAAACTTCCCATAAATCTATCAAATAGCGATAAGGGTTTGAACATTTACTCAAAATATGAATATGACTGACCACCTGCCCGATGGTCAGACGACATTGTGGGGGCTGTTGGGAAGCAGTGGTCCCGACTGGCACAGGACCGCCAGGGGTGGCGAGATAAGGAAGAGGCCTATATTCAGCAGTGGGTGTTTTCGGCTGATTAGATAGATAGATGAATTACTGAATTACTTAAAACCCTTATCGCTTTTAGTTGTGTAATAGTCACCACGCTCTGGGAGGTGGATTGGTGAACGTTAAAAATGGATTGAAGGAAGCTGTGTAATTTACCGATGATAATACATTTAAGCATGGATGCAACAGTCTGCAGTTAGCTGAATTGTTTCAATTGTAAATTATAATAATTAAATAATGCAGGACAATCCACACATCATCATCTAGCCCCAATAATAGATAAGCAGAGCTTGTGTTATGGGTACAGATGACTGATATACTTAGATTACATATGTAGAGTATGTAGATAGATATTTTTTATTATACATAGATACCAATATCTATAATAGGAACAATTATCTGCAGATCGTACACACAATTGTCCCGAGGAAAAGAATCGAACCCGCAACCTCCTGCTTTGCAGGCGGACTTTCGTCCACCGCCAGAGGTCTTCAATTGTAAATTCTATGCATTTGTTTCTATTATTTGATCGTAACTTTCATATTTAAAAGAGTCTGGTACTTCCCACTTGAAGATATATAAAAAAAAGGTTGTGACGCAATAATAACAACATGTTGGATGGAATGTTTCAATAAACAGGTAATTAGGTACTTATCTAAATTTAGAAATTAGTGATAGTATCAATAATGAATATTAATTTCCTGTTTGTATAAGTCATGTTGTTATTTTGTCATTATGCCATATATATCATCATATCATATTATATCATCATCATCAAACTATATTAGTCAACTGCTGGACAATGGACATATGCCTCCCCTAACGAGTGCCATACCATAGTACCCTGTCTTCAGCTTGACGTATCCAGCATCTCATTGCAGTCTTTCACAGGTCGTCTTCCCAACTGACGACCGATGTAGCGCGGTGGACGAAGGTCCGCCTGCGACGCAGGAGGTTGCGGGTCCGATTCCCGCCTCGGAACAATTGTGTGTACGATCTGCAGATATTTGTTCCGGGTGTTCTGGTTGTTTTTCTATGTATAATAAAAAATATCTATCTATGTATGTAATTTATTGTATTATGTATATCAGTTATCTAGTACCCATAACACAAGCTCTGCTTACCATGGGGCTAGATAATGCTGTGTGAATTGTCCAGCATTATTTATTTTATTTTATTTATTTTAACTGGCCGGGGGCGTCCTACACTAGGTATGTTTGCCAAGTCGCGGTCTCCACTCAAGAACACGTTTACTGTAGTCGGTTCTTCGCGATATATGGTCGGCCCATAGAATTAGCAAGCTGAAGATGCAAAGGCCGGCCAAATGAATCATCTATAATTAATTTAATATGATGATTTTCGTGTATGTTTCCTATCTTTCAGAGAGAGCCCGAGCATAGCTCTTTCCATAGAGCGTATTACATATGTCCAGAAGTGTAATGAATAGGCTCCGAAAATACTGGACTGATTTGAAAAATTCTTTCACCGTTTGGAAGCTACACTATCCGCGGTGAACATAGGCTATATTATATTTTCAAAAAAGTTAGGGATCCGTACTAAAACCTTGCGAAGCCGGGAAGGTCCGCTAGTCTTCCAATAAATGAACTGAAATGGGTCAGAATGATGTCACCCAGGCCACTACTAAACAATAATGCCATATCAGGCACTCATGCGCTGATCTTTACGCTTATTACATTAACTTTCACTTCCATCAGAAGCATTATGCATGGCTTTTACGATAAAGTAAGGCTGCGTACTTACTGTTCACATTCTTATTTTATTTCATTTGGGAAATAAACAGTACATAAAACGTAATACTACGAAACTTAAGATATACAAAAACCAAAAAAAAATCCTCTATTATGTAACATAAATAAAGTTAAAAAATAGCAATAGAAAAATAATCTAAATATGTTGACGATGGACGAAATAATGCCTTCGTCCATGATGTTGACAATACATTCTTTGAAAGGTAGATAAGTTATCTCCCTTTACTTGCTAGCGTGGTGTAATGGCCCTTAGTCTTTCCGCAGTCGATCTTGGTCTACATTTACACATAATTATTTTCTCGACACGACGACCTCTGTTGCGCGGTGGGTGTGTTGCCGCCTGCGACGCACAAGGCCGCGGGTTCGATTCCTGCCTCGGGACAAATGTGTGTACGATCGACAGATATTTGTTTCGGGTGTTTTAAACTAAATAAATAAATAAACGAAGATCTATTCACGATTAAAAAATATATGCTGAACGACGGAGTATAGGTGCAGTGTGTACTTAGCCCTAATCTTCAGATCAAAGAAAGTAAAAACCCATGCCCAGAAGCAGGCCATTAACCATTAGTGCTGATTATATTAAGTACTGTGAAATTAAAAATTATTTCCTCTTTGTTCTTTTCTGAAGTAGGGCAGTAAATGGATCTGGTTGATGACAACAGTTTGATACCTACCTGCTTAATACTTTCTTGGTTAGGTAAGGTCTAGGTAAGATATTTATTTACTTATCAAAAGTTAATAAATTTTCCCTTCCATATTCCGGTTGTTGCGGTTTTTCTGGTTCGCACACTGAACTAGGTAAATTGAAATGAAATGGCATGAAATGAATGTTTATTTCTTTAGGCTTACAAATAAGCACTTAGACAAGTCATATTTTATACTATTCATTATTATATTGATGTTCACTTCAATTTTTTGTCCACCAGTGGAAGAAGTGAGAAGAAACCACTGGTATGTTCATAACTTATGTGTCTAGTACATATGATTTGCTTATCTATTTTGCAGGCAATGGCATAAGAAAAGACAATAGCGTACCTACGGTCTATATTGTCTATTCATAAGGTAATTATAATTAAGGTATTCCAAGGCCGGTGGTCGTACATGGTCACCTTCTCGAAATCGTTTCCGAATACACATACCTCGGGCAGATTCTGCAGTTAGGTACAAACAATTTCGAGAAGGAGGCCAAAAGGAGGATCCAGCTGGGCTGGGCAGCGTTTGGGAAACTACGTCAAGTCTTCTCTTCATCCATACCGCAATGCTTGAAAACGAAAGTTTTCAACCAGTGCGTCCTGCCCGTTATGACCTACGGAGCTGAGACGTGGACACTTACGATAGGGCTGGTCCACCAGTTCAAAGTCGCTCAGCGAGCTATGGAAAGAGCTATGCTCGGAGTATCTCTGAAGGATAGGATTCGCAACGAATACATCCGACAGAGAACTAAAGTTATCGACATAGCTCTGAGAATTAGCAAGCTGAAGTGGCAGTGGGTCGGCCATATCTCGCGAAGAACCGACGGCCGCTGGGGCAAACGTGTTCTTGAGTGGAGACCACGACTCGGTAAACGTAGTGTAGGACGCCCTCCGACCAGGTGGGATGACGACCTGCGAAAGACTGCAGGTAAATGCTGGATGCGTCAAGCCGAAGACAGGGCGCTATGGCGCTCATTGGGGGAGGCCTATGTCCAGCAGTGGACTAATATAGGCTGATGATGATGATGATAAGGTAATGGTAAATATTAGGTACCATATTATATCTGAAATTATCAGCAAGGTAATAGCCAAAATGTATCGAATTTTAGAATACCTTGTGTGAAACCATATTTATGAACCCTCGAGCACTTGTCATCAGAAGATGAATCATCAGCATCCATTTGTTTTCATTGCAATATTATTTCAGCCCAGAGTGATTGTAGTCATAAGTACTAATGAATAGAATAGAATAGAAAATGTTTATTTGTGTTTCAAATAAAATAATACAACTTAAGAATTAATAATAATAAAGATAACTAGTCACCGGCCGCTTGAGCCTAGCTTCGCGGTCGGTGATCTACCGTTTTGATATATTTTTTATTGTAGAATAGTTTTATAATATTTTATTGTATTTTCTATGGTAAAAAATGTATTTTATACGAGAATTTAAATAAATGAGTATAATAAAGATAACAAATTAGGAACGAATAAAATAATGAAAACACGAGAACACAGAAAGGCTACCGGCTCAGCATTAAATGCTACATTGACATAAGCCAATGCAGCGCTGGTTTTCAGCGGGTGCTGAGTGCAGCACACAACACAACACGCAAATCACAAATTAAAACACTAATAACAACGATATATAACAAAATATTCCATCCTTAATGAAGACTACAATCAAGTGGCTACCTGTGGGTGGCTTAAAAACCTTCGTTTAGATCAATTATCTGGACTTCATAATTTATGTACATAATAGTCACTGAGCCTTTACCTTAGATTAGAATTTTGAAATCTCTAACTCCCATAGAAGCAAAACCAATTAATTACCATCAGCCATTGAAGGATTTCACAACTCACCTTGTTTTTAGACAATAGAGGGCGCTATTGTTAAAATAGCATTGTTATACGGGTCATTACGTTAAATCGTGCATTTGTACTGTAAATAAATTCTTAATTATTTTGAGCTGTGATTACTTGTAATAGAGATCATAATCTGGTGTCTGAATGGCACTCTTAAATTTCATGTTTCGTTTAAACTTTAAACAATAGGGCCGAGCTAGTACCGATATCTCTATGGCAAGTTAAGATTAGGGTAATTGGTGTCAGACCCAACACCCATTATGCGGGTCAAGTTCTACTGATTTGAGATTGTCTTAACAATTCAAGAGCGTCTGTATATCGTTTTAAGGTTCATTTCACATAGGAACCGTTTCCTGAAGGATTAAGAAGATGTCCATCCTGAAATTTTCGTTTAAGTTTATGTAATATATAAATAAAAACTGGGATTTCTAGTGGTCTAATTATATTAGACTGTCATCATCATCATCATCATCAGCCTATAATAGTCCACTGCTGGACATAGGCCTCCCCCAATCAGCGCCATAACACCCTGTCTTCAGCTTGATGCATCCAGCATCTCCTGCAGTCTTTCGCAGGTCGTCATCCCACCTGGTCGGACGGCGTCTTACACTACGTTTACCGAGTCGTGGTCTCCACTCAAGAACACGTTTGCCCCAGCGGCCGTCGGTTCTTCGCGAGATATGGCCGGCCCACTGCCACTTTAGCTTGCTAATTCTTAGAGCTACGAGTATGTCGATAACTTTGGTTCTCTGTCGGATATATTCGTTACGAATCATTAGACTGTGATTAGTTGTAATAGAGATTTTAATCTAATGCCTGAATGGAACACTTAAGTGTAATGTTTCTTATGTTAAACAATGGTGTAGGCAGGGCTAGCTCCAATCTTTCTATGGAAAGATAAGATTAAGGTGATTGGTGTCAGACTCAACACCCATGAAGCAGGTCAAGTTCTTCTGATTTGAGATCTTAATTCAAGAGCATTGGTTTTTCATTTTAAGAATACAATCATATCAAACTTTCCTACCTTGTGCTTTTTTCTCTGCACACCTCCCAATCTGTATTTTTCTTTAATTTCTTCTCTATTATTTAAAATGGTACGTAACGTAGAAACTGGTAAGTGAAGCTCAGAAGCTAACTGAGTTTGATTTGTTGTTTGTGATTTTTTATCGAAAACCTTCAATATCTCAATTTTTTCTAAGGCTCGGACTCGGGCATATTAAACGGGATGACGAATCGTATTAAGCGTGAAGAAATTAATGTACGAAAATATATCTCAAGTTGCAGGGACTGGCGTAAAGAGGCGTATTATGCGGGAAATAGTATTAAGCGTGATCGTCTTAACACTTTGAGTGCTGAAAACGCACCGTATGAGTTTTCTACAAGTGACTAATATGCGTAAATCCACACTAGCGCAGCGGCTGAGAAAATACAGATCTTTGTGACTCAGCAGAGCTGTAATATTTTTCTAACGAAACGCATGTGCGGCGCAACACAACCGCTGTGTAGAGCGGCAGCACGAATTTTTTAGGTAAAAAAAAAGGTCGCGGTCGTCGAAAAAAAACCGCAGTCAAAGTGTTAAACGCGTTCTACTGTATATGTAATACATTTCACATAGGATTATATAGAATATAACATAGAAGCTATCCATTCTGAAATTTAAATTTAAGTTAGTGAAATCCATTTTTAGCCTACGACAAACAAAAGTTAATGATGTTGCTATTGTATGGAGAATGATCCCAATGACATAGATATAGACATATATTTGCCACTACCTACATGTACACAAGGTATAAAATTGTTATTCCCGAGGGATAACTATTTGTCCCGAATACCTTAAAAAAACTGAAAAAATACTAGGGATCTAATCCCTTAGTATTTTTTCAGTATATTAAGTTGGTTTCTTAAGTCAGTTTATTGTTTAACACGTTGTGTGCTGAAAACGCACGGTATGAGTTTTCTACAAGTAAATAAATAAATAATAAATAAATAATGCTGGACAATTCACACATCATTATCTAGCCCCATGGTAAGCAGAGCTTGTGTTATGGGTACTAGATAACTGATATACATAATACAATACATTACATAGATAGATATTTTTTATTATACATAGAAAACGACCAGAACACCCGGAACAAATATCTGCAGATCGTACACACATTCGTTCTGAGGCGGGAATCGAACCCGCAACCTCCTGCGTCGCAGGCGGACCTTCGCCCACCGCGCCACATTTGTCGTCAAGTGACTAATATGCGTAAATCCACACTAGCGCAGCGGCTGAGAAAATACAGATCTGTGTGACTCAGCACAGCCGTAATATTTTCCGAACGAAACGCATGTGCGGCGCAACACAACCGCTGTGTAGAGTGGCAGCACGAATTTTTTAGGTAAAAAAAGATCGCAGTCGTCGAAAAAAAACCGCAGTCAAAGTGTTAACCTAATGAATAAGCTATTTTTCTTGTTGCGCGTGCAATGCCCTAGTTTTGAACGCGGTCATATCATGAAGCTAACGTTAAAACATAGGTAGGTAGAATACCTAATATTGATTGCAATCAATGAACCGTAGAGGCTGTCTAGTTTACACATTGATACGATCGGTATCGTTTGCTACTGTTTACCGGTTACGTACTTGCACAACACCGTATTTCGGTAAAAACTATATTTTAAATAAATAAATAAAATAAATAATGCTGGACAATCCACACAGCATCATCTAGCCCCAAGCTAATGTAATTATAAATAAATACATTACATAGATAGGTATTTTTTTATTATACATAGAAAACGACCAGAACACCCGGAACAAATATCTGCAGATCGTACACACAATTGTTCCGAGGCGGGAATCGAACGCGCAACCTCCTGGTCGCAGGCGGACATTCGTCCACCGCGCCACATCGGTCGTCAAATTTTAGGTGCCCGTTTTATATTGAGGCCGATTAGCAATTGAGTTTTTCCGAAGGCTCAATGTAGGTTGAGTGACATACTATATCGACATTTACATTTTTTACATTTTTAGGCTGCTTTTTAGGCGTCCCCGGCCAAAAGGTACACACTCCGCTATTTCGGGGCTTATTCCACTAATCCCCGTTGAGAATCCCCGTCAACTTGTTTTATTTTACAGCTCTGTGAACAACAATGTTTTTTTTATAACTCTGTGATTTTATTGAAGATACTTAAAAAAAGAAATATAAAAAAAATCGGATTTATAGATATTAAAAAGTTTAATGAATCGTTGTCTAGGCAATTTAATATGATTATAAAAATAATCAATAAGCGAGTCCTTACCTTATAAATAAATAAAAACATGATTCTTATACTTACTTACATTTTGTTCATTATTCCCCGTTGAAGCCGATGCGAGCTCGTAACGGGGATTAGTGAACTAAAAAGTTCATCATTCCCCGTTGCGTCAAAAATAAATAGGAAAAAATAATGTTTAGGCCACGCCATCAACCCGTTTCGGCAGCGTTGCATTACCCTGCTGGCTGCACTTCTCGGTTCATAACTGTTGAGGTCAGAGGTGAAGCGTGTCGTAACATTAACTTGAACTTTACTAAGTTCCTACCAAGTTTATGCACGTTGGATACTTACAATACCGTTGGGAGAATAAAAGCTTCTAGGTACTTACTGTTACTAAACAAAGGCAGGTAGTTAGGTACTGTATGATTTTAAACACTGGCGTCGAAGGCGCTTATCGCAGCGTGTTCGCGGCGTGATCAATGCGTCGTCGTCGTCGTCGTCTTGGCGTAGGTAATCGCTACGCAATAGGGTTGCTTCGATTTTTTTTTACATATTATGTAGATTCCGTAGTCACAGCACTCATGAACCACCCATGAATTGTCGTCCGTGACTTCAACTAGTAATTAAGGTCTTTGGCTGAAAAACAGCGCTGAATAAAATAATGTTCAGCACACGCTGAGCCAACCCCTATTTCAGCGCAGGGTCATGGAGGTAGTCTTATTTTAGTCCTAATATCACCTATTTGTGTCGTTTACCCCCATGATAAACTTCTTTGTTTGTTTACTTCTATGCCTGTATTTTGTACCTGTGTCTAAATAAATGATTTTTCTATTCTATTCTTCTTCTATTCCATGAGGACAAAGAAAAAACAGCCTCAAACGCCTGCCCTCCACTTTCAACTTGACGTTTAGTTCAGGGACACCCTGTTTATTCATAAAACTATATGTGTATAAGTCATTGAACTGCTTCGTTATTTTGACACGTTTGTATCACCATTGAATGTTATGGATAAAGTGTCGAACAGGTTCGATATAAATGACTTATTGCAATTGAATGATTATGGCCTGGTATGTCGCAGCCCCCGCGGCGTGCCACGGTAGTTGCCAAAGCAGTCGCTGTCACGTGCTTTCATAATGGATTATTGGATTATTCTACAAGCACTGATAAACAGCAGATTTCATTTCAGCTTTACCACTTTGGGTTATGGTATAAAATGCTTTGTTCTGAAGTGTCGGAGAGTGTCGCTCATGTCATGTTGACGTCTTATCTCGTGACCTCTGCGTGGCCTTGAGCTGCTGGCTACAGTCATGACCTGGCTTGGCGTTGAACTAGATTACAAGCCAGCGATGTGGAGTAACATCATCAACATTTTGTAGGTACTGTTAGTCGCCGAGAAGCGGAATATAATTGACTAGCGAACCTTCCCGGCTTCGCACGGTTTTAGTACGGATCCCTAACTTTTTTGAAAATATAATATGGCCTATTTTCACCAAGGATAGTGTAGCTTTCCAACGGTGAAAGAATTTTTCAAATCGGTCCAGTAGTTTCGGAGCCTATTCATTACAAACAAACAAAAAATCAAACCTTGCCTCTTTATAATATTATTGTTGTCAAAAGAGCGTTGCTAGGCAACCACGTTTATTTAGAAGAAATGGCGTATTGATATGCAAGAGGCGTACAACCTAACAAAAGAGTTTCCATACAGTAAATTGTTATCAAACCTTTGTTGTCAAAAGAGCGTTGCTAGGCAACCACGTTTATTTAGAAAAAATGGCGTATTGATATGCAAGGAATTTTATAGGTACATTTTTCACACCTTGGGTTACATTATTGGAGTTCTAGTAAGGATCTCTTACTTTTTTGAAAATATAATATAGCCTTGTCCACCACGGATATTTAGGCTTCCTAACGGTGATAGAATTTTTCAAATCGGTCCAGTAGTTTCGGAGCCTATTTGTTACAAACAAACAAACATACAAACAAACAAAAAATCAAACCATTCCTCTTTATAATATTATTATTAGTATTAGTATAGATAGTATAGACGAACTCTGTGGCGCGGTGGACAAAGACCCGCCTGCGACGCAGGAGCTTGCAGGTTCGATTCCCGCTTCGGGACAATTGTGTGTACGATCTACAGATATTTATTCCGGGTGTTCTGGTCTACATTAGAACGTATTATGTTAAAATAAGGCTGCCTACGGATGTGGTCGTGTCTGCAGGCATGCTCTGTCATCACGCTATTATGTCTTAATGAAGGAGGTAGCCTGCCCACCCGACTGGAACGCAATTTTGAAACAGCCAGCCGTTGTTCTGGGTGTCTTGAAGATATCGCGGTGTTAAACGAAATTGATGTTCATTTAAAAATAGACATAGCACAAAACAAACGTCATTTATAATTAACTGGCGGCCCGTCCCGGCTCCGCCCGAGAATGCGGTGAAAAAATGTTTTGGCTATATTTTGTATATTTTAGGATACACCGTACCATCCATCAATCTAAAATTCTAAACATCTTTTCATCATCATCATCATCAGCCTATATCAGTCCACTGCTGGACATATGCCTCCCCCAATGAGCGCCATAGCGCCCTGTCTTCAGCTTGCCGCATCCAGCATCTACCTGCAGTCTTTCGCAAGTCGTCATCCCACCTGGTCGGAGGGCGTCCTACACTACGTTTACCGAGTCGCGGTAAACATGTTTTGCATACATAATATTAGTTTTATGGGTATAAAAGAGTCATGCCCAATAGTTCCTAGAGTTTATGCAATACCTATATTGCATAAACTTTAATTTATTATAATTTACAAAAAACATATTTAAGTGCCAATTATACCAAAATTAAAATAAGAAAAGCCTAGTGTTTCACTCTCTACACATTTAGTTTACGATTTGAAAATGAGGTGCGAAATATTAGATAACTCTAAGGCAGTTAATTGAATTCGATACATTTAGCTTTTCATACTTTTTAATTGGCTTTTTACTTTAACTGGCTTCTGAAGCGCTATTATAAATCTTCCGTCAGTTATCGCATCGCACTGTTGTTCTGTTGTTGATATGTATTTATTTATATATTATTTAAAGTAGCTGCACCTCGCGGAGTTGCGCGCGTGGAAATCTATGAGTCAAATCATTTATTTTGACGACCGATGTGGCGCCGTGGGTGAAGGTCCGCCTGCGACGCAGGAGGTTGCGGGTTCGATTCCCGCCTCGGAACCATTGTGTGTACGATCTGCAGATATTTGTTCCGGGTGTTCTGGTTGTTTTCTATGTATAATAAAAAATATCTATATATGTAATGTTTTGTGTATATCAGTTATCTAGTACCCATAACACAAGCTCTGCTTACATGGGGCTAGATAATGCTGTGTGAATTGTCCAGCATTATTATTTATTATTATTTATAAACCTTCCTCTTGAATCATTCTATCTATTAAAAAAACCGCATCAAGATCCGTTGCGTAGTTTTAAAGATCTAAGCATACATAGGGACAGACAGACAGCGACTTTGTTTTATATTATGTAGTGATATAAATACAGCTAGTTAGATACCCTGGCGCCTTCTTATCTTGCAGGAGTAAGGGCCAGCTTTGCAGCAAGATCAGGGGAGTCTCTCAATCGGCAAAAATACGCTAATCTTGGCCGAGGTTACTTAATTGAGCCTTTTGGGCCGTGGAAACTCGTCCCTATTTAATAAATAAATAAATTAAAAAAATACTGAAAATCCACAAAGCATCATCTAGCCCCAAGTAAAGCAGAGCTTGTGTATGGGTACGATCACAATACATTTCATAGATAGCTATTTTTTATTATACATAGATAACGGCCAGAACACCCGGAACAAATATCTGCAGATCGTACACACAATTGTCCAGAGGCGGGAATCGAACCTGCATCCTCCTGCGTCGCAGGCGGTCCATCGCCCACCGCGCCACAGAGGTCGTCAATTTATTATAAGTCGAAATACCTCCTCGGATTAAAAACTTGATAACTTGCGTATTACTAAGAAACTAGCCACCTTGTTAATTAGGAAATATGCTAAGTTGATACGGGGCATTTTAGATATTTGCTCTATGTAGATGCCTGTGTATACAGCGCCTATAAAAATAGTGGAAATAATGTCCACTTCTAATGAACAAGCATTTGAACCATGTATTTAATTCTTAGCAATGCAGTAATAACTGCTATTTGAAACTAAA
The DNA here is from genome assembly GCA_943735965.1 of Eupithecia abbreviata. Taxonomy (NCBI): domain Eukaryota; kingdom Metazoa; phylum Arthropoda; class Insecta; order Lepidoptera; family Geometridae; genus Eupithecia; species Eupithecia abbreviata. Next base: position 10,253,655 of record OX030978.1, read on the forward strand.
GGAACAAGATATTTGTAAATACATTCATTAGACACAGGAGCGGATTAAGTACTACCTAAAATATCTGCTTGTAATAACTGCTATTTGAAACTAAAGGAACAAGATATTTGTAAATACATTCATTAGACACAGGAGCGGATTAAGTACTACCTAAAATATCTGCTTGATGATAATTGTTGCGTTCTATAAAACATTATACCTAATCTCTCTTAAAAAATACGATTTGACGACCGATGTGGCGCGTCGGGTGAAGTGAAGGTCCACCTGCGACGCGAGGTCCGATTCGAGCAGGGTTGGCATGATTAAAACAAGTTGTTTTAAAACACGTGTTTAAAACAATGTTTAAAACAGTTTGAAATAATACTATTAAGAAAAAAACGTATGTAAAGTGTTTTGTATTGATTAATAAATGAGTGTATAATAATTTTTAATAATTAGATTAGAGGTACTGAGATATGCAACAAAAGTAAATATTTATCGTTTTGTTAATTTTTACTAATGTGAATTAGGAAATAGTTTAGAAATGGATTATTTTATTATTCGCTTAATTGATTTGAAATTGATAAGTAAAAAAAAAACATAAAAAACAAAAAAAACACTTGTTTTAAACATTTTGAACTGTTTGTTTTATAAAATATAAAAAAAACTGTTTTTTTTCCAACCCTGGATTCGAGCCTTTGGACAAATACTAGTGCAACCTGCAAATAGTTGTCCCAAAAAAAATGTCTATGTATTAAATTATATCAGTAATCTCCCATACAAGCTCTATATTTTTTTTTATTGACTAGTATACATATTTTAAATAAATGTTAATATACAGTATAATTACAATCTAGCCATTGAATTGGCTAATGGGTAATTTAGTTTTAACTTATTTTTATATCAACATTATTACTAAGAACGTGTCCATTGGCACTTTTCTTAATGTCTCTATACTTAAGGTGAAGACACTTTGTTCATGTGTTCTTTAAAATAGCACTTCTGCACATACACTATTATTATCACTACACTACTCGTAAATCAAAGGGTTTTGTCCTTTTAAGCCTTCTCACTAAGTCCGTGATGTCGAGGAGCTGGTGATACAAGCTCTATATAACTTGGCTAGATGATGCTGTGTAGATTGTCCAACAGAATAGAACGCTAGAAGTTTATGGTTGGTTATTTATTTATCATTTGTTTTTTAGTTTATCATTTGTTTTTTAGTTCAGCAAACGCCACATCTACGTCCTTACTCCGGCCCTTAATCAACAAATCTGGGCTACCCAACTTCCTGCTTTGTACGCAATCGTCCCGGCACAAGGAGGAAATCAGCTCCAGTAATGACTGACCACAAAATCAGCGAGATTAATGAACTGGGTGGTTGCGATTTAAGTACCTTTGAGTTTCTATTGCTACGTAGATATGTGAGATTCGTTGGATTCATACGTAGAAATTATGAAATCATTACTCTAAAGACACGTTCATAGATCTTTAAAAATATAACACTAAGAGCTGGGAGGTCTACTTTAAAAAACTAACGAAGTTGACGGATGACGCCGATCGTACGAACCTTTCCTCGCACTGTCTTCGGGCGCATCACTAACTGACCCCTTTCGTTTCAGATATCTGTGAAATAAATATAGGAAACATTTTCAAAGTAAGGTCACCGAAAGAACGATCGGTCGTTATTCGTTATGTGCGATCCGACGTCATCCGTCAACTTCGTTCATTTTCGTTACTTACGTACCCACGAAAATTGAAGTTTCTGATTCGTTTTCGTGCTAATGCTGCAGGGGTAAGGGCCATCTCCGCAGCAATACCAGGGGAGTCTCTCAAACGGCAAAAATACGCTAATGTCTGAGGTTACTTAATTGAGCCGTTTGGGGTGGAAACCCTAGGTTCCTGTGGTCCTATGGCGCACGCAATACCTATACAAAGTTCTTACAAAACTTCTAATACCTATAGAGTCCATAGGTGATCGGAATGCTGGCGTTAATTTATTTTAACAAATAAAATATATTAAAATAATGCTGGACAATCGACACGCATGTGGCGCGGTGGGCGAAGGTAAAAAAATATCTATCTATGTATGTAATATATTGTATTATGTATATCAGTTATCTAGTACCCATAACACAAGCTGCTTACCATGGGGCTAGATAATGCTGTGTGAGTTGTCCAGTTTTTTTTTTTTTTTTTTTTTTTTTTTTATCATCTAGCCCCATGTTCAGCAAGCTTGGTACTATCACAATACATTTCATAGATATATATTTTTTATTACCTATACATAGATAACGACCAGAACACCCGGAACAAATATCTGCAGATCGTACAAACAATTGCTTATGCTGCCTATCTTAATTATTGTGATGTCATAAAGCGAAGTATCTACTGGCAAGGCAAGTAACTTCCGCAATTTCTTGCAGAAGTCAATTGACGATGATTTATCTGCGTTGTAGCCGAATGTGGAGCTAAAAAGTAGGACGAACAAAGATTTTTTGAAATAAAATATATTATGGGCCGATTACGGCATATAATGTGGGACGAAAGCAAATTTTTTCATGTGGGCCGAAATTCCTAGGGACGAATCTGGCATAAATCGCCTGGAATAGAACATGGCTACTTTTTATCCCATAAAACAGTTCCCATGGAATAGAAATAGCCTCTAAACGTTTCCATACACACAACGCGTGCGAAGCCTCGGGCAAAAACTAGTTTTTCAAATTGGTCAACTGTGAACAAGTAGAGGTACTGGCAAATAATTAAAAATACTTCAAAACACTTATCACATAGGACTTTATTTCATACCAAAAACAGCGCGCGCGTTTTTGTTTGAAGAATAATTAGTTTACTTACAATTAAATTAGATTTATGCGAAATAGATTGAATAGGTGTTAATTAATCTATTTTAAATTATAATATTTACCTAACTAAATTAAATTAGTAGATAGGTCGTTTATTCTCCAGCCATGACTTCAATGAACTCTGAAAAGAAATATTTATGATTTCATAATTATATTTTCAGATAAAAGTCCTTATTTTATGTTTTTCATATTTGATACTTTAGTTTATTAATTCTCCATACAAATCAGCAAGAGTCAAATACCTACTATTTGACTCTTGCCGATTTGTATGGAGAATTTCAAGAATATTTTTCCATTAAAATGGGAGTATTAGACAACAGTGTGAAAATATTATGCTAGCCTTAATTTCAAATGCAATTTAATATTTAAACCCCTACTAATAACTAAAGAACCTTTGTAACGACAAGAAACGACTGGATAAATGATTTTAGTTTTTAGTCTTGTACGACTTATCTATTGATAATTCATTACACGCCCAATAGGGAATAATACATTGTGACATCCCATCACTTATAAAGTTATAACAACTTGTATAACATGTAATTCATGCAACAAGTGAATTTGATTTGATTTTAAATTGTACCTATCTTACTTCGTAGAGACTTACCATCAAAGTCAACAGTACCCGAGCCGTCAGAGTCAATTTCTTCAATCATGTTGTCAAGGTCAGCGGCAGTAATCGTGTTATCAAGCTCTCTGAAGATCTCTTTGAGTACATCTGTGGTGATGTAGCCGTTTCCTGAAAACAATTGAAACGGTTAGGTACCTACAACTCTGAGAATTAGCAAGCTGAAGTGACAGAGGGCCGGCCAGATCTCACGAAGAACCGACGGCCGCTGCTGGGGCAAACGTGTTCTTGAGTGGAGACCACGACTTAGTAAACTTAGTGTAGGACGCCCTCCTTGAAAATGCTTTGTAATAGGGATAACCTAAGCTTGGATATTTTCGTATTTTTTTTTATAAACTGATAGGGAAACAGAAAATTACGATTAAACATAAAATTGTACTCATTTACCTATCGTTATCACTTATTATATTAATTATTTTTATCCTTGTCTTGACCACTTCGAGAAACTCTTCTCTAAGATTGACCACAAAAAACTATTGTTTTCTTTAATTGGTTTTAGCATAGAACCACAAAATTAATAGTAATAAAAATGACCACGATTAAGTTTTTTGTCCATAAAAAACATTTTTTTGTTATTTGATTTGTATAAGTGTCATTTTGTAACCCTAAAGAAATACTGAATCTGGAATTAAAAATTACTTTGATAGTTTGCTAGTATGTTGCTATAGCAAATTTGAAAGATAGCAAATCACTTTTGTTTGAAAAAAATATTGCTATTTTTGCACTAACCTTCTCTGTCGTACATCCTAAAGGCTTCCCTAAGTTCTGCTACCAAAGCATCATTGTCTTCTTCTTCCTCTATTAGAAACCTTCCAGCTAGACTGCAGAAGCTGTTAAAATCTAACTGACCCGAACCTGTAAGGAATATGACGTCATCATCGTAATCTTGATAAGATATGCCGATGAAACAGTTAACTAAATTCGACATTTTACTACAAGCCTCGATAGCCGTGATCGTCTAGTGGTTAGGACCCTACGTTGTGGCCGTAGTAACCCAGGTTCGAATCCTGGTCACGGCAGTGTGTAACACTGTCACGGTGGGGCGTTCTTTTTGTTTTAAATTATTTTGATTATGAGTTTTGCTCTAAAATATAAATTATTAAAACCTGGATCAACCTTATGAAAAATATACAAATAAACGAAAATTCTTTTTAAGCAAAATTTTTTTTTTTTTTAATACTTTATTGTTAATTCAACTAATAAAAAGAAATTATTTATTTAATTTAATTCTTGGACTAGCTAGTGTAAGTAAAAAAAAAATTCTACTTTACTATAAGACGACATGGACATCTAGTGAGTGATTGGTGAACTAAATGATTACAAGTGTGTATAGAAGTCCCCTCCGTCATTTTAATTCTCGGGCTACAACACAGATGGCGCTAGTTGACTGAATGACTCTGAACTGATGGTTATTTGTACCTGCTTCATCGACTTCATCAATAATTTCCTTTAGGGTCGCTTCATCAAGTTCTTGTCCCAACATCTCCAGAATAGTGCCAACCATGTCAATTGCTATCACTCCTTTCTTTTCCTTGTCGAACGCATCAAACGCGTTCTTCAGAACTAAAATTTTACAGTAAAGTAATAATAATAAATGTCATTTTTTTACGAATGATTGAACAATGATTTGGGATAATAAATACAATGTAGGAAATTGAACGAGGAAATTAATAAAAATATAATTAGATAAATTATTAAATTATAATTGAGCAGCACTAATTAATTTGACGGGCTTAGTGCTAGTTTTTCAATTCCTACAAAACGTACAATGTCAATAATATAAAGTTTAGTTTTAAATTTAATTAATTCATAATTAAAATTAAATAAGATTACAAATATATAAATTAGGGTAAAGTACTCACGGGTAAGTTGATCTTTGCTCATCTCATCCTGCGTGCAAAAAGAACAAAAACACAAAATTAGTTCTAATGGTAATATAAAACCAAACAACAACATTTTTAATATCAAGGAACAATGTTGTTGTATTTATTAAACAATTTTTGTCAGTGGTATAAGCAAAAATGAGTTTTAGATAAAGCCATTAGATTTAATAAACGCACCATTTTGATATATCACAGAGATATCACTTATTCACACTGAAAGCAATCCGTCAATGAAGTTTTGGGAATGGATCCAGATTTTCGGGATGTAGACCGTTTTATACTGGGGTGTGCCTGGGTTCCGCCTAGATGGAATAACTGAGGGGTCGTCAACAGTTTTGATGGTAAACAGGAAGTTCATGTTTTGGTATCGTAATTATGATCGATCATCGTTCCAAAGTCAAAATACTTCGGTTATCTGTATATGCTGAGATTAGTCATCGAGTATTTATTGCGTACCTTTTGTGTTTTTTATATGTTAACAAATCACGAAAGTTTAAAGAGTTGTATTTATGATAAGGACTACAAAGTTTTTCAGAATTTATTATTGCGACTTTAAAAAATTCCGATTGGTACTTACCTACTAAATTCATAACCTACCTAAAGTCGTCATACATGGAGCCAAAATTTTTCTTACACAGTGTTTATTCCATAATAAAAACTAATAAGTCGACTATGGAAAGAACTCCATCTAGTTATCTCAATACATGACCTAATTAACTCTTTTAAAGAAATCTTGATAAAATACACGTCGTCGTATGGATTATCAAAACAAAGACGAGAAAAAAGAAAAAATATTTGAAACCAACTGAAACAATACCTTTTTTATAAATGCAATTATAATTTATATGAGTTTTTTTTTAACGACAAATGATATTATAACTAAAATCGATTTAGAGACATAAATACTTAAACGATGTCTACATTGCTATACCAACACAAAAGTTTATATATAATTAATTATTTAACTAAAACTATATTATTGAATTATATATTTCTGCTCAACTCTAACTAGATAATTTTTTATAAACCCGGCCCAATTCCGTTAGGTGCAGTTGCTATTGCCACGCCCTGATTAGGTACCATTGTGTCTCTTAATTACCAAGATTCTAAGACCTACAAATGTACACAATAATGTAATAAATAAATAAAGTTCATATCCACTATATTTAATGAAATTCTTCCTAGGCAGCCATGGTACCACAACAAATGGTTCGTGTGGTCAAGCCTAGATGCACTAAGATTATTGGATTGGATTGATGTTACTGTGTTTGATCAAACAAGCACAGCTCTCGGCAATTCCCAAGTGATCATAGTAACTAATAACATCCTATATAACTAAGTTTATGTTGTCATTCATGTTATCATGTAGGTATTATTACATTAACTATTATTATCAGCCCACGCCCCGCCATGTTCACTGAAGATTAGTTTAAATTGCTCACCTGCCTAATAAAGCTAATTTAGTGCTTTAATAGAAACTAAAAATCAACTTTATTTTTTTAATATTTAGGTAAGCTGATTTTATAGGTTAAATATTTTTTCGGACGTTGGTACAACTTTCGACTTCCTCGCGATCATTCCGTATGTAATATCTATGTCATCATATTATTCGGATAACAGCAAAGATAATATCAAAACCATCGAAAAAAATTATAAATGAATCACAAAAAATAGGTTATAGTTTAGCTTCCATAAATATATTATATAGCTCTGAAGTTTGTCGCCAATGTCATTTGAATCTAACACTGTTGCCAAAATACCATAAAACATTTCAATTAAAAAGTGCATCTCAAATGTTTCTCACCCCTGCTCATCAAGCCGTCCACATCATGGAATCCCAAGACTGCGACACCCAATGATATTGACACGGTCAAATATACAGCTATTAATAAATCATACGTAGGTTGATATAATTGGTTTCGATTCGGAAGCAAAGGTAGTTCTCTCTCGTATTCGTCGATTCTTTCAGTCCTTGATATCAGTTACTTCCTATATTTTTAAGAGGCGAAAGTTTGTGAAATTTTGAGAGGTTTGCGCGAAGCCAACGCCAAACCTACTTGATTGAAGGGACTGTAAATTTGTATAGACATAGTCCTAGATCTGAAATAGCACTTATGGTACCTACTTTCTATCTCTATTTAGGTATGTAAACATTTATTGTATTGTTTTTTTACGGCAATAAGTAAAAATAACAAAGCTAATGAGCGACAGGCTTAGAAAGACAGAAACTTTCAAAATAGGTATTTGGTATTTATTATTTTGTTTTTATATTATCTGCACGGCTTCGCCCGCGTGGAAATTTGAAAAATATGAGGTATGAAAAATAGTTTGCCTACGTCCTATTGTCAGACACACAAAATTTCCTAAGAGTCGGAGGAGTTTTGTTACAAACGCTGTGTCACGAAAATTGTATATATTAGATTGTAATTATTTTGTTAAATAAGTTTGTATAAATTTCCCTAACATTGAATTAGCTCAAATAAATAAGAACATTACATATTTGCTTACATTTATTATATTTGTCTTTACCATATTTGTTTACCTTTAGAACAGGAGAGAAAGCAATCCTGCTCTACATTATTACCAGTTGCTAAAGCTATACGATTTTTTAGAAAACCGAATATTTACCTCCTGTTATTTCTTGCTAAAAGCGGTATCTGTGAACTCACCAATAAGTTTACATTACACTTCTATTAAAGCTTCACATGGAACAATCAGACCGTTTCCGGGAAGCTCCCGACGCGATGAAACCGCCCCGTAATGAAACTGAATGGAGACGGGAACAATGTCAGCGGACGCTACCTATTACACCATAGTACAACGTAATTGGGAACTGGTTTACTTGTGAATAACAATAGGTCAACAAAGGTAATGGACAAGAATAGAATAAGAACAAGAAAACAAGAATAAGAAAAGAGAAAATATTTATTACATTCATAAAATTGATTTATATCGGACAACGATAAAATAAGACAAGCATAATTAAATTTAGGTTCGGTTAGGATAGGATTTCAAGATAGAAAACACTCTTATATATTACACAAAGAAAGTAAACAAAACAGACATCAAAGAATAAAGAATTTATTAATAGCCAGACATACACACACAATTTATATACAGAGTCACAAAGAAAAGGAAAACCCACAAAAATATTACATAATATGACACAATATCATCTGTGACAGACATATGTTTTGGAATAGAGGAAGTATAAAGTGTGGCCTTATCCGTTTTAAATTATTTATTTCCTCTCTAGTTTCTGCCTGCGGCTGCGCACGCGTTGTGTCTATAGATATGATTTTAAGGTTATTTATGGGAACTGATCTATGGGATTAAATATTTTATTCCGGGCCTGTAACTACTTGTATGCAAAAATTTCTTGCTCAGTAGTTTTTGCGTGAAAGAGAAAAAATTATCCATACATACAAACTTTCGCGTTTATAATATTAGTAGGATAGTTCAGAGGTATGTCCACCGCTGAACAAGGCTCCTGAAACGAGAATGGCTTGGCAGACACTACACAGGTTGGTGATCGCAGTAAAGATATTGAATACATTATTCATTTAGGCATTCATTTCGATATAGCTCTACAAATTAGCAAGTTGAAATGGCAGTGGGCCGGCCATATCTCGCGAAGAACCGATAACCGCTGGGGCCACGACTCGGTAAACGTAGTTTAGGACGCCCTCCGACCAGGTGGGATGACGACCTGAACGACTGCAGGTAGATGCTGGATGCGGCAAGCTGAAAACAGGGCCTTAATTAGGGGAGGCCTATGTCCCGACGACTAACATAGGCTGACGATGATGATTTAGGCGTAGAATATTTCACCTGTAACTGAACGATAAATCTCAGTAGCTTCAACACAAAACAACAGTAACATCTAAATACGTCGTGTCGTGACATTAATAACATTGAACGGACGGCGTGGAGAGTGCAGTATGACATTCGCAATATTTATAGCCCATTTGCAAACGCTATAATTGCTCTAGGCGAGATACGAGACAAGAGATGTAGCGCCGCTCATGATGAAATTACAGAATTTAGGGGATTTTACATGACTGCCCATAAATGGAGTGCCTACGTGATATTTTTATTTTAATTATTTATCTTTTACCTACCAATATTTCAATACCCAGAGTTCTTGCATCTATCCTACTAATATTATAAACGCGATGTTTTTTATGTATGTTTGTTACTAAAAAGTACTTAACGGATCGGGCTAAAATTTTGTATATACAGGTAGTTTCAGGCCCGGAAAAAACTTACTTTTTATCCCGTCTACTTTTTATCCCATAAATCAGTTCCCAGGGGATATAAATAACCTTAAAACGTTTCCATAGAAACAACCCGTGCGAAGCCGCGGGCAAAAACTAGTATCATCATCATCAGACTATATTAGTCCACTGCTGGACATAGGCCTCACCCAATGAGCGCCTTAGCGCCCTGTCTTCAGCTTGACGCATCCAGCATCTACCTGCAGTCTTTCGCAGGTTGTCATCTCACCTGGCCGGAGGGCGTCCTACACTACGTTTACCGAGAAACTAGTATATCATATGCATATAACAACATGTGAGGAAACTACCTTATCTTTCAATAGAGATTCTATGTTCCTCCACCACGTCTTGAACTGGTGGAAATGAAACATCTGGAGCCGTTGAACCTCGAACGAGAATCCTTTGAAATGCAGTGTTTCGTTTCATTCAGCATCTCTACTTAGTACAAGGTAGAATCCTTAGTACCGTTCTTTGAGCTACGCTAGCGAGAATTTGTAATGCTCCTCTACCATAACTACTAATGGAACTATGCACGAAGCTTTCATTTAGGTATTATTATTTAGTATTGATCTAAATAAGTAAATGAAAATACATATTAGTACTCGCATATACCTACTTATATATCAACTCATCCCTCTTTCACTAATATAATTATATTATTTCTACATTTGTCTGCTTTCTATTTAATTTAATTTTGTATATTTTTATTGCGACTTACCTTGAATTGTGTTGTGCAAAAAAATGCATCGATCGATTCAAACTCTAGGCACTATAATCTGTCATCACTCATCATTATCATCATGATCGTGTAGGTAAGTATCTTGTCTGGTAGACCAAACTGAATGTTAAATAATTGTGGTTCATAACCACGAAACCATATTTTACCTATCCAAATAATTTACAAACATCCTTTTTTTCATGTTATTTAATTAATATAGTCGGTGGGGAGGCTGGTCACCGGTGGCGGAGACTTTAGAGGGGTGGGGGGGTGAAATACGGTAAATTTTATCGAAAAATCATTGCCCTTACTGCTTTCTTCCTCCATGTTTTAAGTCATTTTTTTGCCTTTGCTAGTAGATTAGATTTAAGATTTCAAGAATCGTATTCAAACCGTGATTAATAATAAACTATCTTACTTAGGCCTCAGATTTATTTTTAAGCAAACATTATGTCATCAATCATCATCATCATTAGCCTATATTAGTCCACTGCTGGACATAGGGCTCCCCCAATGAGCGCCATAGCGCCCTGTCTTCAGCTTGACGCATCCAACATTAAGTACTGTTGTTTAAAAACAAAAAAAATAGTTCGACATTTTCAATTATATTCTTTTGTATTGTTGCAACGTAAATTTTTTCCTCCCCGTTCCTAATTACTTACGGAGGCCGAAGCTTTTCTCAGCAACATGATGAGATAGTGAGATAATGGTTCTAATCTTGTAAGGGTCTGCAATGTAACCGATATGTTCTTTCGATATTCATGTTAGACTGAACCTTACATAACCTTACTATAGTTTCTGGGTAAAGAGTTTCGCAATAACATTATAACTCGCCATGGTCCTCTGTGGCGTGGTGGGCGAAGATCCGTCTGCGACGCAGAAGGAAGCTTTTCGATTCCCCCTCGGGATAAATGTTTGTACGAGTACGATCTGCAGATATTTGTTTCGGATCTTCTGGTCGTTTTCTATGTATACTAAAAAATATCTATGTGATGTATTATATTATGTATATCAGTCATCTAGTACTAGTACCCATATCACAAGCTCGGGGGCCAAGCTCACTTGGGAATTGGTGATGCTGTGTTGTTCGTTTGTTAATTGATTGATTATCCATAGGCACCTATGCTTTTAGTACGTAAGTAAAACCATGGAATGATGTGATTCAAAATCATAAAGCTACTGTTACACATGCTCATTACTAGCACGAAAGCATGTTTTTATTGAGCAAATGCACATTAGTAGCATGTGTATTGAAACATTGCTAATAATGAGCATGCTTATTTCGAGTTTGCTCAAAAATCGACGGTCGTGCGATTTTTGAGCATGCTACCTGAAGCGCGGGTCGAAGGGGGCGTGCTTTTAGCGCATGTGAACAGGTTTGCTTATTGAGCATGCTAGTATCGAGCAGTCGTTCGCAACGGACTCAAATCTTTCTCTTTTTTTTCTTTTTTTGCCGAGCTGATATAAGCTTCTGGATGCATTGCATCGCCAGCAAAAGGATGATCTTATTCAGCTCCATACGGATAGCTGTTTGATTGTCCATGGCTTTGTTTGAACTGAGACAGAGAGCGAGAGAGCATGCTATAAAATGGCATGTGTAATTGGAGTGTTTGCTTTGAGCATGCTTATTCAGGAGCATACTTAAAACAAGCATGCTAATTGCTAGCAAATGTAAACTAGTCATCAGCATCATCATGCTCATATTGAGCATACTCAATAGCACGCTTTTTAGCATGCTATTTTAGAGCATGTATAACAGTAGCTTAACTATAGGAGAAATAAATAAACATTTTTATATAAGTGTTTTACTGCTTTGGATCGACATTGATTTAATAAATAAATCACTTTTACAGGTGTGTAATTATAACATAAATTATAAATAAGTTAGGAATAAAGTTAATATAAATGTAATTTAGAAGTGATAGGTTTTGGCATCATGATGGAATAGTACAGGTGTTATATGATTATCCAGAATTGAATTTTGTCTTATATACAAACAGCTTTATCTTTTACCGTATTAAGCAGATGTATAGCAAGATAATGATAGAGAATACTTGAGTATGAGCTTTTTTGGATACAATAGACCTAAACGAATTATCATAGATAGTTGTATATATTTGTAAATAAATTAACGTCAAATTGCTCATTCAAAACTGGATCTAGGAGTATAAATATTCTTATATGACATATCCAAATCATGATATCCTATCATGGTAGGTGTATTCTTGAAGCCTGATTTTGTTGTAGTGGCTTAGTCGTCTCCACCAGTCATGACTTCCATGAACTCTGAAAAAGATAAAGTCAATAATTAAAATCAGTTAACTACAGATCTCTCGAAGTCGATCACTACTAGTTTAGGAGTCTAAGCAAACTATTAGACCAACCAACACGCGTCCCGCACTAATTTAATTTTGTGAAAGTTGGACTCTAATAAAATCCGCATACCACCGCATCTGCTACGCTGGCAACTGCTGGTAATCCGCTTGTGTGAACAAAGACATTTCAGTGACGTCACAGGAATCAAGGGCGATTCCCGAGGCACGCATCTTCCAATTGAGGCGAGTGGTGAATTGAGGTGAGTTGTTAAGGCATTTATAGGTGATTTGCTTTCTTCCAAGGCAGCACGTACCAACAAGTGTCCATTCCCCGCATCCCGCAGGATTTACTTTTAAGCTTTAAACCAGCATTTATCCCAGGTCGTCCAAAGTTACTAGGGCTGGGCAACCGCTTAGAATAGAGGATTTATCCCTTTACTCTCCATTTTGGTCTTAGTCCATCTAGACTACACTAAAATTAAAAATGCAAAAGTTGGGATGGGTGTATGTTGGTAGGTCTTGTCTTTGTTACTTCGTCACGCCAAAACTACTGAACGCAAAAAAAATATGCAGAGACAGCGTTACTTTTAATCAGTTCCCATGGGATATAAATAATCTTAAAACGCTTCCATATATGCATAATAAAAAATATCTATCTATGTAATATATTGTATTATGTATATCCGTTATCTAGTACCCATAACACAAGGTCTGCTTACCATGGGGCTAGATAATGCTGTGTGAATTGTCCAGCATTATTTATTTATTATTATATATGTACGTATTTATGTTTTTGTTGACATGAAATAACGTTTCAATAGGCTACTTTTAACCTCAGAAACAAAGCATGCGAAGCCTCGGACAGAATCTAATGTAAATAATATACAATGCATGCGGTTTGTATTGTTGGGGTAACAAATAATTTTCCCTCGCTCTTTTTCCCTATATAGATGTGATGTAATATTTCGGACAAAGAAATTTATGTAAAGGTTTGATAATAAAACAGAACGTAGGTACTATTTATGGACCACAATATTAAACTCGTAAATAGTGAAGAATAACATGGATTGGGAAAACGAACATTCAGAAGTAATCGTCAACTTTCTAAAAATCTATATAAGTAACCGAAACTACGTCGGCTTAGAGACTAGACTTTTAGAAATTGATATTTCTAAGTGTAAAAATACTAGTTGTATGTAATTTGTCGTTTTGTTGTTTGAATAAATAACCGAAACTTAACTACCTAGGTTGACCATATTTTATTGCTGATATCACTTGGTGTTGAATGACACCTTAACTCATAATGAGTTATATGTATCATATGAGTTGTATTTCGTAGATTTATCATAAAAAAATATATAATTTATTATGATACGTCTAATAATTATTATTCATAATATCCCTGAGAATAGAATCAATCAATATTAATGTTTTTAAGGTAATGGGCATCCCAAAAGTTTAGTAGTGAAGTAGATTTTTCAAGAGTCTTAAAATAATATATAGCCCTTAGAAACCTACCATCGTAATCAACAGTTCCTGAGCCGTCGGAGTCGATTTCCTCAATCATCATGTCCAGTTCTTCGGCGCTGATCTTATCATCTAGCTCTCTGAGGATCTCTCGGAGCACGTCGGTTGTGATGTAGCCGTTGCCTGGAACAAGAAAAATACTTCTTTAATATTCTCATCATTATCACCTTTATTTTTGTCAATAACATCTGGATGCCTTCATCATCATCATCATCATCATCATCAGCCTATAGCAGTCCACTGCTGGACATAGGCCTCCCCCAATGAGCGCCATAGCGCCCTGTCTTCAGCTGGATGCCTTATATTGCTAAAATTTGCATTTTTTTAAATAACAATATTAAAAAAAATTGCCAAAAAAAGAATCATAACAATCACATAACATAATAAATGTATATTACAAATTTACATTTGGAAATAAGTCCACTACATATTTAATAATAATAAACACATTTATTTCACACCATATAAAAGTAGAGTAAGAGATCTTATTTAACTTATTCCACGGTCCATAGTAATATATATCTTAAAACTAGCATACAATATTAAAATTACTAAATTAATAACACTCTTTTAGTGATTACGCCGACAGCGTGGACCTAGATGACGTCATCAGGATGTTAGCTGACGTCATCGGTGAATATTGAATACAGAATTTATCTGAGCTTATAATCTGATGGCTTCTATATTTTTCTACACATCATCATCATTATCATTAGCCTATATCAGTCCACTGCTGCCACAAAGAGCGCCATAGCGCCCTGTCTTCAGCTTGCCGCATCCAGCATCTACCTGCAGTCGTTCGCAGGTCGTCATCCCACCTGGTCGGAGGGCGTCCTACACTACGTTTACCGAGTCGTGGTCTCCACTCAAGAACACGTTTGCCCCAGCGGCTGTCGGTTCTTCGCGAGATATGGCCGGCCCACTGCCACTTCAGCTTGCTAATTCTTTGAGCTATGTCGATAACCTTGGTTCTCTGTCGGATGATATTTTTCTACTAGGTCTTTGGTTATCTAACTATTTTCACTTCATTTAATTAATTTATTTTTAAATGCTGGCCGAAGTAATTTATTATCATTATTTCTTCTGTCTCACTGTTAATTAGCTATTTATAGTTGTAAACCAATAAATATCGAATACCTAATTTTCAACAACAACGAAAGTCCACTAACATTTTTGTCATTTTCACGAAGCAATTTGTTAGTCCCATTAGTTACAGGGTGATAGGAGATAGCTATTATTTTTAGACGAGCCACGTCACTGAAGTGCTCACGGCTATAGTCGATTAGATCACGTGTAAACAATTAGCTGCTTTATTTTTGTTTTACAGACCTAAGGAATTTGAGTTATCAATCTTTGAATGAATGAATGAATGAATGAACGAACAGTTTATTGTATTGAAAACTATACAATAACACCAACTATACGATATCGGAAAAAAGGTTACGCTTATGTATTTAGGTACGAGTAGTATATGCTAATCATAAGCTACTTTATTTTTGTTGTACAGACCTAAGGAAGTTGAGTTATCAATCTTTGAATGAATGAATGAACAGTTTATTGTATTGAAAACTATAAAATAACTCCTTATATCTTTGATATCGGAAAAAAGGTTACGCTAATGTATTTAGGTACGAGTGGTATAAGCTAATCATAAGTAAATAGTATATGACGTGTTAGTTATTATAGCCACCGTCTACATCGGTCTATTGTGTCCAGTTCATCCCAAGGTTGCCTGGAAGAGAAGGCTTAAAGCGATGAGGCCGCCCTTTTACTTCCTTGAGTCTCAGCATTTTCTTCTTTATTGTATTTTGTTTCTCTCATCATCTTGTAAAACTATTGAAATCATGGCCGACCACTTCTTCCGGAGTATGGAGGAGTGATTTATTGTTGTTTCAGTTCCGTGGATAGCGTTGTCACTGTTCCATAAGCGGGTAGCTTAGCTTAACCAAACCAACGTACTACCTAATTATTACTGACCAGTACTTGTAAAGGCCCCAAGTTGTGAACAGTGAGCATGTTAATACAGTGCATAATTTACTTCGGACTTCCCGGCGGATTTGTGCGAGCTAAGTAGGTAAAGCCACTTTGACTGAAAAGTATTCCGTCCGTAGCAAGAGAGTTGCGGGAAATAAAATAATATTTTAAGCCTTTTGGCTGGGTAAGTCCGTATCTGCTGTATTTTTGTTTTGACACTTTACCGTTAGAACAGTCGTTGTTTATTTTGTTAAATTAGATAGCCTTCCGCTTACGTTAGTAGTTACGCTTTCAATTTTCAAGGATTTAGATAGTATTTTTTTTTTGTATTGACTTCATGACAAAACACTGGTTTTGCTGAAATAAAGTAAAAAGACTTGTAAAGTTTTTATAATGTTAAATATTGCAAGAGTGCATGTAAAAGAACAATGCGAACGAAAACAAAAAAATATAGAATAGGGGTCCAGAATCACCCTTTCGGCTTAGTAACATGTTTCATGGCACCCTGTATAAATAATGTTATTAACATTACCTAGCTTGGTTTTCAGGAAAAACAAGGTTTAATGGAATAATAATACAACACCGGCCATTTTCAGACCCCTTGGCAACGGTAACTCATATAACATTGAGGTAGAAATGAAAACTGTTATTTAACCTGGCTCCCCCGGGACGCAGAAATGGTGGATTCGGAAATACTAAGTTGATTTATCTTCATAACGGTAATGAAGTTGAGTCGGTGGCTATGAAATTGCAAAAAGTTATCTTATTATCACTGCTTATATTTAATTTGGTATAGAAGACATTAAACCAATTTTTTTTTCGGGAATTTAATATTTACGAAATTAAATAATAACCTGAAAATTTTCAATTTTGACGGGACCTGAGGTCGCCGCGCCGGTACAAGTCTCTTAACACTTTGACTGCGGTTTTTTTTCGACGACTGCGATCTTTTTTTTTTACCTAAAAAATTCGTGCTGCCGCTCTACACAGCGGTTGTGTTACGCCGCACATGCGTTTCGTTCGAAAAATATTACAGCTCTGCTGAGTCACAAAGATCTGTATTTTCTTAGCCGCTGCGCTAGTGTGGATTTTCGCAGATTAGTCACTTGTAGAAAACTCATACCGTGCGTTTTCAGCACTCAAAGTGTTAATAGATCCGCATAATCCCGCATTAATAAAATAATTTCTTAGAAATTACACTGAGTCCCTCGCACTCAGTGTTATCTCTACAATTTAATATTTTAAAACAATACAGCACAAGCGCAATTAATGAACAGTGAAACCACGGCTAGTTGAATCAGATGTACCTACCTATTCGTGATTGTATCGTTCATACTATTTTCGCCGTTAGTTAAATATTTTGATTGCGAATAAAAAAAGTAAATGTGCGGCGAAAATACTATGACGTAACACTGACAAATAAATCTGATCTGACTTGCTGATCAGCTTTGTGGATGATGGATGTGTTTTTGTAGCTACGAGTAGGGGGCAAGCAATACATACAAGGATTACGTTATCAAGAGAAAAAATCCCGGGCAAGTCACATAAAAAACAGATTTTGTTCAATATATTGGTCCAATTGAGATTTAGATAGATAGACACATCAAATGGAAACCCCCTTTTAGGCGAACACAATTTCTTTGTAGATTCTATCCCTGGTTAGGTCCTTTCTTATACACGAAAAAAAAACAAGACACTTAACTTATTTTCCAAAACCAGAAGAGGTTGCAAACAGACCCTACATTCATGGCTTCTTGATATGGACTATGATTGACGGAGGCCATCTTATCATACTGTAGGTAAATAAATAATCTTTATTGTCATAACCATCGGACGTTTTTGCTCTGGTAATAACCATTATCCCACGCTTCAGTATTTATCAAGCGCCAATCAATTCACACCAAAGCTCATCTATACAATTATAATGCCTTGATATTACCATAAACCACCTAATTTGAGTATTGAAACCCGTCCAAGGTCGCGTTGCTCTGATTTACCGACAATTAATAATGAGTCGTCAACAGCTGACACGATTAACCTGTCAGCGGGAAGATTAAAGAGCAAAGAGTATTGTTCTGCCAAATCGCGAATCCATTACTAAGTAGACCGAAAGGTTTAAGATCAGGGGCCGAATTCTGCTAACAAATCGCTTTCTATGACAGTGGTATTGTCACAGATTCGTCAATAGATGAAATAAATTCTAGATAGAGAGTGCGGTGATATTTGAGTGATTGATATAAGTTCCTTCACCTTGAAACTTTTGACACTTGTAGACCCATCTGTAGTTTCTTTCATCAAAGAAAGGTGGTACACATTCTATAGTATAATATTTACACCATGTTTTTTCTTCTAAAAATGTTTAACTATTTGTTTTGTTAGCGTTGCCTTCATAAAAATAAATAAAGGTAAAATGTGTTGTAAAATATGTCAATCTGAGACGATACTAAGTGTTACCTATGGATTAATTTAGAAGAGTTAGGGTCCAGATAGAAGATACAATGACTTTAAAATGTATTTCCAGGATTGGTGTCTATTTGGTTGGCAGGGAATAATTTAATTGCCAAAGATCGCAAAACAAAAAGACAGACAGAACTTTCTAATTTCCAAATTTACGCGATTTTTTTTTCCGCTCTTGATTAGATCTATTCTGCCACTGGTAATTCCTAACCGAAGTGGTGCCACCTGAATCATATTAAGTGGATTTCAAATCTTGAACATGGCAATGATGATGATTTTAGACTAATACAGAAATGGTGTAAGGCTGGGCTACCCATTTGTTTCTATTACAGTGAATAGGTATCATTAAATGCTACTGGAATTTCAAATTCCATTACAAATGTGGGTGTGTGAGTTTTAGAATTCCTAAGGTTAAAATCACACCTAAGGCCAAGTTCCAACTTCCAAGTCCAAGTTAAAAGCTATTTAAACTTTTTAATTGACCTTTTAATTTGTGAAGTCGAAAGATGGACTACTTTAGAAAAGTTAATACCTATTGTAGTTACTTAGTTGCCGGAAATAAATACCAAGCTATGCAGAACCGAATATTTTCTCTGCCATCATGTGTCAAGGAACCTGACATCAGTTTTATTTTATTTTTCCAGAACTTATTTACCGTCGTCACGAAGGTCCAGGTTCAATTCAGCTAACCCAATCGCTTCACTATGAATACCATCGTTGCAGAATCACCACGTAGAATAGTACGTTTAACTTTTGTTTGTGTACTATTATGGCGATTCTGTAACTATCTAGTATATCTTTGGGGCAATGTCTTGTAGAACCTATTCTACAGTGTCTGGGCTCCTGTGGCTAGGGCCAGCCAGAAACATATTCTAACCATTTTTTACATTACTTCTATTATTACAATTATGATTTAGCAACAGAGACATTGTATGCCATTTCTTTAAATTTGTACACAGTAATCGGAAAAACATGTCTGATAGCTACCTACCTGTTTGTAACATCTTATTATCACAATATGTTTAAGCAAATATATTATCTTTATCTTTATTTTTAGCTCTGAGTTACCTTCTTTGTCGTATAATCGGAATGCTTCTTTGAGTTCTTGCTGCATTGCTTCTGCATCTTCTTCAACCATGAACCTGGAGGCGAGGGTCACGAACTCTTCGAACTCTAATTCACCGGAACCTGAAAAATATTAACATTTGTTGACCTGAGTGGCGTAGTTGACGAAAGTCTGCCAGGACAGCGGAAGGTTGCGGGTTTGATTCCCTATTGACAAATGCTGATGATCTGTAAATTGGTTCCGGATTCCTGTTTTTTTTTTGTGAGTATTTTGTTAATGTATTTAGAAATTTTAAAATCTCGATTTGGTTTGATTTAGTATTAGTCCAAATTGGTAGGTATTATTATACATATATATAGGCATTATGTCATGTTCAGAATTATTTTGTTCCGTTACTGTAGCTGTAAGTAAAAAAAATGAATCTAAAACTGTGTAAAAGTAGACTCTTAATTTTGATTCCCTTTGTAAATGTTTATTACGAAAACAGAATTAATTGCTGAACTAAATTAATCTGTAAGTTACAACAATGGCCATAAATCATACTTATCATGAGTTTTGGGTAACGTTGTTGCTACAATTCAACGTTATCTAAAGACTTATTTTCAGAAATAATGTAAATTTGAAATAACCTACTATTAATATAGTTAGCAAGTGTATCTAGAAATTAAATTATAATACGTTATTATATTTAAAATAAATCCAATACAGAAAAGACGTATTTAAATATTTAGATTTGTTTTTTTTATACAAAAAAAAAATACAATACAAAAATTCTTTATTGTACACCATAATCAAATTAATCATTACAAAAATACATTATATGCGACAGGAACAATGGGCGGCCTTATCGCTTAGAAGCGATCTCTTCCAGGCAACCTTTGGATGGAAAGAATTATATGAATTTAAGAAAAGGCAGGGGGTGTACCATAGGTTATCTAAATAAGAATACTAAAAAACAAATAATAAATATTACAAATTCCAAAATAAATAATACACTACTTAAATACATAAATAAATAAATAGTAAGTACCAATATTCATTCTTTTGGCAGGAAAAACTCCTTGACGTGAGCTTTAAAAACAGGCAAGGATATAGTTTTCCTAATGGACTCTGGTAGTGCATTCCACAACCTTATGGCCTGGATGGAGAAGGATTTGTCGTAGAAACTGGTTTTATGCATTGTTTGATTTCATTTTATACTTGATTTTCAAAATATAACCTATTGTATTAAGTATTCAATTGTATCAAGTGTACCTAAAAATTTAGATGAAATACAGAATTATATTGGCCTCATTGCCTCCAATACTGAAAAGACGCATTTAAATATTTTGACAGCCAGTACATGCATGCTTGTCATGACTTGATGATGATTGATGATCACAACTTTCAATCTTACCGTCAGCATCAACTTCGTCAATGATTTCCTTGAGAGTGGCGTCTGATACCTGGTGGCCCAACATGCCCAGGATAGTTCCAACCATCACTGTGCCGATACATCCTTTCTTTTCCTGGTCGAACGCTTCGAACGCTTTCTTCAGGACTGGAAAACAAAAACTTATTTTAATAGGGTAACGCCACATATCTTTACATAGTATAAAATGAAGTCGCTTCCGCTGTCTGTTCGCTTAGATCTTTGAAACTACTCAACGGGCTTTATGTTTTTTATTGTAATATTCTATTTTAATTTTTATTATATTTGGAATGGAGTGTTTTATTTCTCTAAACTTGCCAGTACCTTTGGTTTTCGGTATCTGTTTAAAATCCTACGTTCTAAGTTTAAACTCTGTACCTACTGCTGTTTTTTGTTCTAAAAGAACAGTGTTATTTTTCACTGCCATGTTTTCAAAAAGTAGTAAAAAACTGTAAAATAAATACAATATGCCAATACCATAGTGTTTAATGCGCGGTCTTTGAAATTTCTTTAATAGATTTATCTCCCCTCCATTCGTAGAAAATGTGCATTGGTTTAATACCGAGCCGTGTTCGATTGATTTCCGCACGAAGATATTATTAAGCCATAGGCACCAGTTTGTAATTTATTCAAAAGGTACACGAGACAAGTATCTACAACGTTACAAGATTTCCTGACATTTTCAAAGTCCAATTCACGAAGATACTTAGTGAATTCGAAATGTCATGAATAATGATTCTAGTAAACAGATGGGTTAAAATGAAAAGCTGTTTTAACGTTAATTAATAGCACTAGAGATGCGCCCACGCAATGTATTTCTGCGTCTAATTAATAACATATTTAATCGTTTTAACCATGATGCGAATTGGTTGAAATACCTGATTTTATAGCATTTGCAGTTTAAGCTGTTTAATTGCTTCGTTCATATTCAATGGAGAATGATAAACTCAAAATTGAATGGCTATGCTTACAATTAAGCGAAAATTCCTTCTAGAATTATTGAAATTTTTGAATAGTGTAACAATTACTTCTGGAATTGTCTAGCTTTTGTTTTAATTTATGAGTTGATACACGAGAATAAATAAAAATTATTAAAATAAATAAAAACGACTTACTGTCAACTTGTTCCTTGGGTAGTTCCTCCTGAAATTTTCACAATATTTATTTATAATTAATAAATTAAATATTCACAAAACAATTCAAATAAATTTGCAAAATAACGTTCACAAAACTTTAAATAAAAAACTCTAAATGCCTCACCATTTTAATAAAATTAGTTTCTAAGAACTACGGCGCAAGAAATTGTACCAGTGAGTACGCGATCGAAAACCAAAGCAGTAGGAACACTAGTCCTTTTAACTGGATGGAATGAGCGACTAAACGTAAACGCGCGAGTGTGTCACCCAGGTTGGCACCGGTGGAAGCCACCAAAACATCAACCCGGCTGCGGCCAAGCAATGCCGTTTTAATGCCCCTCTTTAAGGCCAGAACGGGCCACGCATTGACGCCAGATGCCCAAAACTGGCCAAGTGCATCATAACCATAATTAACAAAATTAATTACGCGATATTGCAGTCTGGATGCTTGCCATTGCATTTGTCAATTTTTCGCCTTTAGTACAGAAATAACGAGATAGTTACAATGAAAACATTCCATGGGTAGACGAGGCATAGATAAGCTCACGGATTATCAGATATTTTTTTGAGCGCCCTGGTGATAAAAATCAAAGAAGTCTAGTCGATAGTCAAAGAAGAATAGTCCTATCAAGTAAGATAAAATTTCGTAAACCAACAGATTTTGTTTTGTTAATTCACATATTGGAAGGTGGTTTTAGGTTTTAGGGTTTTGCAGTTGTTAATCGTGAAATTTCAAAAGACTAAAAAAAATGTATGGAAATCCATTTTTAACGTCATATTTTTAGTCAACATATGAATTTTATTTGATACCGTCATTGAAGGTGCTGCGGGTAATTTAACCCTTTATTCCAGCTACTTACAAAGAACTTCCATTGTGAGTTTTCTAATGGCAGTCTCATCTTTAAAAATAAATACCTTAAAAATGGCAGTGGGCCGGCCATATCTCGCGAAGAACCGACGGCCGATGGGGCAAACGTTTTCTTGAGTGGAGACCACGACTCGGTAAACGTAGTGTAGGACGCCCTCCGACCAGGTGGGATGACGACCTGCGAAAGATTGCAGGTAGATGCTGGATGCGGCAAGCTGAAGACAGGGCGCTATGGCGCTCATTGGGGGAGGCCTATGTCCAGCAGTGGACTGCTATAGGCTGATCATGATGATGATGATGACTTAAAAAATGTCATCCGTTTCTTCCGTCTATTTTCACGGGGCGGTCCATCTCAACAGCACTGCCCCGTGTGCTGCACATATGTAGGTATCATAGTGCACAAGTGTATGCAGACACTGTGCACTCTAATCCCTTACATCAACAACGTTTGTTTCAGATGATCTGTCTGTAATACCTTAAATACTCTATGCCACTTGAATGCCAGTAACTAGTAGTCACGGTTTTGAAGCGCCAGGTGCGGCCTATGACACAGACGCAGTGACATAGTGTAATTTACTTTGACACCTCCAATGGAGTAGCATCAACAAACAACTGTATTTCAGAGTGTTTTGAAAGGAGGACAGTGTATCATCTGTCAAAGGAACTACTCTATGTTATGACTATGTTTGACGACCGATGTGGCGCGGTGGGCGAAGGTCCGCCTGCGACGCAGGAGGTTGCGGGTTCGATTCCCGCCTCGGAACAAATGTGTGCACGATCTGCAGATATTTGTTCCGGGTGTTCTGGTCGTTTTCTATATATAATAAAAAATATCTATCTATGTAATGTATTGTATTATGTATATCAGTTATCTGGTACCCATAACACAAGCTTCTGCTTAGCTTGGGGCTAGATAATGCTGTGTGAATTGTCCAGCATTATTTATTTATTTATTATTTATTATTTATTTAACAATGTTGCAAATCAGAATGGATCTCGTAAGAAGATAACTGCAATTTTAAATGGTTTTTTTAAAATGAAATTTAAAACCAAAAGAAAGACCACAGTTTTCTGGGTATTTATGTATATTTGAAGCTATCAAGGTACCTAAAATTTTAATCACATACAAAGTTTTTGAGTTATAGGTAACTATCTGTATTTGGCCAAAATGTGTGTTTTTGGCAATAATGTTACCCTGTTGTTCACCAAAATGAGAATCGTGCAATTAGATTATAATTGTTGTTTTTGACAGAAATGTTCAAACATTAAACGTCCGAGAACCGACAAAGCTACTAACTTCGATTATCTTTTGGCGCATACCAGCCATATTCAGTTAGATTAACATGAAGAAAACCACAGCCAGAAGCTGGATATATCCAGTATTGATAGATATTAATTAAACCTATAGAATCAGCGCTATTAATCTCCGGACACCTGTATAATCTATAATTAAGCTGTAATTATTATATGTGGCCTTTCTCGAACGCTGCCCAACGCCAACAACCGTGTCTTGTCGTTAGGGGCCGTTCAAGTATTACGTAAGCACTATGAGGGTCTTTGTTTTGCTTATTTTGGATGACATGGGGGGTAGGGGAGTCTAGATGATGATTACGTCATCGGTAGTTATTTACTTTTTTACAAAAATGGCAACCCTCACATTGTCTTGTAAGTTTGTTATGTTCGTAAGATTATAATAATTTTGTCCCTTACTCTATGTTGAATACTGTATCAGTAAAATCTAATCTCTATCCTAAATCTATTTTCTTATTTTTAAAATTATAATTATAACATTATAATTATAATATAAAAAAGAAATTATAATTGAAAAATGTTTACGTAAGCATGGGGGGAGGGGGTAAGAGCTTTGCTTACTTTTGCTGACAAGGGGGGTAAATAATTGTAATAAATCTGCTAACGTAATATTTGAACGGCCCCTTAGACATTTAATTTTGCAGGTGATTTGTTCATAATTACTGCTTTTGAAAATAAGATTGTTTTCAATAGTACCTACTATAATCAATCTCAAATTATGAACAGGTATAAAAGGTTGTGTTTTTATATGTTTTTTTTTTACATTATTGATTTTCACTTTCCCTATCAGTTTAAAAATCTGATTTTTAAAAGCTGAATAATTATTAACTTATTTCTCTAATTAAACTGACTAATATTATATAAGGTCATAATGAGGTCCCTGATTCAAATATAATGTATATTCTATAATGATTCACAATTGTAATATTAAATTTAAAAAGGTAGGTAACGACTCTATTGTCTTGGGTGTGCCTGTCAAAACAGTGTACAGTAGGTGTGGGAATAAAAAAATAATAAATAAATCCTGGATGGCGCCAAAGTCGTTAGTTGGATTTTTCTTGCAAGAAAAAAATACAGTAACAGCCCGGAACCCCGAAGTTAGCGGTTTTACATGTCCGTCCGTGCCTCGGAAGCATGTAAGTCGTTGGCCCTGCTTCTGACCTTTCCCCGGTCATTTAAGTCTACCGCCCTGTCGGATTATTCATTCTCAATGAGGAATAGAGTGCACCTGTGTTTGCGCACGCACTTGTGCACTGTAATATTTCCTGCGCACCCTTCCGGCTAGTCTTCCTTGAGACTGGCCGCCGTGGCCGAAAGTTCGGCTAGGATGCCATTATCTTTAAGACTAATAATTTTACTTATAGCTTCCTCTATTCTAAGTACCTACTTATTTAATTATTGTTTTTTTTTGTGTGGTATAAAAAACTGTTTTTTTTCTATCTAATTTCTACGTACGAAGCTCAATAGAAAATAGAAAGGTCGGTAAGTCTAGAATCCACTAATAGGCCGACATAACAAAAAGTATATTCCTACAACAAACAGTCATTAATTCACATCACACATGTCATACTAATAATAAATAACAATGACATTCTGACATAAACAAAAGAGCATCTGTCAGAGCCTGTCTAGATGCCGTCTCTCGTATTACCAAAAGAATCGAACCCGATACATTTCTGGCAATCGCGCACCTTACTATTGTTTTCATCGATTCGTTTTATTTTCGGAAACCTACCGGGACTTAAAGCAGGTCACAACCGCTGTCTATTAGACTGCTTAAATTTACGAGACAGATTTCGATTGACCGAGGGAAACTGGCATAGGAATTCCTGTAGTTAGAACAGATTTGATAATAGTGTTGGCATTACACGTGCTCCTTAGTAACTCATTAAACGGTCGGTAGGGGTAATAAATATGGCGGGTGCGTGACAATTCGTTGTTTATTTATATATATATTATACTTACAGCGAATCTATAGAACGGTTAAAATTTCAGAAAACGTGAATAACAGTTCCTTAACTTAGTTGTAAAAGGATAGAGTCCCTGAGCTAAAAAATTTCATATTTCGATAGATAGGTATTTGTTACTTCTTAACGCCAAAACTACTGAACTGGTCGGGCTGAAATTTAGCATTTTATTTATAATTAGGCATAGGAACTATCTTAGTTCCTAGGCTCGGAATAAAATATAGGCTACTTTTTACTCCATAAATCAGTTCCCATAGGATAGAAATAACCTTTAAACGATTATATAATAGTAATATATATATATATATACATACATTTGTAAATATTATTACTACTACTACGCTACTTAGGCTTGTAGCGGCATAATGCTGAGACAGGGACCTTTTTGGCCCCTTATGTAACACGTATTTGCACTATTTTGTATGTCTTATCTATTCCTTGAAATTTTTTTTTTCTTTTTTTTATTATTTTCTTACCATGTAATGTAGTAATGTGTAATGTGTAATATAGTGTCAAATAAATTTATTTTCTTTCTTTCTTTCTTTTCTATTGTTGCATTTGTATATAAGTATATATATATATATATATAGTAATAACGCGAAGCCGCGGGCAGAAACTACCTAGGTTTTATATAAATGCTTTACTTCCTTTACTTTCCCCCTATATTATGGACTCTTGGAAACACGTCACATCAAGTTTACCTATATGTAATTTGAACTTGAAGGAAATAAAAGTCGTAACTTTTATTTTTTGTTCAGTTCAATCTCTTTTAGAGGTAGGACGCGAAAGATTCACCACTTTCGCGTAAGAATTGAGCCTCGTAGAACAAACAACATACATAATGTCGTTATATATGGTTATACCATGTTCAGGTTTTACCTAAAACGAACCTACTATGTTTTTATACAACAGATACGTGCTACATAGGCTAGTAATAAATACCCACTTACAGATTGTTATCTGATTAGCTGATATGATCCTATTTGTTCTATTTAGCAACCATATTGAGCGATTTTTCTTAACTTTCTCATTATTATCATCATCCTATGTTAGTCCACTGCTGGACATAAGCCTCCCATCATGAACGCCATAGCGCCCTGTCTTCAGTTTGAAGCATCCAGCATAAAATTGAAGACAACGCATAATTATCCGTCACAAAAATTGTTTCAGTAAACCTGAAAAACATAATGAAAAAAATGCACCCTGAATTTGGCTGCATTTATTCCAAAAGCACGTACTGATTTTTGATAGCTCTAATTAAAAAATATTATTCGGTAAAGGTTCTATTAAAAAAAACCGAATGCCCCTTCAACAAAAGTAAAGTAAAGTTTAGTCGAGGTCGAGTGCACGTTAACCGCACCCCTACCCCAGTTCCAACCCTAACTAGTTAGTATTAAGGTAAGTCTGGGTGGATAGTCCTGAATACATGCTAAAGCGTGTCCCAGTAGAGCATGCAGTTGACATTTGCAGCTTGTTACAGAAGCTCTACCATGCCACAGGGTAAATGGAAGCCGCTGCATCACGACTTTATTCTATAACATACTATAAAATAAAGTCGCTTCCGCTGTCTGTCTGTCCCAATGTATCCTTAGATCTTTAAAACTATGCAACGGATTTTGATAAAAAAATAATAATAGATAGAGTGATACAAGAGGAAGGTGTTTAAACCATTTGACTCATAGATTTCCATGCGGTAGCCACAGGGCGCAGTTAGTTTCACATAAATTCCACTGAAGATAAAACTTTAGAAACTATCATGGTTATTAACATAAAAGTAATTTATATCGGGATATCTACCATGATTTGAGTTTTAAGTTTTCCAATATTTTTAGGCAAAAACTTATAGGCACAGTTTCGTGCGCCTTGATCACGAAATAACTGAAGTCACTGCAAGTAAGTTTTTATTGGTAGACATACCAATCTTCCCTCATTTTTTGTCCTTTGCTACAAACGTTACCACTACAACTTAACACTTTGACTGCGGTTTTTTTTCGATGACTGCGATCTTTTTTTTAACCTAAAAAATTCGTGCTGCCGCTCTACACAGCGGTTGTGTTGCGCCGCACATGCGTTTTGTTCGTAAAATATTACGGCTGTGCTGAGTCACAAAGATCTGTATTTTCTCAGCCGCTGCGCTAGTGTGGATTTACGCATATTAGTCACTTGTAGAAAACACATACCGTGTGATTTCAGCACTCAAAGTGTTATTTGTTTCTTCGGCAGCTAGGACCTTAAAGCTGCATGTATAATCAGAACGAAAGTAAAGCATAGTAGATATGCATCAACGGAATGTCTTTTTTTTTATGCTAAGTGTTGTAAGTGAACAAAGAATGCAATATGTCCCAGATATATTTACGTTCTCTAGCAGAATTATACTTTTAAAGGTATGTAGTTTATCCGGTTCACTTTAGTTATGTCGCACCCGGATCGTAGAATCAAATTTTTTGTAGAATGGCTAGGCCGATAGCAAAAGGATTAATTATTTTTTGTATATATTATACTTAATTTATTTTATTCGACGAGATGGATAAAGTTCACTTGGCCATGTCGTTCCATGAAATTATTCAGGTATTCCCATCAAATTAGCGTTCGTTTTACGATCGGCCCACTCATTCTACAAACGGACTGAATCAACGATCCAGCGCCGTATATACATATCTAGGTGACTGTACATAAAAATAGTGATTAAGCTATTTCGTTTTGACCTGTGAATGCTCTTGGCTCAAAGGTGCGGTCGCCTTTCATTGCGGGTCGACGAAATTTGAAGCGCTGTTTATGGTCCACATTCCCCTAGCTACTCTTAGATCATTAGGCTTTCCTTGCCTAGTGTTGCCAACTTGTGTCTTGGTTTTGAACTCTGACCATGCACCAATACAGTGTGAAATGAAACGTAACATGTTTTTTTTTCAGTTAATCTGTATAATTTTACATTAGTTTTTGCTGTAATAAACAATTTTAAGCCTCTAAAGGTCAATTAAATACTAAAGGCCTTGTAACGGTCAAATTCAAATGTTAAAAAAAATCTTTAGGCTGGTGGTGGTAGGTGCTGGACAAACCTAATAAAACTAAGAAATTAAATAATATCCAAAAAGAAATCGATTTCGGCGGGACTCGAACCTGATACCATCCCTAACCCCGAGCGCGAGAGCTTACGCATTATAACAACAAAAACCTTATTAATAAAACTTTTTAAAGATTTGCATTTTGTTAAGATAATTCATCATCATCAGTCTATGTTAGTCCACTGGACAAAGGCCCTAATAGTTGCCAGCCATAGCAGCCTGTAAGATAAAGATATTGATTATTTATTTTTATATCATCTCAAAAGTTCTAAATCTAAATGACCCAAAGCATGTTATGATTTAAATGTAACGTGCTACGACAGAAATCTTAATACATAATAATGCGTGTTACACTGTTAAATAAATAATATATATATAAATAAATAAATATAAATAAATAAATAATGCTGGACAATTCACACAGCATTATCTAGCCCCATGGTAAGCAGAGCTTGTGTTATGGGTACTAGATAACTGATATACATAATACAATATATTACATAGATAGATATTACGACCAGAACACCCGGAACAAATATCTGCAGATCGTACACACAATTGTTCCGAGGCGGGAATCGAACCCGCAACCTCCTATAAAGAACTCATAATAACAATGTTACCATAAAATAAACGGCATTATTATCTTCACGGTGAAGTAGAAATCCGAGTACCTGTATTAGAACTAAATGGAAGTTCAAGAATAGCATATAAATTAGTGGTAAGTGCCAAAGTTCAGGAAGATCGTAAAACAGTGTTATTGCGGGCTTAGGGTACGTTCACACAGCAGTCTGATATACGGGTCCGTTTTATCGTATAAGTTTTTATTCGGCGATGGCGAATGTAGTTGTATGAGCGAGTACACATGACAGTATTCTGGATTCAGTAAAAAATATCGATGCGACAAAATATACAGCATCCGATTTATCGGATCGAAGCTGAGTGGGCAAAGTACGGTCATCTCCGACGGATCTGTTAGATAGATCATAGATGTATTTAAATAATGCCGGACAATCCACACAGCATTATCTAGCCCCATGGTAAGCAAAGCTTGTGTTATGGGTACTAGATAACTGATATACTCGTACATAATACAAAACATTATATAGATAGATATTTTTTATTATACATAGAAAACGACCAGAACACCCGGAACAAATATCTGCAGATCGTACACAC
The DNA here is from genome assembly GCA_943735965.1 of Eupithecia abbreviata. Taxonomy (NCBI): domain Eukaryota; kingdom Metazoa; phylum Arthropoda; class Insecta; order Lepidoptera; family Geometridae; genus Eupithecia; species Eupithecia abbreviata. Next base: position 10,284,274 of record OX030978.1, read on the forward strand.
AATTGTTCCGAGGCGGGAATCGAACCCGCAACCTCCTGCGTCGCAGGCGGACCTTCGCCCACCGCGCCACATCGGTCGTCAAATAGACAAGATAGATAGAAAACACCACACAAAACAGAAAAAAAACTTAGAATGAAGGAAGTATAAAGGGCGGCCTTTTGGATAAGAGCGATCTCTTCCAGGCAAACTTAGAATGGACTGGACATTAAATTAGACTGGACTGTTAATACAGTTCGAAATACGAACAATCAGTATGAACGACCCCATACGCATAGGGCATATTCCCACAGCATCGGTTTCACAGGATTCGTTTTTTTCTGTAATGGCGTATGTAATGTAGTTGTAGGAGCGAGTTCACACATCCGATAGTGTTCCGGATACATGGCCCGTAGTTATAAAAACGAAATCGGAGTTTCCTATTCGTTTATCTGCAAATGCTTATCTTATGCAAGTGACGGTTTGTTTTGCACGTAAACGAATCTGAAACTTCTATCTTTTTCGAGTAGGACCTGATTTTTTCTAGCAGCGAAGGATTCGTAAAAAACGGTCCAGTAGGTATAAACGGATCCGCTGTGAATGTGCCTTTAGGAGTAGCCATTAGAAGAGATATCAAGAAATAATGACCTAGAAGAGCTGAACTATTTGTCTGTTTCGCACATGTTCTAGTTGGAAGTAAGTAGGTAGGTACTAGGTAAATTACTAAAAGGTCGGCTATTAAATATTCTATAGCTTCTAAACGACGATGAGTCGACAAATTTTCTGGAAAAATCAATGTTTTTAAAATAGAAATTCACTTTATATTGTGATTAATATTCAAATTTCGGCTATTTCAATTATTTTATATAACGCAGACTCAAAAATAATACAGAAATTTACTTTACAAACGTCAGTTTAAAAATAATAAACACACAGAAAATATTTCATGTTTATTTTTTTGCATCATTGTGTACATTTATAGGTCTTAGTATTTTTATTGTATTTTTTTTCTCAATAGGCAGTGATCCTGCTATAGTAATATCCTTCTGTATCTCTCTGTTTTTTCTGAGCTGGAGGGTTTTGGTCTAGCTCTCCCGCGGTGACCAGCCGTATTGGGATGCTTATTTTTGGGTGTTTTTTTTATATTATCTTAGGCTTTAAAAGAGGGAAAAAAATACAATAATTAAATATTAAATTCAAGAAAAATATGACGCACAACATCAAAGATACAAGAAAACTACGATCTAATAAAAATGAACTGGAGGAGGCCTGTACCCGAAAGGGGTCCTTACCAAACATCATATAAATACAATTTAAATATATCGAAATTTATAAGTTTAACAATTAAACATGAAACTTAATGAATCAAATTATTTTATTATTAATTTGAAATTATATAAAGAATGCAGTGGACTGCTATAGGCTGATGATGATGATGATGATATAAAGAAAATCTAACTGATTACATTTTTAATTTAATAGGACATAAATAAGGAATATAAAAAAAAATAGGTCGTATCTAGGTAATGTATAAGAAACACAATGGTACCCAAGCAGGGTGTGGCAATATGTACTGTGAATGGAAGTGAGCCGGGTTTTTAAAAAGCTCTGTTTAATATATAAGAGAATAATGTGATTGTATTCAATTAAATTTTCATAAGATATAATTAAAAATAATAAATAGACTTCTCTGGCAAATCAGTAATTTTTCAACACTATACAGAATCTACATACACTAAAGAAAACAAACACTCATCACCACACTTCCACACCATTCCAATTATTCGCCGTATTCAATCAACATACATAATATTATATCAACGCAATTATTATCGTGCACGATTCATTGACACCGAGCAATGCTCGGCAGGTAGTGTCGATTAATTACTGCCGCTGATCAGTGACACAGTCATTACCAGCTGGCAACCCTGGCAATGTACCTACAGACAACGGACAAACTACTAGCGGACTTGGCTGTGTGATTGTCCGCTTCGAATCAGAATCAGAAACAATCGCTTATTTGCAGAATACAATAATTACATGTCAAGATCGTAAAGCTATGTAATGTCAATGTATGTCCAATATAATTAATTCATTTTCTTAAAATTTAAGTATTCGTTTACGCTTTAAAAACAATTTGAAAGTAACCAAATATCTAACTTTTTCTTAAATAAGTTTCCATTCGATGTTATTGAAGACTAGGTAGTTTCTGCCCGCGGTTTCGCACTCGTTGTTTCTATGGAAACGTTTTAAGGTTATTTATATCCCATGTTGCCATGGGAACTGATTTATGGCGTAAAAAGTAGCATTTGTTTTATTCTGGGCCTGAAACAAACTGTATGCAAAATTTCAGTCCGATCAATTTCTGTCGATTTTGCGTGAAAGAGAAATAAACATAAATACAAACATTCGCGTTTATAATATTAGTAGGAAGTAGGATTAGTAGGCTTTGGTTTTGTGTATAATAGGTATAATCGAGTTTATGTTCAGAAATTTATGGCAATATATGTTTTTATATTACTTTATTTTAGATAGATAGATAAATTATTTATTAGAAACTTTAGACACGGGCATATAAAATACAACAATTGTACAGAACACAGGAAAACAAACAATATTTTGATTAAATATTGACACAGAAATTTCGTTTCGTCTGCGCATGTCAATTTAAGTCACCGAGAGAGCTTAGCTTCTTGCAAGGGCTACTTGTCTCATTAAAAACACAAACACTTTGCAAAAGCAGCGTGATGCGATGACCATTAGTGTTTACACCCAGACGTCTGTTTCTTGTCCACAGGCAGTTTATTGTCACTGCCAAGAGCATTGTTCGAGCTCACCACCGGAAAACATGGGGCTGCCAAAACTATTGTAGCCCGTTACAAACTATTGATAGTAGAAAAGGCAATACTCGCTAAATATAAGGTGTTGCCTCGCTTTCTGTTTTTGGCAGTTATGCGTTTCCGAGTTAAATTTGGCAGCGGATATGGGTTTCAATTGATTTATAACCAAACTATAATATAGTTAGTTATACTATTTGAGTAATCTTGTTGATTTGAAGTTGAACAAAACATTTGTATACAATGTAGGTATTTACTCAGTTGGGAAATCAAACAAGGCAATTTTCCAAGTGTTTATTTATATATGACGACCAATGTGGCGCGGTGGGCGAAGGTCCGCCTGCGACGCAGGAGGTTGCGGGTTCGATTCCCGCCTCGGAACAATTGTGTGTACGATCTGCAGATATTTGTTCCGGGTGTTCTGGTCGTTTTCTATGTATAATAAAAAATATCTATCTATGTAATATATTGTATTATGTATATCAGTTATCTCGTACCCATAATACAAGCTCTGCTTACCATGGGGCTAGATAATGCTGTGTGAATTGTCCAGCATTATTATTACAATATTATTATATAGGCACAATAGAAAACATGTTGATTTGAAGTCGAACAAAACATATATTCTCATCATCTTTTTGTAACTTAGTAACTACATAGGTTCTTATATGACAGCAGGTGCTATGGTACCTAAACCCGTTGGAAATATAGATTCTGCATAGACTGTGCAAACATTCGAGGTCCCGCAAATATTTCCGACGGGATATGTAGCCAATATTACAGCTCAAATATTAGACGCATAATACTCAATTGGCTTTTAAAAGTATACCATCAAGTAGACCTAGATTTAGTATACAAAATTTAATCAATAAAATAATAAGGGCAATAAAATAAAAAGTAGTACTTAAATAGGGTGTAACAAAAAGTAAGGAACGATCCAGCTTCGATCACAGAACATGGGAAAAATTAGAAATGAAATGATCACTACACTAACCAATGGCTGATGCATAAATAAAATAAATAAATAATGCTGGACAATTCACACAGCATTATCTAGCCCCATGGTAAGCAGAGCTTGTGTTATGGGTACTAGATAACTGATATACATAATACAATATATTACATAGATAGATATTTTTTATTATACATAGATAACGACCAGAACACCCGGAACAAATATCTGCAGATCGTACACACAATTGTTCCGAGGCGGGAATCGAACCCGCAACCTCCTGCGTCGCAGGCGGACCTTCGCCCACCGCGCCACATCGGTCGTCAAATGCATGTACTCATACAATCAAGGAAAAATGCATTTGTGGCGAGTTTGGTCCCTACTTTATGTTGCACTCTGTAGATATTATGGTGAATGATACCGCTAACTACGCTAAAGCTAAACTCAAGCATTCAGATTCTTTTAAATAGATTTATAAATGTTATCGTATTATGACTAAGTTAGCTTATTGTTTAGTGCTATTAACATTATCATTAATTATTTTATTACAATTATTTGCTTCGCATATGCCATGTATAAAAAAATATATTTTGTATCATACAAAACAATTTTATTTACAATGAATATTGCAAATGCCAAGCCACATTTCCTGTTCAGCGTTCCAACTTCATCTCATAAAATTTACAAAGCGAGATTAGAGCGACATATAAATTCCGATCTCTGTAACTAATTGATGTCTAGGCCTACAGTCGATTTTAACTAGCGGCGAAAATAGATGTGTGAAACAATGCATGGCGTGCTGGCAAGCATACGACGACTGGTCAAACAGCTGTAGAGCAAAGGATTGATTCACGAGCGCGCGGTGACGACGCACGCCGCAACACAACACTGATACAGACTACCACAAAGTTAATGGACCGGCTCCACAAGTGAAAAACGATCCATTGTGATGAATTGCCTACATATGTTTCCTGAAAGCAAGAGGGCATGATCGATCAAACTACTTTAAGCTCTCATAAGTCGTATCGCTCCCCTCGAGTGAATAGTCCGGAGCGTCGCCGCAGACACACAATGCAGACAGTTCCGATTTCGAGCTAATAGTCAGGTCGTTATTGAAATGGTTCCTGATCCGCCATTCAGCTAACTGATCTTCGGAAGGCTGAAATGCGGAAATGTAGCTTGGGGAGCCACTTTTATTACTTCTTATGGATTTCATTGTATTGAATTTGGGTGCTTTCAAAGAATCATTGGTGCATAAAGTAAAGATATTATTTTTAGCTGAACTATCGGTGTCATTGTTGGTGTCGTGCGGTAGTGGGACTTTAGCGGGCAAAACTAGGGCCTCGACCGTTTTGTGCTTCACAAACAATATTCTCTTGCTTCCTTTGAGCAACGTCGGCTTCGCTCGGATCAAGCTGTAAACGACAATTGCTCCGAAGCTAGTGCAAAACAAAACCAACGTGAGGTATAGTAACCATTTTATAAAAGCATTTCGCGTAGATTTTGTTGTCTTGGGACTGTCCATAGAATAGGCAACACAACGGTCTTCTTCGATGTCTCCAGAGCTTAACCTCAACGGACAAAAAGTAAACTGTGAATATTGGTCTATATCGAAAATTCGAAGAGATGTCGGCATAGAATCCATACAGTACACCTCGAGGGGGCAATCGGATTGGAACCACAAAAGTCCGTAATCGTCGGTTTCTGCTGCTCCTACCTGTAGAGCGTTATACTTCGTTGTCTGGAAAAAGTAGGAAAATATCAACCAGCTGCTATTTTGATTAGAAATATAACCGTTAACAGGCTTTGACGAAAGCAAAGAAATATCGATAAATTTTGTTTTGTTCAATGAACACTTTTTTGGAGTAACTAGCTGGAAAGACCGACTATTGACTGAAGTTTTGGTGGTAATCTCTGTGGAATAGGTCTTTTGGCAAGTACCGTGAACATAAGTGAAATTATTATCAACGTCATAATAGTAATTAAGTAGTTGCGGCGATGTCACATCATCGATTTTATTTTCGCAGGCATTATCAAATTCTGTTAAGGTTTTTCCATTCATCGTCTCGGGGTACGTACAAGTGGTTTCAACGAGAAGAATTTCTTTTCTAACAAGCTGTCTTAGATCATCCACTGAACAGCTGCAATGCCACAAATTATCTTGCATACTTATTCTTGGCTTTGGGTACTCCAGTGAAACGATGGTAAGAAATAGGCCGGGGGGAATAGTCACAAGTCTGTTATTGTTCAAATAAAGAACTTCAATGCTTTTTAAATGATCGAACGCACCTGCTCCGATACTAACAATGCCACAAGAATTAAGATATAATATTTTACAATGTTCAAGACCGACAAAACTGTCTTCCCCCAGAATGTTATGAAAGTAATTGTTTGAGAAATCCACGATGTGTAGTTTTTCAAAACCTCTTGCTCCTGTTACGTTTGCTGGATCCCATCTGCCACTGTGAGTGACGGTTAACGAATTCAGTGTGTCGTCCACAGCACGCAGAGAATTTTCTTGGAAGTAGTGTATCTGACTGTCTATAACGTTAAGGTTTTCTAGACTAGAAAACCCGACCAAACTATTAGTGGTCCATGTTTTTATAGCGAGTTTTCGCAGTGTCAGAGTCTTCGTGAAGGATGTGAATTGGCTTATGAATGCCGAAGAAGGTAGATGGTTCAGATTTCCTTTGATTATAGAGAGTTCGTGGATGTTAGATCTTAGCGATGCCAGCCAATTATTTGGGATCCTGTTGTTTTGGAACATAGGTTCGTTGAGCTCTAGAACCACTCTGTTGCAAGCCTCCTCCGCCACCTGAAGCGAAAAATGTACTTATTCAATACAGAAATAACATTTATTTATAAAACTTTTTTACAAGTAAAATTTTCGTAGAAAATTACAAAATTTTGTTTAAATTACATAAAATAAATCACATTAAATCAAATAAATTAAGAATAATGTCGTAAATGGTTTACATTCGTAATCGTTCGTTCACAGAATATAAATTCGACAGGTGTGAGTTTAAGCAAACTATATTAGTTATAGTTTGCGTAAACTATGCACAATCCATAATTAGCTCCCAGCTCAATTCAAGTATAATATAACACCCATCGTAACAGCAGTAACACTTTCCATATCATAAAGGCCGTAAGTAAGGAGTGTGTTTACGCAAACTACATATATTTTTTATAGTTTGCGTAAACTATGCACAATCCATACTACGCTCTCAGTTCTAATACAACACTTACCGTAACAGCAGTAACAATTTCCATATCATAAAGGCCGTAGTAAGGAGTCTGGTGGCAAGTCACCCGGCAACCTCGCACGGTACAACGCAGAGGTTCTGAAGGTGGTCTGCTAGGTTGGTTCGCATTTCTACAAGCCATCATCACAATGAGGACGAAACTGACGGTGGTTATCAATGCGAATATGGTGTGGACCAAGGGCCGGAGCCAGCCGCCATCGCTGCATGATGCCTTTCTGGGAAAAATAGTTTGCTTAATAGGGTAACTTGCAATGGTTATGGGTACTTACCTATTTTCGTCGCACTTATTAATATATTTATATTGCACTCATATGAGAACGGTGCCCTCAGAAAACCTCAACGTATGCCCTACAAACTCTAATTTATTTACACACGTATGCACACAAACACGCCACGCGCGCATCCTATATGTTTGTGTGCAGTGCATTCCTTTTTATTTATATTCTTAATAGAAAATATTCATTTTTAATAAAGTATAATACCTACACATTTGTACTGCGCCGTTGGAATCAAACTTAACGCGTCACTTAAGTACCTAGTATTTCGTTTGTTATCTGGGAGTTCTATTACTTAAACTATAGATTTAAGTAGGCCAATTAGAACTAGTATTTACAATTGAGCTAACTGCAGCTGCAAACTATGTATTTTAAACGGTCTCGGATCTCGGAGGTGTCCCTAATCTCGCCTTATAGAGATTTGGATAAATAAAGTACTTGTCAATCATCCCGTAGTGGGATGGGTTGCGATTTCAAGTCCCGCCAAAGTAGTTGTTATTTATTATTATATTTTCCATTTTTTTTTAGAAATTACCATCGGTTTGAGATCTTACACACAATAATAGCATAAACCTTAACCTATGTACACAAAGGAAAGTGTTGATCGTGAAAGCATTTTCTTGTTCGCTGCAATTGCAAACACAAACTGTACTTACAGTTTTTGAACTTTGTTTTACTCTTACAAAGTTACCATGAGAATCTTGGTTTTATAGGTTTTATTAAAGTTATCAGTTTCTTCGTAAGTCATAACAATAGAAAATTTGTAAGTGTACAGTTGAAAATAAAAAGATTTTGGTTCTTCTTTGTCTTTATCTATACGTATAATAAAAAATATCTCTCTTTGTCATCTACACTTGCGAGCTATAAACTGGAATCACTTCATCGCTGGAAAAATATTATATTTTCATATTACTTCTTATTAATTTAAACATCCACAACTTCGACCTATTGTAATAATTCACTAAATGAAGGTAGGAAACTTAATTAAATTTAAATATTTTTTATACCATTCGAAAGCTAACAAAATTTCTTTTCAAATGGTATACACCAATCTGTTACCAATCAGTTTATTCCATGGAAACTGTAAAATATGGTCTGCAGAAACCAGCGATGAAGTGATTCCAGTTTATAGCTCGCAAGTGTATTGTAGCTATTATATGAATCGAAGGAAAATTAATAAAAAGAAAGGAGGTAGACAAATTTCAACTTTCATAGAAAATAATAATTTTGTTCGTTTGCGTTTTGAAAGAGTCATCCGTGTAAAATCGATGTCCTAATAAATTAAATCTCTGTAATCTTAGAAGACTAGTACCTACAATCATCGGAAGTTTTCGATTATTCGTGAAAGCTTCATCAGTAAACTATTTTATTGCAGACGACGCTCCTTAACACGTTGTACGCCATATCACCCACCGGTGAGCCTAGCTTACTTTTCCATTCGGGCCGAGCCAAAATGAGGTAATCGGTCATTTGCATCAACTTGAAATTTTAATTCCAAAGTTAATAAAATGAAGTAATTTGCATGGAAAATAAAAATTACCTTATTAAGAAGCGTTTACGTCAAACCTCTCGCGCGGCTCACCGGTGCCCCCATGGCTCAAACGGCACAGTACGATTAGGCTCACCGGTGAGCCCCGTGGCCTGAATGGAAATGCAGGATTTTTCAAAAAGCGTTCAACGTGTTAAACTCAGTTACAAAGTTTAACTGCCGTCGGTGTACAACAAATTGTAAGGGAACTTAGAACTCGTTCATAAAGAATTGAATTTAATGTTTAGTACAATTCTATCACAATAAAATCATAGGCAACCAAACAAAACTAACGTCTGTCTTAAATATCAAAATACCTTGTGATAAATGCATATGAAAGTAGATCTGGGACTAGGAACCAACGAGAGATTATAGTTATTTGTTCAACAAGTAAGCAAAATTATTTTTTATAGCTAGTGGCTCTATGTAGCCTGCTGAGCTAACGAGGGATTTAAAAGGCACGATACAACTCGAGTTAAACATACAACTGTTCATCTCGATTAACGAGAAAATACTTCATTATTTATAAAAAAAGGTCGAATATTAGATTCCCTCCATGGTTGCATTGGAGTCAGCAACCATGGAGGGTTTCTGATATTCGACCTTTTTTTTCAAACCAATGACAAAAGTTACAATGTTATGCAAATATTTGATCCGGGTGTTCTGGGTATTTCTACGTAAAATAAAAATATATACATTTATACTAAAGTCATTTAAAATGGGATATTTACCATGATTTGATTTTTGAGTTATCCAATATTTCGGCACAGTTGCATGCGCCATGATCACGGAGTAACGCATGCAACTGTGCCGAAATATTGGATAACTCAAAAATCAAATCATGGTAAATATCCCGTTTTAAATGACTTTAGTATTAATAACCATGATAGTTTCAAAAGTATATACATTTATGTTATGTATTGTATTAAGTATATCAGACATCTAGCACCCATAACACAAGCTCTGCTTAGCTTGGGGCTAGACGAAGCTATGTGATTGCATTATTTATTTTACTTTCATCAGACAACCACATTAAACTCTGTTGAAACATCAAAAAAAAACAAATCAAGACGACGATAATAAACACTGTTTAGTTAGATTTTGTACCGTGCGGATCCACGCGGTTATCTTAGCCTAAGACACAATTTCTAAATGGCTAAAATATCAATAATAATAACATTTAGGTGACCGGTTACCCTAAGAATAAGCTTAGACAGAAATAGCACTATTCAATTTACAATTTTTACCACTCACTAATCAGTAATAACAAGCAAATTAAATATCTACATATGTATATGCGAGCGGGACATACGAGTACATAGGTCCGTGTTCACCAAAAATAATCGGACAATTTCAGGCAGCTTTGTCGGTTTAATTTCACGTTTAATGTATAAAAAACTTGTGTGAAAACAACTGTTTATAATTTAACCATCTCTTGGTGAATTTGGATCTTAGATTTCTTTATAACTTTGGGACTTACTTCAATGGCAGCACGGCAATCTTGTCGATGTAACGTGTCTTCGCGATTTGCATGCTCTACCGGTAATCATGCTACTGCGAAAGCTCAGTGAATATTACGACTATCAGTCAAAAGTTCTGACTGATAGTAGGCTTTCCAGGTATTTCAGGAGCAATAACTTTGTTGCCGGATATAGAAGTGAAACTAGATACCGACTACTACTGCGTACTTCCTGTTTTACAATCGCAAAGCAGAATAGTTCTTAATTTATATGGTAACAGTTATTTGTATTTTGTGTGAAAGCCTATATTCTGTTTCATTGTGCTTATGAATGAGTGAATGTACACCTTATTGCAATAAAATTCATAACAAAATAAAACTTTATTATATTGTGACTTACATTTTTATTATCTGTTTGCAGTTGTAAATAAATGATTTTACTTATCAGAAGATCTCTATGCAAAGAAGCCTTTCAGCTTCTCACCGTACGTTTTTTTTGTTACTTAGCAACTAGAACACTTCATTCGTTTTTGGTGCGATATAAATACCTGTTCCCGTATTTTTTTGTGACGAGAACAAAAGTCAAAGTTAAAGGTTAAAAGTTTAAAACTTTTAAAGACAATGAGGCTGAAGGTTTGGAAAAACTGCTGAATTTCAATGTAGACGTATTTATATCACTATTAATGAGTATAGATAGATTTATTCAAATATAATTTATTCATTATTAGTTTGTTAGGTTAAATTACTCAGTTTACGGTGCCTATGATAGACTAGTCTAAGGACTTGGTTGTCACCTCTTTTATATATATTAGTCGACTGCAGGAGTTTCACTTCTATATTTTTGTGTTTTAAGGCAATAGATAAGTTTGACAATAATGTTATGTGTATCACTCCATTAGTAGATAATCTATGTACACATATACGTGATCGAACGGCTAATTTCATGGACAAGGACGCCATGTGTCAGATTAAAAACAATACGTCAACATCATAGATTTGGTAATAAGAGTTGATAGAGAGTTTATCAGTAAGCTTAAAATTATCGTTTTTGTAACTAGTGAAATATAAACCGCTAATAGCATGGTTTCGAAAGACAATCACACAGAAAAAAACAGTAAAGAACAAACAAACAAAGATGCAGATGCACAATCGGCGGCCTTATCGCTAAGAGCGATTTCTTCCAGGCAACCTTTGGATGGACACGTAGCTATAGTATAGGTATAGACGGTGGCGTATTATAGACTAATGTAAATATAAATTATATACAATAAAAACATATAAATAGGTACATAAATACTTGTATAAACGTTAATGGAAATAAATATTGATTATAGAGAAAGATGAAATACTGAATACTGATGAGATATGGAAATAAATACTATGATACATAAAATATTAACTATTTGAGGTCGAAGAAAGAAAGTGTTCAATGTTCATAGACCATTATGTTTATATACAGGGAGAGATTTAGCTTGTCTTATTGGGGTAGGACACCGCCCCTAGGCGGGGAGTACTTCTTCTCCCCTGCTGAGGTGCGGAAGGCCGTCCTCCGCCTACCCAGGCGTAAGGTGCCAGGCTATGACGGAGTCCCCAACATGGCACTAGCCCAGCTGCCCCGCCGTGGAGTCGCCGCACTCGCCCGGCTCCTCAACGGAATCCTCCGAACGTGCCACTTCCCGGACCCATGGAAGACCGGGCGGGTCATCGCCCTGCCGAAGCCAGGTAAGGACCACCGCCATCCGGCTACCTACCGCCCCATCACCCTGCTACCAACAGTGGCCAAGCTCCTGGAGCGTCTGCTCTTGGGCCGCCTGGCCCCAACGATCGAGCCACGCCCCGAGCAATTTGGCTTCAGATCCGGCCATTCCACCACGCTGCAGCTCACCAGGGTGATGCACCACCTCGCAGTCGAGCACAACGCCGGGCGATCCACCGTCGGGGTCTTTCTAGACGTGGAGAAGGCCTTTAACCGTGTATGGCACCCCTGTACAAGCTCCTGCAGACTCCTACACCACCAGCCCTCACCAGGCTCGTGGCATCCTTCCTCGCCAACCGGCGGTTCTTCGTCGCAATCGAGGATGCCACCTCCTCCACCCGGACCATCTCAGCTGGTGTACCGCAGGGTAGCTGCCTGTCGCCCGCCCTATACGCGCTGTACACAGACGACATCCCTACACTGGAGGGCCACCTACGCCCCGGGGAGAGGGATGTATCGTTGGCGCTGTTCGCGGACGACAGCGCCTACTTCTCGTCATCCACCAGCCCGACCATCGCAGCCAGCAGGATGCAGCAGCTGCTAGACGTCCTGCCGCCATGACTGGACAAATGGCGCATGGCGGTCAATGTGGGTAAGACGGCCGCGCTGTTTGTCTCCCGCCGCCGCCGCCATCCACCTCAACTCCAGCTTCGGGGCCAGGACGTGGCTTGGAGCTCGCACACGAGGTACCTCGGCATCGAGATTGACAATTCGTTGAGGATGCAGCCGCAGGTTGACCGCGCGCTACAACAAGCGCGCGTCGCCAGAGCGCTCCTCCGACCTGTCCTGGGATCTCGGCTGCCGCTGAGGACTAAAGTGCGGGTCTACAAGTCCTACGTCCGGTCCCGACTAATCTATGCGGCGCCGAGCTGGTACGCCCTGGTCTCCCAGACCAACAAGGACCGGCTCCAGGCGCTGCAGAACGTGGCCCTCAAGATCTGCACGGGCGCGGGCCGCTACGTCAGGATTGACGTCATAGCCCGCGACCTGCAGATCCAATCCGTGGAGAAATTCGTCGTGCAGACGGCGCGTCGAATGTACGATCGCGCCGATAACGGGTACCACGAGCACCTTCACAACATCGCCCCGCCCCAGCCCCGGCCCCAGGAAGACGACCGCCCATGGCGACCCCTTCCGCGGGACCTGATCCCTGCGGAAACACCATAGAGTCCTTGGGTTAATTAAAAAAAAAGATTATAAACGGAATGATGCCAAAAAACATTGAGAATAAGGGAAAGAAAAGACTCCCACAAAACCCAAGGACCGAGGGGTCGTCACCCCTCGAGTTGACGCCGGGGTAATGAGGCCAAGCCTCGAGGCCCCTCTCTGTGCCCCCACCAGGGCCGGAAAGAAATCTATTGAATTGGGGTAGGTAATGCATTCCATAGTCTGGTGGCATGTACGGTGAATGAAGAACTGTAGGCATGGAAGGGGCGGGGAGTTTGCAGCAAAAGGGTATCGGTGGAGCGAAGTATGTGTATGGTGCAGGTACTTGAACCGTTCTTTGAGATAGCGAGGAGTATTTGGGGCGTAGAGGATAGAGTACAGGAGGGAGAGGAAGTGTGCGTCCCGGCGAAGACGGATTCGTAACCATTTTAGCTTATTGCGGTACTCTGTGACGTGATCATACTTGCGGAGTCCTAATATGAAGCGTTGAAGTTTTGAAGCCGCTCAAGCTTATCAAGCTGTGCTTGGGTTAGATCAGGATAGCTGGCGTCGGCCATGTGACATTATTAGTCGGTTTTTTTTTTCAGAATATTTTCCTAATTATTAGACATTAATTAGTGCCTAATTATTTCGAATATTCTAGGTTATAGATAAGTTTCATATTGACCGCAAATTAGCGAGAATAGCGAGCCTTACATCTTTTAAGTTTTTTCTTTTCCTGAAGTAGACGCCGCAAAACCTGTCATAACAAGTGTCTCGTTTTTGATGACTTTCAGAAATTTCACAGTGTGAATGTCTTTGAAAAATAGCAAAATATCACCCCTATCATTGGCATTATCTTGATTATCAGTAGAGGATATAAGTCCGTTCCTATTATGTTTGTGAACATGAACGTTTTCCGTGGAATTAAATAACATATTATACCTAATGGAATTCAGAATTCGTTATTTTCTTTCATGTTCTTACTTCATTTATTACTTATTTGTATCTAATTAAGTTAGCTCAATTGTTTTAATTGTCACTGTTGTGTTACTTATTTGTATCTAATTAAGTTAGCTCAATTGTTTCAATTGTTACTGTTGTGTTACTTATTTGTATCTAATTAAGTTAGCTCAATTGTTTCAATTGTCACTGTTGTGTTACTTATTTGTATCTAATTAAGTTAGCTCAATTGATTCGTTTCTGTTATTTGATTGTAAGATTCTTTGTTAATAAAGGTTTTAAAAAACACCATTAATGGTGTAAAGAGAATCTCCCGGAAACTCAGTTAAATCAGATTATATGTAATAGTCTAAGTTCCTGTTAAAAACTGTCTGCGAAGAGGTGCGGCCAAGAGAACAAAGGCAACCGTGGTTGTTCAGAGTCTTTATAGATATTTCCGTGAAATGGACTATATAAAAAAAAACAGGCTATTGCTATTTTTTTCCAAAAAATAATTAATAAATATTTTTTATTTTTTTATTTACCAACTTCAAGATAATGTTACATAAAAAAGCTTAAAAAATAACACGAAGTAAACCACAAAGGTTGTATAGATGTGTTATTAGCTGAGAGTCAGCTAAATAAAATCTCATAGGTTTGACAATAAAATTATTCAATTTCAGGCAATAAGATTTTAAATTGGAATTAGGTTAATTGAAAATACTTGCAGCCACATTCTGATAGGCAACCTGGTATATGTATATTCTCCTAATCATAAATATTCGTAAAAATTAGGTTTTAAGCGAATACTGATACGTGCACTGATTCTGCAGTCGGATCTCGTACTATAATAAGATTTCATCCGATTACAAACACGTCGGCGTAATACTCTGGCACATCTGATTTATTGCGCCATTGGTTATGGAATTTACATATTGATTTGAAGACTTAGAGCAATTTTGTGGATCGGACATTATTTCTGGCTGTATAGAATACCTAGATACAATTTGTAAAAGCTGGTATTATTCCATTTTAAGATTTATTTAATTTCCCAAAAAAACATTTAAATCTATATAATAAAAGAAAGTCGTGTTTGTTACAACACTTATAACTCGAGAACGGCTGAACCGATTTAGCTGATTGAGATGAATTGGTGGAGAGGTAGCTTAGACAGGAGTCTAACATAGGATACTTTTTATCATTTAAACAATTTGACACATAGATTTCCACGGGGGCGAAGCCGCGGGGCGCAGCTAGTAAAAAATATATTTTCTGAAACATCTTTTTATTGTTGTTTTTTATTGGATGTTAATGTACCCTAAACTCTGGTTCAGGGAAAAACCACACGATTAAAGATGCAACTTACACAATGATTTTAAAAATCGACTGATGAAATGGCTTTTTGAGAACACATTTTATTATGTAGCCGAGTAACCTACTACGAATTACCAATTATATTGATAGATAAATTATATAGTTATAATTTATCTATCAATATAATTGGTAGTAGATTGGTATAGTATTTTATATGTAAAATACTATTAAAAATTGTTATTTTATTCACCATTACTAAAATATTAAGTCAATATACTACTTTTTTACCTGTGGCGTTATCAATAAATGATTTGTATATTTATATTTTAAAATAAATCGTTTATATATTTATTACACATTATAAACCGCAGCTTCTTTTTGTCGTAATAAGGCATGCAGAATCTAGTAAGAAATAAATATCGTAAAAGTTATAACTACTTAAAAGACATTTATCTCCCTTGAATATCACCGAAAGGCAATATATCTCTTAACGTCACTAGACCGCTTATCTAATAGGGTAGCAGTTCCCGCCAACTTGGTATCGCAGATCAGAACTTACGTCCGAGACGACCACAGGAGATTCCAGAACTGTTGCAGAAATTTAGAAAATCACACTTGGCAATAGTTTGCCTAAACTAAACTGTGAGACTTGGGAATAAGTCTCAAATTCGTTGTGCTCACTACTTAGGTATTCAAATTTACGTTGCAAATATGTTTTAGAGTTTTCCATATTCTATGGTTACCTGGAAGAGATCGCTCTCAGCGATACGCCGCCCTTTACACTCCTTATTACTACTCCTTATTCTAAGTTTTTATTTCTGTATAGTTTTCTGTTTTGTGTGGTATACTAAAATATTTTCTATCTATATAAATAAAGGTTAATATAGGCTTTGGGAATAAGTCTCAAAATTTATCTTGCTTTCTTCTTAGGTACTCCTACTCAAGTTTGATTGAAAATGTGTTATAAAATTTTGGACTTGTACAAAGAGATGAACTTGTATAACCTTTCCACAAAAGGTAATTAAAATGAACCCTCACAAATTGAATAACTAATTACTACCTTTACCACGATATTATGCTTAATTATCCTTACCTAATATTATACGGTTTATTCAAGGAAAATGTAGGTACATAGGTACACGTTTGATATTTTTCCGTGAATACACCGAACAGTTCAATGATCGGCTCGAATATTAATTTGTGATATCCGTTTTCTTTTGTACAGTGTCAGGCTCACTTTACACTTTTAATTGGTAATTTACGCAACACCTGATGAAAATGAAAAATTTAATTCGTAATTTAAGATGTTAAATTACGAATTAAATTTTTCATTTTCATCAGGTGTTGCGTAAATTACCAATTAATGAAAAATTGAAAATGAAATAAAAAAAAAAAAAAAAAAAAAAAAAAAAAAAAAAATGAAAATGAAAAATTTAATTCGTAATTTAAGATGTTAAATTACGAATTAAATTTTTCATTTTCATCCATCAAATTTAATATCCATATATTTTCAAACAATATATCCTATTTTACGATAATATATAAAAAAGAAAGCTGAATAATAAAGTAAATAAGAACTAGTATTTACTGTTTAAACAGTTGATTTAACTACAAACTATTGAAAACAATCTAGAGGTAGCTCAACTGAAACTTGTTTTGGGCGGAATTGTTACTAAATACAGTTCAAATGATTCATCGCCAATCAGATTCGTCCACAAGACGCTGACATTGCCCAACTGTATGGCAGTGCTGATGTCCAGATAGTCGCTGGCCCTCGAGTTGAGACGTCGACGCGTCGCAAAATATAGGGGAAATATTTAATAAATATGGAAAATTTCCCGAGTGACACTGGTCTTGCCAAGCAAACCCTTTGTTCGTAAACAGAGGAGCATCATGCCGCTTATTGCTCCCAGGAGACCGATGTTTAAGGAACTTGGATACACTTCTGGGTTTACGTGACTGTTACTTTATATCTTGGATATATGTGCGTGGTACTGAATGTTATTGATGTGGAACGAAGGAGGTCATGAACCGTAAACACAACGAGTAATATCTTAGTATCTGTTTTTCTTCAGAACTTTTTTGCAGCATTTTTTCTCGAAAGATTCTTTTGGATACATTTTATTTTTTACTCACCTTGCTAAACTTTTATAAATGGAAAATGCTTTGATCATTTTTACAATATTTTACATTCTATTGTTCGCGGATAGAACTATTTTTGCCTGCCACGCCAGTCGTTCAATATTTTTTTATTGCATTTAACGGGAAAAAATTATAAAATTTCATAGAAAAATATACTGACAAAATTCACAGAGTTCCAGAACAAAGAGCTTTGAATTAGACTATCGATTAACCGTTACAAGTAGTGTTCAATAAAAAAACCGCTCATGCTATTTATTTCTATAGAAAGGTATTGGATAACGTAATTAAATACTTTTGTAAGGACCTTCCCCAATGAGCGCCATAGCGCCTTGTCTTCAGCTTGCCGCATCCAGCATCTACCTGCAGTCTTTCGCAGGTCGTCATCCAACCTGGTAGGAGAGCATAATTAAGCATAATTTACTACACGACAATATAATATGAAGACCGATGTGGCGCGGTGGGCGAAGGTCCGCCTGCGACGCAGGAGGTTGCGGGTTCGATTCCCGCCTCGGAACAAATGTGTGTACGATCTGCAGATATTTGTTTCGGATGTTCTGGTTGTTTTCTATGTATAATAAAAAATATCTATCTATTTAATGTATTGTATTATGTATATCAGTTATCTAGTACCCATAACACAAGCTCTGCTTACCATGGGACTAGATAATGTTGTGTGAATTGTCCAAATATGTAAGCCTCCTAAAACACGTGAAAACTTTGCTTCATCAGATTTTGATCGAATGCTAACGAAGCTGGAGTCCTATCGGAGATCTAATTTCTGAAGCGGCTCCTTCCGTAAATTAAATTTTCCGTCTTCGAAACGATATATCTTTGATATATGAACTTTGAAATGTTATTAAACAAACGTATTTCATTTTTTATCAGTAAAAATTAAATGTCCCTAAAGTTTAGGTTCGTTTGTCATCAATTCTAATTTGATTTATATCGTATACCGCAATCTTATATTAAATTATGTGACTACCATCAATGATAATGATTAAGTTCTCGAAACGTGTTCTTGAGTTGAGACCACGACTCGGTAAACGTAGTGTAGGACGCCCTCCGACCAGGTGGGATGACGACCTGCGAAAGACTGCAGGTAGATGCTGGATGCGGCAAGCTGAAGACAGGGCGCTATGGCGCTCATTGGGGGAGGCCTATGTCCAGCAGTGGACTGCTATAGGCTGATGATGATGATGAAGTTCTCGAAGAATTCTATTTTAGTAGAGCCTGTGTTTGATTTGTGTGCAAATACCAACGAAACTAATAAAGGTGGGTAAAAACAGAAAGCAACAAAGAATTTCAAAATACCTGAACGTTTATTTATCAAAAAAGCTTTATTGAACAACATTAACTTCTATAGTACTAGCACTAACTTAGCACTAACTTCATAAGTTACTCCACCGTTCTACTGGGAAATGTTTGTATCAAATAACATTTTTAACCACGAAAGTTATACTCAATAGTAACAGAAAATAAACTCGCAGAATATATAGTTGGCTACACCCGCCGCATGACTCGTCGCTCGGGGTGTTAAAATCGGGAAAATGGGAAATATATTTTTCATCAAGCTCAGGGTGAAAGGGGGTGTCAGAGGGTTGCAATCACGGTCTGGTTATGCGTTGGTATTTCCCACGCTCTACAAATTGCCACAGATTAATGGGAAGTCAGAATGGACTCTGGTTTTTGTTTTGTTCCTTCTGGGTTCTTTTGTCTGTATTTTGACTAGACAAATATTATGAATTTTTGAGAATGAAATACCTAGTTGTTTTTCGTTGTGTGTTTTTCTGATTTGGTTGTTTTTTAATTTAATGGTCTTATTTATTTCATGATACCCAAATTTGTGTACTTTTTAAAAGATTGTTATTGTTTTTTTTTCTGAATTTCCACAGTGTGTTAAGACATTTTTTGTAAAGGATTTTCTGTATTTATGTGCTACCTAATAATAGATCTATAAAAATATCTTAATTTATTTTTAATTTTCAATTTAAAATGTTAGGTAACTACTTTTCCTTTAATTTTTGTATGTTTTTTTTTTCATATTTATTTTATTGCATCATTGTGTACATTTATAGGTCTTAGTATCTAGGTAATGTATAAGAAACACAATGGTACCTAAGCAGGGTGTGGCAATATGTACTGTGAATGGAAGTGAGGGGTTTCTAAAAAGCTTAGTTTAATAGATAAAAGAGAAAGAGTTATGTAAAGTCTTCATCTTTTTTTTTCTTAGTTTGGCACGCGATGGTGTTGTGAAATGTAATCATTGTTTATTCTACATTAATCAATACCTCTGTTAATAGCCAAAAACTAGTTAGGATACGCCAGCCGGATGGAGGCATTAAACTGCCTTCAATTTGTTGCGACGCGACGCGACGAACATTTTACGTAAATTTGATAACAAGTTATCGGAAACTGGTACTCACAGTTCTTGGCTATTGTATTTCCATGAAAAAAGTTGTCCATTTATGAACTATTAGTTTCTGCCCGCGGATTCACACGCATTGCTTCTATGGAAACGTTTTAAGGTAATTTCTGTCCCATGGAAACTGATTTATGGAATAAGAAGTAGGCTATGATTTATTCCAGGCCCAGAACTACCTGAATACAAAATGTCAGCCTAGTTCATTAAGTAGTTTTGGCGTGAAGAGCACACAAACTTCCATTCATCCAAACATCGAAATATCCAAAATTTCGCATTTATAATATTAGTGTGAAATAATTATTTTACCATACAACCTGTAAACCAACACAGATTGCCCAATCGCAAGATTAATCGTCGACATATATACACATTAACGTACGTGACGTGAATGAAATGAAATGAAATGAAATGAAATGAAATGAAATGAAATGAAATGAAATGAAATGAAATGAAATGAAATGAAATGAAATGAAATGAAATGAAATGAAATGAAATGAAATGAAATGAAATGAAATGAAATGAAATGAAATGAAATGAAATGAAATGAAATGAAATGAAATGAAATGAAATGAAATGAAATGAAATTAAATGAAATGAAATGAAATGAATGAATGAAATGAAATGAAAAAGGTTTATTTCACACGACACATAACAATTTTAAAAACACAAAGGATAACTAAGAACTAGGCACAAACTTAATTACTAAAATAATGGAGGTTACACAGTTATATATTTAAAAATACAAAACAAAGAAAAAACAAAACAAAATACCCCCAGATTATTTTAGAGCTCAAAAAAAAAAAAAAACTAGGTACCCAACTAAAAACCTCCACAACCTGCCTGGCAAAACATATTGGTGTCGAGTCAAAAAGGTGTCAACTCAGCATGTTGCTGGGTAGATAAATATAGATACCTACCCAGCGCTGGTATTATGTTGAACCTTTAGAAATAGTTACATCACAACGTCAAACCTCTACGCATACTGCCAAAATTATCTTTTAATTATGAAATTAAGGATTTAAATAGATATACATGCCTATACGTAACTTATTATAGGATGCTCTCCGACCAGGTAGGATGATGACCTGCGAAAGACTGCAGGTGCTGGATGTGGTAAGCTGAAGACAGGGCGCTATGGTGCTGATTAGGGGAGGCCTATATCCAACAGTGGATTATTATAGGTTGATAATGATGATACTTAGTACGATTACTACACCTACCACATCCATTGACGCCCTGTGACGCCCACAGGTCGTCAGCATAAAACCGAGGTGGATAGGACAAACTTTGGGAGACCCAGTTGTGGGTCAAATGATAATGACTTGATATGATTTGATGATGTTAAGAAACAAGAACCTAGAGACCAAAGTCCTATAGTGTAGGTTCTTACTTTACGCATTAATATTATTAGTATATAATGTAGTCGTATATTGAATGAGTAGGTTAAAATTAAATACTTTGTTCCATTTTAATTGTTAATGTCTGTGTTCTCAATTCACTTTGTCTCTCTCTCCCAATAAGGTTTGCTGGAAGAGAACTCTTTAGGGTTAAGCCTGCCTTTGTTTTAAGTTCTTTAGTATAATGTTTTTTCGTGCAAGAAGAATAAATAAATAAAATTACCAAACGCCTGCACCTGCACATAATAATTCTGCAACTCAAAGCTCTGTTCGAAATTGCTTTACGGCTCCTGCAAGGCGAAATTAAACTCGACTGCAGTACAGCGTACTTTACCAGCATTAGAGCAATGCGAAGCACCTTATGCTAAGTTTTCACTTCACGGTGTTCTGTTTTTGTGAACCATAATCCTTATGGTAACTAAGGGCTTGTTGGGACTGCTATTTCGGTTGATAGTCAAAAGAAATCATGGTAATATGCCGTTATAAATGCCTTTTGTATAGGTATATCAAGAATTTAGCAGGCATACACGTTTAGCTGTACAAGCTTTGCCTGTACGTGCCTTAGCAGACAAAACAGTATTATACATTACAGTATGTATAGACGAATTTATATTTACAGTGCATATGCAGACAGAAACCGGCCGTGCTGGCGGAACGAATACTAAAGCTACAGTTACTTTTTTATCTTATAACCTACAAACCCACAGATCCCCTGGTACTGTCCACGATCCTATCCATCCATGGTTGTCTGGTAGAGATCGCTCTTGAGCGATAAGACCGCCAATTGTAAATATTTTTTTTGTACATAGTTTTCCATTTAAAGAGCAATAAAGAATTTTCTATCTAGTCTGTGCGGCCTGACACGCGCTGTGCCGGTAGATGTAATACCTTTACGAGTACCTACCATTTAAAATTCTGGCATTTTAATCCATCATTCTGATGTGACAGTGACATTAAAATGAACCCCAGCTACAAGTTCCCGCTTAACTCGATTAATCAGCGTAATTGACTATAAGAGTTCATCATACGATATCTGCATAAAGGCGGCTGCGCGCCGATACTGTTTAATATGGTGCCTTATGGTATTTATCATCATCATCAGCCTATAGCAGTCCACTGCTGGACATAGGCCTCCCCCAATGAGCGCCATAGCGCCGCGCATATTAGTTCGCTTTGTAGAGTCGCTTGTTGCTGTTTTTATAGATACAATACGTAGTTATTTTTATAGTTTTATGTCCTTTTTTATTTTATAATATATAGTAATAGTAACAAGTTGTACCTACTATATCTATCAATAAATATATTTTCTTTCTTTCTTTAGATGGGTGGAAAGCATAGCGTAGTCTTGTTTTCAATCATGTTGTGAAAGGTAAATTCACCGGAGCACTAACTGGCTGCGCGGCGCTATGGCGCTCATTGGACGTGATGAGTGCGAAACCACTTATCGCCAACGAGTTTTTGGTATTCATACAGAATACCATCGGCACCATGGATGAGGTCAGCAGCATCGTGCAGATATGCAAATCCAACTTCAAAGAATAGGATATTTGCAGGGGCAAGGCGCTGATCTTCCAGACCTTGGATAAAATGGACCAGATGCCCTCTCGACGCAGAGATGGAGGAGAGAAAAGTGTCCAGGATGTCATCGCGATATTCAAGTGTACGGACCTACATATGAAGACCGGATTCACGATGCGCGTCGAGAAGCTGAACTCTCGCCATAATGTGAGCTTCAATTCATTTATGGTGAGAGTACCAAGTCATCATCTCTCGATGTTCCTAAGCGCAGAGTTTTGGCCGAAGGGTGTCATGTTCCGAAAGTTCACTGGCCGCCTGCAACGGGACACCGCTGCACTGCTCGCGCCCGCGCCGTGCACCGACGTCAGCTGACACCCTGATTTCGACATCTACAAGCTGTCAGCATCATAATAAGCGTGTTATTAATTAAGTATTTTCTTTATATTTTATTTATGCTAGTTTTTAAGGTATATATTACTATGGACCGTAGAATAAGTTAAATACGATCTATTACTTTTCTATGGTCTGAAATAAATTATTTATTATTATTATTATTGGGGGAGGTCTTCCCCCAATGAGCGCCATAGCGCCGCGCATATTAGTTCGCTTTGTAGAGTCGCTTGTTGCTATTTTTATAGATACAATACGTAGTTATTTTTTATAGTTTTATGTTCTTATTTATTTTATAATATGTAGTAATAGTAACAAGTTGTACCTACTATAGTGTATCAATAATATGTAGTAATAGTAACAAGTTGTACCTACTATAGTGTATCAATAAATATATTTTCTGTCTTTCTTTAGATGGGTGGAAAGCATAGCGTAGTCTTGTTTTCAGTCATGTTGTGATAGGTAAATTCACCGAAGCACTAACTGGCTGCCGCAAGACTAATGGAGTATCGATCCGCTTATTGCTCTGCTCGTTAATATTTACAATTTAATAACGGTTCTGGAGGTTTGGCTACACAAATATGTAGGTGTACCCGTCAATTAATGACAATGACAAGGTGAAAACAAAATTTATCGAATTTAGTCATAAACATATAGGTTTTAAAATTTTCCCCAATGTTCGTACTTATATAATACTAGCGGACCTTCCCGGCTTTGCACGGTTTTAGTACGGATCCCTAACTTTTTTGAAAATATAATATGGCTTATGTTCACCGAGGATAGTGTAGCTTCCCAAAGGTGAAATAATTGTTCAAATCGGTCCAGTAGTTTCGGAGCCTATTCATTACATACAAACAAAAAATCAAACCTTTCCTCTTTATAATATTAGTATAGATATGACGACTGATGTGGCGCGGTGGGTGAAGGTCCGCTTGCGGCGCAGGAGGTAGCGGGTTCAATACCCGCCTCGGAACTATTGTCTGATCGATCTGCAGATATTTTTTCCGGGTGTTCTGGTCGTTTTCTATGTACTTATAATAAAAATATCTATCTTTGAGGTTATGTATTGTATTATGTATATCAGTTATCTAGTACGCATAACACAAGCTCTGCTTACCTTGGAGCTAGATAATGCTGTGTGTATTGTCCAGCATTTTTTTTATATATTGAACGTTTTTCCATTTTTTCTAGTTTTTTCTAACCACAGTCGTGTTTTATATACAGGCAATAAATAAATATCCAGAGCTAAGTAGGCCGTTTGATAATAAGGGTATTACCTTATTAAAATAACAAACACTTACCTTTAGTATTTTTTATTGAAATCAAATTAAATAAATACACATTTTACAGCAAAGATATCATTACATTTAGTTATCTTAAGTTAGAACTTTACAATAATAAATGTGACTATAAAACCGCCAAATACGAAGGAATTCAAAAGTTTACTTGACATTTATATGAAACAGAGCAAGAAGTGACTTTATACGTACGTATGAAATAATTCATATACCTATGTTTATGACAAATATGTAAGTTATATTGTTTTACATGGTTATGTTCAGGCAAATGTTAATATGCCTGATAATAAATTGTAATTTAGAACATTCAGATAATTTTGATTATTGCTCGAAGGTTCCATTCCTTTTTTAAAGGTACATTGACACAAAATCCCCTTTCAAGTGATCCATTTAACGATTTCTAGCCTATTACATAAGCAATATTAATAAATACACAACAGTGATCAACAACAACATTCTAGTTAATATATTCATGTTAATATACGACAACAATTTATTCTGGAGTATAGGTATAATAATATCGCCTTAATAACTAATTGATATGCAACGTCATGGTCTAGTGATTTAACATGGTAATTTTATAATGGCATTATTCCAAAGATATGTCTTAAACTGGGTCCAAATATTTTAAATAATATTCATTCTAATTTATTGAATATAAGTTATCAAATTCTGACCAAAAATAGACAAATATAATATAATAACCGATAAAAACCAGTTTAATCTGCAAACACTATTAAAAAAAAACATAATATGGAACATATACTTATAAAATATGAAATAAATACTGAGTGTATGTGTGTTATCTAAATACATATTGATTCTAATTTCATAAACATTTATATTAATTTGCGTCAGATCTTATAATAAAGCATTAAATTGTATATAGATAATAAATGCACAAGATTATCAAACACGACATAGAACATTAAAAAGTTTAATATATCAAGTGATAAACATACTACGTAAGACAAAAATCCTTAATTATTCAGGTTTCCGTGACTCTGACTACCTTATTAATATATGTGCTTTACTTAATGCATAAATTGGTGCAACACGTATTACAATTAGTGCATACTATAGATAATATAATATAATTATATCGTGATATATGTCATTAAAATATTACATGGCAATATGTTGTAGAATACAATGAGTATTCCACCTCGCGTCATACATACACACATGTAGTTAATATATTTAATACGATAATATTTATATTTTTATAAAAAATTTCATATATTCACTAAAATTTGGGACCACTCTACGACTCAAGCACGATTTATGATGAATTTACGATCACGATAATTTTTGTGATTTTTAACATTTGTTTGTAAAAACGTCCAATATTAGATATATACTTATTCAGACTAAGGGATATGTTTTTCGTTACATTATGTAGCACTTGTGGAAATCCTATACAGGAAGGCGTTGCATAATACTACGAGAAAGCAGCCACACAAGTAGATGCAAGATGGCAAGCACGTAGATATTGCAACATAAAATTTTTAAGCTAATTTCAAAGTCACATTTATTACTCTACTAACTTTATGATCTATAAGAGTTAGTACTTTTACTTTAAACCAAAATCAAACTACAAAAAATCTATAAGTAAACATACTCTATGCTAAACAAATCAATTCTAAACTTTATAACAATAAAAATTAAAATAAACTCTATGTTTTTTTTACTATAAAATGCAAAATGAATTTAAAAGATAACCATACATTTATAATATCTACTATCAATTAACTATTTAATAAAAACTACATCAAATCGAATATTTTCTTTAACAGTAAATGTAAGGATCTACTCAAAATGTATGACAAGAAGAAGCTATTGCAAATATTAACCTTTTACTGGGAAAAGTTGATTATTCAACATCAAGTTTATCGAACCCACCGAAACATCAGAGATAGTTATAATATCATTATAGAATATTATAGTAATAGTCAACATCGTAAATATGTACGTATAAGCTTATTAAATATGTATGTATATTATCGTAAGGCAGGGGTAAATGATAAAAAAATATAAGGTTTAAAATTCGAAAGATAACTACAAAATCAAAACGTTTCGCTAAAAGATTGATTTAAGTTCTATGTAGACTTTTCTCTACATCATCATCTTCTATATTCTCTTGATTTAACCACGATTCCAGTGATACCTACTTGCTACGCTGGTGTACTTGCAGCTAATGGTACATTATAAGGCAAACCGAGTCCTAAAAATACCGTATCACACTAACTTACACTCCGTATAAACCACCTTATTCGAAAAGCTACCGCTCCTTTACAACTATGTTTAGCCCCAAATTGATATGTATCGTAGTTATTGCACAATTTACGTCGAACTGAAAAAACGAACGGCGAAGGATCAGATATGGAGTCATCCGGCCACAGCTGACTCGATTTGGACCCTTCACAAATAAAGGGGGACAACATAAGACTTAAAGAAGTTTACAATTTAAAACCACTTGAGGGCTATGTATATGAGGGTGTTAGTCAACACATTACAAGTTGCGACATGGGCGTTTCCGGTGCGTCCGTAGGCGGGTTTTCTTTTGCAGTTCATCTTTTCAAGAGGCATCTTGGCGACGCTGTACTCCCGGTGTTCGTTGACCATGGTGCAGACTGTTCGTTTCTTTTGCATCATTTCGTCATCACGGTCCCTGAGACCAGCCAGCCACGCCTCGTACCAAGCCAGCTCGCAGTCGCAAATCAAGGGGTTGTCTGAATAAAAGATTTCTTGATTATTATCTCTGAAATCAGATTACTTTACGCTTACATGCCTAATGATAAATACTTTACGATTCGTGTAAACAATCGTGAAGCAATACTTTGAATTTATTTGCTTCAAATTCTTATTCAGAATTCAAAATGTACCGTTTTTAACTTATAAGTCACATTTTATTTTCCGTTCAAATAGAATATAAGAATCAAGAAAAGTATCTCGTGAAAACGAAATAACCTTACCAACCTATTTCAATATTCATCAAATACATTGAAATACAAAATTTCTCCAAATATCACATTCTAAAAGGTTTTACGAATATTATGTTACCTACCTATCTGACGATCGATGTGGCGCGGTGGGCGAAGGTCCGCCTGCGACGCAGGAGGTTGCGGGTTCGATTCCCGCCTCGGAACATTTTTTTTTATTTTTTATTTGTTATTTGTTACTTGTTTGTTTTAATTGTGTGTACGATCTGCAAATATTTGTTCCGGGTGTTCTGGTCGTTTCTATGTATAATAAAAAAATATCTATCTATGTAATGTATTGTATTATGTATATCAGTTATCTAGTACCCATAACACAAGCTCTGCAAGCTTACCATGGGGCTAGATAATGGTGTGTGAATTGTCCAGCAATATTTATTTATTTATTTACCTATAGATTGATAATACTCGCGTACACAATTACCTATTAAAATTCTAATTTTATTGAGAGCACAAACATTATTATTTAAAGTTTGCAACGCAATTCGCATTGACGACCGATGTGGCGCGGTGGGCGAAGGCCCGCCTGCGACGCAGGAGGTTGCGGGTTCGATTCCCGCCTCGGAACAATTGTGTGGAGATCTGCAGATATTTGTTCCGGGTGTTCTGGTCGTTTTCTATGTATAATAAAAAATATCTATCTATGTAATGTATTGTATTATGTATATCAGTTATCTAGTACCCATAACACAAGCTTTGCTTACCATGGGGCTAGATGATGCTGTGTGAATTGTCCAGCATTATTTATTTATTTATTTATTTATTTATTTCATTCGAAATCATGAATTGGACAAACATTGAAACTATTTGCGTATAATATTTGTTTAAACAAGATGTAACAAAAAGTAATGACCAAACTTTTATGGGTGGTTTAGACTCTATTATAGAACCGAGATTTTTTTTCACTTCTTCCACTAGTGGACAAAAAATTGAAGTGAACAGTAAAATAATTGTATTTGATAATAATTTATATATAAAATATGACTTGTCTAAGTGCTTATTTTGTAAGCCTAAAGAAATAAATGATTTTTTACTTTACTTTACTTTACTTTACTTTACTTTCGTAATGCTAGATTTCGAATAAGATAAAAAAAGTAAAATGCATCTAGATAATACAATGGCTGACGCATGTACTTATTATTATCACAAAAAATATATGCCTTTTTACTTAGACCTGTTTTATTTTTTTGTCTCCTTTAACATAACAATTAGTCGAAATGAGCCGCAACATCGGTGGGGGCGATGCGATTTAGAATCGTTAGGTGAGCTCCGCAACGTTTTTTCTCCGTTCTATTTCTATAAGCACATGCATCACATCATCACATCATCAGCCTATATCAGTCCACTGCTGGACATAGGCCTCCCCCAATGAGCGCCATAGCGCCCTGTCTTCAGCTTGCCGCATCCAGCATCTACCTGCAGTCTTTCGCAAGTCGTCATCCCACCTGGTCGGAGGACGTCCTACACTTCTTTTACCGAGTCGTGGTCTCCACTCAAGAACACGTTTGTGCCCAGCGGCCGTCGATTCTTCGCGAAATATGGCCGGTCCACTGCCACTTCAGCTTGCTAATTCTTTGAGCTATGTCGATAACCTTGGTTCTCTGTCGGATGTATTCGTTACGAATCCTATCCTTCAGAGAAACTCTGAGCATAGCTCTTTCCATAGCTCGCTGAGCGACTTTGAACTGGTGGACCAGCCCTATCGTGAGTGTCCACGTCTCAGCTCCGTAGGTCATAACGGGTAGGACGCACTGGTTGAAAACTTTCGTTTTCAAGCATTGCGGTATGGATGACGAGAAGACTCGACGTAGTTTCCCAAATGCTGCCCAACCTAGTTGGTCCTCCTTCTGGCCTCCTTCTCGAAACTGTTTTTACCCAACTGCAGAAGCACAGCAACATGCATCAGCCATTGCCTAATCTAGTGATTTCTTAAAATATTTTTGTCGAGTGTTGTGATCACCCCCTTCAAGTTTGGTTCTTACTTTTTATTACAGCCTGTATGGTGGTTATCTGTATAAAATACACTACTTACAAAGGAAATACAAAAATTGCCATGTTCAACTAGGTATAACATGGTTTATTTCATGTACGACTGAAACTATACGTGTTCTTTAATGCCTTTATTGAACTTACCCATTATATCGACGACTCGAAGTGTATCCAAAATAGGTTCCATGATCTCTTCCGGGATATGCTGCAGCTTATTGTTCTGTAGGTTGAGGGTCTCAAGGGAGTTTAGGTTGTCAAAGCCCATCGTCGGCAGTTGGTGAATCCTGTAACAGGGTTTAGTCTTAGGCTTTGGATAAAGTAAACTAAAGTAAAAATAAAGTACCATAGGTTAGGTTTGTTTATATAATGACACAGTGTATTTCTACCATTGCGTTGTGGCGAGCAAAATCTGGGTACTACACTTGCGAGCTATAAACTGGAATCACTTCATCGCTTGTTTCTGCAGACCATATTTTACAGTTTCCATGGAATAAACTGTAGGTTGTGGTATATTATTTTAAAGATAATTTTATTAGCTTTCAAACTCTTTCGATATCATAGCGAAAAAAATGTTCATCATATGTCATCGAACGTGAAAACAATAGTCATAAATTTTTGGAACGAAACATCAATTTTTTCAAACTCCTGAATCCCTATAAAAACTGGGAATTTATACAATTTTGTCATCAGTCCAATATATCACGTCACTCAAAATACTGGAATTACAAGAAAATGGAAACCACACCAATAGAAGCCACTCAAATCGTCACCCTAATCCAGCAAGGGTTCTCTCAGCGTACTATCGCTCGACAGCTTCATCTGAGCCAGTCCTGTGTCTCCAAAGTATACAAGAGGTTTAGAGAGACTGGAAACTTAGTCCGAAGACCAGGATCTGGACGACAGCGATGCACTTCGGCGAGAGATGACCGATTTATTGTCAGCACTTCTCTCCGAAATCGACATCTAACCGGCGTTGACATCCAGCGGGAGCTCGGAGAAGTTCGAGGGAGAACTGTCAGCGAGTGGACAGTGAGGCGAAGACTCAAAGAAGCTAACTTGACCCCAAAAAGGCCAGCAACGGGACCCAAATTATCTACAGCCCACCGACAAGCCCGACTTCAGTTTGCTCGTGATCACTTAGATTGGGATATACAGCAATGGAGCCGAGTTTTGTTCGCGGACGAGACTAGGATGTGCCTGCATGGCAGCGACCGTCGACGGAGAGTCTACAGGAGACCGGGAGAGCGATACGCACAATGCTGTATAGCGGAAACAGTGGCATATGGGGGTGGATCTTGTATGATCAATCTGCAGTTTATTCCATGGAAACTGTAAAATATGGTCTGCAGAAACCAGCGATGAAGTGATTCCAGTTTATAGCTCGCAAGTGTATATTGTCAGTTTATTTAAATGTATAGATAAATCAAAGAGGATACGTGGACAGATATTGTTTATTGTCAAAAAATATATGTTTTTTTGTAAATGTAAGTAAGCAAGTAAGTAAATCATTTATTTGACACACAAAACACACACAGATACAATAAATCAGCTTAATCATAAAATTACAAAATTAAAACAAAACATAATTATCAAAAGTAATTACTAAGAAGTGCGTGTGTGTAGCAGTGCTAAAAAGGTAATAGCTCCGTGATAATATTGCTCTATGATTAAACACTGTTTTTCAGCTATCACCTTCAAGGTGACGAGACAAGGCGGGCCCAGCGACACACGTCTTGAAATGGTGCCTTAAATCAAAGTTAGTTTTATCTAGACATTCGGTAAGCCCACTTGGGGTTTAGATTGACAACGTTGTTTGAGTGAGAGTTTGTTTACATATTTAATTGTTAATGACGGGGATTTTCCCATCACCGCTTCTGTGATCCCGTAGGACTTACCGAAAACTTTTTTATTGAGAGCTATCGTTTAATTAAGACATCCATTAATTCAAAATCTCTACGGCATTAGTCAAGAACGTGTTCTATGAATATAATCATCTAATAATGGCTTGCTTGCCGGTCCGTCACGTACTTTTTTTTCGGTAGAATTATTATCATATATTCGTTTTTATGTTACTTTTATGACTAGTTACTAATTATTCAGTATAATTAAATTAATTAGTGTAATTGGTGATTTCGCCGTTCTAATTCATAAATAAATGTCTAAATGTACGTAAGTCTGTAATAAAACCCTACAATTTCCTTAATTCAGAAAACTCTTCAAATAGTTCTATGAAAAGCTCAAGAAAACTTAAATATTTTCGTCACGACAACAACGCTTAAAATATTTCTTTCTTAACTACCGTTGATAAGAAAAAGGGTAGCGTGCTTTATCCAAATTACCATTTCTATTCATCACTCAGGTACAAAATGAATAAATGCTAAAGTTATGATTCTAGATTTTTCTACCCTTGGTTTTCAAGATAGAATAATACGTATAATTCCACGTACACTCTATTCTCGATTTAAATAAATCAATAAATAATGCTGGACAATTCACACAGCATTCTCTAGCCCCAAGTAAGCAAAGCTTGTGTTATGGGTACTAGATAACTGATATACATAATACAATACATTACATAGATAGATATTTTTTTATTATATATAGAAAACGACCAGAACACCCAGAACAAATATCTGCAGATATACACAATTTTTCCGAGGCGGGAATCGAACCCGCAACCTCCTCGCAGGCGGTCCTTCGCCCACCGCGCCACTACGGTCGTCAAATAAATGTATTCTCAAAAAGAAACAATGTCTTTTACATCAGAAAAAGTTATTCTAAAGTTAAGTTAAAAGATATTATATACCCATCTAAAAATAACGAACAGTTACAATATTCAGTTAGATTCGTTTTAAATGCATTGAATGAGGTTTTTTTTCTGTTTTAAGGTATTTTATTGTTAATCGTGTATTGCACGTTTATACGTAAACATAATGTTTCCGTAGTTTTTAGTACGCGGCTTGACGAAATAACTGGTTCTGCGTGTTTCGCTTGGTTTTTTCGCATTGTTTGGCAAAAGATAAGTTAGTATGGATAGAGATTTTTTAGGATTTTATGAACAAAAATGCACGTGTTGTATAATAAATAATAGTAAATCTGTTTTATAATAAATAATTTCTTTTCTTTATATATAAATTTGGGTGGTTGAGGTTAAATATGGTTATCAGAATAGTAATATGATAATTTTGTTTTGGGATAGATAATAATAATTCTAGGAATAGTATCAAAATCATTTATTGGTTCGATCTGTACCAATATTATTGCGAAATATTGGATTACAATTAGGTCGGTACGTGTTTCTTTTTATTTGTTTTCTACATATAAGCACGATGACATAGTGATTTTGTAACTGACAAGCTCCGACGATGTGGTGAACTGAAGAAAGACTTATAATACATAGATATGTAATAATGTTGTAAGCAACCCCTTATTATACCGACAATAGTATGTAGTAAGTAATTTGTTGTTGTGCATAGCTTTACTTAAATATTGACATGTATCGAATCATATTATATTTAGACTTAAAATAGGCAAATAACCATGTATTAGACATATAAGAGATGAACATGCTAGTGGTTTCTTTTCACTTCTTCCACTAGTGGACAAAAAATTGAAGTGAACAGTAAAATAATCTTATTTGATAATAATTTATATTTAAAATATGACTTGTCTAAGTGCTTATTTTGTAAGCGTAAAGAAATACATGATTTTTTACTTTTTTTACTTTTATTTAATATCAATAAAGTTGTTGAAAATAAAAACGGAAAATTCTGGCTAAATCACAATAAACTTATTATTTAGCCAGAGTTTTATTTAGAAGAAATAACAATATGAGCAAATAAGCGCTTCTTAAGCATAAGCATAATCATTTTGCGGCATACATTATTAAATTCCTCCATGATGTAATGCTCTTACAAGTTTTCGGAAAAATAGTACATAAAACGTCAACGGTAACTACACTGTAACATAGTTCTAAGTGTAAGTAAACGTACTAAGACTAATTGAATCAAATGCAACTTTATGTAGTAGGACTTTGAGACTGCATTTGAACAAACTGAACTCTTTTGTGTGCTTGACTAACCTAGACTCGCTTCAGCGATCGAATGTTATTTTGAAAATTGATTCGCTCTGAAAGGTTTCTCTGATTAAATTGGAACATGCTTTGAACAATTCTACGAGTTGTTGTTGAATTACTTAAAATATAAGCTATACTATATAAATATGAATACCTATTTATCGTGTACCTTTTGTTATTATTTCCCCCCTAGGTTAATGTTAACAAATCGCGAAATATTAAGAAGTTTTATGAATACCTTTAGTAAAGTGCCGAATTGAATAAAGAAGACGATTATTCTACCCTACATTGGGATTATCGAGGAAACATAAAGCTCTGTTTATTATTTTTATAAAACAAGACACCAGATTTAAATGATATTATCCACGTGTTTTTAAGACGATGTTAGTGATAATGATGAAAGTAAAATCTGTTTTTCTATATATTTTGAAATATAATCGCCGCTATTTTTCAATGTACTATAAAGTTTTGTCATAAGATTCTTTAGTTCCTTCGAAGGTATGTCACGTGCTAAGTGCAGCCGATGATAACAACGGTACTCTTTAAAAGGCCTGGCAAAGCAAAAAAAGTGCGAAAGGGCGCGCGAACGCCGCTCTACTTCAAAATGTGCGGCGTGGGCACCCAATGTGTTAATCAAGAAGACTCACATGTTCTTCTGCATATTGAGGAAGGTGATGGAATCTCCGTAGCCAGTGAACGCATCCTCGCTGATATAGGTGATGTTGTTGGAGCGTAAATCGAGGTGACGAAGCCGGTGCAAGGGGCGCAAAGCTTCTGACGGGATCTCGTGGAGACGGTTGTCGCCCAGGCGTAGGTATTGCAGGTTTTCTGGTTGAACAGATTGGGAAGTCTTAAGCAACTATCATGTTTCTTATTGATACTAAAAACTTAACAAACTAAAACGGCACGCAACTATACTGAAATACCTATAGAAACAATTTAAACACCACGGATCAACGTGAGTTTTACGAATAAGTTATGTATTTTTTATTGCCTTCCATTGGGTAGAAATAGCTGCGTCATCAAACAACATAGTGTAGTAGGGAAGTTTGATTAAATTGGCACACAAAACAGACATCAAATGGAAAAGTCAGAAGGGTTTCAATGGTAAAAATGATTTCTTCATTACGGTTTCTTCATAAAGTAAAAGATTAAATCTTATTCAGGTCGGTTTAAATTCTGTATCTAATAAATTTTCTCCTCTTAAAAGTTTTTACTTTTTAATCAAACTATTTTTTTTTAAGTCTAGCTACGATACCTTCAAGTCCAGCGAAAGCTTTTTCATCAATCCGTTGGATCTGGTTTCCCTCCAGCTCTAAAGAGTTCAGGAACGTCAGATGCGAGAACACCTGGGCTGGCACCTCTCGTAGCTGGTTGTGAGCCAGACCCAGAGAATCAAGGTTTCGAAGACCTGATTACAGAAAAATAAGGTTTTATCCTAATGATTTTGCACAGAACATGAATAGCGTCACTTCAATTATTGTTTACTA
Organism: Eupithecia abbreviata; assembly: GCA_943735965.1. Taxonomy (NCBI): domain Eukaryota; kingdom Metazoa; phylum Arthropoda; class Insecta; order Lepidoptera; family Geometridae; genus Eupithecia; species Eupithecia abbreviata. Next base: position 10,319,445 of record OX030978.1, read on the forward strand.
AATTTTAAAGATAATAGAAAATTAGCTAATTTTTTTACATTTGAAAACATGGGTAAAATAATGTAAGCTTTATTGTAAAATGTTTGGCATAAGTATACAATCCAAACGAAAGCATCTGTAAAACTAAAATTGCTCCGAGGCATGTATCGCAGAAATGCTCTTCCGAAATCCGTAAAGCGGCAAAATTGCAGCTCCTACCTGCAAAGTCTCCTTCAGAAATAGATGCGATGCGATTTTCCTGCATTTCGAGCTTTTTCAAGTTTTCCAGCAGAGCAAGAGCTTTTTGCGGAACAGCCGTCAGGTCGTTCCCCCCAAGATTCAGCCGTTTCAGCTTTCTACACATAAAGAAGCAATAAGAAAGGACCTGTAGAAAAGTTTAGTGCCTATAACCTACTAAACATTTTGGTTAGTCAGCAGTTATAAAAGTCTTTATTGTCTATCTATCGTTACTTTCTTTCATGATGGACCGTTAGAGTCTTTATCTTTCCTGGAGAGTTCTTTCGTCTAGCCCACGAAAAAATACAAAGCTATACTAACATAGTTTTTTTGCGTGGGTACACTTACTTCACATTTTATTGCTAAAAGTTATCCGATGTCGCATATTGTTTATCTATATGGTTAAATTTTACATATTTTACGCCAAAATAACTAAAAGATTCGGACGATAATTTGACATGGGGATATTAAGTAGATAGGGTAAGTTAACCTGCAATTTTTTTCCCGGTAAAACGCACATTCTTAAATTAAGTGAAAATTCATGAAACAATCCAACAAACAACCGGCTCAACATCTGAATTTTATATCACCATTTATTGCAGCAAGAATTCGAACCACCTGGCGCGTTCAAAAGCACAACCCGCTGGGTTATTCAGTCGTTTACACAACAGCTCACCTTCAATGTAAAATACATTGTAAACGAACAGACTGGTTTATGAATTAATCTCGGGCCCTCTTTTGTGTTCTTATAATAGGTAATATTTTCATTTACGCGAAGGATTTATCGAAATTATTAATTTTGCAGTCAAGCAAAATTAATAATTTCGATAAATCCTAAACTATGGACATGTTGTCAAGTGGAGACACGTTTAAGGCTGCGGCGTAGCGTAGCGGGACTTAAACGGGAGTGGAAGATATTATAGAGAGAACTTGTCAACTTTCATTGCAAACGAAATCCACTTAACCATAAAAAAACACCAGTTTTACTTGCTACTCGTGCTTATTGTGACGTGTCCAAGTGTAAGTAAGGTCTAAAGAAAATAAAGCAATTTGATATTTGACTAGTACGTAACTTAAGATAACGGAATAGAACAGAAAAGGTGGTAGGTACTACCTGCAGCGATAAAACTTGATAGGTCAGTACTTGAGTTGAAACTAAGGAGACCCTTACACATGAAACAAAAGTTACGGCAGCGGACTCTAAGCCACGGATACTCTATGTACTTTATATCTATCTTTATTTATATTATAAAAAGGAAAGGTTTGATTTTTTGTTTGTTTGTACCGAATAGGCTCCGAAACTACTAAACCGATTTGAAAAATTCTTTCACCGTTGGGAAGCTACACTATCCCCGGTGAATATAGGCATTAAAAATTAAGGGATCCGTACTAAAACAGTGCGAAGGAAGGTCCGCTAGTGTACTATAAAACGTTGAAACCAGCAATCAAGTTGAACACAGTTTGTATTTCCTTGAAACCTTTTTAGACCATAATTTGGTAATGGGAAACACTTTTGTCGAAAGTGAGGCTATTACGTGCGCAGTCGGTCTAAGAATCGGTTTTATGTGTTATTTTCTCTATTTAGTTTGAATTGTGATTGATGGTTTTCCTGGGTCAAAAGAACTTACTGAATAGGCGTGGTTGAGCTCAAAGCTATTGAACTATTTTTTTGTTAGCCGTAACTTGACTTTTTATCTACTCTACTTGATTCGTTTAACACTTTGACTGCGATTTTTTTTCGACGACTGCGATCTTTTTTTTAACCTAAAACATTCGTGCTGTCACTCTACACAGCGGTTGTGTTGCGCCGCATATGCGTTTCGTTCGAAAAATATTACGGCTGTGCTGAGTCACACAGATCTGTATTTTCTCAGCCGCTGCGCTAGTGTGGATTTACGCATATTAGTCACTTGTAGAAAACACATACAATGTGATTTCAGCAGTCAAAGTGTTAAAAATAGCCAGACGTAGTTTCATGGAAAAGACTGGACTAAGTAGGGACTGACTTATAACAATACTGAAATGAGTCCAGTTAGCATGGGACAAATGCAAAGATTCTGAAGAACTCTGCCGTTGTTGGAGCGAATCTTTATCTTCTTATATATAAAAATCAATTGCTGTTCGTTAGTCTCGCTAAAATCAATTGCTGTTCGTTAGTCTCGCTTAAACTCGGGAACGGCCGGGCCGATTTAGCTGATTTTGGTTTTGAAATGTTTGTCGTAGTTCAGGGAAGGTTTAAATGGTGAGAAAACATGGTAAAATTGCGCAGAAATTTCTACGCGGGTGAAGCCGCGGGGCGCAGCTAGTATGTATATAAAAATCTTTTGGTGTTCGTTTGTCTCGTTAAAACTCGAGAACGGCTGGGCCGATTTCGCAGATTTTGGTTTTGAAATGTTTGTCGTAGTCCAGGGAAGGTTTAAACGGTGAGAAAACATGGTAAAATTGCGCAGAATTGCCCATTTCCACGCGGGCGAAGCCGCGGGTCGCAGCTTATTAGGAATAATTTAGTTTCGGATATAATATCGTTACTAAAATTGATCTCTCTTGTCAGGTTTTAAGGCAAACTAGCGCCGCCACCTACATATATTATAATTATAGTTTACGTAGAGATTGAGACCCTTGGTGACCACCAAACTCTATAGTCGCATCTCTACCTAAACCTTACAACATAAAACTATTACAGAGACATTAAAAACATCTTACTTTATTGGTATCACAAAATCCCCAATGAAAATTTTGATATTTCCTTTGTACAACTTAATAAGATAAATAAGTGGCGGCGCTAGTGTACCTCGGATTACCACTTTTGCAAATTTCCTCTTCCTCTTTAAAACCTCGAATGCAATTTACTTGCTATGATTATAACCTTACTTTTCAAGTCCTTTGAACGCCTCCCCGTCGACAACAGATATTCTGTTCTCATAAAGCGTTAGTATTTCCAATGTGTCGAGTCCTACGAAAGCGCGGTTGTGCACCGCTGTTACCTGCGAAAAGGTGAGGTTTATTTTAAACAATCTGCATTACACAAAATTATTTAAACAATACTCGTAAATACTGAACATTTGTCACACTGCATTATCGTAAAGTAATTACAGATGTATTCATAAGAGTATCACTTATATTACCATATTTGCTACTCATCGGCTGGACTTTGATTAAAAAACCAAAGAAAATAAATCAACGATTAAGAAAATGAAAAGTTTTTTATTTATCAGCGAACATGATATGAGTGATACACTCACAAATACATTTGAATCATCTGGTCCCAATGTAGATTAAAATCTTTCATTCATAAATTTCTAAAACCAATTAATCAAAGAAAGCTAGAATATTTTTTAAATCGTTTCCAAATGAACAAGCCGGTAATTGATCCCACTAAATAGCTACCCCTTTATAAATCTTTTCCCCCCTTTTCTGATTGATGAATTTCGTAAATGAGAAATATAAAAGGATTCTCTTCTGGCTTTCTTTATTGCTCAAAATCAAGAAAAAATCACGTCTTGGCAGCGTTTATAGTGGTTTCAACGTCGGTGGGTATTAATATTAATTTTATTAACCTCTCTAAAATATTACGAACATTCTAACGAAGTATTCCATCCATGTTACCGACATACTTACATAATCCCTCCCACAATTCACAGAGCTAATTGCGTCATAAACACAATGTCACGCTTCATGCTCGGTATGAACAGGTGAAATATCTATAAAGACAAATATCCACGAAGCCTACATATGTACCTATATATCAGATGCATTGCATTGTAATGCTTACAGAACTGGGAAATGTAAATTAACCCCTCGAGTCCTGTTCTACAAACCTTCCTACGTATTATTACACCCAGATGTAAAGTACCTAATTATATATCCCTCCGATAATTCACAGAGCTAATTGCGTCATAATAACCTTGTTATGGTTCATGTTCAGGATGAGCAGGTGATTAAGGTGCGCGAACGAGGAAGTCGGGATCGTTGCAAGACTGTTCTGGGATACATCGAGCTGGGTTAGCTTGTTGCCTGCAAAATCAAAAATAATATTAAGATAATGTTGGACAATTCACAATTAGTGTTTGATGATTGTTGTGACAAAAGTAATAAGGTCCAATCCTGAAAAAGTGCGATACTTTTGAGTAATTTAGACGAGCTCTTGCCCGCTCAACAACTGGCCCATTATTATTAATTATAACAATAATATTCTGTATACGAGTACATTTTTCCTATCTGTCTTGAAGGTATTCTTCCTTTTGGATACAAAATACTACTAATTACTAGATTCCAACATTTTATACGTCGGCTTAGGCACCTAAGCGCTTTCGGCCGTGAATGACCGCCGGGTTTGTTTGCCCGGCGGCCATTTTACATGATAGTTTACCTATAGAACTGAGCGAAGAGTCCTCGATAACAGCAAGACTGCTGTTATGCACGGTGAGATGGCGGATGTCGAGCCCCAGGAAGATGTAGGACGGCAGCTTGGCCAAGTTGTTGTGACGCAGCTTTAGGTAGAAGATTATCATGGGCTTGGATCGCAGTGTGTTCATTGCCTAGACAAACAATAAAAAAACTTTCGTTAAATTATATTAAAAAGTTTACGAATCCTTGGTAGTTGCTTAATTCTTGCTTTGCATTAGGAGTGAAAATATCGTGTTTTTTTTCTTAAATAAAAAACCCTTGATATCCTTAACTTACAGTCTAAAAATTATCTCAAGTAGTTATCACAGTAGGTGAGAGCTATAATTTCAGTTTTACGTCGGAAATCCAATACTATCAATAGCGTACATTGCAAACATAAATTGGGACTACACTTAGTAACTACATAATTTAGTTACCATACCATAGTTTAGCTCAAAATAAAGTGCAAATTTCAAGCTAAAAAACATAATAATCTTGGGTAGTGTACTTCGAAAAAAGATACAAAAAATACCTTCGAATTGCAAGCTGGAATGGGCATCGATGAATGTGTAATGCAAAGAAATTTATAAAACTGGACTTTGATAAAGGGCTCATTTATGGTTTAATCTAAATAATCAAGATATCTCTTTTGGCGGGATTACCTCACTCTTCGATCCCACAAAAAAAGATATCATTTGAGGATCTTCAATTTGGCGGCTCCGTTGTATAACCTGTTATTTGTCAATGGACTCATATTTAGTATATATAGAGCAAACTATCAAAAATTATAGTTCAAATCCATTCCCATCTTGAATTCACAATTGGAAAGCTGAAGCGCGAGCGGTCTGAGTGGTTTTTTTTCTCTGTTTTTGTGCTTTTCACTGGAATTCTCCATGTTCGTGGCATTGGCATATTTCCAGTGGCAACATTTCGAGGAGACATCTGAATGTGAATTATGTAAAGGGCGAATACCTTTTGGCAAACGAATGTCGCATGTCCAATCAACCAATTTATAATACAAAAAGCTAGTTTTGAAGCAAGGAATTTTCGAATTAGATTAGAATAGAAATATATTTATTAACAACCGCATAACTATAAAAGGCACACTTAAAGAATAGGTACATGTATAGAGTTGTTATAAAAAGGCTCTAATTCCACCTATTTAGGTATAACAAACTATACACATTTATAACCTCTAAGCTATAAACGTGTAGACCTAGCCAGCGCTGGGTCTTCCATTAGTAGAATTAGTTTAATCCAAGGTGGAAACGGCTTAAAATTTACTATAAATCATCATCATAATCAATTCCTACTACCCCCGCTTCCTCCAATCAGTGCCATTCATGACGGTCTTGGGCTGATCAAATCATTCAGATTATATCTGCTGGTAATCTTGACAAACATTTTTTTTTATGTTTTTCTGGTTTACAATATAAGTACTTAGAAATGTCAAATTTATTATTATAAATAAAATAATAAATAAGGTGTAATTAATTTTTTCACAACATTTTTTATATAAAATAATTATTTCCCTACCTTTCGTAATCTATGTAATAGGTTCTATACAGTTTTAATACTTTGCTGAGAGTATAGTAAAATATCCCTCTCAAATAAATTCTATCTACCATTGTTAGCATTGTTTTACTGATTACTTTAATAGGAAGAATAATAATTTAACATAGTAACCTAAATATTCAATAGGTAAGTATTGAGCAAGATTACCCACTTTCGTAAATTAGCAAACAACTTAAACTGTTGATCCTTAAACACTTCATATTAATCGTGTAATTGGGTATATTAATTTTGAGGATGTTTTAACTGAGTTTGGTAGTTGCTATAATAACTTTTCAACGTCGTCTGAATCTCCAAATCTTGATTTTCCTTTACTTGACCCTCTTTACCCTTCTTATCTTCAAGATCGCTTTGAGTTTCTTGTCCACTGTGGTATGCCATTTAGAATTATTATATCCCTGGGTCTTAAAACTCCCAAGAATAGTTCTTGCCCTTATCGTGGTTCTTTGACAAGACAAGCGAGTTTTTTTGAAAGTAAAATTTTACTTGCAGAATCTCTCTGTACAGTCATAGCAGAATGTTTACGGTATAACCTTGCAGGTATTATTGTTTTTTTACCTGTTTTGTATGTATACATCAATATTATCTATCCTTTATAATTCGTTTCATGAAAAGTTTAAAGTAAAATTAATAAAGTAAAGTAAAATTTTTATTTATTGACAAAATAGACAGTGAAGCAGGCAATATGGGTCCATAGGCCCCTGAACTAGTAAAAAACTGTGTTTCAGGAACCAATGGCTTCTCCTAATAGTTTAATAGTAGTACTAATTATAAATAAAATAAATAATGCTGGACAATTCACACAGCATTATCTAGCCCCATGGTAAGCAGAGCTTGTGTTATGGGTACTAGATAACTGATATACATAATACAATACATTACATAGATAGATATTTAATATCATCATCATCATCATCAGCCTATAGCAGTCCACTGCTGGACATAGGATATTTAATATAATAATACATATAATGCAACTAAAATAATTGTTTTTGCTCAGGGAAAACTTGAAGTAATTGTTTTGTACTTCGTTTAAATTGTATTATTCCGGGGACGAAACAAGGGTGTTCTTAGTATGTCGTGCATTTCTCGGGTTTATTTCCTATCAAACATATGTAGTTTAGAAGGTGACTTCATCGAAAGGGTTTCAAACGACGACCGATGTGGCGCGGTGGGCGAATGTCCGCCTGCGACGCAGGAGGTTGCGGGTTCGATTCCCGCCTCGGAACAAATGTGTGTACGATCTGCAGATATTTGTTTCGGGTGTTCTGGTCGTTTTCTATGTATAATAAAAAAAATATCTATCTATGTAATGTATTGTATTATGTATATCAGTTATCTAGTACCCTTAACACAAGCTCTGCTTACCATGGGGCTAGATAATGCTGTGTGAATTGTCCAGCATTATTTATTTATTTATTTTATTTAATTGTTTGATATAGAAAACCGTATACCCGTTCTGATGACCAGATTTATCGTCGTCGCAGCTTATCGTTTTTTTTTCTTCTGGTCTCTCTGGCTCTCTCTTTCCGTATAAGCACTACTTGATTAGGTAGGTTTGCAACAGTCACCAAATATGAGATACATATTTGCTGACTGTTGCAAACCTACCTAATCAAGTAGTGCTTCATGTGTTTAGTTCATAAAAAATAAAAATAAATATATAATGGTGGACAAACCAAAGAGCATCACCTACCCCTAGCTAAGGCAAAGCTTGTGTTATGTGTACTAGATAGATAGATCGATAGGAAACACTTATACCTAGATGTCTGATATACATAATACAATACATTACATAGATAGATATTTTTATTATATATAGAAAATGACCAGAACACCCGGAACAAATTTCTGCAGATCGTACAAACATTTATCCCGAGGCGGGAATCGAACCCGCAATCTCCTGTCGCAGGCGGACCTTCACCCTCGCGCCACAGATGTCGTCAAATATTGTAAACACTTATATACTCATAAGAGCTAATCTCAACCTTATTTTTACATGTATAAAATTTACTTAAAGAAAATTTACCAAAATTTACTTATTTTTAAGTAATTATGATTTGTAACACGAAGTGTAAAATTTCCTACGTAAGTTTTGATAAGCGCACCCTTAGCTTCTAAAACGTTTTTTATTTGTGTATAAATAAATAAATAATGCTGGATAATTCACACAGCATTATCTAGCCCCATGGTAAGCAGAGCTTGTGTTATGGGTACTAGATAACTGATATACATAATACAATACATTACATAGATAGATCTTTTTTATTATACATAGAAAACGACGAGAGCACCCGAAACAAATATCTGCAGATCGTACACATATTTGTTCCGAGGCGGGAATCGAACCCGCAACCTCATGCGTCGCAGGCGGACCTTCGCCCACCGCGCCACATCGGTCGTCATGTATGTTTGTGCATTCTAGGATTAAATTTACACTAGTATTGTACCAGACCAATTTTATTTAAGGTTTTAATAAAGAAATTTTTGAAATTGAAAACACTTATAGTCTTTGTAAATATAGATCTTTATTACCTTCTGGATATGCTGCTGCTCAGTAAACTCGCAGAGTATATCCAGGCCGTTCTTCTTGACGGTGCAGCTGCATGGTGCGATGGTGTTGGAGGCAGGGCACTGCTGTGCGCCTTGCGGGTGCGCAGGCCGAGCCAGCAGCACCACGCAGCAGAGGAGGAGCCAGCGTGGCAGCATTGTCTTTTACTGCAGAAATAAAGACAATACAATATAACTTTATTGCACCATCAATACAAAAAAAACAAAAAACTAAAGGATCTTAATACTAATTATAACTAGTGGCACAATCGGCGGCCTTATCGCTAAAAGCGATCTCTTCCAGGCAAACATAAACATATTCAAAGACGTATTATATCACTATTGGTGCGGGAGCCAGTGACAGATTTTCATGACCAAGTCCCTCACAAGCAAAACATCGCAATATATGTACATTAGGGATTAATATTATGAATACTTGTGACCGTCATAATGTTAATCCCTAATGCATTTTACGAGTTTTCGCTCGGGAGAAAAATAATTGAACAAATTTGTACCTGGCTCCCGGACCATATCACTACATAGTATAAAGAGTCGCTTCCCGATGTCTGTCTGTCCCTATGTATACTTAGATATTTTAAACTACGCAACGGATTTTGATGCGGTTTTTTTAATAGATAGAGTGATTATTTTGTATAATTTGTATAATATTAAGTTTGTATTCTTTTTATTTTTTTATTTCTCTATTACTGTTCGTTTGTGCTCTACTAACTCTTTGTATAAATATATCTTTTTCTCCATACCTTGTTGCCTGGAAGAAATCTCTTTAAGCGATAAGGCCGCCTATTGTACTGTTATTATGTAAGATTTAGATATAAGGTGTTATTTTGGGTACAATAAAGTGTTCATTCATTCATTCATTCAGTGATTCAAGAGGAAGGTTTATATGTATATATGTATAATACATGAATTGGCACCCATGCGAAGCCAGGCGGGTATCTAGTTAATAAATAAAGTTATTTATTTAGTTATTTAATATTTATCAAGCAAAGTTTATTCATCCTCTTATACTACTATTGTGTCCCACAAGGATTAATATTAATTATTGTTTTTAATTGGCATATTATGTGAATTTTCTTATTATTATTGTAGCCTGTTGTGTCGAGGGTTTATAATATGTGGTAAGTAGAACCTTTGCCAAAAATTTTATTCCATTTTATCTTGCCGTTTAGATCAGCAGAGAAAACAACTTTCTAAGTTTAGTTCATTTAAAAATAAAATCAAATAAGCTCATGGAAGCACTTGTACGAAACATATTCAATAACTTTGCAGACGCGCCCGCAAAATATTCTATAACTTAGTTGTAACTTTGTTTTTGCGATAAATAATAAACTCGTTTAGAATGCGACCCAACCAACTCCTGATTAATTTCTTAGTGTCAAAATCAAATCAAATCGTTTATTTGTAGTTAAACATAAATAAAAAACATACAAACAGAAAAAATCGTTACCTACCACTTAAAGAAAATACGAAGAATACGAAAAGGCACGTGAGGCTTCTGTTTAAAAAAAATAGTACCTATGGAATTCGTAGTAAGGAATTTTTTAGGATATTTTTTACACCTTTGATTAAATTGTTGGAGTTTTCGTAAGGATCCCTAATTTTTTGGAAATATAATATTGTCTATGATACCCGGGGATAGTGTAGCTTCCCAACGGTGAAAGAATTTTTAAAATCAGTTCAGTTATTTCGGAGGCTATTCAATGCAAACAATCAAATAAAAAATCAAATCTTACCTCTTTATAATATCTGTATAGATGAGATTTAGGCTTCAAGACATTGCAGTTAAAATAAATTTTAAAGTGTGAATATTTTGTGATGTTTATTATTAGCCAAAGCAATAAAAATTCACAGCTGATGGCAGCGTGCCGTTGATAGGAATTTCACTATTAAAATTGTGCTATAAATAATTATAAAATAAAAATATATAATATTTTAAATAGTCAATAAACTCATTAGTACTGTGATAATGATAACACAGTGCTAATGAGTTTATTGACTATTAATTACTAGGACTAATTAACTTCAAATTGGTTTTGATGCGATTTCAGCTTTTATGAATTCAGGGAAATTGCAAAGTTGGGCAAGCCATTAATAGTTTTACCTTCGTATTTTTTTTATGGTTAGAGTTGATTTGTCGATGCAATCGGATAAAATACTCGATAACATGGTCAATAGAATAATAATGCTAGACAAATTTACTCTCTCAATTTACTCTACTGTTGCAGTGGGCCGGCCATATGTATCTCGCGAAGAACCGACGGCCGCTGGGGCAAATGTGTTCTTGAGTGGAGACCACGACTCGGTAAACTTAGTGTAGGACGCCTTCCGACCAGGTGTGATGACGTCCTGCGAAAGACTGCAGGTAGACGCTGGATGCGGCAAGCTGAAGACAGGGCGCTATGGCGCTCATTGGGGGAGGCCTATGTCCAGCAGTGGACTGATATAGGCTGATGATGATGAGACAATTTACTCAGCAACTTGTAACCACATAGTAAGCAAAGCTAGTGTTATGGATACCACAGAAAACATCCAGTCCCGGAACAAATATTTGCCAATCATCCAATTTTTCTCATATCACATACATAAAACATTTCAAAGGGGTCTATATGGCCCGCGAGCTGAGATGACTATAGATAAATATAAATTAATTTCGTAGCGGATATTCGACCCACGGGCTGAGTGAGGTGTGGACTGAGCTGACCAAAGAATCCGGTAATCGATTTTGAAATATCCATAGCTAGCTATGATTAATTAAATTATATCTCAAAAAAAAACTATTTCGACGGGACTTGAACCCGCAACTTTTCCTTCTATACAGGGACGCTCTCACCAACTGAGCCACGAAATCAAGTGACCGTCGACGGACGACGAGTCTTTAGACTTCCTACGACTCGCGCCGTTAACCTTATTACCCCTTATATTTAGGTATTATTTATTGTTTCCGCACTATAATATCATCTTCGCCGGGACACACACTTCCTCTCCCTCCTGTACTCTATCCTCTACGCCCCAAATACTCCCCGCTATCTCAAAGAACGGTTCAAGTACCTGCACCAAACACATACCCGCTCCCTTCGCTCCACCGATACCCTTTTGCTGCAAACTCCCCGCCCCTTCCATGCCTACAGTTCTTCATTCACCGTACATGCCACCAGACTATGGAATGCATTACCTACCCCAATAAGACAAGCTAAATCCCTCCCTGTATTTAAACATATGGTCTTTGAACACTTTCTTTCTTCGACCTCAAATAGTTAATATTTTATGTATCAGTGTCTATAATCAGTATTTATTTCCATTAACGTTTATACAAGTATTTATCTATTTGTATGTTTTTTATTGTTATAATTTATATTTACATTAGTCTAGAATACGCCACCGTCTATACCTATACTATAGCTACGTGTCCATCCAAAGGTTGCCTGGAAGAAATCGCTCTTAGCGATAAGGCCGCCCATTGTGCATCTGTATCTATGTTTGTTTGTTCTTTACTGTTTTTTTCTGTGTTTGGAGTGCAATAAAGCGTATTTGTATTGTATTGTATTGTATAATAACAAAAACCTTAGCTATGATGAATTTTGGGGTTACTCACTAGTGCGTGTCAGGCGGGCGAGAGACAGGGCGAAGGGTGCGCCGATGTCATGGGGCACTAGGTCATGATCACGGGAACCCGGACAGCACCCTGTAAACAAAATTGACACATTTACACCATATTGACGGTTTGTACAGTTTCTTTTTTTTTCAATGTTGACCTCTGTAGCGCAGTGGGCGAATGTTCGCCTGCGACGCAGGAGGTTGCTGGTTCGATTTCCGCCTTTAGACTATGTAGGATGTATGTAGGATTATACTCTATCTATAGATACATAATCAGTGAGTGACTAAAATTTTGCAGATTTTGTACTCTGATTTGTTTAATTTTTTGTATCACCTATATATAACTATAACTGATTAGATTTATTTTCATATTGTTTTTTATTGTTTGCCCTGTATCAGTTTCTTTAAATCTTTACCGCTTAAGGGTCCGGCGACCCTCGCTTTCAAAAATCGCTCCGAATATCGCTGTCCCTGTTTAACCCTTGCGCCGCGCCCCATGCGTGCGCGATAGCAATATTAGCCGTTCAAAATTTGGTTTGTTTCGTAATACCAAAAATTATGACTGAAAACTTTTTGTATTCTTCACAAAGTATTGTTATTCTGTAACTAGACAATATAAGCTATGTTCCTTAATAAATAAAACGTAAGATATTGATGTTTTTAATACGAAAGAAATAGCAAGAAAACTTGTCCATTTTAGCATAAAAATGTGCAAAATGCGATTGGCTTTCATTTAATTTTAGGTAAGTATTTTGAAAAAAAACTATTTAGGAACCTAGATATATACTATTCAAATACAAATAATACAATATTATAGTTAGAAATATGCTTGAATTGGAAATCATTTTGGTAGGTATTACGTTTGTATGAAGAATTCGTCCCTCCGGAGGCCTCTTAAGTTACATTTGTAAACAGGCTTCCCGCGACACAGGCTTGCCTCGTGCGGGGGCCGCCGCCGGTAATGTCTACCTATGTACATATCTAAGTGCTAATAAATCGCTAATACATAATTTTGTATATTTGTTTCGTTATTGTGTTTTAGTCGTTTTCTATGTACAATAAAAAAATAGCTATCTATGTTTTGTATTATGTATATCATCTCGTACCCAACACAAGCTCTGCTTAGCTTAGGGCTATATGATGATGTGGATTGTCATTATTTATTTATGTTAACTGCTTTAGTCTCTGTTATGCACACAAACATTAGTAAAATTACCCTGCAGGTAACCCCAAAAGCCACAATCAATGAAAATAGCATTATTCACATTAGCAATGCTATTTCCATTCAAAACAAACCTGAGTATTCAGGCTACATTTTCCTTTGGGATATATGAAAACAGTGATTCGATTGCCGAAGGGTTTTGGGCTGTGGGTCAACCCCTAGCCCTACGTTTGGATTGCCAAGTGATAGTTACAGCGGACTGTTTCCATAAAGGCCTTATATTTTCGGGTATTTTCGGACCAAAATGTTCCGATAGTTGGCTTATTGCTGATTGATAGATTGATATCGTATCCTACAGGCCGTTTCTCACGATAAAACGTTTCAATAGCGAACAGCTGATCGAATTTCGGTAGTTTTGGTCTTCGTTTGAAAGCGCTTTGCTCTTTGTTGTTTTCTATTCGAGTTATTCAAGAAAAAACTAGATATTGAAATTAACATATATGTGAACTAAAGTGAAAGTGCTGAAGTGGCAGTGGGCCGGCCATATCTCGCGAAGAACCGACGGCCGCTGGGGCAAACGTGTTCTTGAGTGGAGACCACGACTCGGTAAACGTAGTGTAGGACGCCCTCCGACCAGGTGGGATGACGACCTGCGAAAGACTGCAGGTAGATGCTGGATGCGTCAAGCCGAAGACAGGGTGCTATGGCGCTCATTGGGGGAGGCCTATGTCCAGCAGTGGACTAATATAGGCTGATGATGATGAACTAAAGTAGACAAAGAAAAGAAATAACGGAAAGAGAAAAAGGCACAGCAGCCCCTCAACAAGAATTATCATAATGACCACAATCGCTCCAACAATAAAACTCATGTTCACGCACACGATAATAATATTTCCTATAGAAGTTATATTAAAAGTGTACAGAGTTCGGCAGACCTTTCAAAAGGTTAAAGTTTATCAAATTCATACAAATGAACAAGTGTATATAAGTACTAAAAAAAGATAGGAAATGGTTGATATGAATTGATGCCTATTTATCACACTTGACCCCGCAGCTTTAACTAAGTAAAATAAATAAAAACCGTTTACTTCTGTAGGTCATCAAACGCTGTGTAGGCCTTGGTTCACTATTTTAAGCTTCAATTTCTCGCTCTAATACAGTTTTGGACTTCTGATGTGTCTACATCAGAAGAACGAGTGATCAGATTCATATTCATATCATTTATTGTAATTTCATGCATACAGGTAGTTTCTTAGGGGTAGTCTTAGTGGGTAGGTACACAATGCATAAAAACCCTGTCAGGGCACAACAATTTTTGGGTTCTTTTTAAATGTTAGCCTAAAATTCTAAACAATCATTATTTGTAAAATTAGGAATGGCATATAGGAATTATAGGAATGTCTTGATTAGGTAGATAGACTTACTAATTTAATCTGTAGGTATGTCAGCTAGTACACTTTTGGTTTTTTGTTTTAGGTTTCAATGACTTAGGCTTTAGGCTTACAAACTCAGATCTTAGACAGGTCTCTTCCGCGCCCAAAGCGTACAGGAATCTATTGTGTACCTATAATTTTAATGTTGTTTGTGTGATAGGTAATGTTAGAGATTTTATCATCCCAAAAATCTCAATAAAAACTTATTAAAAATATATAACATATAATTTTAACATTATAATTTTTTTTAACTATCCCCAGTGTGCGGCCTACGCACTATAATAAGCAAGAACCTAACAAACATTAACACCACCAAACTATAGCAAGTAAAAGCGAAATTTTGGTATCATGAATCTTATAGAGCAAAGGTTTTGAAAAGCAATTGAATTTCGTACCGACGTTGTTGCTTTATTTCAGAGTAGGTTAATGGAATTCCTTAGCATAATTTTTGAAGATAAAATATGAACAAAATACGTGATATAACTTACAATCCCTCAGCAATATCCTTGTTTCTGTTTTCTATCAACTTCCCTCTAGCTCCTTCGAAAGCCACACCGAAGTAGCACAAAACACTGTCAAATAAAGAAAATATTGCGTAACACTTCCGAGGATTTCACAGAAACCGCGGAAAAATCAACCATTATATTTTATGGGCGAGAGCTCTCAACGCAAAGTACTAAACACTGCTTTACATTAGTACGTTTTTTTTTCTTTTTAAACGTGATCTGGTATTGGTCGGTTTAAAATACTGTGCGCAGATACTCGTCGAGTACAGGCCCCTCGTATCGTCTAATTTGGTTTGATGGGCCATCTCCGTTCGGGTCCGCAATTGCGATACCTACTTTATGAACAATATGGATTGGCAATGGCAGTACATTATGTACGTTAAAATGTATAGCTTACTAGCTGCTGTCAGCGGCTTCGCACGCGCTTTTCTAATAGCCTATGTAGGTAGGTCCACGGGATACCATTTACCTCTCTGTCAAATTTCATTTAGATGCGGTTCTGTTTAGGCATGAAAATTAAACAGACAGACAGAGTTATGTACTTGTTGAATATAGTATTGCTATTTTCTGCCCGCGGCTTCGCACGCGTTTTTTCTATGGAAACGTTTTAATCTATCCCATTAGAACTGATTTATGGGATAAAAAGTAGTCTATGTTTTATTCCGGGCCTGGAACGACCTGTAAGAAAAATCAGTCGTTTTTCCTTGAAAAAGTAACAAACATACATACAAACTTTCACGTTAATGATATTTGTAGGAATAGTTCCGCGTTGCTCCTATGGAAACGTTTTAGGATTATTTATGGATTAAAACTGTATGTTTTATTCCAGGTCTAGAACTATCTGTAAACAAAATTACAGCCCGATCCGTTGAGTAGTTTTGACGTGAAGAGGTAACAAATCCCCAAACTCTCGCATTTATAATATTAGTATGGGTTGTGTTTTTGTTAATATAAAATACAATTTACGGTCAGAAAAACAGTGCTCTAACTCATTGTGGAGTGTTTGCCTCGTGCCACTCCATTACATGTGGACTACGTCGAGTTTTTTCTTATTATGTTAATGTCTTCTTTTAGACTTATTGTAATAATAATGCTGGATTATTTTCTAGACCGTATTTGAGCAGAGCTTGTGTTAAAAAATACTATTATGAAGCTATACAGGGCATCCCACTGACATGCCACATAAATAAATAAATAAATAATGCTGGACAATTCACACAACATTATCTAGCCCCATGGTAAGCAGAGCTTGTGTTATGGGTACTAGATAACTGATATACATAATATACATTACATAGATAGATATTTTTTATTATACATAGAAAACAACCAGAACACCCGGAACAAATATCTGCAGATCGTACACACAATTGTTCCGAGGCGGGAATCGAACCCGCTACCTCCTGCGTCGCAGGCGCACCTTCGCCCACCGCGCCACATCGGTCGTCAACGCCGACATGGAGGGAAAGTATGTTAAGTATATTATATGTATAATGATAGAAAAGTTAACTGAAAGAAGACTTCATACTGATATTAAAACAAATTTAAACTGGCGTTCAAAGATTTTTGAATAATCGCCTGTTTGAACCGCAAATCGAACTTACCATATTATACAAAAAACAAAAGAAAAATCGTTACATTTTTTTTTAAATACATAATAAAGCATAAATTAATTAGGAAAGACTATGAAATTTTATATTTTTATAAATATAAAAAATATTAACTCGGTCAAACTCAATCTGCCATTGAAAAATCTTCTCAGAGGACGAAATTTACGGTACGTTCACACATCATCATCATCATGCTTTCAGGCATCATGCTTGCAGGTCATCATTGGGGGAGGCCTATGTCCAGCAGTGGACTGCTATAGGCTGATGATCAGCCTATATAAGTCCAATTTTGTTTACAGATAGTTCTAGACCTGGAATAAAACATACAGTTTTAATCCATAAATAATCCTAAAACGTTTCCATAGGAGCAACGCGGAACTATTCCTAAAAAGAAAAATCGTTACATTTTTTTTAAATACATAATAAAGCATAAATTAATTAGGAAAGACCATGAAATTTTATATTTTTATAAATATAAATAAATATTTTCAGGGAAATTAATACTTAGCCTAGCTTCTAACAAAATATAAAGGATATTCAACCCCTAACCACTGCCAAAGAAAAGTACCAGCAGTATTTTAGAGTATAAAACGGTGATTCCCATTACCATTGTAGTTCAGCAATTGAAGCTTGAATCAGAGTCATTGTGCCAGTGTATGTGGCATATCGTTGACGTGTAGCTCGGTCAAACTCAATCTGCCACATTTAAAATGTAAAGGAAGCGTTTGTGAAACGTTTTTTGACCTGTTGAATAAGCTAGCTTTAAGAGTATTCTTGAGAACCACTTTTCTAACGAACTGTATCTTCCATTGTTTAAGGCTCAACTCACACACTCAAGGAGTCGAATTCGCCGGAATTCCCGCGGCGCCGCGGGCATCCGCGCGACTCGTTCGAGTTTCTCATGCGATAATAAGTTTTATTGTAATGAAAATAAAGTTAAAATTCATATGACACTGAAACTACGCTCCGCTTCGCTGCGCTTCGACGCTCTTTTGGTGTGAGTTGAGCCTAAGGTAGAACTGAGAAATTCGTAGCATAGCGGCACTTTTATTTAGATATTTTAGAATCCGAGCAAAGCGGGACTCGTGCATAGCGGAACTAACCCCATTGAAAAATGTTCTCAGAGGACGAAATTTTACGGTACGTTCACACATCATCATCATCATGATCATCAGCCTATAGCAGTCCACTGACGACCTGCGAAAGACTGCAGGTAGATGCTGGATGCGGCAAGCTAAAGACAGGGCGCTATGACGCTCATTGGGGGAGGTCTATGTCCAGCTGTGGACTGTTATAGGCTGATGATGATGATGATATGTGAACTCACTCCTACCACTACATACGTAAAATAAATTGCATCTCGGAAAAAAAACGGATCCTGTGTGAATGCCGACAATTTTGGCTTTTGTCTGATTGACATTTACTTTACCTACCCTGCTGTCGGTAAATGTAAATCAGACAAAAGCCAAAATTTTAGCCTTTGTCCATATTTTGACAAAAAAATCATACAAAAAATATATTTTAAGCACGAATGCTTAAATAAATAGATGTGTTGATATGTAGATTGGTGGATACATGTATGTATGGATGGATAGAGCCTAGAGGGACGAATGTATGTTTGTTACTTTTCACGCCTTATCTACTGAATGCATCGGGTAAGAAGCTTGTATATACATATGTATGTAGATACCTGGAAGAATATAAGTTACTTTTAATCCTACTAATCAGTTTACATGGAATATAGATAGATAGATAATTATTTATTGCACACTTAGTATAAAATAACAATGTAAAATAAAAACATAATAATCTAGATACAATTGGCGGTCTTATCGCTCAAGAGCGATCTCTACCAGACAACCATTGATGGAAAGGATCGTGGACAGTACCAGGGGATTTGTGTGCTTGCAGGTTATAGGTCTATAGATAGATAGATAGATAACACTTTATTACACCACACAAAACAGAAAATAGCACAGAGATAAAAACTTAGAATAAAGGTATAAAGGGCGGCCTTATCGCTGAGAGCGATATCTTCCAGGCAACCTTGGGATGGACTGGACATGAACGAACAATATAGACGGTGGCACTTTAATAAATAATTGATAACAAATACACTAAATACCTACATTACAAACATTATAATAAACTTACATAGACATAAGGCTATCAACATTTTATATGGATAAATAATGCTGATGCAGCAGTTTTTTGTCTATATTATAAAATAAAATACTTATAATACTTACATGGAAATATACTACATACATATCATAAAATATATGTGCATATACTACATATATACATAGTGACAGCAGGACAAATAGTGCTCCTTTAACATAGTTTTAAAGGTTGGTAGCGACTTAGCACGCCTCACTGAAACTGGTAATGCGTAATATAATCCCGAAAACGTTTCCATAGAAACAATGCGTGCGAAGCCGCGGGCAGAATCTAGTGTAATACCAAAGAATCTACGTAGAAATTTACAATACAACTTATTTATTCTTCGAAGCATGTACAAACGTTCTGATTAATTTACTTTCATTATCCTACATACTATCTTAAAATGATAAAGTATGGTATTTTAATGTTCATTATTTACTTTCACCCAACACATACACTGTTTAGCCTCAGGCGATATCTTCAACATTTCACGTTGCTTTATTTATGTGGTTTTATCAAAATACGCCTGACTTGGAAAAATATTTGTTCTTTTCGCTTTTGGTATAACAGACAAAGGTAATAAAGAAAGTGACCTAATGCGAACCCTTACTTACGTCTGCAAGGGCGACCTTGCCGCAAATTCGGGGTTCGCATGCGAGTGTTACCTTGTCCTCTGAGCTATTTTTGTACTAATTTCCATGAGTTAGTGGTATGGGTATTGCTATGTATTATCCATAATTAAGGGCATTGCTCGAGTCTTATAGTATAGCGATATAATGCTTTTCGCTGGATAAATAAAACATCGAATGAGCTATGTACGCCAGAAAAGTTTTTGTTTTCCTCCTTGAAATACATTAGTAAAAATCATAATAACAAGTGTTTTTAGTAAGCTTTTTTGGGAATAAACTTTTTGTACATGTATTTAAAATGGCACCCTGTATTCGATACAGGGTGCCGTATACTAAGGTAGTAACGACCCTAGTACTAAACAAACGACAAAAATAACAGTAAAAAGCTCTCGTAGAAGTGCATAAATAAATAAATAATGCTGGACAATTCACACAACATTATCTAGCCCCCTGGTAAGCAGAGCTTGTGTTTTGGGTACTAGATGACTGATACACATAATACAATACATTACATAGATAGATATTTTTTGTTATATATAGAAAACGACCAGGACACTCGGAACAAATATCTGCAGATCGTACACACAATTGTTCCGAGGCGGGAATCGAACACGCATCCTCCTGCGTCGCAGGCATAAACGTGAAGGAATGAAAACCAAACACAAAATACATTATAAGAACACTTTTCCAGCCACGGGCCGTAAAACTCAAATGTATCGAATAATTTCCGCGGTGGAGCGTTGTGTATCGATCGATATATACGTGGCACAGGCCGCGCGGAGAATGTCGTCTTCTACAAGCTTGGTAATTCGTTCCCAAACTGAGTTTCTCGTACATTACAGACTCCCTAGACAAGGTTTTGTTTGGACAAGACAAGAGAAAAATTACAGAGAATAAATAAATAATGCTGGACAATTCACACAGCATTGTAAGCAGAGCTTGTGTTATGGGTACTAGATAATTGATATACATAATACAATACATTACATAGATAGATATTTTTTATTATACATAGAAAACGATCAAAACACCCAGAACAAATATCTGCAGATCGTGCACACAATTGTTCCGAGGCGGGAATCGAACCCGCAACCTCCTGCGTCGCAGGCGGACCTTCGTCCACCGCGCCACATCGGTCGTCAAAATGCGGTACTACAAAGTCATTGAAATTACTTAAAAATTTTACGAATTCGATCACATTTAATTGTGTTATTTCTTGACTAAGCCTGGTGTACCTACACCGATTTAATAAAGCGGAGCTCCGTTTTTGACTTCGAAAGCTTTTCCAAATCCTTTCAAACATTACTTGTGTATTCCTTACAAATATAACAAAGACGGGTACACGACAAGTCAGAGAAACAAAATATTACGTACTGGAAATGTAATTTTTTTTTATTTGAACCTGCCTATTCACGGAGAAAGCAAGGAGAATTAGCATGCTGAAGTGGCAGTGGGCCGGCCATATCTCGCGAAGAACCGACGGCCGATGATGGGGCAAACGTGTTCTTGAGTGGAGACCACGACTCGGTAAACGTAGTGTAGGAAGCCCTCCGATCAGGTGGGATGACGACCTGCGAAAGACTGCAGGTAGATGCTGGATGCGGCAAGCTGAAGACAGGGCGCTATGGCGCTCATTGGGGGAGGCCTATGTCCAGCAGTGGACTGCTATATGCTGATGATGATGATGATGATTCACGGAGAGCTAAGCTGGCCGATTGACTACCTAAAAATGAAGCCCAAAACCAAATACCTACATAGTTAGTATAATTGCTACTCAGTATAGTTACCCCGTAAATAATTACGTCTTCGTGATTGACGAACAATTTTTGTATGGAGAAACGAATGAAAGAGAAAAATATTGGAATGTAATTGTTAGGATTTGGACCGGCAACCGCCACAATGTATTGTGTTTTATCCTTGAACCTGCCTGCTTAAATATTTAATACACCCAGCCGAGTTAAGTGTTGTAAGCTATAAGGTCTGCTCCGGTATCTTTCGGCTTCATGTCTCTATTACAACGGTTTCATGAAACCAAGTTTATGACGACAACGTTATGTTATGAAGGTTACCGATGATGTGAAAAGTAAATATGTGAAAATGTATGAGGCTGATGAAATAAGTTTTTTTTCACACATTTTAAATAAATAATAATGCTGGACAATTCACACAGCATCATCTAGCCACAAGCTGAGCTTGTGTTATGGGTACTAGATGACTGATATACATAATACAATACATTACATAGATAGATATTTTTTATTATATATAGAAAACGACCAGAACACCCGGAACAAATATCTGCAGATCGTACAAACAATTGGTCCGAGGCGGGAATCGAACCCGCAACCTCCTGCGTCGCAGGCGGACCTTCGCCTACCGCGCCACATCGGTCGTCAAAATGTTCAATACACTAGAGCACTAAAGTGTCATTACAATCTAGCCATGGTAGCTATGGGTAATTTCGTTAACTTATTTTTATATCAAGATGTTACTAAGAACGTGTCCATTGGTACTGTTCTTATTGTCCCTAAACTTGAAGTGAAGTCACTTTGTTCATGTGTTCTTTAATAACACTTCTACTCATACTCTATAATTATCATTACTGATGAAATAAGATGAGTAAGTTTATTATATTACACATACATCTTTTTAAAATCAAGCCGGGAAAATGCAGTTCTACCAAGAAAAAAAAAAAAAAAAAGTTCTACCAAGAATCTATCTAGATAACATAATACGGATTCGAGAAAAAAGAAATTTTCCACTTATCGGCGCGCAGAGCAATTGTGTTGAGTCACTCGTAGTGTTTCCGATTGGTACTGTAAAACTACCCTCAAATTATCAGCAGAATCGTACAATAAGTATTGCTAATGTAAGGAAGGCCTCGAAGAACTTGACAAATACTTGCACTTGCACACATACACAATACACACATTTTTAATCTTGGACGAACTAAATTGCTTAGAATTATGTACTATGGTCTTTCCTTTATTTTAATTTTATGTAATTTATTTATTTTTTCACTGATAGCTTGTATAATTTACTCACCCCATAATTATTATCTTTTATTTATTTATTTTTTTAATAAAACCTAGTATGTATTTATTCATCATTCACGTCTTCTGTGCGCTGAATCTGAGATCGTGTCTGCCACTCTACCGGGTTCTGACTGCGCTCTTTCACAAATGACCTGGGTTATTGTGATAGAGCAACAAGCTGAGTCAGGACCTATTAGACCTACACACGCGCGCTTATCCACTTTCTGTGAAGGCTACTTAGTACCATATACAATCTACTAACATTTTGTACCTTTTCACTTTTGTTTTCAAATATTTTGTCGATGTTACATTTTTTATAATAGGTACCTAAGTAGGTACTTTGTAGTCTAATATAATTATGTGTAACTAACCTTGTTTGTGTTAGTGTTTAATAAATAATTTTCTTTCTTTCTTTCTTTCACTGCTACAGTAAAATTTGGCAAATGGATTCATAAAATGATGATCATAAATACTATTTGACTTGCGTGAAGAAACTCAGTTAATAGACATGCGAGAAGCTCAACATTATTTTTCGCAACAATGCAGGCAAACTCTGCCTTCAGAGTTTCGTTGCGACTTTGCTAAATAGGAATATATTTAAATACATTATTTATGGAGGTAAACTATTGCAGGGTTTTAGTTAGAAACAGACGGGTTTTAGTTGTAATTTTCCGGGATTTTCCTACCTATGTGATCGTGGCGAAGAATTTACATCTGACAAATATTTGAGTGAAAGAAAAATAATCAAACTCAATACCGTTTGAAAGATATACGTATATTTTAAATAAAAAATGCTTTACTTTGAATAATAATAAAGATGCAATTTTTTTTTTGTTTTTGGGTTATTACTTAATGTTTTCATTGCAATATTTATTTTTTTATACATTTTTATACACTAATAAAGGATAAACAACATTTTGAAAGAAGACGCGTTCGCCCATAGTAAGGCCTTAACGTATCTATTATAGTTCGGCACTAGATTTTTTTTCTGCAACGATATTGCAGATTTTGTACTGCCGCAAAAATAATATGCCACCGAGTCTTCATTCCGAGCCCTGTCAACGATATCTTTAGGTTACTGTATAAATAAATTACACCATACGTTGAAAATGTAAATTCAGAATCTAGTACTGCCGTAACTTATTGCTTTGAAAAATTATTTAAACAAGCCGAAATATACTATAGGTATGATGAATCAAGAACTAAAATAACAATTTTACAAACTTAACACTTTGACTGCGGTTTTTTTTCGACGACTGCGATCTTTTTTTTTTACTTAAAAAATTCGTGCTGCCGCTCTACACAGCGGTTGTGTTGCGCCGCACATGCGTTTCGTTCGAAAAATATTACAGCTCTGCTGAGTCACAAAGATCTGTATTTTCTCAGCCGCTGCGCTAGTGTGGATTTACGCATATTAGTCATTTGTAGAAAACTCATACCGTGCGTTTTCAGCACTCAAAGTGTTAAAGACATAAAGTCTAAAACCGAGCTTAAACACCACTGTCGTTATTTTATAGTGACAAAAATTTGCTGACGGAAGCTTAAAAATACAGAAAGTTAGCTAGAATTAGGAAGTCCGCATTTTATTTTTAGCAGTGTGCAAACTGGCAGTACCCTAATGCGGTCTCTGTTATTTCCTATTTGCTATCCTGAATAAATGCGAGGCTATTAAGAGATTGAACAACTGTGTTAAATATACAAAAGCTATATTTAATTGTGTATAGTGTGTGCGCGCCTTTACTTTGCTCTGTATAGTATTTTTGCAAACTACCCACATAATTTTAATAATATAGCTCGTACCGAACTACTAACATAATAATAAGCTTATTTTGTTTCTCACCAGTGATTCTTAATCTTTTGAGAAGTAAATAAATATAAATAATAATAATAAATAAATAATAAATAATGCTGGACAATTCACACAGCGTTATCTAGCCCCATGGTAAGCAGAGCTTGTGTTATGGGTACTAGATAACTGATATACATAATACAATATATTACATACATAGATTTTTTTTTTATCTTAAACCTTAAAGCTATAGTACTAAGTTTGATCGAGCTAAAGTAAAGTCCGAATTCTTGCGCGCAGAGAGATTCGTGAGAGACATTCTGTCTCTGTGTTTCAGCCCCCTGCCACTTCAGCTTCCACCATCATAATCAAGTAGTATTAAGATCCTTTATTATTATAATTATTGTATTTATTGTATTGTATTGTATTGTATTGTATTGTATTGTATTGTATTGTATTGTATTGTATTGTATTGTATTGTATTGTATTGTATTGTATTGTATTGTATTGTATTGTATTGTATTGTATTGTATTTTATTGTATTGTATTGTATTGTATTATTGTATAATCATCAACAGCTGGGTAAAAGCCTCCCAAGTTTTTGTGCCTGGATCAGACCAACAAATATTATTATTCTTACGATATCTGAACGCATAATTTTATTATAAGTACTAATTACAGTCATCCTGGGACCACGACAGAAATTAAACCTGTTGAAACTCTCCCATATCAACGTCGCTTGCGAAGTCGCGGACAGAAACTAGTTATTTAATCATCAAAATATAAACAAACTTTGGTTATTTTAGTAAATAAACAAACCTTGTTCCCACAGTAAATACCTCCTTATAGCAAACGGTAGAAATAAATAAATAAATAATGCTGGACAATTCACACAGCATTATCTAGCCCCATGGTAAGCAGAGCTTGTGTTATGGGTACTAGATAACTGATATACATAATACAATATATTACATAGATCGATATTTTTTTATTTTACATAGAAAACGACCAGAACACCCGGAACAAATATCTGCAGATCGTACACACAATTGTTCCGAGACGGGAATCGAACCCGCAACCTCCTGCGTCGCAGGCGGACCTTCGTCCACCGCGCCACATCGGTCGTCATAGAAAGCAGGTACTATAGTAATTTTATATGCAAATATGGACGCATCGCTTCGCTTTCCTCGTTTCTGTAGGACATGGAAGCTTGAGCAGTTAAATTGTGTGGCTAAAGTTAAACCGAACGCATGCAGAAACTTTATTGTTTCTAATGGCTTTCGTTTGTATTAGTACTGAGTTATTTGTATAAGGTATGTGTTGATTAAAACAAATGCTGTTTACCTACTAGTTTAATTAGTGGAACTAGTAAGAGAGTATTTATTTTAATTATTACTATGGAATTCCATCAAAAAGCAGCAACATAATGTGTGTAGTACATTTTAAATGTGATATTTTAACATAAGCTTTTTCTTTTCTACAGTCCGAGAATCTGATTCCGAGTATAGCGGCACTTTTATTTAGGTATTTTAGAATCCGAGCAAAGCGGGACTCGTGCGTAGCGGAACCAACCCTTATATTAAATATAATTAACATTTTAGACTCACTACTATATGACGACCGATGTGGCGCGGTGGGCGAAGGTCCGCCTGCGACGCAGGAGGTTGCGGGTTCGATTCCCGCCTCGGAACAAATGTGTGTACGATCTGCAGATATTTGTTTCGGGTGTTCTGGTCGTTTTCTATGTATAATAAAAAATATCTATCTATGTAATGTATTGTATTATGTATATCAGTTATCTAGTACCCATAACACAAGCTCTGCTTACAATGGGGCTAGATAATGCTGTGTGAATTGTCCAGCATTATTTATTTACTTTTTTTTATTTTTATATCTTTTACTAACGATATCCAGATATAGTAGACTATCTACTAAAAAAAGTTAAAAAAAAAAAAAAACTTGTTAGTTACAAGATATTTATTTATTTTAAAAACCTTTACAAGTGTTTTATGAGTACAGTTAATAAACTGCTTAGCTTGGGGCTAGATGATGCTGTGTGAATTGTCCAGCACACAATACAATACATAACTCTTTATTGTAGACCACAAAAATAATAAAATATATAGACATTAACATTAAACATAAAAGTACAATGGGCGGCCTTATGCGATAGTGATTTCTTTGAGACAACATTATTATAATTACAAAACAAATAAGTAAATAAAAAATGTTATTATTGTATTTATCCATAACACATTTTGTCAGGGCTCAGTAGTTTTAAGCATGGCCGATTCCTGCTTTTACTGAGAGGTTTTACCTACCTACAATTTCAGTTATACATATCACTAGTTGCACAACATTCATAAAATAAATAAATAAGTAATGCTGGAATAAAAATGGTCTGATAAATGTACCGGAAACCTGTTTCACGTCCATAATGATTTATAAAGCTTGTTCCATACCTACAACAGAGCATAAAAATGCAAATTTTATGCATGTTTCCAAATCAAAATGACTTTATACGCAGCAGCCGTATATTTAACTCATTACATTACCTCCGTATAGAGCGCTGAACGCTCGGCTCGCCACAGCCTGTGCCCAACAGGGCCGTTGCCAAGTGAACAAACAACGTGGAATTAATTAAATGATGGCAACACCGAGTGCCTTCAAACAATTAAGCTGTGAAGGGGTTTTATTGTGTGCTTTCTTGCGGTTAGCGTTTAAATTGTATGTTTAGAGCTTTAATACCATTTGACAGGTACAAAGATGTCACAGATAATCTTGGATTTTTACGGATTCTCAGACGTTACCTCGACTACAATTCAACCTCCACTCAAACTCCAAACGCGTTTCGGTATGCTTGATCGTAAAAATCCCATTCGAACTGACCTTAGAAGATTTTCTCATACGAGAGAAGAAATGAACTGTCATCTCAAGGCACCTCGCGACCTACCTTAAATGATCGTCAAAAGAAGTTATTTATAATGGATTTTGGAGATTATC
Source organism: Eupithecia abbreviata (assembly GCA_943735965.1). Lineage (NCBI taxonomy): Eukaryota > Metazoa > Arthropoda > Insecta > Lepidoptera > Geometridae > Eupithecia > Eupithecia abbreviata. The sequence goes on from OX030978.1 coordinate 10,347,114, forward strand.
GAAATTACATGTAGGTATAACATTTACGACAATGAACAAATTATCGACAAAGCATACCAAACTTTTTTTTGATTAAGTACAGAAATTAGTAAAATTTAAATCAAAAATTTATTTATGAGCTGATTATATGTATGTACTAGATTACTGATATAATTAATACAAATTAGAAATATTTTTATTAAAAACAGTAAACCAGAGGTGTCTCCACACATGCGCCATTACGTGCAAAATTAACACCACGGTTGAAGGTATAGGACATAAATTTGACAAACAATCCTTGCAAGCAATGGTAGACAACAAACCTACTTACTTCCCTGATCTTGCTCTCTCTAAAATCTTTTTACCTTTATTCACTCAACATAACCTTTCTTTCATTCACAATGCGAGCGTTCACGTGCGTGTAACAAAGACATCCCATCATCGTGTTCAAAGGTGCTACGCAATCTGCCTAAAATTCCCAGACACAAGCTTATAACATAACACTTGCTCGCCCGAGGCGTTCTCACCCTTCGAGCCTGCAGAATGATAAACAAAGGGAATTTAGGATAGGGTTTGGCACATGGGTATGGTGCGGTATTTATACCAGGCTACGAGACGTTGACATTATCACTACATAGTATGAAACAGTCGCTACCTGTCTGTCCTTTTGTATGATAAGATCTTTAAAACTTACGCAACGGATTTTGATGCGGTTTTTAATAGATACAACAGTGATTCTAAAGAAAGGTTTATAACCCATTTGACACATCGATTTACACGCGGGCGATGCCGCGGGGCGCAGCTAGTAATTTTATAAGACCTTAAGCTTCAAACTGAGGGTTTATTAATAAAAGGAAACAATCTAGAGCGTTGATGTTGTGAAATAGTTAACCTTTCTTTTCAGCTTACTTTAACCGCGAAAATTTTAATACGTACCCGTTTACTAAACGTAAAAAATACTAAAGGTAAAAATCAAACTTTTAAAAAATCTATTAAGAGCTTCCTTTGCAGTAGTAATCTTTTTGCGCTCAGTAAAATATCTCTGTGAACCAGAATATTACTTATATTAACGGTATTAGAATTAGATATAGCAGTAGATACAGCGGCAATTGAATAGTGTATAAATTTTAAGTTTGTATAGCGAGAGGCTCAGTAAGGAAGGGACGTCCGATTATTTTGCCTGGGCATTGTATTCCAAAAGCTAACTCTAAAATTTAAAAGTAAAATCTTCAGTTAAATATGCAAATATAAGTAAAAAAAAAAAAATAATAATAATAATAATGCTGGACAATTCACACAGCATTATCTAGCCCCATGGTAAGCAGAGCTTGTGTTATGGGTACTAGATAACTGATATACATAATACAATACATTACATAGATAGATATTTTTTTTATTATACATAGAAAACGACCAGAACACCCGGAACAAATATCTGCAGATCGTACACACAATTGTTCCGAGGCGGGAATCGAACCCGCAACCTCCTGCGTCGCAAGCGGACCTTCGCCCACCGCGCCACATCGGTCGTCAAAACTCAATTATCGCGGTTTTTGCAACTGATAACATCCCTTCAAAGGTTGGCTATTTAATTCAACGTAACCGCTCAACTTTTAATTAGAGCTACGAGTACATAATTTCACTCCAGTTAAATATTCAGTTTGCGTAGTACGCCAGCCCCATGTTACTTTTATGAGGACCTTTTCGACGGACTCGCTTTTTGCCACGTATTTTTATGAATAACTTGCTTGTCTATGCCGCCAGAATGGACTGAATCTTGTCGAAGTAAATATTTTAACACGTTTTTCATCTGCGCGTTGTCAAAATGGGATGAAAATTTGTCAAAGTAAAAATCCGACCGCTTTTGTTTCAGTTCGACTTCTTGTAGATTCAAAGTTGTGTCACATGTACCATCGATGGTACAAATCAATTTTACTACTGACACAAACGCGATTTTTTAATCGCGGCTCGATTATTTTTTGTTTCCTTCCCCAAGATCTAATGACTACCTCAGCCATCGTCGTCTTGTAGACAGCGTGCAGTCAGCACTATTTTAGGCGGAGCATGCTAGTAGGTTGGTCTGCGTGAGCAGTGTGACATATGTAGTATATATAGTGGCTCTCAGGATCTGCACGGGCGCGGGCCGCTACGTCAGGAACGACGTCATAGCCCGCGACCTGCAGATCCAATCCGTGGAGGAATTCGTCGTGCAGACGGCGCGTCGAATGTACGATCGCGCCGACAACGGGCACCACGAGCACCTCCACAACATCGCCCCGCCCCAGCCCCGGCCCCAGGAAGACGACCGCCCATGGCGACCCCTTACGCGGGACCTGATCCCTGCGGAACCACCATAGAGTCCTTGGGTTTATTTAAAAAAAAAGATTATAAACGGAATGATGCCAAAAATACATTGAGAATAAGGGAAAGAAAAGATTCCCATAAAACCCAAGGACCGAGGCGTCGTCACCCCTCGAGTTGACGCCGGGGTAATGAGGCGAAGCCTCGAGGCCCCTCTCTGTGCCCCCACCAGGGCCGGAAAGAAATCGATTGATATGTAGGTATGCTACAATCATTAAAAGGAAATTAAAAAAAATATATTGCCATCGTCCACCACCTGAAACGCAGCCAGGACCAAAACCTAGTGTTGTATATACTTCTCCTGATTAATTTTCACGAACTCTCCAGTACTCGTAGAAGTTTGGCTTACAACTTACATTTAATTTTACTTCAAACAGCAAGTCACTAAACAGAAGTTTTCAGACGTTTCATTGAGGTGTGTAGTTAACTATTCACCTGGGTTTCTAGTCTCGACAACATCGTTAAAAAAGCTATGGACTTACAAATTTAAAATAAATATTTTTTTGTCCTGTCACTTCCAGTTATTATCATGGTGCCGATGGCTGGAAGAATGGTGGGAAGTACTTACTATAGACAAGTTTAATACCGAACTGACTACAATTTAACGATATAAAACTATTATAGTTTCATGAATTCAATACAAACTTCTGTATTCTTTCAACGAAAACAAGATTTTTTGTTAATGAACCTCGTCACAATCATAACGAAGACCACAAAATTTACATGTATGAATGTTTATATACTCTGTATACCTAGGTACAGCCAGTTTCTCGATCGAACGCTGATTAGCAACTACATAGCTCGTAGCAAAGCTATAGACCTCGTAGCGCATCTACTTGGCTCGTAGCGCATCTACTTGGCTCGTAGCGCATCTACTTGGCTCGTAGCGCATCTACTTGGCTCGTAGCGCATCTACTTGGCTCGTAGCATAGCTATAGACCTCGTAGCGCAGCTACTTAGCATAGCTATAGACCTCGTAGCGCATCTACTTGGCTCGTAGCATAGCTATAGACCTCGTAGCGCAGCTACTTAGCATAGCTATAGACCTCGTAGCGCATCTACTTGGCTCGTAGCATAGCTATAGACCTCGTAGCGCAGCTACTTAGCATAGCTATAGACCTCGTAGTGCAGCTACTTAGCTCGTAGCAAAGCTTCACAGCTCGTAGCGTATAGCTACACGCATGCTACGAAATAAAATGAAAATACAAGTATTGTATGCAAACCGAAATATGTCGTCAAAATCAAATCACTCAAAGCATTCATCTATTTATCTACGCCCACAATAAAACGCAAACAACAATTTCACTGGGTTTTGTCTCGATCGGCTTAACCATAGCACATTGTTTGAGCGCAAACAAGTGGAGTACTGTAGTTAACTTAACGTGAATAACAACGATCTACTGTTATCGTTATTTGTTAGAACACACGATGCAATTTTGATAACCCTACTGATGATAAAAAGTAGTTTTCAGTAACGTGAGGACATTTTATGCGACGCAGGAGGTTGCGGGTTCGATTTCCGCCTCGGAAACATTGTGTGTACGATCTGCAGATATTTGTTCCGGGTGTTCTGGTCGTTTTCTATGTATAATAAAAATATTTCTATGTAATGTATTCTATTCAGTTATCTAGTACCCATAACACAAGCTTTGCTTACCATGGGGCTAGATAATGCTGTGTGGATTGCCCAGCATTATTTATTTATTATGTAATGAAATCACGGGATATTTGCCACAATGTATTTTTGTGCTTTATTATGTGACTTGTAATATTTGTTTTTACCAATAAATTGATTATTCTGATTATTCATACCCATGTAAGTTTTATAAGCGAAAAGTGGTAACAAGTACAAACTTATTAAAAAAAAAAAAAAAAAAACCTGCTACAATGAACTAATTTGTGACTACATTATAATACCTATTTCTATTATAGATGCGTCTTTATTATACTATCTGGTTATACATCTGGTTTTGATTGATAGGTAGTAAGTAATACATTAGATATTATGTACCTAAGTCTGAATGGTTTTCATATGTGTTAATATATATAATAAGTGTAAAGATCCCCAACAGCATCCTACAAACAGTAGCGGGCAGGATTGATTCGCCAATATGGCAGAAATTAATAAGAAATGTAATGTGATTAATTGAATTTTTATTGATGATGTAATTTGATTTGTTTTAATTTATTTTAATTTTTTCTAATTTATTACTATTCATTTTTATTTTCATTTCAATTTAATTTAATTTTAGTTCGTAAGAATTACTAACATTTATTATAAGATCATTACTAACAAATTATGGATCTATAGTAGTCCGAAATAAAAGAATTTTATTTATTTATTTATTAAAGAATAGAAAAGAAAAACATTTACTTGGACACAGGTACAAAATACAGGCCTACAATAACAAACTGCAAATAAAGTAGTATAGAAGATTTATTTTTATTGTTGTCTTGTAGAAAAAAAAAACACGCAAAGGACGAATATAAGTTTTTCTTTATGTCAGTACTTTATGTACCACTGTCCCTCAATTATATCCGCAGGTGAATAATTCTGACATGTCAGAGTTGACCTACTTTTTGACATGGGCTCCGATAAATCTGAATGTAGCTTCATTATCGAGAGATACGATAGAACACAAATTGAGAATTATGTATGTTGCTGTAAAAGCAAGAGGTACAGCCCGATGTGAAATTTAATTACCGTAGGTTCCGGGCTTTTACCGGTACTTAACGTGGACAAAAAATTTAAGTGAATAGTGAATACACAAATTGAGAATTATGTATGTCGCTGTAAAAGCAAGAGGTACCGCCCGATGTGAAATTTAATTACCGTAGGTTCCGGGCTTTTACCGGTACTTAACGTGGACAAAAAATTTAAGTGAATAGTGAATACACAAATTGAGAATTATGTATGTCGCTGTAAAAGCAAGAGGTACCGCCCGATGTGAAATTTAATTACCGTAGGTTCCGGGCTTTTACCGGTACTTAACGTGGACAAAAAATTTAAGTGAATAGTGAATACACAAATTGAGAATTATGTATGTCGCTGTAAAAGCAAGAGGTACAGCCCGATGTGAAATTTAATTACCGTAGGTTCCGGGCTTTTACCGGTACTTAACGTGGACAAAAAATTTAAGTGAATAGTGAATACACAAATTGAGAATTATGTATGTCGCTGTAAAAGCAAGAGGTACCGCCCGATGTGAAATTTAATTACCGTAGGTTCCGGGCTTTTACCGGTACTTAACGTGGACAAAAAATTTAAGTGAATAGTGAATACACAAATTGAGAATTATGTATGTCGCTGTAAAAGCAAGAGGTACAGCCCGATGTGAAATTTAATTACCGTAGGTTCCGGGCTTTTACCGGTACTTAACGTGGACAAAAAATTTAAGTGAATAGTGAATACACAAATTGAGAATTATGTATGTCGCTGTAAAAGCAAGAGATACAGCCCGATGTGAAATTTAATTACCGTAGGTTCCGGGATTTTACCGGTACTTAACGTGGACAAAAAAATTAAGTGAATAGTGAATACACAAATTGAGAATTATGTATGTCGCTGTAAAAGCAAGAGGTACAGCCCGATGTGAAATTTAATTACCGTAGGTTCCGGGATTTTACCGGTACTTAACGTGGACAAAAAATTTAAGTGAATAGTGAATACACAAATTGAGAATTATGTATGTCGCTGTAAAAGCAAGAGGTACAGCCCGATGTGAAATTTAATTACCGTAGGTTCCGGGATTTTACCGGTACTTAACGTGGACAAAAAATTTAAGTGAATAGTGAATACACAAATTGAGAATTATGTATGTCGCTGTAAAAGCAAGAGGTACAGCCCGATGTGAAATTTAATTACCGTAGGTTCCGGGATTTTACCGGTACTTAACGTGGACAAAAAATTTAAGTGAATAGTGAATACACAAATTGAGAATTATGTATGTCGCTGTAAAAGCAAGAGGTACAGCCCGATGTGAAATTTAATTACCGTAGGTTCCGGGATTTTACCGGTACTTAACGTGGACAAAAAATTTAAGTGAATAGTGAATACACAAATTGAGAATTATGTATGTCGCTGTAAAAGCAAGAGGTACAGCCCGATGTGAAATTTAATTACCGTAGGTTCCGGGCTTTTACCGGTACTTAACGTGGACAAAAAATTGAAAAGAATAGTAAAATAATATTCATCATAATCTTCATCATCAGCCTATAGCAGTCCACTGCTGGACATAGGCCTCCCCCTATGAGCGCCATAGCGCCCTGTCATCCAGTATCTACCTGCAGTCCGTCGCAGGTCGTCATCCTGGTCGAAAAAAATCCAAAATAATCTTATTTGATAATAATTTATACTACGAAATTTGACTAGTCTGCGTGCTTATTTTGTAATAAGCTTACACAGAAACAAAACATTTGGATTTTTTTGTTTTTTTTTCTAACTTGACAATTTCGATGTGGGGCAACAGCAGCAGAAAATTTCGTGCATGGTTTTTTTTTATATACACCTGGGTACAGTGGCATCCGTCTTCGTCTTTAGCTGACCCCCTGGGTAGTTTTCAAAGTCACTTAATACCCCTATGGTAGTTTCTAAGTCAAGTTATCAGTTTTGGGTATTTAATATTAAATTAGGTTTGCTATCTTGATTTTACCGAATTATTTTAGTTTTAAATTGACCTTAAATAAGAGACCTAAAATGGAGGGGTCATCTAATAATCTACGCCACTATACTTAATGACCCAGACGATCTAGATACACCGCATTTGTCGAATAGTTTTGATATCGCTTCACTTAATTAACAACCGTAGCCAAAACATGTAATAAAAAAATTAATAAATCGATTTGTTACTCAAAGAAACTTGAAGGTTTCTGACAAGTTAACTAAATAACCAAACGAAGTTTACCGCTGAACTATATATACAAAGTTTTACTAAAACGGCATTCATTATTCAGAACGATAATAGTCTCTCAGAAATATCCATTACCTCAACTCATAGAATGTTGTACACTCAGCTTTTAACGTTCGCATTTTTTTTTACCAAATTACCATCGAGGTAAATAAAATCTCAACGTAAGTACTCCATTTGTCAATAGCGTCACATTTAGTGAGGTATTAGTGATTTTTACACATCTCGTCTCTATCTTCTCGACACTTTAAAACTTTACTCAAATTTTTGAAACTATCATGGTTATTAACACAAAAGTCATTTATAACGGGATATTTACCATGATTAGGTTTTCGAGTTTTCCAATATTTCAGCACAGTTTCATGCGCCGGGATCAAGGAATAACTGAAGGCACTGCGAGTAAGTTTTTATTGCAGACTTACCGCCATAGACATTGTGCCGTTAGTTTTTCCACGATCATATTCATCACTAGCGGACCTTTCCGGCTTCGCACGGTTTTAGTAAGGATCCCTAACTTTTTTTAAAATATAATATAGCCTATGTTCACCGCGGATAGTGTAGCTCCCCAACGGTGAAAGAATTTTTCAAATCGGTCCAGTAGTTTCGGAGCCTATTCATTACAAACAAACAAACAAAAAATCAAACATTTCCTGTTTATAATATTAGTATAGACAAAAGGGAGCAGGAAAATAAGAGCTGAAATAATGGCTGATACGACGGTGATCTCCCCATATATAACACCTTATACAATATCCTATTATAACAACATTAACATATTATGCATGTGACGGTAACCCCTATCTCGGCGCTGACTGTACTAAAGTATGGAGCACTTGAAAGCCTTCCCAGTTCATTTAGAAGTTTCCTCGTAAGGTAGTTGCGGTGAGGTAACCTGTAATAGTGTAATAGCACCTATATAATACTAAAGTGATATAATAATGTACCTACTAGTGGTTTCTTTTTCACTTCTGCCACTATAGTACAAAAAATTTTGGTGAACAGAAAATCAAAAACACCTTATCACTCATAGTATAAAACAAAGTCGCTTCCCGCTGTCTGTTTGTCCCTATGTACCTGTGTTTAAATCTTTAAAAGTACGCCACGGATCGATGTGGTATTTTTAATAGATAGAGTGATGTTTATAAACCATTTGACAAATAGATTTCTTCGTGGGCGAAGCTGCGGGGCACAGCTAGTTGATAATAATTTATAGTATGAAATTTGACTTTTTTTTTATTCTCATTATTATAAAGGGCTTTGTCGCACACGCGATCTTGTCGAAGTGCTTATTTTATAAGCGTTAAGAAATAAAAAAGATTGAATTTCGATTAAATGTATATTTACATTGGAATTTAACAATAAAAACAATCGTAAATTGACAAATTGAATATGAATGTATATTTGTGTTGGAAAAACACCAATGTTTCATCTAACGATGGATTTCTTTAGGGTTAGTGCGGTTCTAGTAAAAAAAACAAGGTTTGTAGTAGATCCGCTTGCATTCATAATAGGTGCATTATTATTGGTTGTAACGAGGGGGGCTAGACGGGGTAGTAATAAAACACAACTCTTCGTCGAGACGCGGTTTATTTAGACAAGGAACGCGGTTACTTTCATTTCATTTCATTTCATTTCATTTCATTTCATGTCCCGAGTGGACGGGATGGCCACTTTAGCCAGACGGATCGGTTGCCGGGTAATCCGAGTCTCACCGCTCCGTTAGCTAAAGTTACCAATACCAATAGCCGAGTGATCCGGAATAATTGGTATGGAGTATGGAGGCCCTAAGATTGGATACAGAACTCCCAGAACAAAATGTGACAAAAGCATGTCATTCAAAGTCGTCCGTTCTCGTCAGCGCGATCTAGCGCTGGTTCACTTTTAGCAGCGACATCTAGTTAAGGAACGGCCCGATTTTTTTGCGCTTGGCTTGACTTCTAGTGTCGTTTGATGAGTTGATTTTGATGCGTGTTACATGGTTATTTAACTACTTTCACCATCTTGGTTCTTAACCCTAAAATCTGTAAAGATCAACAAACTCAAGCAGCATAAATCATGCTAAATATTACGCAAATACTTTGGTGCTCAAATAAATTTGTTCGTAAAAATTTTTTTCAGCACTCTAAAAGCTCAATTTTTGTCACAAGCGAAAATAAAACAAGTCAACGTATGTATGTATATCGCGAGTATCACGTAAACAAACCCATTTCCGGGACAAACATTCGGAGCACGTCGTGGAAATAACTCGATTTGTTTCAGCCAAAAGCAATTATTGTGTCCCCTGTATCTAAATAAGCCTCCCCAGAGTAAAGATGCCCGATTGAATTATTTCTGGTCAAGTTTTGTTGATTTTTGCCAACATTCTTAGTACAATTTCTTACTTTTAAAATGCTTTTGGAATCCATCATTTATAATTTGCTTAGAATATAAAAAACGCCTAAATACGTTCCTACATTTTCGATACTTTGGCAATGTAGATGCGATCCATCTAAAATGTATGTAGCGTTATAAAATCATAATATATACATATAAGCCAACAGGCAATGAAGTTGATCCTTAACAATAAATTGTATAGAAGTAATTGGGACGTTACAATTGGCTCCATCATCTATTATTACTTAGCTTCGATTATTGTATACCGATATGGCTATTTATTCGATGAGGTATTGTACTTATATTTCAATAGCGCACGGTAGTGTTTAGTTTATCTTCGATCGTAGGTTTCCAATTACATGTCGAATTATAGCTGAATTCAATTGTTTCATTTAGTTGCTACCGATGTTACTTTCAAAATGAATGAAAGCGAATAGTTAACACGTTAGCTGTCCCAAGATAATTTGGGGTCCAAAATGCACTAAATGTAGTGCATGGACAGCTAACGTGTTAAGTTTGTAAATCCAAATTATATTAGGCGCAGCGATGTGGCAGTCAAATTATTTAGTTTAGTGTTAGGTATAATTCAGTTTTAAGTTCTAGTGATTGTTGTGTGTTATACGGGACTGACATAGTCATTATAATGACTCAAAATAGTCATTATAAAGAAAAAAGAAAAAATTATAATGACTCAAATCATATAATAAAGAATAAATAAAAAATATACACGCTTATTAAACGCCATATAAATATCAAACTTGGCTGGCTATATGTTGCTACTAATGAGCGAATCATGTATCGATTTATTGATTATTATCAATTAGCCTGTGTATTAAATAATACCCATAACCAGATTCTCAAATCTGCGTTTTAACTAAACAAAACCTATATGCGTTTTAACGAATCTGAAGTAATAAAACAACATTCGTCATCATCGCTTTATTTGTAAAAACATAAAAACTTTTTAGTAACAAAGAAATTGTATTTTGTCATCGTGTTAAATCCAACAGCACTATCCATCACTTAAAGTAGAACTCGGATAACATCCCATCTCGTGTTTTATTTTATTATGAGAAACCATTTTTTCACTATTCTGGTAAATTTACTTTTATACATAATAATGTACCATATATCTCTTTTTCTAATTTGGCAAAACTACTCACTGACTGATGGCTTACGACTGGGTGACCCGATTTTGATGACTCATTTTTTATTTTGCTAGTGTTTCCCGTGTGGGCCCATTTCAATTTAGCCTAGTTTTGACAATGGCATCCATGAGGAAACCACATGTCTTAAATTTGCATTAAGTATATACGAGACAAATGGACGAATGACTCAATATAAAAAATATAAATCGTCTACTTTCTGTTTTTTTTAATTATTTGTGGAAACATCTAATTGGCCTTAAGTTAACCCTAGATCACTAAACATTAGTCTCACAGGCGGCGACACGGTTCCCGCGCATTCGCTGTTTAGGTATGTTCCCGACACTACCCCACCTCGCCACGCTCAGTACCTTCCTAATTTAGTGTTTTAGCACCCTGTGCGTACGCATTACGTACGTCAAGTAAAATATTGGCGTTTTATTTTGTTAGTCAGAACGACTAACAAAATAAAACGCCAATATTTGAACGTGTTAAGTTTGTTTAGTGACTGAGTAACTCGAAAATATGTTTAGTGAGCTAGGGTTAAATATTCTTGTATCTAATCTTTATCTAACTGTAAGCTTTTCTAAGATTGTAAAAATAAAATAATAAATAAATAATATCATGGAGGTGTTGGGCCTGAGCGGGGCCTATCATACCCAATCGAACAAGGTCATCGGCATATATCAACTTGTTTATTCGGATGGTTGATGAAGTATGGTTATAGGCGAAGTATTTGATGTTAATTTTAACTCGATACCTCAACGCAATACTGAGAAAAGGTGGTTGACAGACGGACAACAAAGTGAACCTATAAGGGTTCCTTTTATCCCTTTGAGTTACAGAACCCTAATCATTGTCAAATGGGTAGGGGGAGGGGGGTTAGGCCACCACACCGAGTGGGGAGTGGGGTATCAAATGAAAGTTACCGAAAATCGGAAGAAGGAACCGAGCAACGAATAACCAACGTGACAAGGCGAACATTAAAGTTCAGTGAAATTGAAAATCTTAATTAAAATATGTAATAAAACAATCTCAAGCGGCCAAGATCTTACGAACGACACTTCGGCACGGCGGCCGGGCCTTTTTGACCCCTATTTGTTTTCAAGTACCTACAGGGAAGTTTCGTATACTCCATTGCTTAAGTGATTTCACGCTTCCGCACATTTTCGAGTGGACCCTCAAGATAATGAATCCGAGATTGCTTTAATTTGAAGTTTATATTTATGTGGTAGAGCTTAAAGTTGAATAGCACGCACAATTACTGACTGGTTTTGGCCTGCCCATAGTGTCGTTTGTAACGTGCTCAACCGCAGATGAGGTCGGGTTCGAATCTCATGTTGAGCCAAAAAAGTCTTGGGTTCTGATTTTTTATGAACACTAACAATAGCAGCCCAGAGTCAGGAAGTTGCTGTGTTAGACCCTCATGCCTCGGAAAGCATGCCTTAGTTCTGAAAGCTCTTGAAATCTCCCGGTTGGTTGGTCGGCCGTCCCATAGGATTATGAGAGTGAGGAAACAGAGAGTGCACCTTTATTTATGTACACTCAAGAGTATGAGGAGATGCTGGATGCGGCAAGCTGAAGACAGGGTGCTATGGCGCTCATTGGGGGAGGCCTATGTCCATCAGTGATGAGTATAGAGTATCCTATACGCTCATTTGGTGCCTGTTGTGGTTGACCACCGCCGTGGCTTGAATTCAGCTAGGACGACATTGGTCCAATACTTCCAAATACAAATTAAAGAGCAGACCCTAGATCATGTCGATAGACGGTGAAATGATGCAATTTCCTGCAGTTTTCTCTTCGCAATCCCAAATTCTTTTACTTTTTTTATTTATTAATTAATTTATCGAATAATTTAATTAAAATGTATAATTTTATTGATATAGTCATTAATTAATTTATTATTTTTATTGAATCATAACATCTATGCACTTAAATATATTTTAAGGTGTACTATGTACTATTTGACGTGTAATGCTATACTTTACCAATAAATGAACCATTGAATGAATGAATGAACACTTTATTGTACCCAAAATAACACTTTATATCTAAATCTTACATAATAACAGTACAATAGGCGGCCTTATCGCTTAAAGCGAATTCTTCCAAGCAACCCGGGATGGAGAAAGAGATATATTATACAAAGAGTTGGTAGAGCACAAACAAACAGTAATAGAGAAGTAAAAAAAAAAACAATACAAACTTATACATAGCATGCAATACAAAACTACTTGATTGACTCTTGTCTTGTCATCTCTACATGTTTAGTTGTAGAGATAACGAGTCAAATCAAGGAGAAAGTAGATGTCGTATATTATATAAATATGGTTCAATGATTTACATGACATTTAGCGGAAGTGCAGAACAAAATCAGAACTTTAAATATAATCTGTTATCTTTTTTAGTAGTACAGGCCGTGAGAAGCCGCGGGCTGACGGTAGTGTTTCCATAAACAGACATTCAATACCTAAATAGAAACATTTATTTCTACCGCAAAGAGCTCCCGCGAGGTAGGGTACTTGAAACATACAGCATAAGAATTAGCAAGAATCTCATGTTTTGGTAATGAGTGTGCCAAGCTTTATTTCCTTTGTTAATTAGGAATTCAAACACTCTACGGCTTGGGGAAAAACGGAATAATTAATGAATTTGGAAAGACTCCCGGGTTTCAGGAAAAAAATCGCGTCGGAAATCACTAATACCTCAGATAAATAAATCGTATTTTCGGACATATCTCAGAAACTGTTTTATTTAAGTAGGGTAGATACCTACTTGTTGAAAAGTTATGGGTAATAACTATGTACCTATTATAGTTATTAAATCATACAATGTTTTTATATGCTTACCACTCATTCAAAAAGGCAGAACTATCCGTCCTGTATTCAGATTCGCTCATGAAATAGCAAACAAACAGGCTCGTAAGTGAGCAGTTGCTTTAGCCCTTTGTGCTCGAACAATGCGCGATACACGACTGAACCTAGGCCCAATGGAACCAATAACTATTCTTCTACTGGACTCGAAAGGTCCTGCAATTACTCGCAAAAATATCGTCATTTGTTTTAAATTACCTAGATTAAGTGCATCCACGTGTTATATGATCAATTTTATTTACATAAATTTAGTACCTACGTTTGCAATGTCGCAAAGGCAGGCAAAACCTGTTCGACTGTAAAACAAACAACCTTACTGCTGAACATGAAACCGTACGTTTAATAATAAACTTTGATTTCGGATCTTTAAGAAAATATATGCCATTTTTTTTCATAGAAGGTTCATGGAAAGAAGGCGTCGGTCGCCCGTTTTAGAAGCTTGAAATACGGGATAGCTACTTATCCCTCGGGAATAAAGTTCTTACGGGACCAACTCGGGATCATTTTCTGGAACCAGTTCATAATAACAGCTGAACATAGAACATATTTTTTTTAGAATTTTGTTAGTTGGTTAAAAATAGAAAAGTCGTTACCACGTTGCTATTGCTACCAATTAATTTTCGCGTCTCGTCACAAAAACCTTCCTAGCAGCATGACTCGCTCGAGTTAACCTGAGCTGCAGGTAGGGGGCGCTAACGCTGCGCCGCCCTACAGATTGCACTCTCCCATGCAGAAGGAAAACACTCTGATGAACGCTGATGCTAACAAAAGGTAAATGGGAAAATGTGTGTAACTGACTAAAGTTTTTTAACTATGGGCATGATTTTAGTAAGGTTTTTATTCGAGTATAAAGTTATTGAAGCTAAACCAGTACTTGTGTGTATATAGGTAGGTACTACAAATTTTACTTAAATTAATACGTAAACATCGTTATCTAAGTTTCAATTAGTCTTGTATGTTAGTCGTAAAGAAGGCATTTGATTTGGTTTAACTATGTATATGCCTAAGATAGGTAAATCTATTTGACTTAACTTCATTGTGTAGATCAGGATGATGATGATGATTAACTCAATGATTAATAAAATACAGAGACACCAATCATCAATAAAAAAAGAAAACCCCTAGCCAATGAGATCTATTTTCATTATAACCGTTCATTCAAAAAGTATTCTCCCACGAACACACGAACATTTCCACGCCCGAGCTGTTTGCGCTGGTTTTCACACATCTCTTTAAAGCGCAAATACCTCGTATGTTTCCCCCAACTAAGTAAATTACTATATTCCATCCCAGGCTTCAGCAAAACTTTCACAATTCAATAACTTCATCAAAGCCGGTCTGTTCCAACTCTTTGGAAATGTAGTATTCTCTAGAATTGCAAATGAGCGCAGGTAGTGTTACGTAGATGTTTAATAATTTAATTTATTTATAGTAGGCAGGCTACCTATATCTAATTAAACTGATCGGTAAGCATGTTGCGTAAGATCTATAAGGAGGTGGAGTTGCCTAGATTATTTGATACTAGGTGTGTAATAATAATAAAATAAACTAGTGATGTACATTGTGCATTGATGTGGAATTTGACTTTATTGGTATTGTTACGTAGACGGTTCACTATTTTATTTATAGTATGTAGGTTACCTATACCTAAATAAACTGATCTCTAAACAAGGTGCGTAAGATGATGGAGGTGACAAGGTAAATGCAAGGTTGTTAATGAAATAAACTTGACTTTGAAATTTGACTTGTACTATTTTGCAACCAATAAATTGATTATTGTGATAAATGAATTTACATTACGCATTTATGTGGATTGATGTGTACACGAAATAAAGTCAAATTCTTTCTCATTTATTATGTTGAAATATTCTTATATTAATGTTCTAAAATATCTATATTACTATCACACGTTAGACACAATCCAAGCTATGTAAGGGGCAACACGAGTGTTCACGCTGGGAAGCTTAGGGTCACCGCATCCTGGGCCCCAAGAGCTGACTCCGACCACGACCCCGTTGTGGAACAGAGGTCCACCGGCGTCCCCGAGGCACTGGTCACGGCCTCCGTAGTCAAGGTAACCAGCACACACCATGTTAGCTGAGACCTGACGGCCGTAGGAAGCCCATCGGGTAGTACATGTAGCTTGGGGTATTACCCAGTTCTGAACGTGGCGGAGACGTTCGGACCCTGGACCGCTGGACTGGAATAATGATATGGAATTCATGACTAAGTGTGTAAGTTCTCCGTAAAGAGTTTGGTAGATATTCTGATAAGGGCGCGGGCAAGACAACAAAACGTTTCTGGCTAGAAAGAGATAGTTCTTTGTAAAAGAGATAGGTCATGTAGAATGGTATTCTGAATCTCAAAAAAACTTACATTCATGGCTCCCCATCCAATAGCCCAGACCACAGCATTAAAAGGAAGGTCGTAATTCGCCCCGGCGAAGCTCCCAGCTGCCACAGCATTTTTCACATAATTGATCGTAGAAGTGATGCGAAGGATGGCGATGTCGTTCATGGAAGTATTGCCGTTGAATAGTATATTAGCAACGTTGTGGACCACGCCGCCACTGTTGGCGTAGGTGGAGCCGACTCGTACACGCCATTTGCTTACCGGGTCGCCGCTAAAATACACAAACCAATTTGTATACTGTCCAAACCCTAATCAATATAATATTGAGAGATGGTTTGTAACTATACGAACGTAAATTGACTACGACTGTATCAAAATAGAATCAGAGGGCCTGTTCGGAAAACGAAAATCAAAGTTTCGTGCAAACAAAGTCTTATGTCACTTGCATGAGACGCCCCCTGATTATGTAATTCGCGACCGGCTTGCGACGGCTTGTGTGAACAAGTGACAGAAGCCTAAAGAAGAATATATTAATTATATTCAGTAATAATAATTAATATATTTTATTGGGCTGTCATTTGTCTGTAACGCAAATTGCTGTCGTTTTCCTCAGCTGACGTATGACAGAATTTGAAAAAATGCTGCAAGAGTTCACAAATGTTTATAAGTACGTAAGGGAGCTAGATCAGAAATTTCCACTTACACAAAGCAGTGAGCAGCCGACAGGATGTTCTTAGTGTTGAGGATGGTGCCTGCACATGACTGGTAGAACGAGGCTCCGCTCTTGGAGTACAGCAGAGAAGCAGCACTTGGGTATTGAGCGATCGTGGTCTGTGACCCACCGGTTATTCTTTGTACGGGCGGGAGTGCTGTTGAGGGAACGTTGATAAGAGAAGCCTGGTAAGCACATCAGCCACAATATATCTACTGCAGGTCATAGGCCACACCCAAAATGTGCAAAGGGCATTTACAATGGTCACTGCGCTTGCGTTGGTGATTGCGTTAGTACTGAGGTGGACGCTGCTGCATTGAGATTTGATGTCGTTGATTCCAAAAAGACACTCAGAAATACATAAGCAAAAAATCTAAAAAGGACTGTTATCGAAGGACCTTTTCTCGTATGCTTTTCAGCACCAACCTAGTCGTAACGATAAATTTGATAGCGAAAATCAGATGACAATAGGAACTTAAATATTGAAAGGACAAGCATATAAGTTAGTAAAGCATATAATTAAATTAATTGATAAATTACAACATACCTGAAACCGCAGCAATAATAATGGATAACGACACTACGGCACGCATTTTGCGGTCTTCTACATTTACCAATAACAACTCCAGCTCTAAGTATTTATACAATGATTTGTAGAGAGTTTCAATAGAAATTGTGATTAATTGTTGTAATATATAATCTCGAGTGCCTGTTTGTTTCATTGAAGGTGTCATTGTAAAATCATGTCTGAAAGTGGCGGCATTGGCACACAAAGTATTTACCTAGAAAATGCGTTTTATTAATTTATTAAACTTCCTGGTTCTTAGTTATTATGGAAACAAAGATTCGATATCTTTGTTTTCATAATAACTAAGAACCAGTTTTAGTTTCCTCAAAAATTTTAACTCATTGTTGTAATTAATTCAGTCGCAAAATAAAACCTCAACATTAACATTTATCATTCGAAACCCTCTACAGTGAATTTTGCACTGCGACAAAACTTTCAACGACATTTTTCAAGTAAACGTGGGAATTGTACTGTCACCGACAGAAGTAAGTAACTGTGATATTAATACGATAAAAACTTCTGCGAAACAGATATTTTAAAATCTAATTCTAATCTAAATCTAATCTAAGACCCCTGAACCAAAAAGAGGGGTGCTAATATTTTGAATCATGTATTCTGTTTGTTTGTTGCTGCCAGCAGTGGGCGAAGATCGCCACTGACTGGGTCCCGGACGGACAACGGCCACGAGGAAGGCCTAGGCGGAGATGGCGGGATGAGCTCGACCTATACAATAAGGAGTGGGTTCTCCTTGCTGAGGACCGAGATGAGTGGAAGAAGGGGGGGAGGCCTTTGCCCTGCAGTGGGACACCCCGGGCTAATATAATAATAATATTCTGTTTAGTCTATGGCAGCTTGACCTTTGATTTGATAACTTTATTAATTGACCGATTTGAATATATAGTTTTTTTTGTTTAAAATTGTGAGTAGGTCTCTTCCTAACTTTGAACGATAATTACATTACAACGACATGCCTAGCTAGATGCCTGTTGGGTGATCCAAAGATAATTTAAATACAACGAGCGAGCATTCACTAGGCGAGCCGCTTAGTAACCAGCAGTTAGTGAAGCTCTTTGAAGTTTCAAAGTGTGTGAATTAGCCTTATGAACGCTTAGATATTTTTTACTGACTGTACTTAGCAGCACAACACCTGCATTACGGGGAGTATATGTAATGGCAGAGCTTTATTACCTCTGACGTTTTATTTCTCGTTGCTAAAGTCATGACGGAACTTATTCTTGAAAATATCCTAGAAAGTGTGTAAACTTCACTTAAACATAGCGCAAATAAATAAAAAGTATTTATTTGCGCTATGTTTAAGTGAAGATTTTAAAAACAAACATAAAATCGTCAACTTATGTCATCAATTACGTCTGTTATTTTCTCAAAAATCCTAAAATTAAACTGTGGTCTCTGTTGGTATTTTACCTCTTTTATTATATCCCTATCCACGAAGAAGTGATCGTTAAGTACTCAGTCATTAAATAAAAGTCACAACTCACAAGAAATAATAATAAATCGATATGAAATAAAACTTTTCAATATGGCGTGGAAAACATATAGATTTTAGGGTCATTTTGTGGAAGAATATCGATAGTATCCTATCGTATTGGATTATTTCGCTATATTATTTATTTATTTTGCCTGAGGTACAGGTTTAACCTCGTTCAGAGACACATTATCTTAAGAATATAAGTTGTTATTATTTTTCTATTAAACATTTGTCTCGAGTAATTTTTGAATGTACATATTACTATTTTATTGTTTTATATTTATTTTCTGAAAGTTTTAATAGTCTACTCAAAGACTCGTAACCCAACAAATTCAAGACAATTATAACCCAACAACACATTACCCAGTAATCATTGCAGTAGCGTATACGAGGAAATCGTATAAGCGTACTATGTACAAAGTGTACCTACATATATTTTCATTTCGAGTCTGAGAGAATGAGATTACGGCACATAAGAACTCTAATTAAAAACTACGGCAGCTGTTTCTATTCCCTGAGAAAATGTAGGTACAGGGTGAAACTCATGACTCATGAGTATAGCAAAGATGCTGACAGAAGGGGTAAAATTTGTTAATATATTTTTAATTATCCTTATATAAAGTTATTAACTTTTTTTTACCGACGTAACTGAAAGGAGTATAGCGTTGTATGTTCGGCTGTATGTATTTTATATGTATGTTCGTCGATAATCCATGTACTATTTGTATGTCCATTATGGTTGGTCGTCGATTTGTCCGTGACAAATTATGGAACAATTATGGAACTATTTGTTTTTTTTTCTATTGTACGGGAAATTATCTCGAAATGGTCCCAGGGAAAACAATTTTTATTGTATTCCCAAAGGAAAATCCATCAAGGTTGAATAAGGTAAAGACAGCCTAGAATTCCATGACTGCGCGCGGCGTTTTTTCATTTAGCCTAGTTTTCTTATCGTCCAGGTTGCAGGTATCTTGAGGCGTTTTTTCATTTAGCCTAGTTTTTTTAGCGTCCAGGTTGCAGGTATCTAGAATCTACAAATAAAGCTTACTTGCTTTATTGCCTTTATGTCTTACAAGACACGTCAAAAATTTTAAATAAAACGTAAAATTAAGAAATGAATAAAAATGGTTTCGACCAGATATCAATCGTTAACCCGAAATTATCAAAGTTGAAGCAGCTCATCAATATCTATTACTTCCCACGCCGTCAGTAATGTGGTGCTCAACAGGTGACACCCTCATTTTTCAGCCGTCATGGCCGCATTGTGCTGAGCCCCGAGCATCTCGGGTGCTCGTGTCAGATCATCCCCTCAGACGGTATTCGTTTCAAAATGGATCTTTCCCCTTGTCTGCTTTTGTTTGTGTTTCGTTTTCATTTACTTTTTGCGCTCTAAAGCACATGTTTGTGGAATTTCGCAGTAACCCTTTTTTGCTTATTTGTATGTTGTAAAACTTTGTAATAATGTTTATTGGAAACAGTTGTTTTAGTGTAATTAGATGCCCGGAACTTTTTTGCCCACAATTAGCTTCATTTTTACCTTATAACCATTTTTACTTAGTAAGATGAGTGAAGAAAAAATGCCAAAAAATATCATGTACTTAAAAACACTCCATGAATCCGGCACTGTGAATAAATAAATCAAAGGCACCCGCAAAAATATGTTAAAACCAGTAAATAAATGGCTCCTCTTTATCCCATTTACCACGTTGTGTGCCCCCGTCTCGCGAACCATGAAACCGGAAGAGCAAACACGAATGAAGACTTCTGACAAAGAGTTTTTCGCAGAATCGCCGAGATTAAGACGAATATTGAAATACGCCCCAGTAACGTTGAATAAAGCATCCTGTCCTGACTGTTCTGACAACTGGTTGGTTGCCAGGGGCTGCTTTTGAGTAAGTAAAGGTTTGCGGGAACTGCCAAAGATGCGCTATGTCAAGGTGAAATTGCTTACAGAATAATAAATCTTCCAAAACTGAAGCTGAAATTACCTGAACCTACAGGACGTCGCCGCGAGTCACCGGAAGGCAAATCTGCCGTTTGACAAATAAGCCAAAATGTCGAGTAACTACACCGTATTTTCTTACAAGTGATATTTGGAAAAATATCGAAGACTTTTCGACAAACAACATTGTTGGGATTATGTGGTTCCCAACAATGTGGTCTAGGCATGGTCTAGCTCACTAGTTCTACCGTTCGATAAATGGGAACCAAATAAATTATTTAGAGTTACCTAGGGTCGTGATTATATCGAAGAATATACAACAATTATTCTAAGACAGTTGTGAAAAGAATCCCAGTTTCGTTCTTGCGTTATACCCAAGTGTACTATCACATTTTCTAACCCTGTATTTAACTTTAAAACAGTGCAAATGAGTTTGCGTGCTAGCGTGTGCAGATTTAATGTGGAAGGGCTACTAGCTAGGTCAACGTAGCTAATAAAAGAACAAAGACTAACGTGACGTGCTTGCATAATAATAATTTATGGATATTTTTCCTAACATGCAAGAGTGATATTGCTAATATTTGTCTAGTGCGAGAAAACGAAAGATGTCTATTGAATTAGTTTTTCATACGTAATTTTGAAATGTATTAATAATTATGACCATGATGATAACCTAACTTGAAACGAGTGGTGATCCGCGAGCTGTTTGTTATCTGATGCCTCCATTAAAAAAAAAAAAAAAAAAAGCCCTCATTATAACGCTCATTTTCGTGCGCGGCAGTCGTGCGGTTTAGATTTGCGCAAAAATGTGCGTTAAAATAGAATAGAATAGAAAAAACATTTATTTAGACACAGGTACAAAATACAGGCATAGAAGTAAACAAACAAAGAAGTTTATCAAATACACACAAAAATATGCATTGTGCATCCGCCCACCGCGTCACATCGGTCGTTGTATTGTATCGAAACTTCGCAGAATTCCTGTCAATCGTATCAATCTCGATTTTAAACTCCGACGAGGTGATGCTAACTAAACGGGCTAAAAGCCCACAGCCAGAAATATTTAACCGAACAGAAGTGGCCAACTTCAAAGATACTTCAAAGTATTTTGACATGTTGATAATAATAAAACTTTTAACGATAAGTATAAAACTTTCATATAAATAATATGTTGAATACGCTAACAAAAGTTTCATATGGATATAAATCTAATTAACAAAATTATAATTATTTCGCGGAAATGTAAAACGAACCGTAAATATTCTGAGAAAGTGTTTTTCTGGATATCGAATATCTTGCTTAAACCAATAATAAATTACCTGTACAAAAAAAGGTTTACAATTATACAGAATGTTTCATTCAATTATATATCGTAATCTTATGGTATAATAGCTTTGCAAAATTACAAAATTAACTTATCTAAACTAGCTCTGATTTCACGATGGATTTGGCATTTTGCCGACATATCTCCGGGAAATCTGGGGAAATTAACAATAGTTACTGAAGGTCCCCTTTTTTAGTGGATAAAACCTGCTGTAAGATTGTCACTTCTTAGAAATTTACTAAGTGACATAGAAGCGACATGTCTGACATACAACTTCAACCAGTTGACCTACAGGGAAAGAATAATAATATCGATCGTCCATGGCATAGAGAAGATTTATGATAATCCAGTAAATAGACAGATATTTATTTATTCTTACAAATTTGTTAGTTTGTGTGCTAGACACTAAAATTATCTTGTAATCTCTTCTTCTCTAAATATTTAAAGCTATTTATTTCAAACTGTACAAGATGAGAGTTTTGTTATTAATTAATCAATTTATTTTGAGAGAAAAGATTACCTCAATAGTTTTCTTTATATTAACCCTGGTGCTATATTCAATTCAATTCAATTAAATTAATACAATTTAATTCAAGTCATAAGTAGCCTATTCAATTTCGTGTCATTTTATTGTATTTTTTTATGTAATCACGCCTACACCCACTAAGCTTTAAACACATATTTCTTCATATTGTCGTTTAAGGTAATAAATGTGAAAATGGGACAATGGAAACTCAATTTTCTTCATCTGCCTGTCTAACCGTGTCAAACCCATGTCAATTGTCTCATTTAATTTTGTCAAGCTATACTGGCTTAGCTTTATTGGTATACGAAATCTCTGATAATGAACCTTACGAAACCTAATTAAATTATTATAATGAATAAGTTCTATATTTTTTATTTCTTTTGATAGTTTGTATGGTTGATAACAAAATTAAAAGGTAATTGAATTTAATATCACGAGAAGTACTTGCAACTTATGATTATGTCATGGTAACCATTGGTATAAATACCGATTTTTTTTTGTATATTCATTATCAACCAATTTGATAATTAATATACTCGTAAATACGATCAAACGAGGGTTACGATTGAGGTTAAGCCTTGAAAATATCAGAAAATCATTTTCGTTTACCACCAACACTTAATCTGCTGGGTCGACGAAAATTTAAAAATGTTTAGGAACATTTCAATATTTTTTGCTAAATAGACTCATTATGACTTTAAGTGGATTATTTGGCATGATATTTTTAGAATTTTACTTAGTATAAGTATAATTACTCCAACAACTCACCCCAAAATTACTGTAGTTATTGCGCAATTTTCCTCAGTTTCGCCGTGCTCTGTGAAAGAAATAGAGCTTTATAATTTATTTGTGGTTTATTATACAACCGTTATAATAATAATAATGAATCGGTATCTTGTTTCTAATAAAGATTTTTGTATTTAATATCCCTTGCAGTATAAGCTCTTTAAGTTAAACATGTGCATTTTGTTGTTTCTTTTTCAATAGTCGGGCGTAAAAAGGGGTCTTACTTAAATTTTACTAAAGAATATAAATCAAGTTTTTTTTATCATCTACCTACTTATGAATAGACTGTAACGATCTTTGCTATTTTATAACAAAGAGAGTTCTATTACAGCTCTGTCATTAAAGGTAGTAAAATCTCTATAGTCGAACTTAAACTACAACTTTTGGAAACCATTAGAAACTTTAGTAGTTATTGTATTCTCTTTGTTAGAAACGAGTTAGATATAGACGTGTGAAAAGAGGCGGTTGTCAATTTCTTCCTAAATAGACTCATTATGACTTTAAGTGGATTATTTGGCATGCTATTTTTAGAATTTTACTTAGTATAAGTATAATTACTCCAACAACTCACCCCAAAATTATTGTAGTTATTGCGCAATTTTCCTATGAATAGACTGTAACGATCTTTGCTATTTTATAACAAAGAGACTTCTATTACAGCTCTGTCATTGAAGGTAGTAAAATCTCTATAGTCGAACTTAAACTACAACTTTTGGAAACCATTAGAAACTTAAGTAGTTATTGTATTCTCTTTGTTAGAAACGAGTTAGATATAGACGTGTGAAAAGAGGCGGTTGTCAATTTCTTCCTAAATAGACTCATTATGACTTTAAGTGGATTATTTGGCATGCTATTTTTAGAATTTTACTTAGTATAAGTATAATTACTCCAACAACTCACCCCAAAATTACTGTAGTTATTGCGCAATTTTCCTATGAATAGACTGTAACGATCTTTGCTATTTTATAGCAAAGAGAGTTCTATTACAGCTCTGTCATTGAAGGTAGTAAAATCTCTATAGTCGAACTTAAACTACAACTTTTGGAAACCATTAGAAACTTAAGTAGTTATTGTATTCTCTTTGTTAGAAACGAGTTAGATATAGACGTGTGAAAAGAGGCGGTTGTCAATTTCAGGTCAAGGCATTCTCATCTTTCGATATGAATTTTTAAAGTGACCTCGTTAAGTGGCCTCTTTCTTTCACACTGATTTATTTTTGGAAAGAATAGCTATATTTTCTATTGAACTCAAACTGCTATTATTTTGTAATAGCAGCTCCAAGGTCCGATGATCTCCTCTGTATTCAATATAGAGATAATATTTATCGGTGTCTGATCGAAGCGACGATGCTTGCGTGACTCGAAAGCTGGTGAGTAGGGAATAATAAGGTATTTGGCGCAGCGCATTAGCTAGCATTGCCATACAGGCGGGGTAGTCAACCAGCATCTAAAGAAAGCTTATCATCATCATCATCAGCCTATATTAGTCCACTGCTGGATATAGGCCTCCCCCAATGAGCGCCATAGCGCACTGTCTTCAGCTTGCCGCATCCAGCATCTACCTGCAGTCTTTCGCAGGTCGTCATCCCACCTAGTTGGAGTGCGTCCTACACTACGTTTACCGAGGTCTCCACTTAAGAACACATTTGCCCCAGCAGCGCCCGTCGGTTCTTCGCGAGATATGGCCAGCCCACTGCCACTTCAGCTTGCTAATCTTAGAGCTATGTCGATAACTTTAGTTTCACTGGTGTAGGAAAGCTTCTATTGCAATAATATGGACCAGTTGAGCTACCTCTTGATTGTTTGCAACAGTCTGCAGTTAGCTCAACTTTTTCAATTGTAAATAATATAGGTACTCATTTTTTACTACTTTCGAATCTACTACTCGTATTTTGATCTATTGTTTAATTGTGCCTTTTTTTGTTTCTAAAGTTTTATGTACCTAAGTAGACTGCAAAAAACAGATATATTCGTTTAGATTGTTCTGGATAGAATTAACATCAAAACTAGGAACAGAAGTGGCGCAAAATTCAAGCGCTTACAAAGATATAACAAAATCAAAACGCAAGCTTTGTATTCAATTTAGATTGATCTCGGTGCTGATATTGCGATTCGTGCTAAACGAAACCGAGCTCCAGTTAATTTTGCCGTGGTCTAACTTTGACGGCGATTGCTAGGAAAACGGGTCAGGCGGACAAAAGATGGAAACAATGTCTATTTTTATAGCCTGGTCAAGAAACCCGTTTTATTTTGCTTTCCTCCACCTTCCGACAACCGCTGGGGCCGTTTTTGCTTGAGTAGAGATCATGACTCGGTAAACGTAGTCAAGGCGCCCTCCGATCAGGTGGGATGACGACCTAAGACTGCAGGTAGATGCTGGATGCATCAAGCTGAAGACAGGGCGCTGTGGCGCTCATTGGGGGAGTCCCATTTATTTATTTATTTACGTAATGTCCAGCAATGGACTAACATAGGCTGATGATGAGGTACCTCCTCTGTGTAGGTAAACTGTGAGTATGCAAGTAAATGTAGGTAAATACGTACATCAACGCTGAAAAATGCTATCATTTAGCGAGAGCCCTTCCATCATTCAATTATCCCTGCTCATTTTACACCAATAGATATGTCCGTTTCGCATAATTGAACCTTTTCATAATTTTATTAAAATCATAAAGCTAGGAGTTAGGACCTTAATTGCCTAATTAGGGAAGTCTCGGGTAAGGACAGATACCTTACTTTAACTTTTTCGTTATCACTGGCACAATGGCCGTTATTAAATTTAATTAGGAATATTGTGCCTTCCATTACGTGTAATTAATTTTTACTATTACAGTAAATATCTTATTTCACGTCTCGTTAACGTTATTTTATTAAAATTGATGAAGGTATAATTTATAAAATATTTTTAATATTTGTTTTATATGACACAAGAATCAGATTTTTTTTGCGCCGTATTTCAGAATCAAAAACTATAAAATATATTTCTAAATACTATAGTTCTAATTTGTTTCAATTATTTATGTGTATAATATTTAAATGTGTAATTTTTTTGTAACTAATTCTTGAATTTTTTAAAATTTTAATTTTTCTGTGTTAATATTATGCAACAACTGCAAGGTTTATTTTTTATAGAATTAGTTCTAGCCTCCGGATCCACATGCGTTGATGAGTTATGAAACAATATATTTATTGTATATATTTATTATATATATTATATTTATTGTATATATGTTGTATATTGTTGTTCAGTGGTTCTAGCCTCCGGATCCACATGCGTTGATGAGTTATGAAACAATATATTTATTGTATATATTTATTATAAATATTATATTTATTGTATATATGTTGTATATTGTTGTTCAGTGGTTCTAGCCTCCGGATCCACATGCGTTGATGAGTTATGAAACAATATATTTATTATATATATTATATTTATTGTATATATGTTGTATATTGTTGTTCAGTTGTTCTAATTATATATCTTACAATTTAATATAATTTCTACTTTTTATCACATAAGTCAGTTGACTATGTGACTCAATAACACATAAAATATACTACTTTTTACCATTATAGGTTACTATAATGGTAAAAAGTAGTATATTTTATGTGTTATTCGAGATCTAGACCCACAACTTTGGCATTTCTAATAGTGCTAACTTTTTCTACGTGTCAGGCCTTCACTAGTCTGGAAGCTATATCGATTGAGAGTAGCCCAGGCTCGAGCGACGTTACTTCAGGTAGATTTAAGCAATCGACTTTCAGAACGTTAGGCTTCACATCAATCTTTTGATAGTATCGGAGTAATGGTTTTTTACAAAGCTGGGCTGGTACTGACCGAATTTCAGACCGAATAAAAACTTTTTGCCAATGGAAGATTCAGTGCCACTTTTGACACCATGTTTATTTCTTTGAATTGTCGTTGGCTGAGGCTGGGACGTTCCATTTAAAGAAAGACATGGAGACCATCGTTTATTTTTGTGTTATTACAACACAATGAACAAGCAGTAATGAGCGCTCAGTGACAGATGACACTGACACTTAAGACACTAAGACCATAGACTACAACAGATACCTACTTTGTTTTTTTTTTACGGTCATATAAAGTTTCATCTTAGTGACAAGTTGAAATTTATGTTGGACTTTGATGAGCATTATGAAAGGTAAAGATAAGCTGAGATTCAGTATGTGTTGTGTCATTTCGGAGACAAAGTTACATAAACCAATGTCATTATTACTCCTTTTTGTGTGTCTTTCCATGTACTTTCCTACAAATACGTAGGTTATATTGCTTGTCATTTAAAAACTAAAAGATATTTGTACATATTGTTAAACTACACATACATATTGTTGTACAATTCCATAGAAACAACGCGTGCGAAGCCGCGTAAAGGAACTAGTTTTACCTTAAAAACTATCGTAGTTTCATGAATTCATTACGGATGTTAGCGCTTCCAGTATAGAATTATCTTATTTACACTATAGTTATTATACTTCACAACTGTGTAGTATAATAACTATAGTGTAAATTATTATTAATTATTTGTATTGTTATTATACCACACAGTTGTGTACGTACCTATAGTATAATAACAATAGCTACTTATGACCCACTATCTCCAGAGAACTCGCAAAATTTAAACCAGACCGTAAGAAAATGAGCGTTTTTTTATTTTGGTTTCAACATGTTATTTTATTTAAAGTTTTTTTTATGTAAGACTCAAAAATATCTTTATCACCTACTACATAATATATTTATTATTTATTTTGAGCCATTAGTGTCCAACTGCTCGGCAAAGGCCAGCCTCTTAAATTCATATACAGACTAGAAACTGCAAAAACAAACAGTTATGTACAAATCTAAATTAAAATCATGAACTCACAGTAAACGATCAGCTCTTTTCGCGCACAAATAGCACAAGGCTGTATACCTATAAGCACAAATCCATAACTCAAACTCAGAGATCAGCTCTGGCGAGAACAATGTTTGTCATCGTGATTGGATTTCCTGATAGCTGGCAACACTGCGACCGTCCGGATCTGAGCAAGTTAGTTGTTTATAGACTCCCGCGATAGGAGTCTTTGCATAAACTGGCACACTTTCGTATCGTCTGGATCAACCTGAAATCGACGCGGATAACTTTCTCTGTCAATTTCAGAGAGTTCCAACAAACTCTATAACTTTGTGTTTAAAGGTTTATCTTATTGTGTAATTGCAATCTACACGTATTTATGACTCATTTTATTTTTTGTATACCTACGTATAAATGTAGGAACCTACTTTGAATTTTTAATTTGATTGTTACAAGGCTGCAGACTTTTTTTAGAGGTTTTATTAAGTTTCACTATTTAATAAATAATAATAAATATTTCTTTTTATGGGTCCAAATTAACTTTTTTTAAGATTTTCGAAAAAAAAACACATTGTATTCAACATTTATTTTACATAGGAGAGAGGAGGACTGTGTTAGTTAAAACATCTATGGTTAAAACTAACTTAACGTAATGAAGTACACCTAATTGATATACATACATACATATGTATATGGCACACGAAATATATTATTATTTTAAACTGCAAGTTAATTAGTCCGGTAGTTGCTGAGATATTGAAGAGGGAAACATGGATGGATAGGGCGAGTCCCTAAAGGGTTTCGTAACCGATCTCGAAACCCAGATGAGGTACTGAATAATGAGCTACTAGAACCTAAACGCTCTATAAAGTCCCCTCTACTGATCCATTATCATCCTCATTTACCATTCCAACGTTTTGGAATTTATCCAGACCTTATTTTGCAAGATCTCTTAACCAACCAACCCAACCCAACGGAAGTTTCTAAGAGATTCAATTTTCTCCAATTCTAGTTTATTTTGGAAGCCGTTAACTAGGTCGTTCAACGGTACGCGCCACCTGAACCTTTCGAGCCATTTGCCTTCGCTTTTCTTACATAAGCTATGGATGACGTCAAGCGCCAATTCTGCAGCAATCGATATGTATCGTCTGCTTCACTTTCGTGTATTGGAACGTAGGAGATACTAACGGCACTTTTGTGTAGGATCTAATCAATGTTCAACCACCAGGTAAAGTAGCTGGTCTGATAGGGGATTGCTTTGACTGCACTATCAACCACCGCCAGGGACTATGTCAACTAATATCAAACTAATATTTGGATTTTGTTACCACTTTACGACCAAAATACTGAACGGATCAGGCTGAACTTTTAATATATGTAGTTCTAAGCCTGGAATAACATATAAGCTACATAGGTACTCTTTATCCCGAGAAACGCATGAGAACCCGCAGGTGAAAGCTAGTAATATTATTATATATACCGCAAGACATTCCTGTATGAACTCGGAGAGTACCTACGGTCATTTATTGCCTTTTCAATTTTACTAACAAAAATATGCATGACACAAAACGAATTTTCTGTGTAAAGAGCTTCTAAATCCAATAATAAAAAGCTTTCGGCATAAAAGCATCCATAAGAGTACCAACAATCACATAGGGTGCCAGCTTCGTATCTCTCCGTTGGTAGTCGGGTGAAAATATAGAAAATTCTGTATTTCCAAACCTCTTTATATTCGCAATAGATTCGTATTTTAAGGGACTTAGAATCGAGTTCACGTAGAATTATTATTCTCAGCGACACTGATGGCTAAATCAATTCTATCCCCGCTTATTTATTTGACAGACGGCATTTCGAAGCTCGGGAAAAGTTTTGCTTAGTAAGTTATGTTATTCCTAGCTGCGCGGTTTCACCCGCGTGGTGATAGATATTTTGGATAATATACAATATATCTTTATAAATTGTAGCCTATGTGTTATTCTTATGTATTAGCTATATTATTGTAAAGTTTCATTAAAATCCATTCAATAGTTTTTACGTGAAAGAGTAACAAACATCCATCCATCCATACTTACAAACTTTCGCGTTTATAATATAATATAATATAATGCTGGACAATTCACACAGCATTATCTAGCCCCATGGTAAGCAGAGCTTGTGTTATGGGTACTAGATAACTGATATACATAATACACAATACATTACATAGATAGATATTTTTTATGTTTTTATTTTTTATGGTGTTCTGGTCGTTTTCTATGTATAACATAGAAAACCGCGGACCTTCGCCCACCGCGCCACATCGGTCGTCCGATGTGGCGCGGTGGGTGAAGGTACTCCGATAATATTAGTTGGATATAAATATCTTGCGTTTTTTTTCTCCTAGCTTCTATAAGTCCCTACATAAGTTAACTAAAGTGAGTAAATAAAAAGACTGGTAATACTAGACGTGTAATGACGAGATGCTAAATTGCTAGATCACCTACTTGCTTACCAGCCAGCCCTACAAAGCATTTTGACGGAACTTGTTGTGTTAGTTACCCTATAAGAGAGGCATATGTCCGTCCAGCTGTGGACGTGTATGGGCTGATATGATGTCTATGTATTAAAACCAGCCTATTGTTAGCTTTATTACCATCTCAACCGATAAAATAAGGCACAGATACAAATTAGTTTCAAAAAAGACTCAAGTGAAAATGACAGAAGTATTTTTTGAAAGGATTTCACCAAACAACACATCAAAGGTCACAAACAGCCCTTAAGTTCAGTGAAGATCAAGAAGAGCCTCAAAGTAAGTTTCCTCTGACAGAGCAAGGTCTGAACCTCCAATTATATACCTATTTAACCTATTTTTGTCCAGCGGACTGGAAACTGCTTTGTCGTTTGTAGGAAGTGGAAATCTTTTTACCATTTTTCGCTTTGGTTTTGATGTTTGGAGCTAATTTTGCAGCTGGGTTTCTTTATGAAAAGATATGTTTTTTCTTTACTCTTTGTTTAGAAATGTTAAGACTTGTGATTATTAATGTGTTGCATAAAATCTTACTTCTGAAAATCACAATTAAGTATTGGTAAGCTACATATTAAGATAATTTACCAGGCTACATATTCAGTATATCAACTTAATCGCAGTTTTCATAGTATTTTTATTGGGGAACACGACGCTCATGGGGCCTACTTATATCCTAAACTCATATTTTTGTAAAACAAAGAATACTTTCATACACTCCAGCATTATTGTCTTTTCAGTCAACATGCTTGATTTAATGTAGAATGAAAAATAAATGTAGTCTTCTTCAACTCCCTTTGGTCGTTCACTTGTAAAAAAATAACGAAGCAGGAGGTAAATAATTCCAAGGATCCGGCTATGTAATTCTTCGCCAAGACATCCATCCAAGATTCTCTAGGGTTCTCCAATTAAACAAACGAACTCATAAAAAGATTTAATAAATCTGCCAAGAACTTCGCGAGCTACTTTCAACTGGTTGCAACTGACAATGTAATTACGAAACTTTTCAGATAAACATTTTCAGTAGAATTCAAAACGTTTTGTCTTGTTCTTGTCTTATCTCCAGGGTCTGGAATATTTTCAGAACGGAATAAGAATTGTTTAGCTTTCAACATTTCAAGGAGCAGCTGTTTTATACTGTAGATATGGTTGCTGGTAATTCAATATTGGCATGGCAGACTGTTGTCTGAACTACCTCAGTTTATATTTTATTTATATGAAACGAAAACATGCAAATGCAACTCAAACAAACGCTCACAATATTACAAACAACACGTAATAAAACTAACCAATTCAACAACGTACGTGTCTGTCCTGTAGCTTAATGCTAAATTAAAAGCAAACACGCGACTCTACACACTTGGAAAACGTCGGACATGCGGCGTCCACGGCGGCCACTATACGACTGAATTAAACGCAGTGCACGGCAAAGAGCATAGAGCGTGTACCCGCATTTCACACATTTAAACCATGATTTGAATTTTGTCACGTAGTAGAGCAGCCATGCAACTATGCAGGGCTGTTTAAATCGTTTGAGAATTTTACAGCAGCCAATAAAGCTGGACGGTCCGGGCAGCGAGCTCTTCTTTGATAATTGGATGCCTAGTAATAAGCCTCTTTATTGCATTTATCGTGGGATAAGAATAAAATAGGTAACTTCTTTGTAAAGCCAGGAAATGGTTCGCCGGCTCAACTGATCATAGCACAGGTTCACGGAAAAGAAAACGTTTATTCGACGTATTCACTACCTAACATAAAACACAGCAATATAAAAGAAAATATTGTTATTTCTTATTAATGAAGTGCGTATTTGTAATGTATGATCTAGGAAAGAAGCTTGAGATAAAATAATGTGGATCGGTAGATTGGTTCTATCCAAATGTTTATCTCATTACCGTGTCATGTTCGGTTTAATCAATAGAACACGATCCCGGCTGCAACATGATGGATATAACTACAGCCGTCGAGGGATTTAGCTTGCCTTTGAGTAAATCTACTGCACATACAGTTAGGTATAAATCCAGGCGCGATCAAAATGCGATGGAACCATACCAAACTGAAATAAAGCGGTCGAACATTTACTGTGATCATCCGATCCACCTGTTCCATCTTATTTTGACTAGCGCGGATTGTGGATTTTCAAATTGTAAGCGAAATGTGACGTAAAATATTTTACATGTTCCATACCATCCAGTCGTGCGTGGATTCTCAGTTTGTAACTTTATTTGCCTCGTGCATATATCAGGTTATGCCCACAGGATGAACATACAACATTTACACAGTGGTCATCACTAGCCCACAGTGATTACAAGATGTTATCGACCATCTCCCAATTAGGCAGCTGACAAATTAATCTCCGACTCGGACAGAGAGCTTAGTCCGATAGGAAGATTTCCCTGCTCCGCGCTTTACTGATTTATCTCAGCGAATAGCTCCAGGAATCTCTTTTTCCTTTTAACGGAATAAACTGGAGACACTTTAAGTCACTTTATGAGGAGCTTGTTTTGAAAGTGGATGAATATCCTGATTTATAAATAGTGTGAGAAGTCTGAATTTGCAAATGAAGACTGTTTGTTTTTACTAGTGCATGTATAAACAATTATACATGCACCAGTAAAAATAAAAATATTATTAAACACAGTTGAATAAAAAACACAATGATATACCTAATGTTAATGTTTAATAATACCTACCTCATTTTAATAATAATTTAATAACTAGTAGTACACTAGTTTCGACTACGCTTTGTGGTTCAAGAATAGATGTTGATAACCAAACGTAATGCTTAGAAAAAACGTAACCGACCTACCTAACCTACCTCTTAGATATGATAATATTTTTACTAATACTTAACATGCACAACTTTTTCAAACAATGAGTATTGTATATTAATCCTTCAAAAGACACAGAACGCCGTCAAAGACACTCCTCAAAACCAATTTCAACGAAAATAGGACGAATTCGCCAGGATCACAAATTACTTAAACATTTGCGATAAAATAAAGAATACGAACTTATGCCTTTTTACCTGGCGCACGACAGGTCACCCGAGATATTTTCTGAAAATATTTTCGAACAGTAATGAACCCTGAAAGGGATTACCTCCAATACAAAGAATACCTTCAAACACAAGCCCCAAGTTCAAAACCAATTTCGCGAGTACAATAAGGCAGAACGCAAATAGGTCCACGTAAGCCGACCTCATTACTACAAACAGGGAGCTGAACTTTTTGGATTTCCACCACGCGACCGCACTAAACTTTTTCGTTCTAAAATAAATTCGCATCTCAAACGGAGGTTGTATCTCTTGAAAAGAGGTGGGAAAATGAGGTTATACCTATTTATGTAGTTATACCTAGTTAGGAATACTGTAACGGTGATTTTGTAGTTTGCTAAAGAGAACTGTCAAAATACTTGATTCATGATTAATTATGATTTTATATGGATTTTATTATTTAACTAAAAATATGTTATAGAATTGTTTTTCCGTTGAAATCATATAAGATCAAATTAATAGCATTTTCTAAAAACCCAGCTCACTTCCACTTTCAGTACCTATTATCACGCCCTACTTGGGTACCATTGTGTACCAATAAATATGAAATATGATTTTATCTAGGTTAGGTACATTTCTGTCAAAATACACTCGCGTCCGATTCTGTTGAGAGAAAATAATAACTTCTGCTTTTAACTCAAAACTTCAACTGCAATCATAGCGGGTGTAGTTATATCTACTTCGATTTCTTTGAAGAGGTAAGAACCTCTTTGCAGATACCTAATTTGACCTATAAAGGACCAAGCGGCCCAATTGGTCCTCCAGGTTGTCAAGAGGACCGGTCGGGCCGCGGACGATAGGTAAGTTAAACCATTATCTTCTTGGATTTTATAATTTTATCGCAGTTCAGAGTACTTCGATTGCCTGAAGCTGTACCTAGATACCTTGTCGATACAGCCTTGATCTACCTGGGCCTTGATTTATTACGATGCGAGCTAGCCGAAGATTGAAATTTATTTTCGTGGTGCTTCTAGTTTAAGTTATTCGCTTACCAATATTATAGGGTAGAGTACTTTTATTCGGCGGGGCGGGTTATTTTACCCCTAAAATATAGGTAAGCGTATAAAGTATATAATATAAAGTAGGTAATATTTTAACTTGAAAAATGTCGAAGAAGGTTGAACCACTTTGACTCCAAGGACATTTTGTGATCATTTCATCAGACCAGTTAGTATTTTCTTGGATATTTTGTTTACTTTTGCTTGTTATGTGTTTTGTGTACCTTATAAAATAAATAAGTTTTTTTTTACTTTAATGTTTTACAATGATTTGAATTTTTTTGTTTAGTTTTTTTATATTTACACAACAAATCATGGTAAAGATCCAGTTTAAATTACAGTTAGTCTTAAATTTGTTGCAAGACAAAGTTATAGCCACTTTTATCGAGAATCTTAGAGCCCTTCACGAGTTTCATTCCACTAATAGCATCCTTTTTATGGCGATGGGATGTAATAAAGTAAACAGTATTACGGTTATGAACCTCATTAATTTATCGCTACGTCGTCGTCGTCGTCACCACAAAAGTGCTTATTTTTTCAGCAATAAAAAAAAACATTTTAAAAAAAACTTTAAAAAATAAGTGAGTGAATATCATAATCATAACAAACAGTGCAGCGTAGTGTTTGTTCATAGATAAATAAAATATTTAACCTTTATCAAAAAATTATGAATTCATGGGTTTGTTCGTAATATTACCAACGTAAATTCGGTAAAAGGCCCAATAGGCTCACCACTAATCTTCATACCTTCATAAAAGCCCGATTGGATTAGGGTATTACAACCACCCTATAAAGATTTTACTGCTTGTACCTGCCTACACTATCAATATTATATTACGAAAGCTTTGCAGGTTTTTTTCTAAGTTTTCACCTACGTTTTCACCCTGACTTGCGAGCTATACCGAACGATTCATAGTAAAAAAAGTCCGAAGTATTTTGAGTTTAAACTTAGAACATAAACTTATTCATTTTGTTTTTCGTTTTACAAATGCACCATAGTGTCATGGCTGGGTCAAAGCCACACTTTTCAGTAATTATCTATTTTCAGTTGTTTTCTTTGTGGACTTTCTATCCAGCCGGCTGAGTGCATGGAAGCGTTTATATCACTTTTTTACAGGTTTTGAAAACTGTCTTCAATAACTTTAAAAAAGTGTTTAAAATCCACGCTGGTTATCCACCAAAAACTCAACCCAGACTGCTACTAAGCAGTGTGGTAGCAGAGACCTTCAACTTTGTGAATTATGAACTGTTTAAGCTGGTGGCGGAATCTAAATTGTTCTTTTATCTGTTTTTTTATGTGCTTTTGAATATATTAAACGAATAAGGTTCGATTAAAGAGACGTTATAGCAGTTATCTTCTTTCGATATGGTAATTGTTGTTACTTTAAAATAAAATAAATAACATAAAATAATAACGGCTTTATTCCATATCCCCTAGTTATTAGTATGTACAATTTTAAAACAATAATAATAGTAAAAGAAATAATTAATAGTCGTATAGGTACATTATAATTTTAGAATTGAATTGAATTTAGAATTAATTATGTCAGGTTCTTGTTGGCATGTCCTGATATGGACCGCCTTCGGCGGTATATGCCTCCTCCAATCTCCAGAGGTTTCTGTATCTGGCTTTTTGTGGCCACTTTTTTCCAGCTATTTGTGTGTCATCTGTGTATGTCATCATTCCATCTTTTAAATGGTCTCCCTTTTTTCCTTTTTTGGTCAAGTGGTATCCAGTTTGTGACTATATATGGCCATCTGTTTGGTTTAAATCTTTGAATATGCCCTGCCCATTTCCATTTTAAGCCCAGTTGTTAGTTTATGAAGCTTTATATATTGTCAATAACCCTCAGCTTAGTAATATTTTTCAAGTATTTTCAATATGCTTTCTGCTTCGTAACTTTTCTTAAAATGCTGTAATATTATTTATAAAATTTTCATACAAATTTACAGAAAGAAACCAAACTCTTCGGAATATTTCACTGGGTGTGCGTTTGTTTGCTATTTATGCAAATGTCCGTTTACCTCAAGATCGTGACGTCACAAAGCAGTAATGACGTAATAACCCACTCCCAGGTCTAGGAAACTACCGCCTTGAGTACGTAATTGCATATAATTAATCACATGAACTTAGTCCCTTTAAAGTTTAACTGTTTATACAAAGATATCATATACATATTTATATAACCACGCTCTCAGCGATAAGGCCGCCCTTGATACTTTAATTATTTATTTCTGTATTGTTTTCTGTATTTTATGTGAGGTATATAAAGTGTTTTCTATCTATCTATCTAACCACAAGTAGAAAAATTCTGAAAATTTAATAATCTTTGACCATGCTCTCTGCCTTAGATACACGTTAGTCAACTTGCATCGGGCATCATTATGTTTTCTTAAAATAATTCTAAAAAATAAATGTTTCATTAAAAACCAAAACTATAGTACATTTCATTCTTACTACGGCACAAATTATAAATACCATCAATTATCATCGATCTATCGTAGAAGTGGTAGTGGCGGTACACCAATTATTTCTCGTATAATTGCTTTTAATTTATTATTATAAGTGCCAGTTGGATGGAAGTGGATGTTAAATTCAACTTTTGGCCCATCATAACAACGTCCGTAATCATAAGAGCAATAACCACTTTCCGTCCTAAAAAAACATTCGCACTTGAATCATTCGGTGTCAATATTTCGCTAACTAGTAATGATTACTTTATTTACAAAAAAGTGTGAAATAATTTGATTGTATTGAAAAAACTTCGACCAGGACCAGGTGGGATGACGACCTGCGAAAGACTGCAGGTAGATTCTGGATGCGGCAAGCTGAAGACAGGACGCTATGGCGCTCATTGGGGGAGGCCTATGTCCAGCAGTGGATTAACATAGGTTGATGATGATGAAAAAACTCAAAGCAGATTTTGGGAATACACACAGGGATCATTCTTTATACAAAATTATTTTCCAAATTGGTCCATAATTACTTCATGAAGTGACTTCGTGACGTGAGGTGGAAAAAAGCGACGACCACACATCAAAAATACAAACAGCCGAATATAAACTTAACTTTTGTTTTTCTTCGGTTAATTGTTCAATTCAATTCAATTTTTTTATTATCAGCAACAAAGGTCCATAAAACACAAACACAAAATTACAAAAAAGAAAATACAATTACAGCGAAGAAAATAAAACCAAAATAACTAAATCTAGAGTATAAATAATTTCACCTAGTGGTGTCGTATTGGACAGTCATATTTACTAGATATTACTTTCAAGATGCTGTTCTTACTACCTGTCACTCTACTCATCAGAGATGCCACGGGCTTTCGCATAATTAAAAATATATCTATTTAAGATACCTGTTTGAAAAGTGGAAATGGAATATTACCAGTTGAAGTCATTGCTGTGTTGGGATAGGACAAATGTTGTATGCATGTAACAAAGATAAACTCGTTTCGGCTTTTTTTTTTTTATAGCCTATAGATCTTCATTTGAATGAATGAATGAATTAACACTTTATTGCACTTAAAACTATAAAATAACACCTTCCTATCTAAATAATACACATTAAAAGTACAATAGGCGGCCTTATCGCTGACAGTGATTTCTCCCAGGCAACCTACGGATGGAGAAAAATATATAAGTTAACTAAGAGTTGGTAGATCACAAACAAACAGATAGAGAAGTATCAAAAACAAAAAAAATATACAAACTATATACATTTGACCACAATCTCACATGATGATAAGAGACGATGTGGCCAAAGATGTTTCTATGGAGATGTTTTAAGCATAATTGACGATCGATGTGGCGCGGTGGAAGGTCCGCTTGCGACGCAGGAGGTTGCGGGTTCGATTCCCGCCTCGGAACAATTGTGTGTACGATCTGCAGATATTTGTTCCGGGTGTTCTGGTCGTTTTCTATGTATAGTAAAATATATCTATCTATGTAATGTATTGTATTATGTATATCAGTTATCTAGCACCCATAACACAAGCTCTGCTTACCATGGGGCTAGATAATGCTGTGTGAATTGTCCATCAATTTTTATAAAAAAAAAAAAAGTAATTTAAAAAAACTATAAAAAAATAAAAATAAAAAATAATTATGCATATGCCATTTATGGGAAAATATAATTCAAATGATGTCATTCTTGGTCTAGAACCGCATCTATGCAAAGTTTAATTTTTTTTTATAATTTTGGTGCTTTATGCGTCAACCTGAAGACTTTGACGCTCATTAGGAGATGACTATGTGCAGCAGTGGACTGGCTTCTAATGATGATGATGTGGATACAATACATTAAAATCTAAACAGTTCACTCTGGCCCAAATCTAGAGCAAAACAAATCATTACCGCATAAAATATCACCTTTCATGGACAAATTACGTACTCAGTTGAACCCACAGTCCACACAGGTAGGTAGATAAGCCCTTCAGGCCCGACCCTCCAACTCAAATGACCCGACAATTAGCCCTAACCGTAGCCTTGCCTAAAGGGCCTTTGCCAATGGACACCCAACAGTGGCTCGGACGAAACAAGGCGTATAATTCGTTCATGTTTTTTTTGTATATCAAGCTTTTGTAGCTCCACGAGTAAACACTTCTTATTTCTATGATGATAAATTACGTTATTGTTTGCTATGCACCTTTATGAACAGAAAGTCAATTCGGGACTATTCGTGATCTCATATTAATTTTGCCACTCACTTGCTGTATTTTCGTTACGAAAAACAAAATGAAGTAATGAGCGGAGAAAATAGTATGTATGATACACCCACGAGTACATCTTAATAGACCAGTTGTTTATTACTGGTTTCTGAACAGATGTTACTGTAACTACATTGCCTAACTTACACAACTGAATAATTGTTCAAATCCTTGGGATCCTAATTTATCCCTTTTGGCTTAGTACACATGTTTCGTGCCACCCTGTGTAATAGACACCCAGAAGGCCTACTTTGAAATACAAACGAAGTAGGCGGATGTCGTTGGATCGCATGAAACGAAGGTCGGCCGATCCGTTCTATCGGTGACCTTACTTTGAAAATGATTCTAACATTTATTTCTTAGTGATCCGAAACGAAAAGTATCCGTTTGTGACGCGCCCGAAGCCAGTGGTTATGTTGTTCGATCAGTGCGATTGACGTCATTCGTCAACTTCGTTCGTTTTTAAAAGTAGACTTCCAGATCTGTAAACAATATATCCGAAGATCGTAGAAACATTTATCCCGCAACGGGAATCGAAGCCTCGGCCTCCTTCACCCGCTGCGCCATTGATGTCGTTATTTACAGAAGATTACAAAATAGGGGGGAGGCGAGGCTACCAATTATCCTTACATAATGTGTTTCAAGCTACTTGTATTGTAGACGGTCATTCAATATTTCCACAATAGCAATATTAGTGTTTGCTTTGCGGGAACATTAAGCCGACCATGCGGAATGTATTATTTGCTCTCCGCTCGCTCTAGAATGTAAACTCTGCTTTTTTGCTATTAGAGAATTTGTTATAAAATTAATTTAATACAAAACATCATATCTATAGATGAATATTGCATT
This sequence comes from Eupithecia abbreviata, assembly GCA_943735965.1. Classification (NCBI taxonomy): domain Eukaryota; kingdom Metazoa; phylum Arthropoda; class Insecta; order Lepidoptera; family Geometridae; genus Eupithecia; species Eupithecia abbreviata. The sequence goes on from OX030978.1 coordinate 10,387,423, forward strand.
TTTTACCTTTGTGCCTACTTTCGTCTATATTTCCGTGGAAATAATTCACGGTTCCGCGCGCAATTATAACAAGACAAAACGTTGTAAAGTATAATATTTTCCCCGACATTTCTCAAGAACTTTGTCAAAAGAGAATGGAACCTATCCAAAGTAAATTACCAGCTGTTTTTTTTTTAAATGGCCACCTCATTCAGATCAAGTGCGGATTTTATATTGTTATTTATTCTTCGAAGCTTTCAGCACAATCACACAGATATTGTGTGTAATAAGAAAATGTAAGTTTTTTCACGATTTTCGATTTTCCAAAATCAGATGACAAGTTCACGCAGCTCTTATTAATTCCCTAGAAAAATTGGGAAAAAGTCATTTCTTTGTGATTTCGAAATCTACCTATATTATCATGATCTGAGAGCTGGTGAGTATCTGGCTCTGGCTGTATCGCAGCGCAAAAGCATTGTCATACACAGTGCAATGCAGCCTGCGTCTTGGGAACGATTCAATTCATAATCTTTATTTTCTTGCTTTTTAATTTTTTTGTAAGTGCTGGCTGGTTTTCCTTGAATAAATAAATAAAATCCTTTATTTCTACAGGCTTACGAAATAAGCACTTAGACGCTTCCGACTGGTATCGATATGGGTCAGTTGAGCTACGAGTACCTCTAGATTTTTGCAACAGTCAACTTTCTCAATTGTAAATATTAATTCTAATATCTTTCGATTGTTAAATTGTAATTTTCTATAAAATAATTAACAAGGTAAAACTTCGCAACCACACTGCGATTTTCAAGAAAATACCGCACTTCTATAGTTCTCAAAACTTCCAGGTCGGCTTGTCTGCTCCTGATACAGCGATACTGAACTTATTCAATACAAGTTTGAATAACTTGTTTTATCGCTGTATTTCTCGGTGAAATATTGTATGGCTATTTGAAATATAGCTCAAACAAACAATGGTGCTACATATGCTATGATAAGGTATTGGCAAGGCAAAGTCGAATAAAATAACTGTTTGCAAGTTTGTAGACAGCTCAACTGTTTTATTTGTAAATTAAATGAAAGTATCATTATAAAATTACAAAATTATAACAAACATTCATCCATCCCACCTTGATGGTGGGATGGATGAATGTTTGTTATAGGCCAAAATTAGAAAACAGATCGGGCTAATATTTCGCAAAACTACTTTTTATCCCAGAAACATGCGTGCGAAGCAATTGAGAAATTTAATTGTTACATTCTTTGTAACTATACTTAGGTACTAATAAACAAGCTATATTAAAAACAGAAATTGATCAAAGAAACAATATCATCAATATCAAGGTTAAGCTATTAGCTGAGTGAATTTAAATAAATTAATAGTTGCAGCACAAAACTAGTGCGATAAAGTCCGTAGCCACATTATTCCACACGCGTTTGCTACGCTACTACGGCGTAGCAGTAAATTGCTACGCCCGTAGCGTATTGCTACGACACGTAGCAGTCTAGAAATACATACATAATTACATAGTTTGAAATACAGCTGAGGCGTTATAATAAGCGCGCGATTAGAATAAGACGGAACTTTGTCAAATTAACTATTTTCACGTCACATTTCTTAACAATTCGCGCGCAGTCACAGTAGTCCCTCGTTTAGGGTGAACAGTTGGTGTTCTTTGGCGTCCAACAAAAATAAGGTTAGTAGTCAACCCGCTTACCTCCGTAATGAATTCGTCAACCTACGATAGCTTTTTATAGTAAAATAGAACTAATAAGTTTATTTCCTGCAGTCTTTCACAGGTCATCCCATCTAGTCTGACGGGGCGTCCCACACTACGTTTACCGATTCGTGGTCTCCACTCAAGAACAGGTTTACCCTAGTGGTGGTCGGTTCTTCGCGAGATATAGCCGGCCCACTGCGACTTTAGCTTGCTGATTGCTTATAGCAATGTCGGCTATGACGTTCGGGAGATGCTGGATGCGTCAAGCTGAAGACAGGGCGCTATGGCGCTCATAAGGGGAGACCTATGTCTAGCAGTGGACAAACATAGGATGATGATGAAGTTCATTATGCTTTACCATGTTAATGTTAAAAATATATATTTTAAATCGACATCGATTAGTTATCGACATAGCTCTGAGAATTAGCAAGCTGAAGTGGCAGTGGGCCGGCCATATCTCGCGAAGAACCGACGGCCGCTGGGCCAAACGTGTTCTTGAGTGGAGACCACGACTCGGTAAACGTAGCGTAGGACGCCCTCCGACCAGGTGGGATGACGACCTGCGAAAGACTGCAGGTAGATGCTGGATGCGTCAAGCTGAAGACAGGGCGCTATGGCGCTCATTAGGGGAGGCCTATGTCCAGCAGTGGACTAATATAGGCTGATGATGATCATGATGATGATATTTTAAATTAGACATCAATATTTTTTTTACATTTAAGTGAAAACTTGCATAATTAAATAATCTGCAAAATTCACAACCTCACAAAACAATGGGTAATTCCTAAGGTTTGTTATTTTGACTCGATATCTCGCAATAAAAGAAAGCTCCGACTGAAAGTATTATTTACGAGCCTGGTACATTCGCGAGCAGAACCAGTTAATTCTTAAAGTACAATCGGAAACAAAAGTATTATCCTTGCTAATTAGTTAACCCGAGAGGAGAGATTTAAAATGTTTATTACAGGCAGAAAATAATGGCCGATTATACAATTAATGCTCTTTTCAACCTCTTTAAGGAGGAGAACTTTCTTAATTTACTTTGGCTTTTACCTAGGCATGTTTGTTATTTCGATATCGTCGTCAATTGTTATCCGATTTTTTCCGATTCAGTTTTGTACAAATCGTGGAATTATTACAAGGGATTACAAATGCTTAATAAAACATAAAATGTGTTTATAATATCCTGTTTGAAATCGAAATACCCTGGTTTTTAGTATGGATCAGTTTAGGTACCTCTAGATTGTTTGTAACTGTCTGCAGTTGTTATAATTTTTTTCTTTACTTAGATTGTATTTTTTTAGTAAAGGTACTTATTTATATATATTGGAAACTAGTTTCTACCCGCGGCTTCGCATGGGTTATTTCTATGGAAACGTTTAAAGATTATTTATATCTCATTGGAACTTATTTACGGGATAAACTACCTGTATGCAAAATTTCAGCCTGATACGTTTAGTAGTTGTTGTTTGTGCACTTATTGCAAATGCCTGTTATTAAAATTCATTACATAACATTTTCATCATGTTTCTTTAACAATGTTTTATGTTTAAAATAAATAACTAAGTAAAACTTTTAGCAGGAATAAGTAACAATCATCCATCCATCCATCTAAGCATCCAAACTTTCGCATTATAATATTAGTGTAATGAAAAAAATAAAAATCAATAATATAAAAATGAATCGCTGAATGTGTTGCTAAGCGCAAATCTCGAGAGCAGCTGAACCGATTTCGCTAATTATTTTTGAAGAATATTCCTTGAAGTACGAGGATGGCTCTTAAGGAGAGAAAAAAGAGATTTTTTTTTTTAAATTGCCTGAAACAAATGACCACCCGGGCGAAGCCGGAACGGGCCGCTAGTTTCAAATCATATCCCTGTATTGATGCACAGGTAAACTCAATTAACTTCGAATGATTGTTGTACTCAGCTGTACCAACTGCGTTTGGCTACCGACTGCCACTCGGTTAATTATTGCTTTGTTGCTAATTAGTTTGTATAACGAGATATTGTCTATGCTACGCTGAGGTTATCGTGGTCTAGCGTTTATTAAATAAATAAATTTTAAATAATGCTGGATAATTCACACAACATTATCTAGCCCCATGTTAAGCAGACCGTGTGTTATGGGTACTAGATAACTGATATAAATAATACAATACATTACATAGATAGATATTTTTTATTATACATAGAAAACGACCAGAACACCCGGAACAAATATCTGCAGATCGTACACACAATTGTTCCAAGGCGGGAATCGAACCCGCAACCTCCTGCGTCGCAAGCGGACCTTCGCCCACCGCGCCTCATCGAAACTTTCTTGTTTTCTTACATAATTAACAATGGGAACGAAGCAATTATTGGACTTAGTAGACTTACATAGGCAAATAACCATGTATTAGACAGATAAGAGATATGAACATAAAATAAAGTTAAATTAAATTAAAAAAGCCATTTATTCCATAACCTTATAAAATAATAGTGCATAATTAAAGTAATTGACAAGTAAAAATAATAATTGATTCTATATGTAATGTTACTAATGTATGTATGTCAAATAAAATAAAATAATTGATATATACATTTTAAATTAAAAATACAATCATCTAGATTTAAAAATAAAATTGCATGTATTTACTTAGTTAGATGTTGATTTTGTATATGATCTGATATGAACTAGTGGTTTCTTACTGACTTCTTCCACTAGTGGTCAAAAAATTGAGGTGAACAGTAAAATAATATTATTTGATAATAATTCATAGTATAAAGTATGACTTGTCTAAGTGCCTATTTTGTAAGCCTAATAATAAAATATATTGAATTTTTTTGAATTTTGAACTTCTTTGCCAAGATTTTTATAATAACTATGTATGTATGTAGGGTTTTTTTTAAATAAAGTAGTTCTAACTGTACATTGTACGTGCACTTTCTATAATGGAATTTAAACACAGGTAAAGAGTGGAGGCGGCTAACACAGGACGTTGGTAGATGATACAAATTTAGGGAGGCTATGGGGGCGTCAATTAATGACCTGAGGCGTTTAGGATGGAAGGGGTCAACCCAAACCTCACTCACGTGCCTGAGACAAAAAGTTAAAATAATAAATTAATAATGCTGGACAATCAACACAGCACCATCTAGCCCCGAGCTAAGCAGAGCTTAATGTGTTATGGGTACTATGTACTAGATGACAAATACACACACATAACACAATACATTACATAGATATTTCTTATTTTATTATACATAGAATATAACCAGACCACAAGCTATAAATATTTGCAGATTTTACAAACATTTGTCCCAAGTATCAACGCGGAAATCGAACCCGCATCCTTCGCCCGTCTAACTACATCGGTCGACAAAAAAAACAATGTTCGGAATCCAATTGATGGGGTCAGATGTCACTCGCTCGTCGTTAACTGTACCGGTATGGCAATTACATCGTGGGCGACATTGTACAAATTGTAGAAGGTAGGGTAGGTACTGTCGGCCACTGAATTACAGTTTACGGTTCAGGCTTGCAGTTTAATAAAGTTCAAAGGTTACGTGACCTTCCTGTGTACATGTATAAGTCCGTAGGTACCTACAGATTAGGTAGTGTCATGACAGTCTACCTTTGTCATGACAGTAACTTGTTTTAAATGTAAGGTTTTTTAAATACCTGTTGTTATACAAAAACTAAGTAATATAAAGTCATCTATTGAGAAACACTTTTCCAACAAAAGCTCTGTTAATTTAGATTCAAAAATATTTGGACTTTCAACGTTTCGCCAAGGCTGAATAAGAACCACCAGATTATTTCTTCTTGTATCTAGTCTTTCTTTGTTCACTATGATAAGGATATCTCTCTCTTGATAACTAAAGTATAGAGGCTAGGCACTGTCAAAATGTTGAGAGTCTTAAAATGTTTAGATACGTCACGCCGTGTGCTAAAATAATAATAATAAATAATGCTGGACAATCAACACAGCATCATCTAAATCCGTGTTTTGTTGTTCGTTCCGAGCGCCTTCTTTCCACATACTGACTGCAGGATCGCTCGCTGCGTAACACGTTACATTACGCCCCGTAACGTAGGTCAGTCAGTACCCACCTGGCTCAAGGCTGGCCTATAATACAGCCTTAATAACACTTGCTCTGCCCAAGTAAGTTCATTCTTCAGCTTTGCCCTAAATTAAATTGGGTAAGTTTATCCTTAAAGTCACCTTAGAGTGAAATGTTTTGGTCTGGTGACCTCTGAGATACGAGACAGAAGAAACCAAGATTGGTGAATCCATTAGTATATCAAACTGGTTGGTTTAGTATTATTTCATTAAATAAACTTTAGATTTAGTTAAAATCCGAAATTTCGTCGAAAAAAAGACGTCAGGTTTTACTTATTCTTATTTCTATAAGATGAAATTAAGTTATTTGTTGTTTATTTTATCAACGAGTTCTCAGCTATTTTGGCCATATAGCCAGAAGGCAACCTCGAAAAATTAGTGGTAATGGGCAAGATAGAGGGCAAAAGACCAAGAGGACGGTCACGAAGACAGAGTGGTGTGGAAGCGGTTCAACAGCGTCACCGTGAAAGCCTTCCAGGACGGGCACGACCTTCAGCGATGAAGACAACGACAAAGATGTTGTTTATTATATGATTAATTTGAGTTTTTACTTTATTGAGTTTATTTTAGTATATTTAACTTATTCTATTGTAAGTACAATAAAATAACTTCAAGATGGAGACCAGATCGCTTACATTTTAATGTATGTACTATAGAAACACAACACTGTGTTTTCATGTTACAACAAACAAACTTGTGAATAATAAATTCTGAAGAAGGAAGTGCACAACACACATGAGAAATATTGCTCTTGCTTTGCTACTTTGTTCTTGTCTCTTTGTGTATATGATTATGGTTACAAAAATACAGTATTTTATAACAACCGATATTAGGGTAAACAAATCGTGTCAGGTAAAAGAACCTGAAAAGCTCCTTAGCTTTTCAGGTTCGTTTTCAAACCTACGGCGATGAAGGTCCGCCGATTAAGGCAAACTAACTTGAGAAGTTAGTTTGCCTTTATCGGCTATTATGACATCCACGGACTAAGTTGGACGGGTCGATTCTTACGCAGCGACCTTCATCGCCGTAGGTTTGTACATACATATGTATATGTCTTTTAAATGTTTCTATTTTACCACATAATAAGCCATTATAACGTATTTCAACCAGATAAATAAAATGTCATTCAAATTATCTTTCCTATTTCAGAAAGGGTTACAGTCTCTCTAATGTTCATGAGTCGAGTCTCATGTGCTCGGCAATATTTCTTCAGCAGATCGAATAAATAAATAAATCATTACATCACGGGGCACTTTGTCTTTGTTGCGTGGTAAGCCCGCTTGCGTCGCAATAGAGTAGGATTACGTGTATTTTCAATGTTACTTGTGTTAGTTTTATCTGTGAGAGCGTTATTTATGTACGGATCGAAGGTTAGTAAAATATTTAGTATAGTTTTCTAACTAAATGTAGAAATGTTCTTGGGTTTTGGTAAAGTTAGAATTTCAAAACTCTAATAAACATAAGCTAGTCACCGTAGACAAAAAAGTTCAGTTTTTTTGGGATATTATTAGAATGTTCCGCAAAACATAAAAATACTTAATCCCGAGGGATTACTATATTTCCGTTGGTAATTATTTTGTATACAAAAAAGAATCAATCCTGAATACCTATGCATAAAAATATACTTTCGAACAGTCGTCGGTTAAAAATAATATAAACAATTTTTGTGGTGTTGAAGCTAAGAGGAGTTAGGATGGATTTAATTTTGTTGTGCATATTTGTTGTAAAAACCAACCCGCATAAACAAGATCGTATTCAATCATAGTTAGCTACTAGGTACGGTGCAAAGCTGCAGAACGCCATTCCAACAAATTCATTAAATTGGAGAAACCACGGAAAGTATTACAAAGAAACTACTTTTATCCCTTATTAAAGCAATTTCCCTAATCCGTTTGCCTTAACTAGCCTGCGCTCAGATTCTCCTTGATTATAGGGATTAGTCTACTGTGGCGAACGGTCTTTCACTGAGATTTCTTTTCAGCCAACAAATGCCTTGAATTTTTGTAGCTTCGTCCTGTTTTTTTTTTCATCTTGGTCTGGCTTATCCAAGGCTTACCTTATTCAACCTATTCAACGAAAAACTTTTTATAAATAATTTAATTTTTCCTCATCTTCAAACATAAACATACACCTCACGCTCACCATACGCTTTTACAAACAGGTATTTGAGAGAAAAATGGGTGCCTATCAATCACCATAATTTTGTTTCATAAATGTTGTTCCATAATTTTGTTTCAAAAATAAAAATTTACCTAGTTAATATTTATTAGAGGCGACGTGGAAGGCCCAGGAAGCGATGGCGCGACGAGCTCGAGGTACATCTTCCATCATGACCTGTTGCAGCGTTGGATCGCGAGGAATGGAAGGAGAAAAGGGAGGTCCAGCAGTGGGACAATAACGGCTTAAAATAAAATAAATAAATAGTTATGTAATTTGCCTAAATATGCCTGTGCTAGCTTTTAAAAGAGAAGCATAAACACGTCTCAATTACTATATGAAACTAAGTCTCTATCTGCAAAATTCTAACTCAGGCTCATCGCCCATCAAGTTGTAAAGTTGTTCTAGCCAAGAATACACTGCTCCATATAAACGAGAAGGTTCTTGCCCTACATCTATAGTGTAACTTAGAGTTCCAACTTAAGATAAGCCTTTCTAAGAATTCCTGCCTGAGCGTCTTACAGTCTAAGTTTACCCCTGATATTTCCTTGCTCATTCTCATCTCCAAGCAACAGCATACAATAGAAAATAGAAACAGTTACAGTGTGTCGTAAATGATGCTACTTTATGTGTTTAAGGAGTGTGTTTTCTCATTGTAGTATAAAGTAAAGGTTGGAAAATTTATTTTTTGAAGTATTGATATTTCAAACCAAAATTTTCTTACTTGACGTACTCCCTGTAACATAATTATTATGTTTTCAGATTAAAGCTTAATGTTTAGTCGAACCTCAGGTTAAGGTTAAAAAAAATAAGATAGATTGAAAACACAGACTCAGAGTATAATATGTAGTCTGTCCGAGTCACAGACAGCTATAGATTTCAGCACAAGATTATTTTTATTTGCGACCCCTGTTACATTCGTATCCTATCTCGCTATCGCCATTTTATTACGATATGGCCAACAACGTACTTATGTCGTTCATTTCAGCGAAGACAGTAGAAATAACCTTTTGAGAGTGCCTAGCATGTTTTGAAAAGTTTTACTCCACTTTGCAGTGGTGTTTTTTAGTGGGTCGCAAAATATTGAAAGCTGAAATTGAAACTAGGTTGCCATTTTGCGGCCATGCGCGGCATAAATCTAATTATTCTCCATAAAGGAATACGGGAGGGAAAAGTTTGATTGCTTGTCAGCCCACATAAATATTGTTTTATTTCCCTTTGTTGTGATTCAGATTCCCTTTGAGTGACAGCTATTTTTATATTTTGCTATGGGAATCAGCATCCATGCTTACGTTATGTGTTTTGTATACAGTGTATCCCAAACTGTATGTGATTTGAAAATTTCCATGCATAGTAACCACATTGACAAATTACGCTTGAATAGGAAGAGATTTCTCTGCGGCCAAGTTCAAATCATAAGCTCATGAATTGCAAATGCAACTAAATAATAAACGTATCAGACTTCCAAGCACCCTGGAGGCCTCTGAGATAAATAACTTCACTCGAAAATAACTCTTCAGAACAGCTGCTTAAGGTGCAAAGATCTTCGCAAGATTGGCTGGATGTAGCGCAAAGTTCTTATCTGGTTGTGACATGCTGTCTCGCGAGTTCCCGCCGCGTAATAAAAGTTACTTTCATATTTCCTATTCCCTGGTTCGCGACCAGGTTTCTTGGAACTAAAGTTAGAGCGTTATTTTCCAACAAACAATGCACAATTTACATTTAAACTTACGTCAAAAACTTTTTTGTTGTAGCAATAAACGAAAGACCTAAATAATTACCCCAACTACATGATAAAGAATAGAGGTAGCATCTGCCCGCGACTTCGCATTCTCTTTTTCAGGATAAAAAGTAGACTATTTCAGTCCCCGAAATATCGTATACCTGCCTGCCAAATTTAATTAGGAGCCGTTCAGCCGTTATGGCGGAACCGAATTATTTGCATATGTATGTATAATATGATAATATGATGAATTGTATGGACTTAAATAGACTAAAATAAAATATAATGTTTGACGTTTGAATGAATAAATAAATAAAACCTTAACTTTTTTAGTAAAATATCAGTCTCTATGACTGATAGGTATACTTGAGTACTTGAACTAAGCAGAACTAGCCAAAACACATGCTCTGCTAAGCTTGGGGCTAGATGATACTGTGTGAATTTTTCAGCATTATTCATTTTTTAAATTTATTCGCATTCATTTCAATACGATTGCCATACGTTTGTTTTTTCCATCACCACACTGTCAAACCCATCCGTATGAGCTACATGGCAATCCACTTTGTAGACGTATTTCAGAAACGACACAGGAAGTATGAGTGCTTTCTCGAATTATTTCGAATATTTGTCTAACTCCACAACGATAACTCAGCGTGTTTGAGTTATCATAACCCGAAGTCTTCAACAATGAAATGTTTGCACACTGTCTAGACGACGACATAATATATCTCACTGTAAATAAATATGTACTGAGTCAATTAATTTTTACTTATTACTTTGACATTTAGCTGCGTAATTTATGAAAAATTATTGTATGTCTTTGACATTCGGTTTTTAGCTAACTTGTTTTTTCATTTTTCTAAATATATAATGATTTTCTACTTTTAATAATATTAACTATGATAAGACTTAAGCAAAATATAAGGTACTCTATTGCATTGGTTGTTCCCGTTAGGATATACATTATGTAAAATAAAATGAAAATAAATATAGTGATTTTCTGTAGTATGATATTGCACAATAATAGCTTATTGGAAATAGTATTCGAAAACATCATAGTCTATTACCCCGCTTTGTCAAAATTGTACTGCGAAAATGCGACAAATCAATTAATATCAAAAAAAAATATTTGAAAACTGCTTTGCCATATAAGGGCAATGCAGCCAGCGTCTTTAGGACGCTTCCGACTGGTATTGATATGGATCAGTTGAACTACCTGTAGATTGTTTGCAACAGTATGCTGTTAGCTCAATTGTTTCAATTGCAGATACTAGTTCTAATTTGTTTCGATTATTTTAATACCCTGCGCCCCGCGGCTTTAGACGATTTGAAAAATAGCTATTTTCTTAATATTTCTTAATGCCCTTTATCTTCTACAAAGTATTAGAAAACATTAAAAATGAATATGAATGAAATCGGTAAAGCCGTTCTCAAGTTATAGCGTGACCGGAAGAAATAGGGTTTTTTTTTTTAATGATGATGACATAAGGGAATGCGTCTCTATGGGTAATCTGGATTTATGTGACACACTTTTAGTTTCATTTGTTGATTTTTTTTTCTTATAATAAAAAAGTTACTTGTATATAAATTTTAGTTTAAGCATATTTAAGTATCATAAGTGAAAACTGTTAAGCTTTAGTTTTGTTAAAAATGTTCCTACTTACTTAAGAATTATTAGTATTCTATCTAAATAAAAAAAAAATAAAAAAAATAAGGATCCTACTCAGTGAAAAACGTAACACGTACAAATCAGGGTCAGTGTTTTTAAAAAAAAAGTGCTATTATGAGTGACACGACGAAGCGATGATAAAATATACATTTCCGAAAGCACAAGGGACCGCGAATGTTTATGCTGGGCCCTCCGGTATTATCTTTTCAGCGAAAGTGCTATACCAAATTGAATAGCCCTTTTATAACGCCTCTGTCCCATTCGTGTGTAAAAATAACATAATATTTTCTTGGAGCGTATAGAGAGAGCCATATTATTTACATCGTGATCAGATTCAGATTTCAGATTGTTAAAAACTTTGTTGTTTTGGCTTACAAAATAAGCACTCAGACAAGTCAAACTTTAGACTATACATTATTATGGAATAAATAAGGTGTTTTTTATTTTCTCTTCACTATTTTTTGTTGTCCACTAGATAGAAGTGAAAAATATAATACTAGATCATATATCACTTATGTGTCTAGTTCATGTTTGTTTTGCCTATGTAAATCTCAATATAATGCGATTTTAGATTCGTGACCATTTTTTTTTTCATCATCAGTCTATTATTAATCCATTGCTGGACACAGGCCTCCCCTAATGAGCGTCATATAGCGCCCTGTCTTCAGCTTGCCGCATCCAGCATCTGCATGCAGTCTTTTACAGATCATAATCCCACCTTGGAGAGCGTCATACACTACGTTTGCCGAGTCACGGTCTACAATCAAGAACAAAAACCCAAGTGGTTGTCAAAATATAATGAGATATAATGTTATATAATTTACATAACTATAAATGAAATTGCAGCGTTTCTAGTGCAAGAATCGCGTGTTCTATGAACTGAGTTCTAAAAAATTTCCTTAGTATAATTTGCCTGTCTGTTTAACCGAACAAAAAAAACCTATTGTATTAGCGCAGCGTAAAAAAACTTAGATAGGTAGCTAGTTGGAAAATAAGAATTTTCGAGGTAAATTCTGAGAAAACTTCGCTAAAACTGAAACCATTTCGCGAACCACCTGAAGCATGCGTCCCTGGGGGCTTTTCCATTTTCCTCCGCGATACATTTAAATTCTTATTACAAAGAACCGTTCTATTATTGTAAGCGATAGATACTGTAATACTAATATAGTCTGTACGCACTAGCGATTTGAACGCGCACTTTTAAATCGATTTTAAAAAGCGCGCGGTCAAATCGCCAGTGCGAACGGCGATTTAACAATTTACCGATGTAAATGACCCTTTCTTATTAAGAAAACTAACAAGGAAATTGCGCCAGGGGAACTACTAGTGCAAAAAGTTCTAAGCTACGAAGAAATAATAAGTCTTAATAGAAATAATAAGACTTATTATTTCTTCGTAGGTTCTAAGCCTCTTTTAACTTTGATTATTCACCTGATTCATAATTTGTTGTTTCAAAGAGAACAAATTGACTCATTAGTGAGCCATTATGCAAATGTTTCATTCAACCCTCCGTTTGCAGTAGTTTGAAATAATGTTATTTATTTTGAAACAGGAGAGAGCACTTACAAATATTCAAAATTAATTTTCACCCTTATATATACTTGTGATTTTAGAGTAGATAGTTGCTCCTCATATGTAGGTATTTACTCGGTCATAGCTGGTGAAAGAGCTCTCGTTTTGCATAATCGAATCAAGTTCGAGCAGAAATTGTAAACTAACTAACTTAAAAATTAAGTAATATTTCAATAAATTTCGATTTCGGCGGGATTTGAACCCTCAACCTTCCCCTAGAACTTCTTCCGAGGACTTAAGCACTATATTAACAAAAACCTTATTTTTCATTTCCTACTTTTGGAGTCCATTTAAGATCCATGTACTCATTAAATATTTTCTCATTTTCTTCTTATAAATGCGAAAATTCTTATTGTATACATATTTGTTACTCTTTAACGCAAAAACTACTGTACGGATCGGGCTGAAATTTTGCATATAGGTAGTTTTAGGCCCGGAATAAACCAAAGGCTTTTTATCCCATAAATTAGTTCCCATAGGACAGAAATAACCTTAAAACGTTCCATAGAAATGTGTGTGAAGCCGCGGGCAGAAACTAGTATGAAATAATCAGAAGTGTATCTTTACTTAGTCGATTAGCAATCAACACGTGGATTCTGTTCTTTTTGCTCGTGGTCTTTCAGGCCATCCTTTCCCATTCCCCCGCCATTCTTGCCAATACACTCGTGAACGAAATAGCTTTACACGTAACTACCACCTCCTGATTAGGAATCCAGGGGATTTCACGCAACCCGGAATAGTGATGGCCATCCGGAACCTTCCGGAAAGACCGATTCCCATTAACCCCTGATTTCAGCCGGTACAGCCGACAACAAAATTGCTTAAAACTTAGGTCGTTATCGCAAACTCAACAATCTCTAAGAAATAATCACCACCTACGGTGCTCCAATTTTTTAAAGTGCCATAAAAGTGCACTCAGGTTCATAAACTTAAGAATTCTGACAAAATATTACGTCTTTTAGTCACGCTCGCGTCTTGTACGGCTTTGGATGTAGCCATTTATTTTACTGCTTTTGCGACTGTGGATATGACTGTACCAGCAATTTTATCTGGTTACCCAACCGTAATTCCAGAGGATTCGTTAACCCTGCGAAGGATTAACACGTTTTCTTCCGAAAACGTGTTGAGCTTCCACCGTGTGATTTACTGATCAAAATTGTAAATAAGGCTCAATTTGTTGAAAATAGACTGAAACCAAGGTTCGAATTTGGGTCATGCTCGTAGATGTATGGAATCAAATATTTACAGAGAGCCAATGAGGGCAAAAATATGACCTTTCACACACTGTAGGTACCTTACCTACCCAGTTAGGGTAGGTAAGGTACAATAGAATAGAAAAACATTTATTCGGACACAGGTACAAAATACCCCCTAGTATCCGCAGTCCGATGATTTAGTCCTATGATCGGACTGATGAGACTTTTTAGTCTCGCCAGTCCGATGATGCTGGTCAATACAGATCATCGGACTACTGAGCCTTTACCAGGCATAGGCTTTACAAACGGTAAATAAAGTAGTTTATCATAGGGGTAAGTAACAGGGGTTAGAAGCTTTAGGACTACATCTCAATACGACTAGACAGCAGGTATTACAGAGCTTTTTACTAGACAGGGGAAAAAATATGATTGCGATACGAGTAGCTTAGGCAATAGTCGGAAAATGTTAGTTTTAGTTACTAAAATAAGAAAATAATATTTTAAATTAAATAAAATAAATAAATGAATAATGCTGGACAATCCACGCAGCATTATCTAGCCCCATGGTAAGCAGAGCTTGTGTTATGGGTACTAGATAACTGATATACATAATACAATACATTACATAGATAGATATTTTTTATTATACATATAAAAAGACCAGAACACCCGGAACAAATATCTGCAGATCGTACACACAATTGTTCCGAGGCGGGAATCGAACCCACAACCTCCTGCGTCGCAGGCAGACCATCGCCCACCGCGCCACATCGGTCGTCAATTATAAAAGGTATATGTTTTTAATCTGTCTCTTAACACCATTAAATAGTAGCCGCAATGTTATTACGTCATACGGCTGTGTAGGTGAACTAATAAGTATCAAATGTCATCAGCAGCAATCAGCGCATTTGTTTAGGTTCAGCCAACTGACGTCACGACCCTGTGGTCATGACCTCACGACCCTGCCATGACGTCAGTTGGCAAACGGTCTGTTGCAATATGCCGTTCACAGAATCTAATTTAGACACCTTCAAAAATGGGTGTTCCCTACTAGCATTCGACGGTTTCCATATCACACGGACGATTTTTCAGGGTTATAGGAGCGTTAGGAACAGAAAAAAAAATTGCTTTGTTTTTTTTCTGTCATTTCTTACAGAATACCCCGAGTGCGAGGGGCTACGCAATATATTAATAAAATCCTATGATAAGGAAATTTGGCAGATTTTAAGTTATTTAAAAGGCTGATTAACCGCTTAAAATTAGAATACTTACCTAATTTAATTTAATTAGTCATCATAATTATTACATGCTAGAATATAGTGAGACATGAGTGCTTTTTTTTTTTTTTTCGAATGGACTATTATGCTGTTGACCTCAGATGGCCATGACAGCGTTACCGGACTTTTGGCGGGCGCAGAGGGCGCCTCGCCGGTAAAAATTAGGTTGGGGCAACACGCACAAGGGCCACCACTTAGGTGCGAGCCTCGGCTTGGGCTGTTGTCAGATGCTACAAGAGGGTAGGGAGGTAACGCCTTAGGTGCACGAGTGCACCTGAGGGCGGAAACGGGGAATTCTTCGACCCCGCATCCGGCGGGGTCGGTTATTGGTCGGGTGTGTAGTGTGCGGAAGCTGAGTTGTTGCCGTCACTTCCGGGTTAGCGTCAGTGAGTGGGTCAACGGGGTCACCAAGAACGTGTCTCGGTCTACGGAGGAGAGACATGAGTGCTTTACTTAGAACTTAAGACCTTCATACCATGTTTGACGCAATAAATATATTTGAATCTTTGAATCTTAAAGCGCCATAATTTGGAAGGTGTCAACTCATCGTCTCTCATATCTAAGTATATAAAAAATGTCACATACAAAATCTTGTCATGCAACAATCAATCATCTATGTGTAAGTTGACAAGCACATAACTACAGTGCTTTGACACACACAACTGCACGTATACTAATAGGAAATTGAGACTAATTAGTCTTGAAGCGGGTTTTTCCTCTATGCCTTCACCATTATATCACTACATAGTATAAAACAAAGTCGCTTCCCGTCGTCTGTCTGTCCCTATGTATTCTTAGATCTTTAAAGCTACGGAACAGATTTTGATGCGGTTTTTTAAAAAGATAGAGTGATTCAAGAGGAAGGTTTATACGTATATAATACATGCATTTGCAGCCGTGCGAAGCCGGGGCGAGGCGGGCATGTATAAACTGAAAATACTGAACAAAGCTCACTCAAAGCTCACTTAAGACCTTTATACCATGTTTGACGCAATAAATATATTTGAATCAAAAGAATTTGAATCAGAAATTCCATTCCATTCGTTACCATGCTCCTCCAATGCAGATGATTCCTAAAAGGTTCGCCTTTCGATATCAACAGAACGTGATCCAATTCCAAACAAATCGTATTCCGCCAAAAAGCGCATAAAAACGCTGATTCATAAGGTTTACTTCCCATTTGACGTTCGAATGTGTTATAAAGTAACTACCCAACGTCGCCATTCCCCGGTTAATGCTATGGTAACCCATTTCGCGGTTGGGTGGATGTGTATTACCCACTCGAACTCACGCACACCGCCTTAGGTGCACAACAGCTGTTGCCAAATTAACCGCAAAACTTTAGATGTACATATTTCGCATCTTCACGGTAACAAAATACAAACACTTTAATCATATATTTGATTTATTTTGGAAGATGAAGATTCTTTAACAAAGGTATATCTTTTACTTAAAAAGGAATCTCAAACACTGTTATATTATACTGTACATTATGTTTAAGAAATAAATATTTTGTATTTCTTTTTTTATTTAATGCTAGCCATATTCAAGCACAAGCTTTATTGCAAATAATTTAAATGAAATATTTATAACACGATTAGAATCATGGTAATTATTAACTTAAAAAATATAATTTTTATATTCAATTATTATAACGATAAAGTCAACTTCCCGAACAATTTTTGTAACATGGTCGGGGGAGAGCAGCTGCCTATATTACAGACTTTTCTGTCTAGTTTAGGCAACTGAGGCTACATTATAGTTTGAACTAGATTTCACTATGTACTTGACTTATTTCCAAACATCAAATAAATCAATTATGTATGTTGTGTGTTGGTAATCGTTCTTTTTGCAATAAGTTATTTTATTTATTTAAAAATACAGGAAATAATAAATCCCTGTTCGTAAATTGGTAAAGCTGGAGATAATAATCCCTAGCGTTAAATTTTACCATTAAATGTTTTTCAGTTATTGTACGATACGCAATGCCATTCTTACTTTATCCACAGGATTATAATAATGCTTTATCCCAGAAGACGGATCTTCCAGCTTCGAATCTTGAAAGATGCAGTGGCTTTCATCTGATCTTTTTTACGGAGAACTGTTATTAAAGTCTGTCTGATATTTTTTGTTGTGTGTAGCACCAACAGAATTTATTGTGCTCTTTTTCAGACAAGGACGGTTGAAATACATCGTTCAACCTTTACAATACAATACAATACAAAAATTATTTATTGTACACCATAATCAAATTAATCATTACAAAAATACATTATATGCGACAGGTACAATGGGCGGCCTTATCGCTTAGAAGCAATCTCTTCCAGGCAGCCTTTGGATATAGTATTACTTTATAGTTCAGCACACATATCATGATGAGCGAACCTCTATTTAGGCACAGAGACTTGGGGAGAAAGCTTGACTTAACTTTGTGTAACCTAGTTTATATATAACCATCCTCCATTGGTAGTCGGGTAAAAAGTACTAGCGTATCTGTTTCACTTTTTGTTTATTTCTATCTTGTGTCGAAATCTAAGGGAAGATATAGTCTACGTCAATATATTTAATTAATTTATAGAGGTAAGTAGGCCGCTAAATCTTAGGTCGATATAAATAAAATGCTATTATAATTGCAAAAGAAAACGCAATGTTCTTATTAATTAGGTGAGTTGAAAAAGTTTTAATTAAATCTTGTTTGGAGATTTGTTTTTTCAAATTAAACTTTTCTGAAAGGATTCACTTATTTAACTTTGCAAAGGTTTTGTAAGGTGAGTGTATCAACCAACAGCGGCTTAGAGACAAAAAGTTACTCGATCATGTGTTACCCACTAAAGTTGAAAGGCGTAGCAGCGTTTTGGCAAAAAAAAAAAAAACTTTTGCGACATAGTCTATCTAGGTACCCACTATTGTTGCTCTTTAGATAGATAGGATAAGAGATTTATTGGAAACTGCAGCACATTATACAATAACTAACATAACACAGAAACTCTCTGTTTTTAGATCGTATGAATAGAATAGAATAGAAATATCTTTATTTGTAGGAAACAACTATTTGTTAACACTTTGAGTGCTGAAAACGCACGGTATGAGTTTTCTACAAGTGACTAATATGCGTAAATCCACACGAGCGCAGCGGCTGAGAAAATACTGATCTTTGTGACTCAGCAGAGCTGTAATATTTTTCGAACGAAACGCATGTGCGGCGCAACACAACCGCTGTGTAGAGCGGCAGCACGAATTTTTTAGGTAAAAAAAAAGATCGCAGTCGTCGAAAAAAAACCGCAGTCAAAGTGTTAACAAATTTACTAAACTAATTCCTTAACTACCCAACACCATAAAGACTACATAACTACTAACTAATTTAAAAAAAAAAACTTAAATGCTACAAAATGGCGTCCGACTCAGCATTGTGTTGTGATAGCCATTGTGCATAGCTATCACAACGCTGATCTTCCGTCGGAACCAAACCCACGCGTCACGTCACGTACACCAACACAATACATTAAATAATACTAAAGCACAAAATAAAGAAAACAATTATACCTACAGAGAACTTTTGCTATTCAATTACCTAGGCACAATAAATACATTAAATAATAAATAAAATATAATAATAAAAGCAGTAAGTTTAAAAAAAGTATGGGTTGTCTGGTGGGACGTAGCTGACGAGCGTGGGACGTAACAACGTAGCTTTATATTATTATATCTCATAAAGATTTGTATGTGGTAAATAAAGAATAAAATACCAGCCTTCGTCAATTATTATTAAATATAGGTGAAAATATCAAATAGAGCTACAAATAATATTAATATAATATTTCACACCGTAACACAGTGTTACACTAGCGTGGGTGGTAGAGATTCTTTAATTTGGATGCTTATATAAACTAACCTACCACAAATTTGCGTAGACAACAAATTGTTGGAATATTTTTGTGAACCTTCTTGTAAGTTTTTGATTGTATAAGTACCCTATAGTATCAGTATCATAATAGTTTTAAGTGTACATGGTTTTTATAAGATTACATAATAACGAATTCGTATTTCTATTTCGAGAAAACACCATATTGTAATTCTAACTTAAGCTTCGGTAATATGGGTAAAATAGACCCCATCCAACATTGTTCTGTAGAAGTCAGAACGAGGACGGCAAAACAAACAGTTATTAAAAAAACAAAGCAAAGAAGCTCACTCAAAAGCATAACCAAACCTTTGTCATTCTACCTCGAGCCAGGAAAAGGTTAAGTTCATTAGCTAAGTAGGAAACGGAAACTCAGCTTTCAGTTAAGCATTTTATTGGAGCGAGGGTTCAATTTCGTATGATTTAATACAAGCTTCTGATTAACTAGGGAGGTTTTTTGAATAACCAGTCAGTTTATGTATGGGAAAAGGCCTTTGCACAAAAGTGGGATATAGCTGACTGATGCTGACTGATAAGATAAGGAAAATGTAAATTTTACGTACTAATCATACGTACCCGTAAGTAAATCGTAGGCTATCCTTATTCATTCTATAACTACCCTGTTGTAAGGTAGAGTCAAAGTCAAATTCAAAGTATGTATATTTATTGCAATTACATGTGAAAAAGATCGTACATAAAAAAGCGTAACAATGTAATTTGCCAATTATGGGCATGCAATTATTTGTCTAGTTACATGCATTATAGATTAACATAATCTATGAAAGCATCTGGATTTTCTCAGCGATTCGTGCAATAGTGTAACTTTTCTTCTAGATTACGATTTATTTAGGACAGTGACGACAATTTTCGTAGAATCCTTGATTCTCTGCTAAAAAACAAAGTGCGAAAATATTCAGGAAAGTTTGAAAACTTTCAAGACAAATATTTCCCCAGTATAAAATTGTGTTTGTGCAGCGCAACATTTTGCGAAATGATAACTTTGCGGAAAATATTAACAAAAGTTGAGGAAAACATAACTTTTGATAGGGTCGGCCGGATCGGCGAAAGCGAATCACGTAGTTGGAGAAGCATTTCATATTTATGATTTGAGAATTTTTCATTCTCTCTGTGTTTTTCATTCCCGTGCCTTGATCGTGGATGTGGTTTTATGTAAATTTGCATTTATTCTTGTTTGCTCCATTACAACGGCTTCTGTCAAAATGGTCGAGGGAGAAATGGGGGTAGGTAACGATGGCTTTACCTTATTTGAATAATCGTTTTTTAGGGTTCTGTACCCAAAGGGACCCTATTACAAAGTCTCACTGTCCGTCTGACCGTCTGTCACCAGGCTATATAGCCTGGCGATGAACCGGCTCATGAACCGTGATATTCAGACAGTTAAAATTTTCACAGATGATGTATTTTTATTCTAGATTATATTTTTCTTACAAATGTTTCTAAATTCCCTGCCTCCGCTTACACAGTCGTACAAAGACAATAAAACCACTCCGTTAGTCTAGTCGAGCAAACAAGAGCCTGCGCGAAAACGAACGACACTATTAGGTACACTACCAACTCGTGCTCGGCCTGTCTCGTGGTTGCACGACGAGTATATAATCCAACCACAACTACTACAAACCGCAATCATCAGCCTATGTTAGTCCACAGCTGGGCATAGGCCTCCCCTAATGAGTGCCATAGCGCCGTCTTCAGTTTGACGCATACAGCATCTGCCTACAGTCTTGCGCAGGTCGTCATCCCACCTGGCGGTAGGGCGTCCTACAATACTTCTTTGTGTTGTGGTCTTCACTAAAGAACACGTTTACCCCAGCGGTTGTCGGTTCTTCGCGAGATATGACCGGCCTACTGCCACTTCAGCTTGGTTATTCTTAGAGCTATGTCAATAACTATGGTTCTTTGTCGGATGTATGTACTCGTTATCAGAGACCAAAAATATACCTAATAAACGTCAAAAGGGCATCAAAAAACGTTATAGAAAACCAAAACAAAAGAAAAAAGCTTGCTCTGTTATCCAACAGATCAGCATAAATAAAAGCAAAACAAACGTCAGTTCGATATTCAAATACAGAGGAAAGGGCACGTAAATCCATGAAATCCATTATCAAAGCCACTTCCACGCGATGACATCCTGCCTGGCTCTTATCAATCGAAGCGAGCCGCTTTGAATTCCAAATGAGGTAATTGCCGCTGAGGTTGTATAGGTCATTAGTAGGTAGCATTCTTGAATACAGAACGCGTTTTGGAATTCACAACGTAACTGGAATGAATGGTGCATTTCTCACATCATAACCGTTTCTGGCATAAGGAGAACGCAAAAGAGGTATTTAAGGCTTCTCAGAATTTTCCCTTCGAATTTTGATGAAAAAATGAAATGGGAGAAAACGTTAAATGTTTTTTATGTTTTCGTTGAAAAACGCGTGACAGGGTTTTGCGGCTTTATACAACAGGTTCCTACTTTATTATATAAATATAAATGTAATTAGAAAGGTTATACAGGTACTTAGTATACATATATGTATAAATGTAATTTAAAACGTTAGGTGGGTGAAGGTGTAATAGGAATGACTGGGTAAAACCAAACAATGGCCGAATTATGAATGTATCTACATATATTACTGCAATATTCGATGTAAAATGTTTGTAAACAAATCAAACTCAGAACAACTAAAATTTTCACAAGGAATGTAATTAACTACTTAGTACACGGCAACAAATTGAATGGTATGATAAGTTTGGGTGATTTGTTACCAAATATTTGACATCGAATTTAACTGGGGTAGGTGTACAAAATATTTAGTTAGTAATCTCTAAGTGCCTAGTAGGTAGGTATTATTAATTTTCGTGCCACTCCATACTTCCTATTGTCATCCCTAAAACCAACAATATCTTTGTTTGTCTGTATCTATCCGAGAAGCTCTGACATCTCCTGGGAATAAATTATCCCGCCACTTTGGTCTAGGCACTTTTATTTCTTTAGATACGTGACGTGACCCTGAAGGAACTTCTCTAAGTAGGTTTTACTTTATTCTTATTAAAACGAATAACTTATTTGACAGAAGTAAACTAGCATAAAAATTACCTAACTCTCATTAATCAATCCATACTACCCATGACATGACTGATATTTGAAACTGAAAACTGGAGGAAATGGTATATCTTCAAAATTCGCGAGTATACAAATAATGCTGATCTATCTTTTAAGGCAAAAAATGGCAATCTTGCTTCTACATCTAAATATAAGTAGATTTATAAAAGATATACTATACGGATAAAGGAACGAAGAACCATGGAAACCTTCGTTCCTTTATTAGAATAAGGCATCATGACCCTGAAACTTAAACCTCTAAAGGGTAATTCATTTGAAATTGAAAATTCAACTCTACACGCAACTAAAAGGTACTCAATCAATCAAACGCCGAGTGAGGGTATGTTAACTGGCAATTATCAACGAGTTTCTCAAACGTCAAAGTGACATTCGGTAATGGCTTGCACAGTGCACATGTAGACTATCAATGCTATTTCAAATTCTATTTCACACCTGCTAAGGTGCACTTCGAACTGTATCGACGAATATTGCTCTTGTTTTGAGCTGGGCCCCGACTCAGCGCAATGCTTTTCAGACGCAATGTATTGATAGATAGATAAAAAACTTTATTATACCACACAATACAGAAAACAATAAAGAATAGAGGAAGTATAAAGAGTGGCCTTATCACTAAGAGCGATCTCTTCCAAGCAACCTTAGGAAAGACTGGACATGAAGGAACAATATATAGGTATGTATTTGGAAAATCAACAACTGTTTTCCATGTTTTGATACCATACACCGTAGACATAAAACTCCATGTATAGTTATTGAAAATATACCAACAAAACCTTTGCTCCGCATCAATATAATTTCCCAGTAATTTCTAACTCTATTTCCAAGTTAGCAAGGTGCACTTCCAACTGATCAATACGAGCTAACCACAGGCATAACAGCTTCCTGTTGAACAGCAGAGGCTACCGGAAGCTCATGTGTCACCGCGGAGACCAGTCGGAAGGAAACAATGTTTCGAATACCCTGCGACGTGGGTATTAACTATTAATGTTGTTCTACGGACGTAATTTCCGTTCAGTCGTTTCCAAAACCTAATAATATTACTACGGTTGTTTTATAGATGTGATGTTCTCAAATTACCCCTGATATAACCACAAACGTCGATTCATCATCAACATCAAGACGTGATCGTGGTGATATTTGTACGGGATTTGCGTAGTTCCCGCTAGAGGTGAAAATCTATGGAAAAATTAGGCGTCACGTCTCGTTCTATCGTCAAATGAACTCGAGGCTCGAGTCTGGGCTAATCTGAGAACAATCATCTTGGGAAGAATATCTTGAGCTTTTTGAAGTAAGTATATATCCCATTATCTTTTTACTGATTCACTAAAAAACCAGTTTTGTACCCGACATTGAAATGAAAATGACCTAAGCAATCTCGTAACTGTAAAAATCTGAATTTCCGGGATATTCAGAGAAAGAATTTCGAGAGTGTGCCTTTAACTCTTTTTGAAATTGACTTTCATCGTCGTTTCTTCATTCTCTTTCTGCTCATTCATCCTTTATTACTGAAAGAACCAAAGAAGTGTCGTTATTTGAACAATCTAGCTTTTATATTTTATATCACGACGAATTACCAACAGATTTTAAACTCAAATAATATAATTTATTATTGTTTGGTCGACAATGAGCGGCCTAATTTCCATGAATATAAATGATGCGTGCGTGAGGAACGGTATATAATTACGGAAGTGGTTAATAATTCAGTAGTTTTTTCGGATTTTCAGTACCTTGTAGGTACTTTAAATCCGGTGCCGCGGTTAATGACTAGTCTATTTCAAATACCCCTACTTTCTTTACAAATTAATCGGACTCTTTGTTTCTAGAAAGGGTCCGATTAAATTGAAAATTACGAAATATATTCTAAAATATCTCAAAAAGCTTTTATTCTGAGAAAGTTAACGTTATTATTATATTCTATCTCGAATTAATAGGCTTCTAGAAAGTGAAAAATTCTCGGAAAGCGTCGGATAAAAATACTGTTTCAAAGGTTCCAACAACAAAAGAAATACTTACGAGTTTATCGACTGGGGTCCAAAGGCGCGGCCTCTGTTTTTGGGGATTTTCGCGGGTTCGGACGCAACAGGCGCGGGTAAAAAGTTCAGTCCGGAGTTGTCTTGCACTAAAGAGGTTTGCACTCTAGAGAGGTAGATACCTAGGTCCAACTCAGAGCAGGTAAGCACGGTTATTTTGTAGAGGGCCGCGAAGGTTGCGCGGCGTTCACCCGCCGGTGTAGCGCGCTCGAATCTGCCCGCCTTTAAGGGGTTGCCAGGGGTGGTTTCGAGTTTTGCTAAAACGTTTCGTTTTGGGTAAATTGGGAAGATTTGGGGAGATGTATAGGTTTATTTAGGAGTAAGCGTGGGTTAAGGTTGCTAGGGCTTTACCGCCAATCTCTATGGTTGCACTGGCTTCGAAGCTTGTTATTTTTATATTTTAGTATACCAGACAGAAGTAGCTGAAATTATTGTAGAAAATATTTTATTTTATTTTATTTTTATTTTTATATATTTGGGAAACAAAAAGCTTATGCTACAATTAATAGTACATTTAAAATATGAGTAAAAGAAGCTAACACAGTTTCCGCTTGTAGATGCTTACGTTATGCTTAAAAAATAATATAACCTACCTGTCAGGAAATAATTCCAAGTACCACTTACTGACATATAATTTCATGTTTATAATATTGCCACCATTGAGTATATTTCGGCAAGTTTTTTTTATTTAACATTAGATGACCCCGAGAACTTCGTATCAATTTTTAAACCACCCCTGTATTAGAAGAAACGAAACTAAAAAATATAGAAATTGATGAAGCCGTTTGTAAGTTTTAGCGTTGCTAACGAACAGCTATTGGTTTTTAAATGTATAGATTTCATCATCATCATCATCATCATCAGCCTATAGCAGTCCACTGCTGGACATAGGCCTCCCCCAATGAGCGCCATAGCGCCCTGTCTTCAGCTTGCCGCATCCAGCATCTACCTGCAGTCTTTCGCAGGTCGTCATCCCACCTGGTCGGAGGGCGTCCTACACTACGTTTACCGAGTCGTGGTCTCCACTCAAGAACACGTTTAGATTTAGGCATATTTTATTTTTCTCCACATCGTGATAATCTTGAATCAAAATGTACAATTACATTTAGCAATTGCAATTTCAATAACAAAACAAACAAAAATCAAGTAACCATCTCTAAGCTATTCACGCAACAGGACTAACTTTAACAATTTCCCTTAATCCAAGCAATGGAATAACCTGGCAACCCAGCCGTAGCTCGGCTTGCGTCCGCCCCCGCTCCCCGCCCGCCCATCGCCGCCGTGAAGCCTCCATTCGTTTAGTATTCGCGCCCTTTGTGACACTTTAAACCATTGTTCACGAAACCTCCCGAAGTTAAACTACATAACTCGCTCGTTACATGAATATGATATGATATCAACTTTAAATTAGGGTTTGCTCAGATTTTATCAGCAAAAAGGCTTTGTGCTGGTTTTCGATTAAAGGTGAGTTACTAGTATGAGTTTGCACAATACCAAAAGAAAAACGCCGATTGTTACCACATTAGATATGTATACGAGTAGTTAGTAATAAATGAATGAACACTTATTAAACTAAAAGTTAACATAAATAAAAATAAACATAGTACAAAAGGCGGCCTTATCGCTGATAGTAATTTCTTCCAGGCAACCTTAGAACGGAGCTAATTAAAATAAATATTATAAATAATGCTGGAAAATTCACACATCATTATCTAGATATAGATAGGTATAAGAAACGTTAGTATTACGTTTTTGTTATATTTTTATTTATTGATGGTGCAATAATGTAGTATTATATTCATTTTATTTATTTGCGGCAAGCTGAAGACAGGGTGCTATGGCGCTCATTGGGGGAGGCCTATGTCCAGCAGTGGACTGCTATAGGCTGATGGTGATGATGATATTCATTTAAAAAAAGTTATCGTTTACTACTAAAGCTACAAATCGCTAAATTAATTTGAAAACTATAATCGAGATCGTATAAAAACATCAGACAGTGATACACTGTCTTAATATTAAAATTATTTTTTACCATCCGATAGGGCGCTAGAAGTCGCTAAATATAAGGAAGGAAACGAAAACTTTTATAGTTTTCGTAAACTACGCAAAACTGATATGGTACTAAGGTCTCTGTTATCTGTGTCGGTATACCTAAGTGTTCGGATGCGAGTGTGGTCGTAAACGAGTTCTGATGACAGTTGGCTTTCTATTTTATTTCGTTTTGAAGCTTATTTTTATAGAGCCGTCAATATTTGAGGGACTCTTTTTATTGTTTTTACAGAACGATGGTAAATAAAACGGTAAAAGTACAGGGGATGATGAAGGGTAGGCCATTGTGCACCGAAAACAGCTGACACCCTGAGTACATCTACACGCTGTCGGCGTACCCAATAAAAAAAAAGCGTGTTATTATTAATTTAGTCCTTTTATATTTTATGTATGCTAGTTTTAACACTTTGAGTGCTGAAAACGCACGGTATGAGTTTTCTACAAGTGACTAATATGCGTAAATCCACACTAGCGCAGCGGCTGAGAAAATACAGATCTTTGTGACTCAGCAGAGCTGTAATATTTTTCGAACGAAACGCATGTGCGGCGCAACACAACCGCTATGTAGAGCGGCAGCACGAATTTTTTAGGTAAAAAAAAAAGATCGCAGTCGTCGAAAAAAAATCGCAGTCAAAGTGTTAAGGTATATATTACTATGGACCGTAGAATAAGTTGATTAAGATCTGTTAATTTTCTATGGTCTGAAATAAATGATTATTATTATTATTGGGTTAACCCATTGGCACAGAATATAGAATTTATAATTGGCTAAAGGTTGTCACAGATCCCCGCACAGCACCGCTACCGCACAGCACAAAATGTGCA
Organism: Eupithecia abbreviata; assembly: GCA_943735965.1. Taxonomy (NCBI): domain Eukaryota; kingdom Metazoa; phylum Arthropoda; class Insecta; order Lepidoptera; family Geometridae; genus Eupithecia; species Eupithecia abbreviata. The sequence goes on from OX030978.1 coordinate 10,414,751, forward strand.
TTTAAATATAGGCTTTAACTCATAAAATTTAGATTCATTTTAGAATGAAAACATCAGATGACATACAGCACACGGATCACGTGTTTGAATCTTGTGGGAAGCCATTTTGTTCCTGTAGTGTTGGCCGTAGCCCATAATTGTATGTAAAATGTTGTGATGTGCACAGGGCTTGTGTTGGCTATTATTATTTATTTCTCTCATTTACCATGATCTCGGGCCATAAAGTGACCCGGTCCTTTGGAAGGCTTGCGTGGGGCCGAAGCCAACAGCACAGAGGCCCTTTGAGAAGTTAATCTAAAGGCGATGGCTACACATAGCGGGTATCATCCTCGGGTGCACAATATGATACATCCAAAGATGGTATCCACCAGGTGTAGAGACTATTGCAAAGAAAAATGAAAGAAATAAAACCAGGTTATTGTGATGGATGGATGGACTGGGTAATTGGGCTATAGGGGAGATTGCGGACGTCTGCTATAAACAAGTCAATCATAATGTTAAGAAGAGTGGCAGACGGTGGCTTGCCGAATGCTGGATGGGTTCCTTAAAAAGCCGGAGTAAATTACCGGAGAGGAACAACATCGGCGCAAACGACTGAGGGTGTCGAGAGGTGCGGCCCCGATTTCACCATCACGAAGACTGCTCGTGAGCGGGTTTCCTCGCTATTACGCCATTAGACACTTCCACCCCCGAGTCTACATCCTAAGATGCATCTCTCGCGACTCCACTCAGACCGGCCAATGAAGGCAAGCAAGAGGTGGGGATCTGGTTCTCTTGGGATGCCACTCCGCAAGCGGAGACGAGAACCAGGAACTTCCCCGGGAGCACTCGGTACCCGTGGTGTCGCTACTCACCAACAGCTCGCCACAAGCTGCCCTGCGGGTTTATTTATTTTATTATTATTTTATTATTCTCCTTCTACTCCTCGCGATCCAACGATGCAACAGGCCATGATGGAAGATGTACCTCGAGCTCGTCGCGCCATCTCATCCTGGGCCTTCCACGTCGCCTCTTAGCGTTGGGTGGGCTCTGTGGTGGCTAAGACTATTAAAATTATATTTATTCAATAATAATAAATAAATTGTGCTAAATAGACTAATATTATAAACGCGAATGTTTATGAGGATGTATGTAAGTATGTTTGTTGCTCTTTCACGCAAAAACTACTAAATGGATTTTTATGAAACTTCACATAGGCTACAATTCATAAAGATATATTGTATATTATCCAAAATATCTATCACCACGCGGGTGAAACCGCAGGGCGCAGTTAGTATTTTATATTTTAATTACCTACATCGTTTTATATTTCAATTGTTTTGTACATGTTATTACTTTTCTAAAAAACATATTTAGAAAATCCTGATTGTCGAAGTCGATTACAAAGAGCCATTTTCTTCAAAATAATACGAGTTCCCTTTCCCTTAGTTGACACCCACAGTGGTTAAATCTTGAATCATTTAAGCCCCGTAGAATTTGAATAGTAGATACAATTCGAGGCAATTCCGCTCCCCCCTAACCAAGTCGCAGGGGAAATTAAAAAGCTTTCAATGTGAATTTTAGAACTAGCTGGTATTCAGAAGGTGGTTTTTACAAAGTTTAATTATGATTTACTGATATTAAGATGAATATGTACTCGTATTTACAGCTGTGAAAGTTCTATGATAATTCTAAAATGTTATACTATGTAGTTCTAAAATGTTATATTATATATAATATACTATAGGTTAGGTGATCATTATCATTTATTTATGAATGATAAAAACAGTGATACCAAGCATTAACCTAGCTAGCACAGAATATATACTTTATTGTATATACATAATATGTTAATACAAATTCCCTCCTCAAATCATTTTGAAAATTCGAAATGGACCGACCTCTTTTTCCTTTTTCTCTTTTTCCATACAACATGAAAAAACTGGGTATTTCTACTGAAAGTTTCATTAGATAAATCAAATCATAATCAAAAACAAAATGGCCTTTTCCATTTCCATCTATTTTCCCGCCTCTCCAAATGATCCCATTCAGCATAAAGCACTTCAATCAATTTTATATCTTTACCTCTACATCTTATTTCTACTAAGAGCATAATTCTGACATCCAAGGTACCATCCTCTTCAATTAATCTAATTGTATCTCAAGACACAAAGTGCCTTGGAGCGTAAAAACTAACGATGTCTCCGGAAGAGTACAAAAGAAACATGACCTATGTCCCGGGGGCATCTTATTCCAAGTAATGAAAGGCGATTATCCAGGCACCAGTAGAGCCTGTCAGAATGATCTGCTGGTCTTAGTCCCGTATTATGATAGCTTGCTCAGTCATAGATTTACGCTTGGGTACCGTTTATGCCATAGAAAAGCGTCACTCAAGCATGGATCGACGACTGAGCAAGCTTTCGTAATATGGGCCTTTATCTTCGTATATTAAGGATTTTTTTTTAGTTTAACTTATTAGTTATGTACTTTTGGAAAGAGAGAACAGCTAATTAATCAAAGACAAAGAACAAAAGTTATTGACTAGCTCTAAGAATCAGCAAGCTGCAGTATCAATGGACCGGCCATATCTCGCTGAGACTCGACAACCGCTGGGGTAAACGTGTTCTTGTGTGGAGACCTACACCACTCGGTAAACGTAGTGTAGGACGCCCTCCGACCAGGTGGGATGACGAAATGTGAAAGACTGCCGGGAGATGATGGATGCGTCAAGCTGAAAACAGGGCACTATGGCGCTCATTGGGGGACGTCTATGTACAGCTGTGGACTAACATAGGCTGATGATTAACAATAAATCGAAAAGAAAAAAAAATCAGGGAAATATAGGTGGCCTTCCAAAAGCCTTCAGCCAAATGAAATAGTGATATTTTCCGCATATTCCTTATGTAGTGAAATACTAAAGTGATCTAAATACACCTAGATGAACATACTACATTATCCATAACCTTTCTTTAGTTACTGAATCATTTGTTTTTTTTTAGTTACTGAATCATTTGTTTGTTATCCCAGTAGCTCTGTACCTTCTTGTAGTTAAAATGCACCGTCTACTCACCCACCTGTGGTGGGTGGGCAGGTCAGGTGTATACCTCCTAATTTTAAGAATTATAATAATTATTTTTATTTTATATAAATCTATTCTTATTCGTACTGTGCTGTAACTGTGCTTAGTCCAATAAAAGTTTATCTATCTCTATCTATCTCTATCTTTCCACGACTGTTTTTCAATATCCAGTACTTTTCATATTAAATTACAAAAGTTCGCAGACTAGAGCTCTCATGCATAGAACGCTTGATGTTTACGCTACGAGCGCTCCTCAAAATGTAATCAGCAAGACCGCGCGATTGCTCTTATGTTTCTCAAGGAGTTTGCCTTAGTCGCACTTTGTATTCAATTTATTATATACCTATGTATGTATAAGTCTTTCAATATAATCAGCAGAACAAGTGTCTAATAAAGTGCGTACGTATATTTGCATTATATTCTTTTTCACACTCTACGTTCGTAAAATGCATTTTATACGTAGGTATAAAGAATGCAAGTTTTATAGTCTTTTTAGCTGTGAAAGGAAAATATTTTACCAAATAGTAGTTAGTATTTAGTTATAAATTATTTATTTTTAATAATGATAATGATTGGTTTCTGTTTTTCATATCAATAAATATAAATAAGTAAATTGATTTATTAGAAAAAGACATCAAAAATACAAAAGCAATTTGATATTTTTGGGATATCCTTCAGACCTTAGTACAGGACTCTTGGACACCTCATAAGTTGAAATTACATAAGTAAATTAAAGATTGAGAGAATGAAAGAACAATATAATAATATTTTGGAAACTATGACCCCATTTGAAAAGAGAAATACGAGTACAAAGACATTTATCCGATAGCTTAGTGCCGATGTTCTTAGATGATAAGACGAAAGATCCGAGACAACGGCCTGACTGCCAGCCAACGATGGTAATTTCATCAATGTAGCTCCAATAATGGATCTCTAAGGAACTTTCCTACCTGCTTAGAATTTGACGCTAATACTCGAACCGGAACCAATCCACCCACACTCATGTCAAAATTGAGTTAAGTACCTACACAGAAAGCTTTCAAAATACGCCTTATAGCAACTATGTAAAGATCACAGTGACCAGGCAATTTTGACTGAACAATACATTTTGTCGACAAAGATACTAACCCAGACATCAACAGTTGTACAAAAAATTATATGATCCATGCTTCATTGTAACCTGAAAATCTAAAAAAACTAGAAATATTATTTCATTTAGCGATGTAATTTTAATGAAAAAAGGTATTACCGGTGATGGATGAGAAGCTATTTGACTCGCTCGGAACAGCTTCGGGCTGCAGTACGATATGGTTCTCATGGTGTTTAAATCATGCAAAGCACACCACAGGGAGCTTTTCACCTTGATAACAGACGATTAAAGCGACACTGATAAAACACAGGCTCAGGCAGTATCAGTTGAAACAATTTGTTGGTTATCATTTTCTTCACTTAGGTACATAGTATAAAACAATCGCTTATCGCTGTCTGTCTGTCCCTATACATGCTTAGATCTTCAAAAATTCCGCAACGGATTTTGATGCGGTTTGTTTTAATGGGCGGCGCAGCTAGTTTTGTATATTCCTTGTAAAAAATATGCTACTTCTTTTTCACCTTTGTATGGTGAGTATTTTTATTTAAATAAAACGACTAAAAATATTAGAACAAACGGTGACAATAAATAAGAAAAATTTACCGTGCCCTTGTAGCTAGGCAAATGACCCGATTTATCATTTTGTAGGTGAGCCTGATAAAAATAAAGAGGCAAGGCTACTGAATTATTTATACAGTTATGATAACGCAACGCCTTTTTTAATATATAGCATGGTAAAACTGTGGTAAAAGGTAGATTTAAATGCACCATGGCATTACAAAACCTAACAGTAAAATAATCAGATATTAGATACAATAACCGATAGAAATTTGACGACCGATGTGGCGCGGTGGGCGAAGGTCCGCCTGCGACGCAGGAGGTTGCGGGTTCGATTCCCGCCTCGGAACAATTGTGTGTACGATCTGCAGATATTTGTTCCGGGTGTTCTGGTCGTTTTCTATGTATAATAAAAAATATCTATCTATGTAATGTATTGTATTATGTATATCAGTTATCTAGTACCCATAACACAAGCTCTGCTTACCATGCGGCTAGGTAATGCAGTGTGAATTGTCCAGCATTATTATTATTATTATGTCTCTCATTTACCATGATCTAGATGGTATCCGCGAGGTGTAGAGACTATTGCAAAGAAAAATGAAAGAAATAACACCAGGCTATTGTGATGGATGGATGGAATGGGTAATCGGGTTATAGGGGAGATTGCGGACGTCTGCCATAAACCAGTCAATCATAATGTTAAGAAGAGTGGCAGACGGTGGCTTGCCGAATGCTGGATAGGTTCCTTAAAAAGCCGGAGTAAATTACCGGAGAGGAACAACATCGGCGCAATCGACTGAGGGGTGTTGAGAGGTGCGGCCCCGATTTCACCATCACGAAGACTGCTCGTGAGCGGGTTTCCTCGCTATTACGCCATTAGACACTTCCACCCCCGAGTCTACATCCTAAGATGCATCTCTCGCGACTCCACTCAGACCGGCCAATGAAGGCAAGCAAGCCACAAGCTGCCCTGCGGGCAGCTTGTGGCGAGCGTACCTGTTATTATTATTATTATAATAACAATAATAACAGGTACGTGTCTTATTCAGTGTGAGTCTGCATAAAGTTCACAAACTCAAATGAAAGAAACTACGCCTTTTTATCGACGGAAAATGTGTTTTCTTTTTTAATTTTTTTTATAGCGTTTTTAAACATTTTTTTCGCTACGACGACCCCCAGCTAAACAAAATAGTGTAACTATTAAACTAAACGATCAATTACTATAAAACAAAGTCAACAATGATTAGAAATAATAGAAGCTTCTTATCAAACTAAAATAAAGAAAAAAACAGCCCTCAATTAAAAGTTATGACGTTTTATTTATGCAAAATCAGCCTTTTTTCATTGATTTTTTTAATAATTTTAAAAAATCTCAATAAAATCACAAATTTTTCTTATTTTTTTTATACATAAGGTTATTCTAAATTATTTTATCTATCTTATGGTAAAAATTGCATGTTCATATCTCAATCACGACATTATTTATTGACTGTTAAAGATCTAGATAGATAGATAACAAAATTATTAATTACAAGTAGGTTATATAATTTAGAAGAGTGCCTTAAAGCCTATTTATGCTAGGTTTGTCTAAGCCATGGGTTCTCACTTAATAAACATAAATTGATAATATCTATTACTATCGCATTAATCCTAAATCAAACCATCTAAAAAGCCGGATAATGATAAACACACTCACATTTAGGTACCTAATGCTTTATTTTACTAAGAACGTATCTAATGCTGCTTAAACTAATTTCTGTAAGTTTGAGGAGCAGGACATATTTTAAAGATATGATAATATATATCTGGAAAATTGTTTACTTTTACATATTTATTTATTTATTTACATTTGACTTACAGTTATATACATACTACAACGTCAAACATTATATTTTATAAACTAAAGTAAGTCAATTTTTAACATTAAACAATGAAATTCAAGTTATAAACACAAAATAATAACAATCTGATTAATAAATTCTAAATATACATATATCTAATAAATTGTATACTAATTATATCAAAAATTAAATTCAATATACATTATGTGCATGTCACAGATAAAAAAAACAAAACAAACAGGTCAAAAGGTACAATTTAGAAAACGGTGTAAAATACTTTGCGCTATCGAGCGAGCTAGCTATTTATACCCGAACGAGTTCACCGTAAAACTCAGCCACCTGGATCCTACTATTCACCTAAAGACCCACCTCTTTGAGGGATAGGAGTAGGATCCATGTGGCCAAGTGGTAAAGCAAAGGTCCAAAAAGCATCCCTAAACTGCCAAAACAACTATAGAAATACACCCCTATTTCTTCGCAATAGGGGTTGTTGGAGCGCAATGTTATAGCAAATCTAGATAGTCTATTAACCTAGTTCAAGTAAGGTCGAATGGTAGAATTGCGTGCGAATGGCCAGTGATGCGAACCGTGGTGTAGGTTGAACCTTGCATGTTGATCGGTGGTGAGTGTATGCTGTGTCAGTTTTGATTTAATAGGTCTATCTAGAGGTATGCTGCCGACAAACTGATGTACAAATTGACAGAAACTTTATAAAGTAATGTTCTTTTAATTTGGAAATAAATTAATAAAAATGTTAAAGTATTACTTTGTACAGGTAATATTTTTATTTTGACCAAATCATTATGGATGAGCTAAGTCCTTGTGATCCCGGTCACATTTATACATGAACGTTTCATATCTTAACTAGAGACTTCTTTAGGGTGGTTAAGGAATTAAACGTTGGTACTCTTCTAAGGTTCTTCTCATCTTATTCATTCATGAGTGCTAAAGCATGTGACGTTATAGAAAGTTAGTCTGTCACACGCGCACTATTTGACGACCGATGTGGCGCGGTGGGCGAAGGTCCGCCTGCGACGCAGGAGGTTGCGGGTTCGATTCCCGCCTCGGAACAATTGTGTGTACGATCTGCAGATATTTGTTCCGGGTGTTCTGGTCGTTTTCTATGTATAATAAAAAAAAAAACTATCCATGTAATATATTGTATTATGTTTATCAGTTATCTAGTACCCATAACACAAGCTCTGCTTACCATGGGGCTAAATAATGCTGTGTGAATTGTCCAGCATTATTATTATTATTATTGTACTTCGACGATGCTCGTTGCGTTTCAGGAAAAGACAAAATACTACTGCCAAAGTTCAGGCTGCACAGTAGTACCAACATCATTCTGAATGCATTATCCAATAAATTGGATAGCCCGTTCCTCAAGCACTGCAACCATGTAATGATGAAATAATCACTTTCATAATTATTTGATTGCACTGTTTGTAATAATTTACATTAATTGATTATAACTAACATATAATTAAGTAATATTTGCTACTAACATGATATGGACCTAAATTTAATTTTAATTATGATTTGTCGTTGTCCGAAATAAATGAATTTTATTTTATTTTATTTATTAAAATACGGCTACCTACATTAATAAAGATTAATTGATACATTTGTTTGGCCATAAAAAGGTACATTATAAGATTATAATAATCGATTTTCATACACAAAAATATCGCACCAGGCTGAGTCGTCGACTTTAGTAGACTGTTCCATATCATCATCAGTCGTAGCCAATTTCCCTAAAATCCTATTAGCCTTTCAGCAATCTCCGTAAATGCATATCGAAGTTGATTTGCGAGCTTTGGAGCTACCTGGGTTTTGCTCCTTTATACTGCGAATAGTCGGTAGTCTAGAATCCATACAGATAACGAAACCTTATACATTTATTACTAAGCCTTGGAAGTACTATTTTGCTCAAAACTGACATTCGATATTCCAGAGCTACTAGTATAATGCTTGTTTAGAGAAAACTAGGCAAATAAACAGATATCCGCCTCATATCGTGCTCGAAACCGATAACGTAAAACGTTCGGAATTTGCACAGAATAAATAAACAGCATGTTTGTAGTACATTTTCCTCTGAGACAAACCATTGGAAACAATATTTGCCTGAGGTGTTTTACATAACTAGGTACTTTTAAGCTCTCAGGTCCCCATTTCCACTCGTATGGCGCGATTTCTGTATACAAGAACAGGACAGTGGAAGCTGGTTTTTTACAGGTTTTAATGGAATGTACCGAGTGCTTATTATAGGTACTTATATTAGCTTAGTTTGTGTAGTGTACCTTCAAAATTCAACGGTGCAATTCAAGGATAAATTATCATTGAATTGCACCGTTGAATTTTCAAAGTTGTCAAAATTGTAAGCTCAAAATCATTCGAAAAATACAATAGATTGAGTATAAAATGGAACGTTAGGCTAATTATTCGTCAACTCGAGGGGTCTTGGGTTTTGTGGGAATATCTTTTTTTTTCCCTCTTCTCAATGTTTTTTTTAGGCTGCATTCGGTTTATATATTTTTTGTTTTCTTTTTTTAAATTATTTCAATAAACCCAAGGACTCTATGGTGGTTCCGCAGGGATCAGATCCCGCGGAAGGGGTCGCCATGGGCGGTCGTCTTCCTGGGGCCGGGACTGGGGCGCGGGCGGCGCGATGTTGTGGAGGTGCTCGTGGTGTCCGTTGTCGGAGCGATCGTACATTCGACGATCGCTGTCTGTCATACTTATGTAAAATAGTACCTCTCAATATCCGGTAGGGGCGCTGCAAGGCGCTAAATGTATAGAAGGAAATGAAAACTTTTATAAGTTAGGTACCTACCTATCGCGAACTGCCTAGTTATTCTGAGTCGTGAACTATGATCAAAACTCGGTCTCTGAATATTTTATTTTACATGTAGTATATTTAACAATGCCCCTACGTACACAGCAGTATTTTGGACATAATTTAACCTTATGATTAAATAGGTAATGCCAAAATCCACAGTGAACGCACCCTTATGTAGGTACCTATAGGCTGCTGGCCCAGCAGCACTTATTGTCGTGATTGACGTTAGAGCTACAAGTTGTCATATAGGTAATTTGTGGTTAGGCTGTCATTTAGCACTCTAGTGCAGAAGCCGTGACCTCATGAGTTCTTGTCATACATAAGTATTCCACAATAGTCAATTACGTAAAAAATAATGTAAGTACAAATACATATTGTAATTTCTTCGCAAGGTTATTTCTATCCAATGGGCGCTGTTTAATGGGATAAAAAGTAGCGTATATTTGATTCTACGTATGTTTGCTTAGAGCTACGTCTTTGCAAAATTTCAGATGATACGTTCAGCAGTAACAAACATCCATCATCCATCCGTCGTAAGCTCTTATTTTTATTAGTTCAATTGAAACACAGCCAACGTAAACACGTGTCACGATGCCGCAATGTGAATCCAAAGTTGCAAAATAAAAATAAAATATTATTTGTTAGCTTAAAGCTAAAACTATAACTTATTTTACATGCACTTACCTCAAGTGCGCTCTTATTTACGGAGACGGATTTTAGCTTTGACTATGTATGTGACCCGAAATCTAGATAGTATTTGTGATAGCAGATATTTAGTAATAATTGAGGCCAAAACTGATATCAAAGGATTTTGGACCCATATTCATTTCCAAAGTAAACAAATTTCAACATAACCGCGTCAGCAGACAACTCACAATGCCCAAAGGCACGCAGACAAAATCTCCACCATGCTTGTTACATTTCACAATATTCTCGGAAAACCGTTGAGAAATCCAAGAAGTGCAAATAATGCTATAACAGGCAACGTCAGACAATATTAGCATCAGTATTAATACTCATATGTTTTTTTTATATCCACTACAGGCCCGGCCTAGTATGGGAATCGTCATTTGAGTAAGTAAATCCTATTTGCACAGAAATCATTTGTATTACCTGTTATTATTCTGTTTAAGTAGCAATAAACATATTTTTCATTTTCATATTTCTGTTTTCATTTTTAGTAGATAATTATTTAGTCATAAAGCCTAAGTTTACGTATCTACGTCATAAACTGATAAAAAAAGGATTTTTACCTATATTCATTTCCAAAGTAAATTCAACATAAACTTGTTCGACATAATATCATGAACCCAGACATCTCACAATGCCCAAAGGCACGCAGACAAAATCTCCACCATGCTTGTTACATTTCACAATATTCTCGGAAAACCGTTGAGAAATCCAAGAAGTGCAAATAATGCTATAACAGGCAACGTCAGACAATATTAGCATCAGTATTAATACTCATATGTTTTTTTTATATCCACTACAGGCCCGGCCTAGTATGGGAATCGTCATTTGAGTAAGTAAATCCTATTTGCACAGAAATCATTTGTATTACCTGTTATTATTCTGTTTAAGTAGCAATAAACATATTTTTCATTTTCATATTTCTGTTTTCATTTTTAGTAGATAATTATTTAGTCATAAAGCCTAAGTTTACGTATCTACGTCATAAACTGATAAAAAAAGGATTTTTACCTATATTCATTTCCAAAGTAAATTCAACATAAACTTGTTCGACATAATATCATGAACCCAGACATCTCACAATGCCCAAAGGCACGCAGACAAAATCTCCACCATGCTTGTTACATTTCACAATATTCTCGGAAAACCGTTGAGAAATCCAAGAAGTGCAAATAATGCTACAACAGGCGACGTCAGACTTATCGCTCGAGGCGCATCTGAATAATTTACGCGAAGACCTCTTTCTTACGCCGGGATTTTCAGAAGAGCCATCAGTAATGCATGCAGCTGTCCTGTTAGCTAGCTAGGTCGTGTACCGATTCTAAACCGGGGTATCTGTTTACCCCATCTAGCTCTAACTTATCTTTAAGCCAAAGAAACTTTCGTAAATGTTAAGTTATTTTTTTTAATAAATAAATAATAATAATAAATAAATAATGCTGGACAATTCACACAGCATTATCTAGCCCCATGGTAAGCAGAGATTGTGTTATGGGTTAGTTATGGGTACTAGATAACTGATACACATAATACAATATATTACATAGATTTTTATAATACATAGAAAACAACCAGGACACCCGGAACAAATATCTGCAGATCGTATACAATTGTTGCGAGGCGGGAATCGAACCTGCAACCTCCTGCGTCGCAGGCGGACCTTTACCCATCGCGCCACATCGGTCGTCCCTATATGGTGGCCCGTCATTCTCTATCAAATATTTTTGCATTCCGACTAACCGGTCAAGCATGTTGATTCATAAATGTATTTACTTGTTATACCTTACATAACACGAATAAAAAATCTTTATATTTATCTGAGAGAACAACTTGAAAATTTTATCTGCCAAAAACGATGATAGATACATAATATTCCTTTAGCAGGTAGTCAGCATCATTTGCAGATAACCCCGTATTGTTGATAAGCGAGTTTTTTGTCTATGTCTGTATTGTGTTCATTATACATTAGTAGTATAAAGAAGGTAATTTAACAATATAATTAAGATCGAATAGTGCCACTGGTTTCGAGTGTCACCTTCAGTGGCACTATTCGAACATATTGATTTGAGATTGATTGAACAGAACTGAACCTACATACATAAACATGCATTTGACCAATCAAAACCAGCCCTATGTGGCCAGGTTCAGGTGATCTGTCAAAGGCAGATGGCCGACATTTTGCCTGCGAAGACTGACTCAGTGTACCTTCAGTTTAAAATATTATAAAATTTGCAGCAATGACCTTTCCATTTTACGAGTAGCTATAAGCATTTCGAGAGCTGGTGGAATTAAAATGTGTGTCCATGAACTCATGCCTCTATAAGTAGTTATAGAGGCATGAGTTCATGGACACAGTCGGTCGGTCAAAACAACTTGGTTCCAGGACCTTACCAGGGTTCTTGGTTCTCAAAGCCGAGTGTAGACTCGGCTTTGAGAACTCAAGGTCCTGGAATCCAAGTTGTTTTTTGTCGATAAGTGCATTTATTTATAAGTTAAAACTTGCTACAAAACTGATAGCAAAAAATGACAAGAAAGACACTAAAACAAAAGTCAATACGACCTTCAACAACGCATAGTTGCTCAAGCGTTAAATGAAAAAATTAAAATGAAAATGAAAAGTTTTTATTTCTTTAAGCTTACAAATAAGCACTTAGACAGGTCATATTTTATAGTTCACTTCAATTTTTTGTCCACCAGTGGAAGAAGTGAGAAGAAACCACTAGTATATTCATAACTTATGTGTCTAGTACATTTGATTTGCGTTACGAAATAAGTTCAAATTCGAATTCGAAAATGGACGGCAGATGACTGAACACTAAAGTCATTTAAAACGGGATATTTACCATGATTTGATTTTTGAGTTATCCAATATTTCCAATATTTTTAATAGTTATTCCGTGATCATGGCGCATGAAACTGTGCCGAATTATTGGATAACTCAAAAATCAAATCATGGTAAATATCCCATTTTAAATGACTTTAGTGTTGATAACCATGATAGTTTCAAAAGTTTTATTATTTAGATGACTGAACGTTGACATGTTGTTGTAAAAGCTATCAAAACCAAATTTTCTTGTAAACTTCTGCGAATTGCTGCAATGATGCCATGATACCAGTGTCAAAAAACATTTCCTATCAATATTTATTTGATTTTGTACAAAAAATATCTAGAATTCTAGAACAGAGCATAGAAATAATTAGTCTAGGTTAGTAATTTCGTTTAGCTAGTAGAGTATTTCATTTATATTCCACACTGTGATGAAGTGAGGAGTAAGAACCCTCGAGGGAACCATTATAAGGGTCAGCAAAGTTGGGATGAGTTGAAGTAGAAAAGGCCAAGTTATTATGATTTAGGTAATTTGCTTCTCTCGGCAAGTCATACAAGAGTGGGATTATGTTCAAAGCGGTAAGTAGATACTGGATTAACAAAAATAATTAGGACTTAGACCATACTCGTATATCATAATATCGACATAGCTCAAAGAATTAGGAAGCTGAAGTGGCAGTTGGCCGGCCATATATCACGAAGAACCGACAACCGCTGGGCTAATCTTGAGTGGAAACCACGACTCGACAAACATAGTGTTGGACGCCGTCCGGCCAGGTGGGATGACGACCTGCGAAAGACTACGCAGGACGCTCATTAGAGAGGCCTATGTCCAGCTGTGGACTATTAGATGTTGATGATGATGACGATGATGAGACAAGCAACCTAGACTGTACATTTATTATTTTCTTCCCTTAAAATGACCTCTGCGGCGCGGTTGGCAAATGGCCGTCTGCGATCCAGGAGGAATCGGGTTCGATTCCGCCTTGTTCTTTGTACGATCTGCTAATATTTGTTCTAGATGTTCTGGTCGTTTTCTATGTGTAATTAAAAAATTATAGCTATGTAATATATTGTATTATGTATATCAGTTATCTAGCACCCATAACATAAGCTCTGCTTAGCTAGGGGCTAGATAATGTTGTGTGGATTTTGCAACATTATCATTTATTAATTTTAAAAACGGAGGTCATATAGAAAAAACTGTTATCACAATGTACGCCTACGTACGGAGATAATTTTTCATAAGTCATAATTTTTCGTGGCCATGAGTGGCTTCTAAAATTGCTGCTTTATATTCTTTGTGGGTTTTTCCTTTGTCGTCAAAGGAAATACCTCAAAAAATATCAAGATCGGAGACAATTTGCCAACCGTTATCATTTTATATCGAATAGCGACATATAAGAGTACCTAGTTACCCTACTTGAGGTTACCCTAGCTACCCTCGTCAAAAGCCTTTCCCGATCCCTTTATCGTAGAAAGCACTATAAAAATTGACTTTCCTACATAAAATGTTTTGTCCAAGACGTAACTGCCTGAGATCCTAATTTTCTTAGAAGACTCTTGCCTCGAGAACTGGTGGTGTCTAAGAAAGCATTTCTACGAAAGACGGAAGGAATTATATCGCATTGACACTAAAGCCGAGACACGGTCAAATCATTATCAATACAATACGATAGAAATACGCTTTATTGCACGTCACTTTACGTGTGAATTCTCCCTAAATCTATAGAATTAAATAAATAAATAATGCTGCACAGTCCACACAGCATCACCTAGCCCCAATCTAAGCAGACCTTGTGTTATGGGTTTGATGACTGATGGCCGTTATAGGTGTCCACACTGGCAATAAATTCTCATTGATTGATCACGAGCTGAATTGTTTCAAATTCAAATTATTTTATTTCTTTAGGCTTAAAAGATAAGCACTTACAAGTCAAATGTTATACTATAAATTATTATCAAATAAGATTATAATATTATTATCACTTAGATTTTTTGTCCACTAGTGGAAGATATGAAAAAAAAAAACCACTAGTACATTAATATATCACTTATGTGTCTAATATATTTGATTTGCTTATCTAAATCTAAATACAATGCCAGCAATATTTTAGCCAGCCTCTATGGGCTCTTCAGATACATGTCCGCGCTATACAATAAAATAAACAATAGTTGAGTGTTACTAAACTTTACTGCTAACTCACGCTTTTTACAACCGCTTTTTTGGTTTTTGGCTACTGTATAACGAGTTTTTATTATTATGCAGTCTAGACAGACACTGTTTTTGTTTTCAGTGAAAGTACATTGGGAGAGCGTTATGACAATTTTCCGTTGTTATAAAGTACCAAATTCATTTTTAATTGCGACTTGATAAGAAATAAAATGTAGGTATGTAGATGCTGGATGCGTCAAGCTGAAGACAGGGCGCTATGGCGCTCATTGGGGGAGGCCAATGTCCAGCAGTGGACTAACATAGGTCAATGATGATAATGAAGAAATAAAACGTTGCATCTAAATTCTTCACTGAAATATTTGTATTTTTTCAATAGCTGCACACATTTTTTTTTAAGTAAGAGTGATTCAAGTTGAAGCTTTATAAACCATTTGAATCATAGATTTCCACGAGAGCAAAGCCGAGGGGCGCAGCTAGTTGATGTATAAGTTGATTTTTTGTATTATCTCTTCTTATATAATTATAGTTCTAGCCTTTCTTCGTAGGTTCTAGCTACATTTTTAAACACATTTGTTACTGTCTACTTTGTTGTTGTGTTTAATTATTTTCACCCATTTTGCGAATTCCAGTTACTCGGGCACTTCCTATATAACTATGAAATATATGTAGTAAAATCGGAGTAATCTCGACTTGAGGTGTTCCGTGTTTGGACTACTTTGGGCCGAACTGAGAGGGACGAACACGGAACACCTCCTCAAATTAGTCTGCTTCTGTCATGGCTGCGTACGTAGATACTCCATAGAAATAAATTGCTAAACCACTGGTTAGATAACACAGCGTTTATTGCGATACCCACCAAATTATGCGCTTGTGAAAACTGCGTTTATTTCATATTATGCAACGAAAATGGCCGTTAGTTTGGTTATGATTAGGTTTTCTTTTATGCAGTACCTACTAAAAAGAAAGAAGAAAGAAAAAAATATATTTGACACCATACATAAAAAAATGCTGGACAATTCACACATCATTATCTAGCCCCATGTTAAGCAGATCTTGTCTTATGGGTACTTGATAACTGATATACATAATGCAATATATTACATAGATAGATATTTTTTTTTATAATATCTGCAGATCGTACACACAATTGTTCCGAGGCGGGAAGAAAATATAAAAACAAGAAAAAATTACAAGGAAATAGATAAGACATACAGATAAGAACAAATACGTGTTACTTATGGGGCCAAAAAGGTCCCTGTCTGAGCATTATTCCGCTACAAGCCTAAGTTAGTACCGGCGCTGATTTTCAGTCAGAGTGACAGGTAGCCTAGCCCCTAAGACCTGGGTAAAAATCACTCTAAAAATAATACCAGTTGGAAGCGTCCCCAAGACGCTGGCTGCATTGCCCTGCTTGTATGGCAATGCTGATGCGCTGCGCCAGATACTCTTGGTCTATGACAAGTGATTGAGTGACGTTTAGGCTCTTTGACCTACCAAGTTATGTTATAGTGTCCAATAATAACGAATTAATAACCTTATGAAAGTAATTTTAAAATAAAACAAGGTTCTTATTTGCTATGTCGATCGGGTAGCCAATCAGTTTGAGAAGCAGATTTAATTACATAATTCAATGAAATCGACTCATTGGACTCTACCAGAAAATCTTTTGATCACTGCTGTATGGTTGTTTGGATATTTTTTGGTTGTTTGGATCTTTTCTGGTTGTTTGGATCTTTTTTAGGTTGTTTGGATTACTGTTGTTTAATTGGATGCGCTTTTGATTAAATGGCTATTGATAAGATCTCTTGGAGAATAGTAACTCTGGTCCGATGTTCATCATCTGATAAAAAACACCTTCTAATTGTAGCAGCGCAACAAAACATATTTAATTGTATTTTTTTTTAACTCCTAAGTTCAAAAGAAATAATCTAATTTACATTATTCCTGGGTCGTTTATGTAAAACTCGTTTCTGCTGCGGCTTCGCATGTGCTGTTTCTACGGAAAAGTTTTAAAGGTTATCTTATCCCATGGGAACTGATTTATGCGATAAAGTAGTCTGTTTTATTCCAGGCCTAATAATATCAGTATGCAAAACATCAGAACGATTTGTTCAGTAGTTTTAGCGTGAAGACATAATAAACATCCATCTATCCAAACATTCGCATTAATAATATGTATGAGTGTTATTAGTGTGTTTAAACCCACCTAAACAAATCACACCCATTTCTCCTAATGCTATAAAAGTAAATACTCAATAACACTCATCAGAAGACATCTACTTAACACTTAACAGGAAGTATTATTAAAAAGCTTTCTATTCTAATTACCGCGTAATATTCCCCTCTGGCTATGGGTCATAGGGCTATTGCCAAGTGATTTTGAGTCTTATTCTTTATAGGAACAATTCAATGCTATAAAAATGTACCTTATATGCTTAAAAAGTGAAAGGTGCAAGTACCGTTCTGAAGATGGCAAAGAGAGCGGAGTTTTCAATACTTGACCGATGACCGTACAATAGGTGCTATTGCGAAATATTCGACAAAGCATTCTACTCATATTACGAGTACACGAAAGTTTGAATATCAAGTTTAGATGTTTGTGTATGGGAGTGACATATGACTAAAATTATTTAAAATAAATAAAGAAAAAAAAGTTTAGATGTGTGTGTTACCTCCTCACACCAAAATTACTGTATGTTCAACTATATAATAAGATACACGTGTTCTTGGGTGGAGACCACGACTCGGAAAAAGTAGTTTAGGACGCCCTGCGACCAGGTGGAATGCCGACTTGCGAAAGACTGCAGGGAGATGCTGGATGCGTCAAGCTGAAGACAGGGCGCTATGGCGCTCATTGGGGAAGGCCTAGGTCCAGCAGTGGACTAACATAGGCTGATGATGATGAATAATAATAAGTTTAAATTGGTGGCGGCCCTAGTGTGCCTAGAGGTACCGCCTTAACAGGCGTGTAGGTAATTATTTCGATGATTGGATAGCACCAATATTAAACTGGATCTGCACTGATATTAAATTGGATCGAGACTGATTGTCATAAAACCAATTTGCATCGGTAAACAATGTCAGTAGGCTCTCGTCATAATTTATACCTAACAGTGGATTGATGAAGCAATAGCCATCAGCATTAACATAATTTAGGCATAAAACTGCAGGCAGATGCTGGATGCGGCCAGCTGAAGACAGGGCGCTTTGGCGCTCATTGAGCGAGGTCTACGTGCAACAGTGATCTAATATAGACTGGTATGATGGGCGGTCTATGTCCAGCAGTGAACTTGTAAAGAATGTTGATGTGATGATGAGGGACTAAATAATAAATGCTGGACAATCCACACAGTATCTAGCCCCAAGATAAGCAGAGCTTTTGTTATGGGTACTAGATGATATACATAAGACAATTACATAGACATTACATAGATATAAGATACATAGATATAGACCAATATAGACAGAATACCAAATATTTTCAGATGGTACAAATATTTCTCCCGAGGCAGGAATCGGACCCGCAACCTCCTGCTTAGGCGGACCTTGGCCACATAGGTCGTCAATGTATCTCCATTAAAATTAATTCTACAATTGTATAACCGAACCTTTTCATAACTTGACAGAGCAACTTTGGTCACAGTATTGCGGCAACTAACATTAATGCTAGTAAATTGTAAAGTTTTAATTTATTTCTAATAATTGAAAAATGATGATGATTTTTTTTATGGCAATATCTATCTGCTTGGACACTTTTCTACCAGTGTCAAGTAATGGAAAATAATTGTAAATTATCTGAGTAATCAAATTATTAAGATGGTTTGCTATTTTACTTAGCCTAGTTCGTTATCTAGCCGGGTGTACCACGTGCAGGTTAGGCTTAGACTTGGGAGACGAGAATTTCGAGTCCGCCTTATTTGATTGTAACCTTCTTTGTTAATTAAGACTTTACACTTATAAACTTCTTAAACTGGGCCTCTTTGTTGCTGCGATAGCAACCTTTATCGAAAAATGTTAATTGATAGTTTCTTCATGGTTTCTTCAACTAAAGTAGCTTGGTCTGCTTCTTAGTAATTTTCAAAGAATAAACCCATCACACAAGCATAGGCTTAATTAAACCATAGAAGTACCGTTCAATAACTACTTTCGATAAGGAGTAGGTACCTACGTCTGTTACGCGTGAATGTGATTGTTATTATGTGAAACCTCTCATTAATTTTGGTCAGCCTAAGCGGCCTACATAATAAAATGGGCACTGCTGTTCGCTCGGTGGCAAATTATCACTTTCACTATTTGGACCGAAAAATTTAACCCGATTTATTCAATGGAAGCTGCTTTTTGTATGAAAGACGCTGTCGCAACGGTTATCACCAACAGCCCGTGACCATCTATCGTTGGACATGGTGAGCCTTCTTCAATCGCTACAGAGGTATGAAGAAATATTTTTCGATCTAAAATGATGTTGTCTAAAACAGCTTCTGCCCGCGAAATTGCTCACGTGGGATCCGCATAATATGTTGACTACTCTAGAACAATTGTATTTTAATTAAGATCTTTAGTCCTAGACAATAACAAACTTAGACCTACCTATTCACAAATTTATTTAAAATTAAGCAATTTCAGCTATCTGAATTTCAAACCTTCTAGCTTCCAATCAATTTCTACCAAGACAACTAATCAATAACTTGATTTCTTTAAGCTTACTTAATAAGCCCGAGACTAGACAAGTTTACACTATTAATTAGGTATCATATAACGATACAAAAATAAAAAATTAAACTTAGTTATAAAATTGTGTAGTATTTTTTTTTTTAATATAATATGTTCACCTAGTGTAGCTTCCCAACGGTGAAAGAATTTTTCAAATCGGTCCTTTAGTTCTGGAGCCTATTCATTACAAACAAAAAATCAAACCTTTCCTCTGTATAATATTAGTATACATTAAGATTTACTTACCACTTCTATGTATTTGTTTGCAGGTTCGTGATATTGACAGTCACTAAATAAACCAATCAGTAAATAAACCTTTCATTTGGAGGTAGGTATATACCTAGTCGTTAAATAGTAGCAGCTTCCGAAATCATGTGATCCATTTATCATCTTCGCTTTAGCCATTAGCGAGTATAAATCAAAATAACTACAGCCCAGCGGGAGTCACGGCGAGTGAAATTATGTCTATACAATTCAGTTTCCCTTTATTAAATTGTAAAATTATCATCAAACGATTTTTAAGTACTTGCAAATTAAATTAATTGTCTTTTCAATAATAGCTTTTTCAAAGGACCCTTTTGTGTTACTTCTTCGAAACCTTGTCCTATTGGAAAATAATTTGCTTTCGCTGCTGAATGATAGCTTAGAATAAGGAATTCCATCAAAGTTCATTTGACTATTATTGCTAGATTAAAATAACTTGGCTGTATTGAATCTCGTACACTTGTCCGCGCTCGTAAACTTAGTGTAAGACGCCTTCCGACCACCTGGTCGTAGGGCGTTCCTGGCGTTCCTGGACGCTGCCTGCTGTCTTTTTCAGGTCGTCATCCCACCTGGGATGACGACCCGCAAAAGACAGCAGGGAGATGCTAGAGAAAAAGGCAGCGTCAAGATGAAGACAGCGCCTCTTCATCTTGACGCCTCCTGTGGCGCTCATTGAGGAGGCTTATGTCCAGCAGTGGACTAACATAGGCTGATGATCATGACGATGTCCACGCTGACCAGTCGTCAGAATAAGAGCTCATCAATTTGATTCATGCTTGTTCCTGTTCTAATGCATATTTAATTCAACCAGTCTTTCTGCAAACCAGGTAGGTACCTACTGCATCGAGCAATTCAGAGTTTCTCAAGTTTGGGAAGTTGGTTACATTGTAGCAAAGCAATCAAACTTGGTTTAATTAATTCGCTTTAATTGCTTAGCAACAGGAACGACTAAGTCCTTATCAAAATTCATGGACGTGCTAATGCAGGTGGCTCGAATAGTGCCTAGCAAAGGGTTTTGGAGTCGAGCTCTTGCACAGAATTTCCATGATTCTAGAATTCAGAAATTTCCAGAAACTCATTATGTTGTTGTTACATAACTGGTACATAAACTAATCCTAATAATAAGCTCTCATTGTATTTACTAACTAATTATGGATCTTAGTTATCCGAATTTAAATACATTTGAATTTTTTTTTTACATTTCATTTATAAATGTACCTAGTGTTTCTTGTCGCTCTAGCTTGTTATACTCCAGCATCTGCCCGCAGTATTTCGCAGGTCGTCATCCCTCCTGGCCGGAGGGCATCCTGCACTACGTTTGCCGATCGCGGTCTCCAATCAAGAACACGTTTACCCCAGTGGTTGTTGATTCTTCATGATATATGGCCGGCCTACTGCCACTTCAGCTTGTTGATTCTTTGAGCTATATGTATATCGATAGCTTTGGTTCTCTGTCGGATGATTTCGTTACGAATTGTTTGTGTTTTTATCATTAATCAAAAAATCTAAATCTGACGAAATTATTTCTCTAATACCTATTTTCTATAGGTTATTTGGGTTGGGTCTCAACCCAAATAACCTATAGAAAATAGGTAAATAGGAATAGGTGTAAAGTGTAACCTTCCCGCAAAGGTAAACTTTGTACAGAGTGTCGACGGAAACACATTATTTCTAAAGGTTATGTGTAACTTTAGCGTTAGAAGGAACTTACTTTAGAGCTAGTTGTAAATACATACCAATATACTTT
This sequence comes from Eupithecia abbreviata, assembly GCA_943735965.1. NCBI lineage: Eukaryota > Metazoa > Arthropoda > Insecta > Lepidoptera > Geometridae > Eupithecia > Eupithecia abbreviata. The sequence goes on from OX030978.1 coordinate 10,436,557, forward strand.
ACTTACCTTAACAGGAATTAATATAAATAAAATATAAATAATGCTGGACAATTCACACAGCATTATCTAGCCCCATGGTAAGCGGAGCTTGTGTTATGGGTACTAGATAACTGATATACATAATACAATACATTACATAGATAGATATTTTTTTATTATACATAGAAAACGACCAGAACACCCGAAACAAATATCTGCAGATCGTACACACATTTGTTCCGAGGCGGGAATCGAACCCGCAAGCTCCTGCGTTGCAGGCGGACCTTCGCCCACTGCGCCACATCGGTCGTCAATTTTAACACCATCTTGCAAAACCGATGCCCAAAAGTTTTTGTTTTGTGTAAAGTTTTTTTTTAAATGAAAGGTTACGATCCAGTTACAACACCTTTTATTGCACTAATTTAACATTCACATCAACCATACTAACTTTAGCACAACTTGTATGAACCACGGGTCTGACCAATAATGATTCTAACTAAACATAAAGAATTACTAGTCGTAAATTGTCCCAAATCTCTTGGACTAAGATGACTTCACGCTTGAAAATGGACTCTTGTTGGTGCTCCAAAGATAAGTCATTATAAAACTGACCTAATATTAAATAGATTGAGTTTGTCTTATTTATGCTTAACTAGTTTCTGCTCGCGGCTTCGCACGCGATGTTGCTATGGAAACGTTTAAAGGTTATTTCTATCCCATGGGCTATATTATAGAATAAAAATTTGCCTGTGTTAGATTCCAGGCTTAGAGCTACATATTTGCATATTCAATTCAACAGTTTCAGCCTGATCCGTACAGTAGTTTTGGCGTGAAGAAATATCAAACATCCATCCATCGATCCTACCATCTTAACATCCAAACTTTCGCATTGATATCATTACAGTGTATGATATCATTACAGTACAATATCATTAGTGTAGTTTGACAATGCCCTTATACAGCAGATTACTTTGACATTTTATCTAATTTATTATTCCATTTAACTGATACCATAATTTATTTTAATTTTTTAAAGAAGGCATGTCTGTCTGCTTTTTTTTTTTTTTGCACAATGTCCTATGGTGTTTCCTTTGTCAAAAGTTAGTGTGTGTTATAATAAAAATGTAATTTGTCTTTTAAAATAGTATTTAACGACATCAAGTGTAACATTGTGTACCTACGGTGGAAATAAATAAACAAATAAACAAAACAAAGTGTGATAAGGTGGTGTGATGAAATAGACCAACAACTTAATAAAATTAAATACATTTATTTACCATTCCTAAAACAATATTTACAAAACAAACAACCTAAACAAGCATATCACATAATTCCTAAAAATAAATAACTGAGCAGCTTTATCGAAATTACCACCAAATATTCTGCCACATTTAACTAAATACTGGTAGATAAGGTATACCTAGCCTAGCAGGTAGGCCTGAGCTATAAGATAGCCTAGCAGGTAGACCTGACCTATAAGATAGCCTAGCAGGTAGGCCTGACCTATAAGATAGCCTAGCAGGTAGGTCTGACCTATAAGATAGCCTAGCAGGTAGACCTGACCTATAAGATAGCCTAGCAGGTAGGCCTGACCTATAAGATAGCCTAGCAGGTAGGTCTGACCTATAAGATAGCCTAGCAGGTAGACCTGACCTATAAGATAGCCTAGCAGGTAGGCCTGACCTATAAGATAGCCTAGCAGGTAGGTCTGACCTATAAGATAGCCTAGCAGTAATGTACTCTTATATCAGGAAATATTCAGGTCCAACATAAGACCCGCATTTAGGGAAGTCAGTCGGAGCCTGTACAAAATCACTCTGCTGCCCGACTTTGAGGATAAAGTCTAAACCTCTCGTCCAGTGCGCGGATCTCTCGTCCCTCATCAGCCAATACCCAGGATTATCAGCTTTGAACCGTAAAGCTACCACACCGAACTTTGGGATTACAATGGTGTCTTTACGGACTGGGTTTTTAATATTTTTGCTGGCGAATAGCGAGTTTTCTTCGTTCATCTTTCTGATGACTTCTGGTTTTTGACTGGTGTTGAACTGAGCGACGCCGGTGACGAAGAAACTGTAGCCGTGGAGGTGAAATATGTGGTCTGATTCGCCACCTGATACAGGAAAAAGTTTTGTTAATTAATGTACATAATTAAATAAGTAGAGACAATTAAGGTATGTCACGTAAAAGGGTAATGAGAGGTTGGCTGTTAAAAAACAATTTAAATCAATTATTATGTAAGTCTGCATAATTTAATGATGACCCAGATATAAAGAAATTCTTTCCGTCTACCGATACGAGTTGTGATTGTAATAAGCTTATAATTGACGACCCCTGTGGCGCGATGGTGAAGGCCCGCCTGTGATACATGAGGTTGCGAGTTCGATTCTCGCCTCCCGCCTACATCACAGGCGGACCATTGCCCACCGCCCTACAGAGAGTCTTCAAATATATGTATATATTTTTTTTATTTAGCCTGTTTCGTCCCACTGCTGAGCAAAGGCCTCCCCCAAATCTTTCCACTCAGTGCGGTCACGTGCGATCTCCCACCAATATCCGAGTAAGGCATTGAGGTCGTCTCGCCAGCGCTTTCTTGGCCGACCTCGCCCGCGGCTTCCTTCCGGGACCCAGGGTGTTGCAGCATTAGCCCACCTCTCGGGGTGCATTCGGCTAATGTGCCCCGCCCACTTCCATTTCAGTGTGGCGGTCTTAACTCCCACATCGACAATACCTTAATTCATTTTAATTTTATTTTTAATTTTTCCTTTGTTTTCAGACATCCAAATATTAGAAGAACTATTATTTGAATGTCTGAAATAAATAAAGTACTTGATACTCGTATGTATATCATATAATAGGGTGGGGCCCTATTTAATCAATGCACGGATAGAGAAATCAGTGCTCAGAACAAAAGTACCTAAGTAGACATAGATCTCATGAATATGCAAGCACGCTTACCAACCATTATCGTGGTTATAACAATTTGAAAGGTACCAAAGAAAGTCAATTTGTGCGAAAACATGAATTGTCAGATCATTCTTTGGTCGTAAAAATATTCATGACTACGAACAAATTGTAGTATGTACTCGTATATAGGAGAGCAATAAATGAATAAATAGGTAGTTCATTACTAACTACTACCGCAAAAATTTGAGGTGCTTAGGATAACCTTACCAACAAAGCACTTTGACGTTTTGATGAACGTCTTATTGGTCAAAGTAAGTTTGGGAGGAGATCGGGAGGAGAGGGGGGGGGGGGGGGCAACGGAGTGCTAAAATTCAGCTATAGCTCAGATAACTCGTGTCCTAAACAATTCTGGAATGTATCAGGTAGCTACTATAGTATAAAGACATAAAAAAAATTGTCCTTGAAAATTTACATTTGTCATCAACATCATTAATATACATATGTATATAGTCAACAGAGCTGGACATGGGCCTCTCCTAATGAGCACCATAGCGCCCTGTCTTCACCTTGACGCATCCAGAAACAGACATCAGCATCATGTTGTGGGGAAGAAGTTTTCCGACAATCTTGCCTACATTTTCTATCCTATCTCTTAACAACACTTCAATAGTCCGTTTGGAGCACTTGATAATAACGTTGGTTTGTAGAAAACAAATCTCGGATACTGGCAGCGATTTAACAACCATCACCGAGATTTTACGAGACCTCGCGTGGATTGACTTTCTCCGTCTGAAAAGTGCGAGCAGGTCGTACTGACCGGTAACAGTTACAAGTAACTTTACACCAGACGTGACAAACCAGTGGACTGGAAAAAGCCTGCAAAGGTCTGCAGAAAGTACTACAGAAGAATAGCTGGAGAGGTATTGACGTTAAAGTATTTTTTTATTTAGCTTTTGTGACATTCACACTCACTCACGACTAAAACTTTTGAAACTATCATGGTTATTAACACAAAATTCATTTATAACGGATATTAACCATGATTTGATTTTTAAGTGCCAAAGGGCCTGCAATTATTCCATGATCATGGCAGGCATGGCATGAAATATGCCGGAATATTGTACAATCATCAGAATTTAACCGGGTGTTCTGTTTGTTTTCTATGTGTAATAAAAAATATCTATGTATATAATGTATTGTTTTATGTATAACACAAGTTGGTACTTTGGTTACTTGGCACACATGGGTACTAGATAACTGATATAGAGCTTGTATTGAGTTTGCTGTTGATTTGCTTGGGGCTAGATAACGCTGTGTGAATTGTCCAGCATTATTATTTTGTTTTAAATCCAACTTCATTGATAACGCTGCGAGTACAGAAAAGTCTATCAACAGCAAGTGCTAAGAAAATTACGAATCATACCCGCTCGTTACGTGCCGTACGAATAATAGCTTTCATGGCGATCAATCATAATCAGAGTTGCAATCACAATCATTCATCAGAGTTGCCAAATAATTGTCGAGAAAGTGACAGTGGAATTAAATTCAGCCAAGAACGTGTCATACGTGACATGTTAGGGTGGGTTCTGCATGATAACGTTAAATATTAAGTTAAGTTGGAAATTTCCATACAACGGGGCAATGCAGCCAGCGTCTTGGGGAAGCTTTCGACTGGTAGTGATATGGATCAATTGAGCAACCTGTAGATAGTTTGCAGCAGTCTGCTGTTTGATTTATTGTTTCAATTGTAAATACTAGTAGTTCTAATTTGTAACTTATTATGATTGTAACTTTCCGAATTAATAAGGAACTAATATGGTAAAAATATTCCGTGTAATATTCGCTATACTCTTAGCATAAAAAACTCTTTTAACTAAACCTATAAACATTGGCTAAAGCACACGTATTTAAAAAAAAAAGATTCCAGCGTGCTATCAATAGTGTCTTCTCTTATAATGTGTAAAACGAGCAGTTTAGATAGATATCGACTGTGTTACGTTTTTTCCATTTGGCTACGGAACTCTAAACACTCTGCCCATTTGGGTACACAGAGCCTTTACTGATTGTTTGCCTAGTTTACCTTCCATCACTTCCATATTAGAAGGTCCCTTCTAATCTCTTCATAGCTCTATGCGAGATTGATTGACTTCCATAAAGGTATGTATGCGTTGGCCAGAATATCCGAAGACATAATAAGGAAATATTGCTTGTCGTGATTGATCAATTTTTTTACCAACTTTAAAAATGTTGGTGGTTTTACGTAGAGTTAGAGGTGGAGGTGTGAGATTCGGATGTATATGTATAGTATGTTTTTATCTGTTTATTTATGTAAGTATGTTTGTCGATTACTCAGTCAATTGTGGACCGATTTGGATAATTATTTTGCTACTGTATAGAAAATTATCTCGAAATAGTCAGTGGTAATAATTGAATCCCTAAGGAAAATCAAAATAGAAATAGTCAAAAATGGTGGTAATAATTTAATCCCTAAGAGACACTTCGTCTGTCTTCTCACATTTATTTATTTACTGAGATAATAACATCATAACAGTTTTGAATGAATGCGTAATTATTAATAATGGTGGCTTACTACTACAGCAACTAATACAGCAGTTATAGAACTCAAAGAGGTAAAGTATACCTCTTCGAGTTCTATAACTGCTGTATTCGGGAATTCGATTCCACTATGTATGTATATGTGGTCTATTCATGTATTTATGTTATAGCGTGTTTTATTGCGATGTCTCCAGCAACATTTGACTAAGGTCTACATATTTAGCTATTGAATTGTGAATCGCTCTTTTCAATACCTATTGCAATAGGTGGACCTAATATTATACGTATATAAAATTTAATTAATTAGATGAAGAAGCGAAACCTCTTACATTAGGTAGCGTAGATAAATTGAAGAAATATAATCTATACTAAAGAAGACCATAAGACTGCAGGTAGATGCTGGATGCGGCAAGCTGAAGACAGGGCGCTATGGCGCTCATTGGGGAGGCCTATGTCCAACAGTGGACTGCTATAGGCTGATGATGATGATGATGAATCTATACTAATATTATAAAGAGGTTAAGTTTGTGAGGTTGTAGGGATCTCTGGATCTACTGAACCGATATGAAAATTCTTTTACCAATACAACGCCACGTTATTTGTGAGTATCATCGGCTATCAAGTAACCCGAAAAATTAACAACATTTATTCTACGTTCATCCCAAATTATTATAAAACAAATGCCCACCCGGACGAAGCCGGGACAGGCCACTCGTTTATTAATTGAATAAATCTAGCCAAAGCCACAATAAATGGAAACAGATTATTGTCATTACCGTTTCCCTACGCAACATGCATTATATCTATAGACCACGTAATACTTCTATGTAATCAACTTTTATGGAGATAATTTGTACCTATCAGTCTTAACTATAAGTGAGTTTAAACCGAGCTTTGAGGGTATGCTCAAAGTCTTGATCTAAATAGGTATAATGGACTCATCACGCTGCGGCCAAATGAGCACCTTAATTCTTTTATTTATTAAAAAAAAAAAAAAACCTGGACAATTCACACAGCATTATCTAGCCCCATGGTAAGCAGAGCTTGTGTTATGGGTACTAGATAACTGATATGCATAATACAATATATTACATAGATATATATTTTTTATTATACATAGCAAACGACCAGAACACCCGAAACAAATATCTGCAGATCGTACACACATTTGTTCCGAGGCGGGAATCGAACCCACAACCTCCTGCGTCGCAGGCGGACCTTCGCCCACCGCGCCACATCGGTCGTCACATCGGTCATCGTATTTTTGGGGAATAATAAATAAATAATAATAGGAATAACAAACGACTACATTTAACTTAGATACTATACATTTGTGTTAGTACTTTACAATGTAAAGTTGAGCGATATTCAAAATGTTGCCCACAACGCTATCCCATATGAGTTATATACATAGAATATAAAAAACATGCTTTTCACTATTGAGTATATAAGGAGTCCAGATGATTATTCTGATACCCTAATTATCAAAATCGCTTCAGCAGTTCGATGCTCGAGGTGATAAAGACTCCGACAGCTAAGAAAACAATCAGAAAAGGTAACCCACGGCCCGCGGGTCAAAAGAAGGGCTTACAGATAACAGTCAATAGAATATGTTAAGAGCATACGAAGTCACATATAGGTAATTAAAACAGACAACAGATAGTACTATCACACAAGTTGACTGTTCACTCCGGTGTTTATGGGCACTTACGGTGCTAATGTGCCTGCCTAAGCTCGTAAACTTGTAATAACTTTTAGAAACTGTTACCTAAATAATAAGCCCCAATGCTTGAGTTTCTCAAGCGCTATAGTCAGCGCAAACAGAGTTGGCAGAAACGTATTTTATTTATGTTGATTCAAATGATGAAAAAAGCATGACGAAATCTATCGATACATCGATAGATTTCGTCATGCGATCATTTTTGAATGATGGGTCTAGAAGTAGATAACTGAACTACAATTCAGTTATCTACCTCTAGATCCATAACAGAAGCTCTGCTTAGCTTGGGGCTGATGCGTAAATTGTGCAGCATTCGTAAATGGCAGTGGTAACCTTATATAAAAACGTACGAAATTTCGTGCTTTGTTTCATTAAATCGATACTATAATCGTACTAAAATCGAAATTCGGTAGTTTCGGTACGAAACTCTTAATTCACATGGTTATTATAACTTATAACTTCTGAGCTGCCTTTCCACTTTCGGAAGTATGATTAACTTCCAATTTGACGTCGAAATTTTGCTCAAAAAAACCGCGGCAGGAAAACAGCCAGTTCAAAAGTAAACGAGAGTAGCTACACGTTGCGTTTCGGCCGCACTTCGCAACTGCGGGTGAAAAAACTAGAGTAGGCTACGCTAACGATTTGTGACGTCAGAGTTTGCACTTCTAAGAAAAACAAAAGAATATCAATCACGCCTACCAAACCGTTACCTAAAATAAGCCCCAACATGGCCCCAACCTCAGCCCCAACGCTGGAGTTTCTCAAGCGCTGTTAGCTTTGTCTGCGTGAGCTAATATTTACACGACACGGGACTTCCGTGTGCAGAAACAAGTGTCGTTTTCTACAAGTTACTTTCGGAGATGGAAAGTACTTTGCTTTTGCAGTTTGAGCAATGTTTCAGCGAGTCATGCTTGTCTTTACGATCTTCGGTAATCCATCTATTCATAGAACAGAATATCATTTATAACCTATCCAATTAAATGATATTGGATAATAAAATATGATATTCTGTGCTGTAACTGTGTTTGGTCCAATAAAAGTTTCTCTATATTCTTTTGTTGTAGATCTAAAACAAAATTGTTTGTATAAAATCTTATTATCTTACTAAATTTCTCGTTATAAAATGAATATAGAGTAAACGAATAGGAATATAATATACCTAAGTATTGATTTCCTCTATTCTTATTGTGTTTTTTAACCTAGAAAAACCCTCATTAGTGTATGAAAAGGGAAACAGGAGAAAGACTAATCTACTAAAATGCGCTCCTGTTTTCACGAATGCTAAGAAAGGAAATTGAAACGTGTGGAAAATCATCGAAATCCGATGAAAACAAAGATTTTCCTCCTCAATAGGAAATAGGAGGAAAATATTTATTAGAATGTAGAATCTACTCGTACATTGCAGCATTGTAGTCTTTTCTGTTGGCTTGGCACCATACCATACCCTAACTAAACTAACTAGCCTACAAAATGTTCCGTTTTTTCGATCGTTAAAAGGGACTGAAACATTTCTGGGGTATTTTTTATGATATCTTTTGTCTAGCTAGATCCTTTCGTCAATAAGGAAAACTTTCAAGACAATGCCATCTTACCTTGATCGAACATGATAATTTCCACCGTAGCGTCCAAGGGTACACTCTTGACATTGACGCATTCTTCGCCATTGCCAGGTGCTTCGGAGCAGAAGCTGCTGGGACTGACGTCCACGCCTTGGGTCAGCAGTGGTGATGCAGGGTAGGTGAAGCGATGGCCATTGGTCTGGCCCCAACTCTCTAGAAAATGGAAAATTATCGTTAGAACACAACTATTAAAAACATTGGAAAATTAAAAAAATAATATTACGCGACGAAGCCGCGCGGCGGCGGCGCAGCTATTTTATTTATTTATATAAGTTAAAAGCTTCCGTTAATAGCCCGCGGCTTCGCACGTGTATTTTCCGTCAAGGAATTGGATATAATCTTAGTTAAGTTTTGAAGATCTTAGGTAATAAAATAAAATTCAGATTTCACAATATTTCGGCTTATATTATACCTATATAATTATACCTATGAGACGCCATTACACTAAGTTAAAAGCCCCATTCCATAAGTTTTTGCATGAATCCCAATCAGCCCCGAATTAAGTAAGCAACGATTAAAGACTTGTGAGGTTGAGTAAGGTATGGAACGTAAGTATCTGTATCATTACAGGTATAAAAATTAAACCAAACTATTTTTTTTCAGTTAGTAGTAAATAATAATTTTGGGTAAAACTAACTCCCGCACAATCTTAGATAAATGGCATTATGCACTATACTTTGTCTAAGTTAATCCATTCAGCTCTGGCAACGCACTCCTCGCGTTTTACACATTTTTTGGTTTGTGCCAGCAACGCGCTATGTGCGTTGCTGGCTGTAATAAGAATTTTTAAAGTAATGTAATCTTTTAAGTTTTTTTTTTGTTGAGTAATTAAATTATCAATAACATTTAAAACCCAAAAAAAAGGAGTGGGTGGTATGAAAAGAAATAATAAACTTGAGGCATTTAATGGGTTAAAACCGAAGAGCTTTCCAATAGTGCTTTATGTAACCATCTCGATAGTAAATGATGACAGTGCCATACACTCGAAGCTAGATCTTGTCTGTGCAACAATAAAAACCATATTCTAAAACATCTATTGAGAAAAAAAAGATACAAGATCTATGGGTCAAACAGGCAACGACTCGTCGATTCGATAATGATGAATGGTCTTTGAAAGCTATCGATTGTCATCTATTGTTTCGGCTTATCTCGAATATTAGAAAACATGGCGTGACCACTGTTTTCTCGTGAACTTATTATGAGGAAAAAATGTCTGACATTATGCCTGACTGAAAAAATATGTGCTTTTATAGGGACCTGGATCTGGTAGGGATAGGTAAAATATCTGGTGGACACCGCGAGGTTTTAGTCTGTTGTAGTCTGACATCTTCCACCTGGGTACTGAAGATAACGGCTAACGGATTTCGAACGGTAGATATATGTAGGTACCATGTAATTGATACAAAAAAACACAATTGTTGAAATTTTTCGATTGTGAAACAACAATTTTAATTTAAAATCTTGTTAATATAACATACAACGGCTTTTCAAAGAGATAACAACTTAAAAAGCATGTGTCATTAACGTACTATGATAGGTGGCTCTCAAATGAATAAACTTCACAAAAGGTTGGTCTTCTCATCTCTATGTTAACATCCAATTAGTTAATCGCCACATTTCCGTCCAATTAAAACAAGTAATTGAACACGCAAGTAATTCCGAAGTTGGCTTCTTCAGGTGGTAATCAGGCGCACTGCGGGATCCCGCCCTCTGACATAAAGAACATAAATAACTTGCCAACATTGTTTAGCCCATTTTTTTATTCTTTTCTTGTGCCAGTTGGGCCAGTTTATTTTAATTTTAGGTAGTGTTTTTATGGTAGTGTATGTGTTTTTATTTGATTCCCTTTCTTTGTATCTCATACTCTTACTAAGTATTATCTTTTTCTGTCTCTTTCTGTTTTTTATTATTATTATACATAATTATATTGTGTATGCACATGTGCATTATGTCACGACTTAGCTGTAAATTACTGTAATGTTAATTAAATCTATGATAATTTACAATAAACAACAACAAAATATTTGGGCAAGAGTTATAAATTCTTTATGGATTATCGTGCAGGTAAAGTTTTCAATTTAAGAATAACCTATTAGCTGTAGCAGCTTCGCCCTCTTTGAGTTCATAATTTCATAGGCGCGGAACCCTATTTTTTCTGTAATTTTAGTAGCCTATTTAACTCGCTATAGAATAAGCTATCTACCAGTAAAAACCCGACAAAATCGGTCCAGCTGTTTCGGAGATTAACCGGAACAAACTTACAGGGAGGCAAAAAATTGTAAATCGTTTGTACCGTAGCATACTTTCGTATTTAGTCAAACAAACTGTTATTTTGACATTACAAACAGACACTATATCTTAAGTGATTTGTATAGGATAGGATAGATAGATGGTTGTCCTATCCTAATGCAATTTGGAAATTCAACTTTAAATGAGCCATCAGAATTCCATGTCTAAACTGGCGGCGCCTGAGTTGTGCTTTGCAAAGACATTTTGACCACCGAGTAACGCGGTGGGCGAATCCGCCTGCGACGCAGGAGGTTGTGGGTTCGATTCCCGCCTCGGAACAACTGTATGTACGATCTGCAGATATTTATTCCGGGTGTTCTGGTTGTTCTCTATGTATAATAAAAAATATCTATCTATGTAATGTATTGTTTTATTATGTATATCAGTTATCTTAGTACCCATAACACAAGCTCTGCTTACCATGGGGCTAGATAATGCTCTGTGAATTGTCCAGCATTATTTATTTTTAAATATTAATAAAAATCTTAATTACATTTTAACTACCTATACTTCCTATCATGTCACTATCTTGATGGTTGTCTGTAAACGATCTTGATGATTATAAAGCATGGTGCATTGCGTCTTACTTAATACCACAAAAGTGTAAAATATATGGATACCTAACTGTACCTACTTTATCGTAAGTATAAGTGGAAAGGTTGCGTATTGCCTGCAATCACGACATGGCTCCAATCTCGGTTTGCACATTATATAAGATATCGAACGAAATAACGACGACGAGCTCTGTGGCGCGGTGGGCGTTCTGCGATATAGGAGGTTGTGGGTTTGTTTCCGGCCTAGGGACAAATGTTTCTAAGATCTGCAGATATTTGTTTCGAGTGTTCTGGTCGTCTTCTATGTATAATAAAAAATATGTATCTGTGTAATTTATTATATTATGTAATATCAGTTATCTGGTACCCATACCAATAGCACAAGCTCTGCTTGGCTTGGGGCTGGATAATGCTGTGTAAATTGTCCAGGGTTATTTATTTTATATATAATAGAGATAGATAATACTTCCGTCTTGGCCCCTAGACAAGACATAACAATGGGCATAAAAAGTAATAACCTACGTAAAACAATGTAATTGGTGATCGAGCTTGACCCGTACATTTCAGTGTAGCAATTGTCAAAAATATCTCTACAAATTCTCTAGGACGTGACAATAGAAAAGGTTTTGGTGAAAATATCACGATCGATATCATATTCATGTCGAATTCACTTTAATAGGAGCCATATAAATTGCGGTCTCTTGCCTTATTATCCGAACGACTTGATTGCTTCACTTTCTTCTGGGTTATGATATGCCATGCCACCTATACCTACCTACTTACTTCAAGGTAAGTCGACCTCTATCGATCGCAGATGAAATAAATAAATGGACAATTCACACAGCTTCATCTAGCCACAAGCTAAGGTATACTTAATAGGTACGAGATGGTACATTATAATAATAGATAGATATTTTTTATAAAACATAGAAAATCACCCAGAACACCCTGAACAAATAACTGCAGATCGTACTAATATTTGTCTCAAGACAGGAATCAAACCTAGGCGTCGCCAGCTACGTCAGCAAAATAGTTGTTTAACTGTATTTCTACAAAATCATTGATTTTAATTAAGTAGGTCAGGGACGAATATACTGAAGTAAGTATTGACTTTGATTTATTCAACATATGTATCTATGGACCATCAGATTGCTTTGTAGGACTTATAAGAACTAGGTACTTATTTTATCTTACTATTAATCTAAGTATTACTAAGTAGTATATTATACATATTTTATATATATATATTTAACATTTATTTATCTTTAAATATTCATGTTATGTTCATATTTATTCTAGCTCAATCCTTGGTACACCCCCTGCAATTCTTTAATTCACATAATTATTTCCATCCAAAGGTTTCCTGGAAGAGATCGCTTCTAAGTGATAAGGCCGCCCATTATTGTATTGTATTGTATTGTATTGTACTACCCAGGGACGAGAAGTAATTCGGTACTACCTATAGAGTTCAGAAAATCTTGATTTGATGAGAGTATTGTTCGGTGTCCATTGATTACGAGTCCAAGAGAGACCTATATCCGTGTAGTAAGGCCTACAATTATTTATCCATTTTAACTTCAATCAGAGCATGCACCAACCTTTGACCTATCGTTTTGACCAAGCAGTTTGTTAATAACAAACGATTCGACCCACTGCCATGATTCTTGGTCAATTACATAACTTTCATTAAATGCACGTACCTTTTCTTACACATCGAGAATCAGGTTTTCGCTTTACCTAATGTTAGTCTACCGGTTTGAGGGAGATATGAATCTTAATATCTGCAGAAGGTCTGCAAAAAACGCCCAAGGTCATTATTTGAGTTATTATACTGACTTCAAAAAAGAAGGCGGTTCTATGTTTACGTTTTGTTTTAGGTTTAATGTTATATGTAATTTCTAATTATTCTTTTCTTTTATGTTGCTCGATTCCCGACTTTATTACATAAAGGTGCTCAAATAAACTTGTGCGAAACAATTAAGCCTCTATAAAAGCAGTTGGGTATAATCTGGAAATTAGTAAAATTTATCTAAAGAACGTGTGTTTTCATTTTCTTTGCAATATTTGAGTTAGTTTGCAGGCTTTTCCTTGGATATTTCCTCGAATATTTGGTTCTTAAAATCTCTATCCACGGCCGAAGTCCATATTTATTCATGAGACATCATTTTCTATGAGATTTCCATAAACAAAAGCAGAAAACAAGAAAGTTTACAACAATACAATTACAACTCACCCACTCGCTTTGCCGAAATTTGTTTCGTCGAGTAATTAAAAGGCACATAAATTAACTCGTCTGCGGCCGCTAACTCCGTCGGTAATTTGACTGTAGCACGAACTTCATCCAAACACAAAACTTCCTCCAACTTGCACTTATCACTGAACAAAGTGGTGAACCCTATGTCCACTGAAGTAGTTTCCACTTTACTGAGAACGGGCTTGCTACTGTCATAAACTAACTCCGCACCACCTTCAAGGTTCTCCTGGCATGATTTTTCCGCAACAACACTGATTTTGTAAGCCCCAGACACTTTGTTAGCGTCTAAAACGAAATCCGCACGTTCGCCTCTACCTAACTCTATAGAGTTCACATCCACCGGTTCAACATCATGACCGTCCAAAGCAACCAGCTTCAAAACGTGCTGGTCAATTGCAAACTTAACAGCACAACTCTTGGAGCCGCCACTGTAAGCTAAACGGAATCTGTGTCTCTTTCCATTCGCTACCAAGAATTTAGATAGCGGAGCATCAGGGGTCTCTATTGAGTGCCCTTTCCCATTGACGAGGAGAGTCTCTACATCAGGGACCGTGGGCATCATCCCAGCCAGGGGTCCCATGGAGTGTCCCCATTCAGAGACGAAGATCGTGTGCTCCGTAGCATCTACATCGTATAGCTTCTTCATCGCCTCGATTCTAGGGGATTGTCGGACAACGAAAGCACCGGCAAGACCATCAGCCGCGTCGGCCGCTGAGTGCGCGTGGTACATGTGCGTCCCAACCGCTGACGCTCGGAACTTGTACTGGAATGTCGTATACGCAGGTTGTGGGCATTGTGTCAACATGGGAGCTCCGTCCATGAAAGGAGTCTCCTTCTGGGGCTGCCCTCTCCAGTGGATGGAGAGTGCGTGTGCTGGGGCTCTATGCACGACATCGACGACGAGGATGTCGTTGTGGCAGACGTGGAGAACCGGGGCAGGAAGGCCCCGATTAGCTGATAGCACACCTCGCTCCCGACCATCAGCAGTAATACACGTGGCTGGACAATCTAGGCCATCCTTCTCTGTGCACGTCCCACATGACCTGAAAAACAAAAGTAAAAGTTAGTTTACGCAGTTTTAAATTAACTAATTAGCTACCTACTTGATGAATGTCATACTCACTTGCTAAGAGTTTTATAAACTTCGATGACTAATTTCACTCTGCATATCATAGGCCAGTCCAGTTCGTGGCATTCTCGGTCACAGTTTTCGTAATATTCTTCTGTAAACAAAGGCAGGGTATTCGTAAGTTTGTAATAGGCAAAAAAGCAACCTTGAGGTCGCTAGGCAATCTTCCAGCTAAGTGGTTATTTAACATAGATTAGGCTAGTTGGCACAGAGAGTCGATAACCTTATAGCTAGCTCTAAAAATTGCAATGTAAAAAATGTAGGCAGGAATCTTCGGAAAATACCAAGGTGTACCGTGCCTGCCTACTACTTGCAACTGTTAAATGTATTGCAATTTTGTTTTTTTAAAGTAGACATTAAAATAATAACTTAACCTTTGTTCTACGTTTAATTACCTATCTACTTAATTTGACATATGGGTAACAGGTAGATTAAAGAGGTAGCTTATGCGAGTTAATGCTCGTACTCGTAATAACTCAACCATACATACATTAACCACATATACGTATGTACTACCATTAGCGTAGGTTTCTGCCAACCTATTGCAATATAATTATGTATGTAAGTTGCAAAATGCAGGCATTGCATTAACTCCGTACCTGGCATCGGCGTGTAGTAAACCACAACTGAAACACACGCAGCTATTAAAAATAACACCAATATCCTCTGCAAGGACATAAGCATATAATTCGGCTTCTTCAGCGGCACACGCACAGGGTTTTCCATGCTTTTCTCCGGCTCCATTTCTGAACGAACCGATTTGAACGTAGCGGTTTCGAGCTCACTTTTTTTACATTGTTATAAAAGTGACGGCGAGTGTACGCGCGCGACCTATTCTACCACCTTCTGGCGACTGCGCCGTGTAGTCGCGGACGCGGCTCTTGCAGTTGCAACACCGCCCGAGGTGCACCTTCAGGCTTGTTTTACTGTGTTACAGGGCTCCGGTCCAGTTTCGGAAGCAAATTGCCGAAGCTGTGCACTCTCACTGGTTACGTAACGTTTATATTGTGCAACCGTCACTTATAATAATCTTGCTGTCCTATTAAAGAGTTGCGCAGTTCAACATAATACTTAGGTACTGCTTCCTACTTACCTAATAATTTGTCTGAATAGAGGCCAGTGTGTCTAATAGAAGCCTTCTGTGCAATGCAACACTATATACATAGATAGGTAGGTAACTTGTTGAAAAGCAGCGATTTTGGTCGAATTTAAACATTTAAATTAGATAGGCCTTGCAAACCTTGGCGACGACGACCACTGTAGCGCAACGGGTGAAGGAAGGTACCTAACCTGCAACACAGGAAATTGGTTTCCCTTCTCGGTACAAATTTTTGTACGATCTGCAGATTAGGTAGGTATTGAACTATATTAGTTATCTAGTAACTATCTACCCATAACACAAGCTCTGCTTAGCTTGAGGCTAGATGATAATGTGAGTCTAGCATTTATTTACTTTTACTGAATCTCGCAACGATCGATTGCTCATAATGGGATGGAGAGCCTTTTTGAGAAAATGTTTAGGTAAAAGTAAAAAGTCATATCATCATCAGCCCGCATACGTCTAGTGGGCAACATAGGCTTCCACCAAACGTCATAGGTAGGTACCTATCCAACACCAATGAATAGGTACTTCTGATCAAATGATCAATGACATCTTCCAGCAGTGTTGTTTTTTTAATCATAAGTACTAAGCCATTAACAAATTATGTTCGCTTGTTCTTGGTTAAAAGGGAAAGTAGGTAGGCTATAAAATAGAAGAAAATAAATATATAAATGTAAATACATTTATTTGAACACAAATATAGCAGACCAGATACAAAAAACAGATGGTATTAAAGAGTTTATAGTTAGTTAAGTTTATAGTTACTTATCATAGATGTAATAATAATAATACAGCAATTATTGTTAAAAGATACCTACTTTATTTAATTGTATTCTGTTTGGTAATTATACATTATTCAAATGACAGAAAGAAACAATCTAGCATACAGATATCCAAAAAGGTCCTTGACGCCACGCAGCATTATGCCGCTTCAAGTCGAAGCTCTGATTTTCAGGCTTCTATAATATCTTTGTTAAAAATCACAAGGTAATCACTATTTCCCCAATCAATAATCATCATTTTTCCATTATTGCGGCCAAGTCGAGACGGTCGCCACCGGGAACCCTTTTCTCAGCTATAACTTCTTCCTGTACTACCTATCCTTACTTTTAAAATTGACGCCGCGCCGCCCGCAGACATCTTTGGAGGAATTTGGACGTCACTTGTTGTGTCATTGGTTAATCAATCACTGTCGAATCAGTAGACTGTCAAATTCAAACGAAATAATAACAACTCGTTCTTTCATTTTTCGCAAATTTTTCGTTCCGATTTCGAATTTTTTTTTATTTGTAGTTACGTATTAATGTATTTCTCTTTGATTTTTAGCTAAATAAAGCGAAACTTAATAAGAAACATTGATATAATTGCAATATTTAAATAAAATGGAAATTACGCTAAGCAATTTTTCGGAACAACTTCCAAACATAACCAACGATTTGAAAAACGCCTGTTTTGTGGGTTTTGATGCAGAATTTACTGCAATTTTATCAGGAGAATGTTTCAAATACAGGTATTTACAACAGACACAAAAGTCACATGTACATCTGATGAGGATCAGGGGGTTATGTGCGGACAAGTGGGTGGTGCAAATATCTTAGTGTAACAGGCAGAACTCTGGACACCTTTGGTCCAATCATGTTATGTCAATCACTTGGCCCTAGATCTAACCTTAATCCTTTCTAGGTTGTTCGACACAAATGAAGAAAGGTACAACAAGATCAAGAATGAAGTAGGCAAAATGATAATGACCCAAGTGGGCCTGACAATGTTTAGGTACGAGCGGGGACTTGACAAGTATGTTGGGACCGGGTACACCTTTCACCTGTGCCCTCAAGACTTTGGGGATGTGGATCAGTCCTTTATATTTCAAGCTTCTACGCTCAAGTTTCTTTGTAAACATAAATTTAATTTTAATAAGGTAAGAAGATGTACCTACTACCTAGTTGTCGTCTTAGGTTATAGTCACAAAAGTTAGCATATAACTTAAGCACCTTTATGATAATTTCTTTCAAATAATTTATGAATATTGTCAAAAATTCTTATCCTTTATTAAAAATTATATTCATAATTTCAGTTCACCTATGAAGGTCTGCCATATCTTAACAAGGTGGAGGAAGCAGGTATTCGGGAACACCTTAAGAACCAAACCATGATTCAGACCATAATCCATGGTTTCACAATAGAAGAAGAAAGAAAACTGCAGCAATATTGTTCAACAGTTTCTAAGTAAGGATTTGTATTCTTATTCTTATGGTTTTTGATTTGTTGTATTTGTCTCTGTCCTGAAAAGCAGAATAACTAATTACAAATATGAAAAAATCACAACAGGGAAGAATATAATGTACATTTCATATTTAGTATGTAACTCCATGTTCGATTCTAAGGTGGAATAAAGATTGCCAGGCTACCTAGTTGTAAAATTTCATCCTACCTCAAACCTTTCTTATTTCTCTTTTCCAAGTTTTTTTTTTTGTTGCAAAAGAGTTCTAATTATAACATTCTAGGTGGGTTACTTCAGACTCAGAGGCAGACATGTTTGAGGGTATGATGTACTTGGACGTGGAAGACCCAGTGATGAGATATGTGGTACACAATGAGCTCCGCAGTCGGTTCCCTGCTGTCCTCACCACTGATAGCTTAGGTAATGGCAAGAAGGTAGGCTAGTAGCTGTTTTTTAGAAGATCAGTCAATATTTGATTCTAGAATGCAAGAACTTTCTAGAGGAGTACACAGATAAAGATTTTTTATTTGCCAAAGACATGTGATATGTAAGGTAACAAGTTTATACATATGGAATCGACATGCTTGAACATTAGTCTATATGCTAAAATATTTGAAAGAATTACATGTAATAATTTAACATGAAGTAGAGCACTGTTTATCAGTAGTATGAGTCCATGCAAGGGTCTCCCATTGCATGGTTTCATCCAAATGTAATGCATGCCAAGATCATTTTGAAAATAGTAAAAATTTCATAAAAGGACAATTTTTTATTTGCTGGAAGAAAACAGGATACTCATAATAAAATGTGCCTTTCCAGATCCTAATATACAAGAACAAAGATATTGAAGGTGCGATCAGCTGTTCCATGGAAATCCTTGAAGAGAACCTTATGAACAGCATCCGTGGGTTTTCAAGAGTCATCTCTCTGTTGGAAAAATACCAGAAACCATTAGTCGGCCATAACATATTCCTAGATATAATTTTACTTCACAATCAGTTCGTTGGACCACTGCCTGATGATTATAGGAAGTTTAAAAGGAGTATAAACACGATGTTTCCACTTATTTATGATACGAAGCTCATATCGCATAATATGGGAAAGAAGCTGATTTATAGTGAACTTTGGAAGTCGAATGCATTGCAGGAGTAAGTTTTTCACTGTTCCACTTACCTACTATTTTTACCATGTATTTTTACCGCTAATATACCTAGGGATCGTATGCTAGACACCAAAAAGATTGACCATGTTTTATATGACCAAAACACAGTTCACTGTGGTTGAAAATGGCTTGTGGGTACATAATTATTTTATTATATGAGTACCATGAACCTTAGTCTTTTTAATATGAAAGACCCGCGCAGGATTTCTAGCGCGTGGACTTTCAATTTAAATTTTCTTAACTATTAGATATAATGTTAGGTACAAAGTTGTTTACATAAATAGATCATACGCGTAAAGAATACTATAGGAAAGCAATGTTTCGCTAAAATAGCCCTAGTCATGTATTACAGGCAAAGTAAAACAAGTAATAAATTTTACCATGTATTGAGCCTGAATCTTGTTAAGTTGTACATTATAATAGTTTTAAATATGGATGCTTTTTGTAGATACTAATTGAATTAAAAAGTCAATACTACTATGTTTTCAAAGAGTTTTTAATTAATTAAATTGTTTATTTTTATTATTTAAGATGCACACCTAAGTCTCGTACAATAACAAAACTTAATAATTGTAAGGGGAAGCACTCACTACCAAACCACAAGTTTTTCTTTAAGTCAAGAAAAGGTTTTCTTTAGTTTTTTGTCATTCTGAGAATCAGAATAACTTATATTGGTAATGAGAGCCATAAATAAGTGTCATGTACTTTTAATGCAAAAAAGTTGTTTTTTTTTAAATTTAGTTTTTGAAAGTATTGCTTTTGATGCAAGCGCTGAATGCGGATGCGAGAAGCGCAGAATCAGTCACTACTGTGGCGATCTTTATGTGAGGCCTATGTATGTCCAGCAGCGGACATCGTTAGGCCGATATGCTGATGATCATTTATGCCTTTAAAACATGTACTCATGATTTCCCCTTTATTTTCAGTTTGTACGAGTTTTTCAAGGAAGGCAAATGCAAGAAACTTCAGATTGGTGTGAATTTGATCACAGTTAGCCAACAGTTTGACGATGCGCAAACTTACCATGAAGCTGGCTATGATTCTTATTGCTCAGGTTTGTTACACGGCTTTCGCCGTTTTTATTTTTAATACGCGCGTTAGTTGCATGCAATAGATATAAAAGAAATAAATATAAAAAAGTGAATGCAATGAGACGTCATTGCATTCACTTTTTTATATTTATTTCTTGCTGCGCCCCGCGGCATCGCCCGCGTGGAAATTTACAAAACTTCCTCTTGAATCACTCATCTATTTAAAAAAAATCGCATTAAAGTCAGTACCGTAATTTTAAAGATCTAAGCATACATAAGGACAGACAGACAGCGGGATGCGACTTTGTTTTATACTATGTACAATGTTTTGTCACAAAGTGGCTATGTCACTCCCACATGAAATACATTATATAGTATAAACTCAAACTCAATATAAAAGAAATAAAAATAGCGTTTTTACCACATGGCCACCTTCATAAGGAATGTGGATAACACTGCGGCTTACAATACAAAGCTCTGTATTCATCACAATCGATGAGGAAGGAGTATTGTAAATATTTATTTACGCAAATAAGCTTAACTAGCATTTGGCTTCCTCGGAGTACGAGCAAGACAAAATGCTACGCTAAAAGCTAAGCCTAAATAAAACATTGCTGTAAGAAAATTGGCGAATACCACTTAAAGACGTCGTCGTTACATAATTCATTTTTCACTTCTCTTGCTCAAAAAGTGTATCATAATAGCTTAGCGGGCCTAAAACTCGAGTTTAATACCTCGGGCTAAAAAGTATTTTTTCTTTTTAATTTTTGTCTAATATCATCAGCCCGTACAAAGCATTCGTTCTCTTACATAAAAACTCGACTTCTTGGTGCTCCGTCAATCTTTTTTTTTGAAAATAGAACCGTATTGGTGATGTTTTATGAAGGTTGATTCTTCCCTTCACGGTAGAATGCGAACTGTTTCGTTGCGGATTAAATAGAGATTTAAAAAAAAAGATGGTAAAAAGCGCTAAATCTCTAGAATTTTCTTCATTTATTTTCTCGCAATCGAAGTGAAAAGTAGAGTGTTTTACTCGGGCCAAAACCACCCATTATAATTCGGTCTTGTCATCCTCCCTCGCTACGCTCGGGAGTATAACAACCTCGTATGTAATGGGATGGTTTAGTCCCTTGTGAAACAATCTACTATTTTAGAACTTTCCAAAAATGTAATTGGTTAAATAGAGATTCTTCGAGTGGTCGCAATCGGCTTAAAAACATCAACTTTCAGGTTTTTAAACCCCGACGCATAGAAGTTTAAAGATTTACGTATCTGTGTTTGAGGAATAGACGCTTCCAAACGGATGAACCTTTTTTTTGATATTACTGATTTGTGTTTGACATTTAAAACTCGCCTTATATGCTACAGTTTACAAAGTTGTCCCTAAAAATGTCGACAAAAAGTTTCAGAAATTGTATTAGTGTGCCTTTATTGCTCTGTACAGTAATTTTGCTAACTACCCACGTAATTTTAATTATTAGCTCGTACCGAACTACTAACACTAGATAATAACAAGCTTTTTTCGTTTCTCACCAGTGATTATTAATCTTTTGAGAAGTAAATAAATATCTTAAACCTAAAAAATAAGTGCAATACTTAGTTATAAGATGGTCCACAACGTCAAGTCTATGTGTTGGTCCTGTAGGTGATACGGGAATGATGACAGGAATTTTTACTTATTCCAGGCTACTGCTTCATCAGACTGGGCCACTGGGCGGCCTGCGAGAACAGCGGCACGAAGCGGAACGTGGGCCCCACCGAGCTGTTGGCGGGGCTCGCTGCCTTCTGCAACCGGGTCAACGTTATACGGGCCGCTAACTACCACATGGTACGTACCTTTTATATCATCATCATCATCATCAGCCTATAGCAGTCCACTGCTGGACATATACCTCCCCCAATGAGCGCCATAGCGCCCTGTCTTCAGCTTGCCGCATCCAGCATCACCTTCTATATAGTAGATAGGTCTTTTAAATCTGACAAATCTAGTCGACTGCTGGACATAGGCCTTACTTTATAAACACCAATAATAAATAAATAATGCCGGACAATTCACACAGCATTATTTACCATAGCGCCCTGTCTTCAGATTACCGCATCTTCAGTCATCATCTTTACTTTTAAAAAGAGTATACCATGGGCACCTAACGTAATTAGTAAATTAATTGAAATAAGCGATGTCTAGCCAACAGACAACCAAAGTTATCGACATAGGCAGATGCTGGATGCGGCAAGCTGAAGACAGGGCGCTGTGTCACTCATTATTACATACACCTATGTCGAGCAGTTGAGTGGACTAATACCTAATAGTAAAATCAAAAAATCGAAAAGTGTATTTTTAACACCTTTTACTGCGATCGCCAGCCAAGCGTGGTGATTAAATAAATAAATTACGCTGGACGATGCACACAGTATTATCTAGATCCAAGCTTTGAGTAGTTTGAGAATGAAGTATTCACAAACATACCTAAAGAGTTTTTTTTGTTGAAAATAATCGTGGTTAATCTATGTGTCTATGTCCCGTGGATGTGCTTAGATTGGTAAATCTAAGCACATCCACGGGACATAAACGGGACTAAACACACACGGGACTAAGTGCTGATGGTATGGTAATACCATCAGCACTTAGTATTCTAAACTAGGTATTTGCTTTATGTACAGAACTTGGCAGGGGACGACCCGCCCAGGCAGAGACCGGCTTGGCTGCACGTGTTAGCGCTAGAGGAGCCTGTCATCAATGTTGGAAAGGTAACCACGTTTATACGAATAAACACAATGTTGTCGATAAAACGGAAAATTAATATGGACCATGGATGGTTTAAACCGTTTGTATTTGTACACAGACGTAAGTAGAAATAGTGGTTGACACTTTATATCGTAATTATAAGCACTAATACAACTACACTATACTGCTATTAAAGCCGAACGTGGAACCGCAGGAGCCATACTCTATTTTACTGAAATGCGGCGCGGATAAGTGCGCGATATTGCATACTATTTCATATAAAAATTTAGAAAGTGCGACGACTCTACGAGAGATCAATTAACAAATCTGAAAGCTTTGTTCAAAACTTATCGCGTCATTTTTGTCACCTATGAAAATGAAATAGTATGCAATATCGCGCATTTATCCGCGAAAGAAGAGGCTAAAGAAGTGGTCCTATTGGTCGGCTGGAAACATAGCAACGTTGCACAGCTATGGTGTAAAAGCAGCCTAATATAATCATCTATGGAATAATAGACCTTCTTGATGAGTCTTGTACATACGTGTGAAAAACTTCTCTTACAGTTGCTTTTGTACTTGTACCAACCCTATATGATTATGTAACAGTCTTTACCCGTCCACGTATTTATTTTCCAATCCTCTTTCTATCCCGCTGTATCATGTGGTCCATATTTCGCATTCATAGAGGGTTACGCTCCAAACATTACACTTATTATTATTATATTAGCCCGGAGTGTCTCACTGCAGAGCAAAGGCCTCCCTCCCCTTCTTCCACTCATCTCGGTCCTCAGCAAGGGGGGCCCACTCTTTATTACACTTACACTTATATTATAAATGCGAATGTTTGGATGTTTAGATGGATGGATGTTTGTTACTTTTTCACGCCAAAACTACTTAACAGACCGGGTTGAAATTTTGCAAAGTTCTGGATATTTTTTTTTAAATATCATGGTTATTAACACAAATGTCATTTATAACGGCATGAAACTGTGTCGAAATATTGTAAAACTCAAAAATCAATGACTTTTGAGGCCTGTAATAAATATAGGCTACTTGTATGCAAAAAATGAGTTCCCATGAGATATAAATAACCTTAGAACGTTTTCAAAAAGCCGTGGGCAGAAACAACTACTGTTTTTATATAATTTTTTCATAACTTTTTCAAATATTCTAGAAAATAATTTAATATTTTGTTGTGAAAATAATGCATGTTTTCCCATAGCTATTCAGGCCTTAATATCAGACGTGGCCGTGCATCGTGAGCCTCTTGTCCAACTTGTGGTTTGTTTGTTGTAATTGTTGTGTGTGTATACTCCTAGAAAGCAAAGACAACTTAAATCAGATTCTGGCCTCAAAAAAAAAATTTAAATCAACTGCTCAGTTTACCACATCAAAACAAAACCCAGATGGTGTTATAATCAAACAATGTAGTTATCAAACACTACGCCCTGATTGAATTTACTGTCCTACGCCAAAACCGGTGCCAGGAAGACACAGCTGTGTGGTATTATTTGGACTGAATATGTCATTTGGCGAACGCTTTTTGTCAGTTTATTATCTGAGCGAGCGAGCTCGTAAAATAATAATTACGATGTTGATGAACATGAGTATGTTATTAAAATTAAGTGTATTAATATATGTTATTTCTACGTGTTTATTAATAGTCTGTGTAAAATCGTCAAATATTATCCACGTTTCACGGAAATGTGGATAATATTTAGCGACATCTGTGGCGAGGCGGGCGACGCAAGACGTTGGGGGTTTGATTCCCGCCTTGGGACAAATGTTTGTATGATCTTCAAATATTTGTTCCGGGTAATCTAAGCATCTAAAAAAAGTCTGTAACGTTTCGCAACAGACTGATAATTTTACTGATTATTATGACAAGGGACAGTTTACACAGATTTCACAACCATACATAATACAATACCCTTAGAAAAATGCCTGCAAAACCGCGGACGCAAGCTAGTAATGTAATTAAAACTCAGCGCCGGTACCGCTCAACTGTAAATACAAGTTTGTGGTGTTGTGGTAAACCAACTTTGTCGGTACAAACGTACAAAGTGTAGGAATACAAACTCTCGGATGTCATTCGCGACGGCTGACAGTTGGCTTGACGCCAGCCCGCACGTAACACCCACTCGCATAGCCGCACATTTCCCGGTTGCTAGTTAAAACAAATTGATAATGCCCAAGTGTCACAGGGAGAGCTTTATTTTTGGTAGTGCGTGACGTATTTTCCTGGAGATATTTTTAGGGTTACGTACGCAAAAGATGCCATCATCATATTCGCCCATACACGTTCACTACTGGGCATAGGCCTCCCATACGACGCCACAAAGAGCGGTCCTGAGGCGCCTCCATCCATCGACACCCTGCGACCGCTACGATGTCGTCGGTCCATCGGGTGGATAAGTAAGCAGAAGTGGCAGTGGGCAGGTATATAGCTGGCAGAACGAATAAATACTGGGGAATAAAGGTTCTCGAGTGGAGGCCGCGATGCGAGTGTTGGAAGACCTACAATTTCTGAGAGATTTGTCGGTGTCCTTGATTCTTCTCTACGGCATCTGTCTGTCTTAATGGAACTTAAACTGAACACAGGCCTCTCTCTAGATATTTCTACATAATTGTAGAGTCAAATATTAACAGAATACCTACATACTTATTCCTGTGGCTCAGCGACTCAAAGTGGATCTTGGCCTCCGACACAAGACATCTCCAGGCATCTTGGTTCTGAGCTGTCTCTCGCCAGTTATGGGTATTAAAAAAATGCTTGCGTGTCACCGCTGCATATCCTGGTTACAAACAGAAAAAATATAATGTACGAAAACCCTGAGTGTGCGAGTTTGACTCTCACTTAAACTTTTGTTTTTTTTTTAAATATCGTGTTCCTTTTTGGTATACCGTAACAAAAAGGAACTACTTGGTTTAATAACAAACAGTAATTTTCCGTTTTAGTAAATACGAGTTAAACATCTGCATGCATTCAACTTGATATTCTGTGAAGTTCCGTTTGATTTCACTAATGTGCTAACTACAACCTAGAAACCATTTTTCATGCCATTGTCAAGGTCCAAGGTTGATTTAAGGTTAAGTTATAAATAATATAACCCGGAGCTGATGTCGCTCGTCGCTATTTCGATGCGATAGGATAGGGTATATTTATAGATATTACAACGGCTTATGCCGCCAATTTCATACCATAAGTACCGCCCATGTTCTTGGAAGTACAAAGGAGACTTTGGGACGACTATGGAAAAATCAGCATTTTCCATAATCTGCAATCTGCAATTTGCGTTTTCGATGCTCTCTCAAAACTGATAGATTTTAAAGATTGCCTCACCCTCTTAATTAGGGCTCGGGTATTCTTCAGTACTGAATCACCGTTGTCTAAGTATAAGATGCATCATAATAAAGCATTGGAAAGGACATCGTCAGCACCCTAGAAACTTAGGTACTTACCTTCTTTGTCCGGTGGAGTTAAGAGATCAATGCCCCCAGTAAAATCTTTAAAAAACGGTTTCAACAATACTGAAGTATGACTTTCATATAAACACATCAGATCAAAGATCTGTCTATATACACTGTGTCATGATCGTCATCAAAACGACGAACAATAGAAACCAGCGGGATTTCTAGCGGGGCGGGCGGCAGCGCCTCCTGCAGAATAATCATGTATGGGCATTACTCCCCTTATGATAAAAGCCATTAATGTGCTTATCAGAGGAAGGCTTGCGTCCAGCTGTGAACCAGCAGTGGTAAATGGTTAGGTACCTATACAAATCCATGGCTTGTAATTTAATTTAATAAAATTAGTACTAATCAATGACTATTATGGATCTGACTTGTTACCCCAAAAACCGCGGAAAGCAACTAGTGTAAAAATAAAATTACAATAATATTAACAAAATAATGTATTTGTTCATAGATAGCAACAATGCTGTCTGGCTACGGAAGCATCGACGTGAAAGCGCACGGCACCCGGTCGGCCCTCGTCGCCGCCGCCTCGAAAATAACGTAAGTATTTTTATTGTTTTAGCTGATTACTGGCAGTCTGCCCTAATAGCAACCTATATCGAACCTGTGCAGATGAATCTATATTAATAATATAGATGCGTGAATAACTCTTGTCTGTAGGCTCTTCACGTCCAAATCTTTGTTAGGCAACGAGATAAAATGTTAACAAGGGATATATGTCGCTTTTTGTCCCGGAAAATTGCGTCCACGGGAAAAGCTATCTGCATACTATTATTTTATTTAGTTAAAGAGGTAAAATTTATCTGTAACTTATTAAGTTTGTGAGTAGAAGGGAATCTCCGGAACGAATAGCTCAAAGAATTAGCAAGCTGAAGTGACAATGGGCCTAAGTTTGTGAGTAGAAGGGAATCTCCAGAACTAATAGTTGAAGTGACAATGGGCCGACCATATCACGCGAAGAACCGACAACCGCTGGGGTAAACGTGTAATTGAGTGGAGGCCGCAACTCAGCAAACTTAGTATAGGACACCCTCCAGCCAGGTGGGATTATGATTTGCGAAAGACTGCAGGCAGATGCTGGATGCGCAAGCTGAAAATAGGGCGCTATGGCGATCATTAGGGGAGGCCTAGCACTGGACTAATAAAGATGATGATGAATAGATAGCTACATTATTCCTAATTAACATATGCTGTCCAGGTACGTGGTAATGAAGTCACGGACAGCTGCTAGTAGTTAATACAGGCCTTGTTGCCGCCGGTAGGTGATTAAAACGACAGTTTATGTATATTCGGATGGCACTAAGATACCCCGTTGCACTAAAAACCGTTTAGTGCCTTGTCTCTTCAAGCTTGACTTACTTGACGACCGTTTTCAGGCCGTCTGTTAACGCTATTTTGTAAGACAAGGTTTTAAAAGTGAATGTGTATTCTATAAGCCGATAGTACCAATAGCAACATTTCTTGTTGAAATACCCTCTTCATAAAAATGTGACTCCGACAAATTGTGAGTTAAGAGTTTTCGTTCTGGATGTTGGACTGAAATCAGTGTTGAATTTATATATATAATTGAAAATACGTTAATTTAGAAGCTTGTATTTCACAAATAATTAGTTTTGTACGGTTCTGGGTGTATTACCTATATAAACAAACATAGATAATGACGAGATAAATTGATATTATCCTTGGTTTTGGATCGTTGACATGAAAAAGTGTGGTAGTTAACCTTCCACGTTTGTATGGATAGGTAGCGACTCGTTTAACCTTAAGTGGCGTCCCCGAAAGGTCGCTTAGAAGACCAATGATGCAACGAAACGTTTACGAAACTTAAAAAAAATTGAAGTACTTTTTAGAATGACCAAATTCCTGATTTTCTTGGCGCGCCCTACAAAATGCGATTGTGTTATTTGCTGCTAATTCTCATGGCTCTTTGAACATGAATACGGCCGTTAACATTATTGGGCGGCAGTTAAAAACACATATATTTGCGTCAATCACATAATGAAACCCAGTTTATTGAACGTTTGGTTCTAGCATCTAAAATCTACTATTCCCGTGTTTTAAAAGCTTATGTATCTATGTTAGTCGTATAATCCTAAAACACAACATATATTTTACCAATTCGACTTCGAAAAAAGCAGGTGGGTTTATGTTCGCAGGTTTCTCAGTCAATTGTGGGCCGTTATTGATGATTGTATTGGTTATGTATAGATAATGATCCCGAAGTGGTTCCATATACATTTTATTCCCGAGGGATTAAAAAATATTACTATATAATTTTGTCCTTAAAAGAACAAATCAAAATCAAATCAAATCAAAATAGTTTATTGCTTTAACTTATACAGAACAGTTAAAATATACTGGAATTCTGAGCCGGTGTTTCGTTTCCGATTGTGTATTTATGTTAAAATCAAATAATTTAGGAACAAATTAGAACTAGTATCAGTAGCAGCGGAAAGAAGCTAGTTAACCAAAAATACGTCAAGTCAATATTTTTACCTAAATCCGGTCAAAAAACTATAATTTTGTATACTTCATGTTGTTAAAATGCTTTTTTTTCAGCGTGGACAGAATAATAAAGGGCTTTCGCACTGACAAAGAGTACCGGATATCCCACTACAACCCATACAGACACTCGGTCGCTGGGCGGATGGCACTCTGGTAAGGAGCTTTTTAAACGTAGATCATAACACTACAAGCAAATGTAGGCCTTATGACTTTCTGGTAAAGAGCTTTTTGAAACGTAGATTATAACACACAGGCAAATGTAGGCTTTATGACTTTCTGGTAAAGAGCTTTTTGAAACGAAGATCATAACACACAGGCAAATGTAGGCCTTATGACTTTCTGGTAAAGAGCTTTTTGAAACGTAGATTATAACACACAGGCAAATGTAGGCTTTATGACTTTCTGGTAAAGAGCTTTTTGAAACGAAGATCATAACACACAGGCAAATGTAGGCTTTATGACTTTCTGGTAAAGAGCTTTTTGAAACGTAGATCCCACCAAAAACGTTTTTGGTGGGATATCATTACTTTTTGAAAAGAAAACTAGGCAGGTATTGACTCGGCGTTTCCAAATATAATTCTACTTGACAATAGATGGCGATACTTTGTATCATGGTAAATAAACATTTATAGGTACGTAGGGCTCAGTGTTAATATATTTTAATAATCATATGTACTGAAATTACTTCAACTTAAGTTCCTAAAGACTTTTTAGTCGCCAAAATTTTAATTTTTTAGTTTTTATAGTCATTTTTAAACAAGCCGCCATCTATCGTCAACCATTAAATTATAAAGAAAAACAGGGCCAGGGCCGTATTTAGAATCCAATTATTTTACTGAATGTCCCACGGCTATTTTGAAACATAGCATGTCTGGAATGCACCTATGGAATGTTTTATAATAAATATTCTATATTGAAAGTACTTTCCCTCCGTGAGACAACTACTATAATAGTAGTTGTTTAGTAAATTTAATGAAATTGAAGCCCACCTATTATTGCAATTTTAAATTGTGTATGTTCTAGATTTCCATCTCAAGATAATGTAAGACAGCAATTGATCACAAAAATTAATAGACAAGACTGGACTCCGACGAAATATACGAATATTTGTTCTTGCTGATAATACTGATAATCATATTATTCTTCTGATTAAATTAATAGCTGAAAAATATATAGGTATTCGTTTTAAGCATTTTGCAACCATAGAAAATGATAGGGCAACCAACCGACAACAATTAACCAAAACAGTTATTTTTGCTGGAAAATTAATTTTGTGAATAAAATAAGTCTTAGTACGTCCCCTACACTAGTGACATCTAGTGTGAGGTAGTAAAAATGTGTAGTTACTTCGAAAACAGAATCTATTATTTGCCGGTCCCTAACAACTACACTGTATTCTATTGCGCAATCGGAGACGTTAGTACTATTGCTTATTCTATGCAATGCGGATTCTATTCGAATTTAAACCTTATTTCATTGACATAAGGTCGTCGTTGCTAACATCACTTATTTTTTGACTTTTTTTTATTTTTTGATTTTTTCCTACGCTTACACACAATTACCGAGCTGGATTCCAAATTTCATCCTTCTAGGTCATCTGGAAGTAGGTTAGAATTAGGTACTATATGTATGTCAGTCAGTCAATGTGAATTTTTACGACTTTTCGACCTTCATATCTTTGTAACCGTTTGAGCTAGCTTCATGAAATTTGGGCTTCTACATGTCCTTATAGATATAATTCAACACACGTTTTATGTTTTTACGTTAAAGAGGTTTTGAGTTATAGAAGGGTCAAAAGTGGCACCAAGTGGTTCGTGTAATGATACACTCGGCGCGTTCCTTTGCTTGAACTTGGCTTGGTCACGCTGCCGCGTGCCCTGATTATAACACACAGGCAAATGTAGGCTTTATGACTTTCTGGTAAAGAGCTTTTTGAAACGTAGATTATAACACACCGGCAAATGTAGGCTTTATGACTTTCTGGTAAAGAGCTTTTTGAAACGTAGATCATAACACTACAAGCAAATTTAGACCTTATGACTTTCTGGTAAAGAGCTTTTTGAAACGTAGATTATAACACACCGGCAAATGTAGGCTTTATGACTTTCTGGTAAAGAGCTTTTTGAAACATAGATCATAATACTACAAGCAAATGTAGGCCTTATGGCTTTCTGGTAAAGAGCTTTTTGAAACGTAGATCATAACTCCACAGACAAATGTAGACCTTATGGCTTTCTAGTAAAGAGCTTTTTGAAATGTATATTATAACACCACAGGCAAATGTAGACGTTATTAATGCCTTTCTGGTAAAGAGCTTTTTGAAACGTAGATCATAACTCCACAGGCAAATGTAAGGCTTTCTGGTAAGGAGCTAAATCAGATCAGATCAAGTATCCGATCGGATTGTCCAGTATTATATTTTTTTTTTCTGATTTTAAATTTCAATAACTTTATTTCTTTATGCTTACCTAATAAGCACTTATGTAGAAAAGTCAAATTTTATAACATCAATTATTATAATATTATTTTTGTTGTTCCGTGTTTCTGTCAGGTCATTGTTGAAAAAACTGTAGTATCAATGAAATTCCTGTGGGAAAAAAATCTTATTTTAATACATGGATAGATTGTAGACGATTTATTTAGTTCTCAAACAAAGACATCAAAACAAAAATAGACGTTAAAGTAGGTAGGTATCGGTAATAAGTAATAACTTAGTGTAAAAACAATGTTAGAAAAAAATATTAATTGATTATAAACTATGTACCTACTCGTACTAGTAGGTATAGTGAGTATGTGTGTGTACGGATGTGTGGTTGTGTGTGTGTACTATAACATGAACAATATAACAAATAAACTGTCTTGTTGATTTTATCCGCTGCCGACTAATATTGATAGGTGGTAAAGCGATTAATCCAGGTACATTGTCGGTGAAAAATAGTTGGCTTGAAGCGCAGGCCTTGGAGTGATGGATCGCGAGGTATTATTGTGCCTAGGTCGCAATCTAATTGATGATCTAGACTAGCTAGCTGGTTCGTTATTTATATCGTGACTAGGTTTTTTGGTAAATTACGTGATAACGTAACGATGTTGTTAATTAAAAAGGTATTTTTTTTAATTAATAAAATACCATCAATAGATTTTTGAACTCTTTTTATCTAAACAATCACATTATTTATATCTCGTCCACGAATTTATTTTATCATTGGTATATGCATGAGTATGAAGTTTCCTAATTGTGGACAGTAGAGTAAGCACGGGCATTGTTGTCTAGGGTATAAGAGAGAACAAGTACGTGACTTTGTCATTAATGCGTAAATTATTACAAATTCCTTCCTTCTATAATAACTAAATAAATCCCAAAAAATACGCAATGTATGACGATGTCATAACTGTCAGAAACATTCTACCCTAGAGGATAATTCCCGTACTTTGTGTCCAATGGGGCTACCATGCTTTTTAACACACAACTTAACGTGCGTTATCAGCGTTATTACACTAAATTTAACGAGAATAACGCCTTTTTAAGAGTTATTCTGGTTAAAATGCGCCTTAACACGCGTTATCCGCGCTAAAATTAGCGTTATAACGCTGATAACGTACGTTATGTGTTAAATAGCATGGTAACCCCACTGGCGAAGACTTTACTTTTGACAGATCAAGATGCGAATCTATCGACTCGAAAGTATGGGGACAACCGAAAGTGTCGCTTTGACCCGACACGCTCTGATTGATGAAGCTTTTTTTTACCCTCGGTCTCGACTTGGGAATTAAATACGTAGGCTCTGTCGAGACCTGAATACACCCCTTGAGAATGAAATTTGAGAACTGGATACCGAAACCCTGAATTTTTAATTGAATCATGAATTTTTAAAACATAACTTAACTATAAACATAATAAATAAATTTAAATTTTTTACATCTTCTTTATAAATAAAAATCAATTGCTGTTCGTTAGTCTCGCTAAAACTCGAGAACGACTGGGCTGATTTAGCTGATTTTGGTTTTGAAATGTTTGTCGTAGTCCAGGGAAGGCTTAAACGATGAGAAAACATGGTAAAATTGCTCAGAAATTTCCACGCGGGCGAACCGCGGGGCGCTAATAAAATATAAAATTTTAAAAATTAAAAAGAGCTTTGTTGTTCCAAAATACTTATGTTTACAATATTAATAAAAAACTTTTCGTAGTGAATATACTAACTTATTTATTTAGGTAGCGTTAAGACCGCCTAGAGCGGTGAAAGCCTCTTCCAAGGTACTCCATTCTCTCTGTATATCGCTGTGCGGGGCCAGAGTGAAAAAATCTCAAACAAACATAATATAACATAACTAAATGAGACTTATGTAAGTATATATATAATATATCCTTTCTTTTTCCAGGGGTGCGGCTCTCATCACAGGCAGTTTGATGGTATTCTTCGTAAATAAAAAGCTCAAAGCTATCTCTTAGTATCTAAGTTATGTAAGGTAAGGGTTTATGTAAATCAAGTCCCGTACAAAATATCATCCATCATCATCATCATCAACCTATTTTAGTCCACTGCTGGACATAGGCCTCCCCAATGAGCACCATAGTGCCCTGTCTTCAGCTTGACGCATCCAGCATCTACCTGCAGTCTTTCGCAGGTCGTCATCCCAACTGGTCGAAGGGTGCCCTACTACGTTTACCGAGTCGTGGTCTCCACTCAAGAACGGCCGTCGGTTCTTATATTTATATGGCCGGCGCACTGCCACTTCAGCTAGCTAATTCAAAATACAAAATATCATCCAGAACCACAATAATAATTAAGTATTATAGACTGATCTCCCACGGCCACTGTTATTTTAGGGCAGAACCGTTTTTAAGTTCAGTTTCAGATAAAGCTCTTCTAATAAAAGATTCAACGAATAGAGGGGGTACAAGTACCCGGCGATTTAATATTGCACATACACCTTTGGAAAAAGACAGTTGTTAACAAATAAAAATAATAATGCTGGACAATTCACACAGCATTATCTAGCCCCATGGTAAGCAGAGCTTGTGTTATGGGTACTAGATAACTGATATACATAATACTATACATTACATAGATAGATATTTTTTTATTATACATAGAAAACGACCAGAACACCCGAAACAAATATCTGCAGATCGTACACACAATTGTTCCGAGGCGGGAATCGAACCCGCAACCTCTGCGTCGCAGACGGACCTTCGCCCACCGCACAATATAATACCCCCAAATATAAATTATTTAAAAGTTTAAAAAAGATCTCATTCCTTTTTTCCCCTATTTTGAGGGGGAGGGGAAGGTTTGAGGTCTTTTTTTGTGTGGATGGAAGGAATTGAGAATTATTATTATTGTTTGTATAAGAATGTCTTATTTTCCAAATAAACCCTGTTATTTTGTTGTAAAATAAAATCTGTTAAATAAAATTTTCTGTAATAAAACTTGTTAGCTATAAGGAGTACTAGTTGTAAGTTGTAAATCTACCTCCATTATGGGACTGTAGATGAAGTTTATATAAACTAAAATCATAATTAACTACACTAAATGAAAAACTTATATATAGTGAATAATTCAGGTGCTTCCTTACTTCGATCACAGTGAAAATGCTGTTTGTTGTATTAGTAAATAAATATGGAGTAAAACTGAATGCACTCTTTAATTTTTAGAAAAGTTTGGAAAATGCTGTCCTCGATTTTTTAATTACCTGCATAAAATAAACAAACCGAAATCTAAAATATATGTACATGCTTGTTGGTTTTTAAACACAATTTAAAAAACCTTTTTGTCGATTTGAGATCCTTCCTACGATAATTGTTTGTAACAATTAGATATACATATCTCGACTCCATGCATGTATATTTTTGTTCGGTTTTGTTAACATAATTTGCAGCTAACTCTAAGCTCGACCACAGCACCGTTGTTTAGCCCAGTATTTTATGTATCATTCATTACCGTGGCTGAAGTGGATAGAATCGCTATATTAGTTTCATTTAGAACATCTTTCCTAATAAAATTACCACGTTTTATTTTCAAAGTTGATCATCTAAGGTTTATTCCGGAAGATATTCCAAATCATTCGCCGTTTTTCACACACAACCAATATATATATGTATATACCACTATAAACCATAATCGTCGATGGACCACTCTTGTCTGTAAAATCAACTCATCTCAATGTTACCTAGGTTTTATTGGTCCGGAAATATATTATTATTGGCTCCGCATACCTACGCAATACGCATAATATTTTTATTTCATCAATGACCTCGTCTTTTTCTGAAGTCTTTGATACAAAAATATGATAATAGGCTTATATTGTAACCTTGAGGGGCAGTTATGCACCAAGGTGTGTAGTAAATCTAGGTGGAAGTACTGTAAGCAAGACCTTTTCTAATGTTTTAAGCACTTTGTCAAATTTTAAAGATAAGAATGGAATTTACCACCAGTACCTTCGTTGACACACGTTTTTCCTTACGGTTTCCATAGTGATTATTCTATCATCTGTGAGTGATCCATACAAGAAGAAAAACTTGTTAAAGGCTTTAGGGTCGTAATGTAATTTCATAGGACACGTGAATGTCAATGTATAATGATTATGGAGCACATAAACATTCGTTTTCCACCAGCTTCGTTTATGCTTCGTTCACGAATTAATTCGTTAATGCCATATCCGTCTTTCAATGCTTGTTTACTTTGGGCATAGAATATAATAAGGTTTTTGAGATAGAAGTGAATGGCCAAATTAGGCCAGATCTACATTCTAAAAATTCTGGAAAACACAGCGGAAAAATGGCCGCTGGAGATGAAAAAACAAATAAATAGAAGATCTAGCCGAACCTCATAGGCGCAACCAAATCCCCGAGATTGCTCGGTCATGAAGTCCGAATGGAGGTTGGTCGGGCGCCACTAGAGTGTACATGGGTCGCTCAAGTAGCCGAAGGCCTATTGGTCGTCCAAGTTACCGATGGAGCTACGTCGAGTTGAGATAGACCTTCAAGAACTTGCGCTGTCGACTGGACTGAAACGGCAAGGGGCCGAGACAACTGGCGATCTCTGGTATCTAAGGCTACGATCCACTTCGGGTCACTGCGCAACGCCAGCCAGTAAGTATGTAAAGGTTTATTAGTTAGTCGATTGCCTTTGAAACAATTTTCTCCCAACTTGCTCGGTCAAAGGAAGGTCTAATGATTTTATAAAAAAAAAATCTTATAAGCTATTATTCTATAAATGATTTTATCATCTGGAATACCTCAAAATTAGAAGTTAAGTTAATGATCGACGTGAATAATGTTCATCGTTAAACCATTACATTATGAGCTTTATATCAGAAGTAACAAATAATATTGTAAGTTATTCTTTTATATTACATTGTATATCATTTCCTATGCCGGTTTATTGCCTCGCTACAGGATATATAGAGCACTACAAAGATAGGGAATAATGATAACATCACAAAAGCCGGTGTGGCGGTCGCGGCTTAGAATTCACCCCTCAAACTCAGCCCGTGAATTTTGTAAGAAACTACAAAAGGCAGAGGAAGGGTAGCAGCCTTCTTGTGTGTATTTAACACCTCCACTGCGGTCAGCACTCCTGCCAAGTGTGGTGATTATGGCAAAACCCCTTCGTTTGGTTATGACCACCTCTAATCTGATTAGTGTTTGGGTATATCAGTCATTTGACATCCACACAAGTTGTCCTTTCATAAGGGCTAGATGACACCTTGTGAAAATGTCAAGTCAACTAAATATAGGTACATTGACTTCAGAAGCAAGTGGCGCCATAACAAAAAAGAAGATAAGTTGACTTCAGAAAGCAAAGGAAACTAGCGGGCGATGACTAGTCTAACCTAATCATTCCAGTCCAGGAAGTTGCTGATGTTCAACAAACAGACAGTAATGCGCATTATAAATCTGTTTCTGTAAATCAACATACGTGTCATAATGTTTGGCCGCGTTCCGGTGCGCAAAGGGCGTCTTACCCCACCACTGGGAGTTTATAGACGACCTTACGCTATTTATGGTACAAACACGCGTAAACAATTGTAAAACTAAATTATGCAACCATAACTGCAGTTGTGTGATTCTAAAATATCTCATAATACCATACTCTGAACTGAATGTAAAGTGAAGATGTGGCCGACGATGTATTTTATTTATTTATTTAATTGTTAACTAGCACGATTACCTATATTACAACCAATTACACTAGTAAATTACAATACCTATATATTAGAATAAATAAACATAAAATTACACAATAAGAAAAATTAATAATAATTGATCATTTATAAAAATTCCATGCAAATTAAATTCTAAAATTCTATCACGAAGGTCTAGTCTAGAAGAGACCTATTCACTTTTAGATATTATTGTTAAAATGTCAAAAAGATTGACATTGACCAGAAAAACAGCAGCAGAGCGTTTTCTAAACCCGCAAAAATAAAATAAATACTAAATATCTATCTTAATAATTTATTACTCTCTCACGCTCGGAACATACAAATCATTTGATTTTTGCAAAATTGTCGTACCTAACTCAATAATACTTAATTAACTTTATAGATGACTAGCTGCGCCCCGCGGTTTCAC
This sequence comes from Eupithecia abbreviata, assembly GCA_943735965.1. NCBI lineage: Eukaryota > Metazoa > Arthropoda > Insecta > Lepidoptera > Geometridae > Eupithecia > Eupithecia abbreviata. The sequence continues at coordinate 10,474,362 of OX030978.1, forward strand.
CCGCGTGGTGATAGATGAAAATGAAATGAAATTATTTCATTTCTTTCGCGTTTATAATATTAGTAGGATGTATGTCGACCAGTCACAATATTATGTTCATAGTCTTTTTTATTGTACCTATTATTTATTATATTATCTGTCCATGAAAACCTACAACTAAGCTTGGTATTTATCAATTTGTAAGTCTGTTATTTAAAAGCCTCTGATTTTCCTTCAATAAATATAAATAAAAAAGGTTAAGTTTACATGATCGTGATACCCACAATTATGTTAACCTGCTTTGTAAGACATTAACTTATAACGAGAAAACAATTGCACAAAATATTTTTTTAAATGTCTCGGCTCAGCATCAATGCCTTACTACGGGAGTTGATAGGCGCTGATTTCTACCGATATCAGTAAAGAGAAAAGAGTTTAGGAACATATTATGGTCACCAGATTTACCAGAAGTCTCGGTCCGCGGATCTAACACAGTTTAAACTAACAATATGTACGTTTGTTACAAGACAATACTACCTAATAAAAAAAGATATGAAGTGCGAAGATCCATAGAAGACATTTGTAAATTCATCAGCAATGTTAGAACCTAACTACCTATCTTGTCATACCATACCCTGTTGAACTTATTTATAACTAAACATGATAATCAAGTCAACTTTAAATAGGCTGATACCAAACATGTGTAAAGTTGGCTATCCACCAAAAAAAGTACAAAATACAACTTATGTAGATACCCATATCGAAAATGAATATCATATTTTTTCACACATTAGTGCAAACAGTAGCTATCTACTAAATAATAAAAACTAATTAGATGGAAGATAGCTTACAGATACAAACGCACACAAACAAACAATGTGATTGGAGAAGCAATAAGTCTCGAGTATTTGCGGAAACGTTTCGCTGAAGTGGACGTCTCAGCCTGACCCAGTTACAGCACTAATTTGAGGTATAAGTAACTAAACGAATATAATTCACAATTGCCTTTGATTATAAAGTGACTCTTCTCAAGACATCAAATCTTTCCCGGTTGAGATTCAGTTATAGAGACCTAAATTTTCCACGGGCGTCGTAAAATGACCCTAAAACAGTATTTCTGGACTCGTTCTACTTGGCGTAGTTAAGAATCAATCAATTGATTGAGCTATTTCCGAATGTTATTTCCAGAGATCATAAAAGAACAGTAAACAGCCACTAGAATTTGTAGAAAATATTATTCAACGAAGAAATCATTTTGAACCTTAGCGGTTCGAAGTAGCGACGTAAAAGTCCCGAAAACTAATAATTTACTATTAATTAGAGGAATTAGTTGAGTTGTTTTTAGGAAGAGAATAAACATACAAAAATATAGCTAAGTGAATGCTGATTTCCTGTATCAAGGTTGGCGGGATTAACTGCGCGAGCACGTCACCAACGGCCTTCCCTTGTGCCTGGACCATTGTTCACTTCATGTCTGTCCCGTTGAAAAATCTCCTCTATTTAATTTCTTTGGCAGCTGGCATAGTATATTTTCATTTGGCCGCGGCGTGGGCAGCTATGCTCGGATATAGCAGGTGACTGGCGATGATTTTTATTACGTTATGCAGTATTGTTTTATTGACGTTTGAAAATGAAGGCTTTGCTGACGTGCGAAAGCTATTTCCATTTGATAAGGTGGGTATGGCTATGAAATGAGATTTTTGCTCATAACTACGATTTGCGTTTGCAGTGAGTCACCACTCACAACATGCCAGGTTATGTTTATTCGGAGCATCGCCTTGATCTATTGAATTGAGTGAAAGACTAGCCCAGTTTACGATTCGTTCCTCTCATGTTCTCTCTTCGATCTATGCAAATTTTCTTGGCTCATTAGTTACCCACTTCACTGTAGAGTCAAGAACGTGGACCCGTGTCAAGAACTGTAGTCATAATTATGAAACTGGCCGCAAAAATGTCATACTTTCGTAGTTTCACATAAAAACTCTGCGTAGGCAGATGGCTAAAGTGATGCTGAGGTCGTTGTCTGCCGGACGTCCGGACAACGAGTGGACAACTTCTATTTTTTATATGTAACTCCTACTGCATGGAGCTGCATAGATAAATACAGTTTTTAGAAGGTATTTCGGAAAGATAAAAAAAATCAATTCTATGTTTCAATTTTTTTCTGCACTCAACCCTCTGTAGCATCAAAGGGCAAAACACGCAGTTAGATAATGAGGTATTTTCGGTTGTCACTTCAAGGCCAAGTATAAGCTTACGGCATACTATTAGTCGCTGCTGGAACGTGGAGCCCACGTATATTTTTGTTGTGATCACGCCCAGCCCGGCTGACTTTTACGCACTTCCTACTCTCTAGTTCAAGTGCAGGTAGTTAGCTACTAAACAGATTTCTGCTACTGTTTCGGATTTAATAACTTGGATTCCCGGCATAACTGGGGCCACATAAAGTTCGCAACCATTACAAAGGTTACTTATCAATAACGAAAACAGTTCTAGATGCGTTGGTATTACTTATTTTATTACGATTGGATTGGTCGGTCGTTTCTCTCCTAACCTTTGCAAACAAGTATTTTCTTTGTTACCAAGTTGCCAAGTCGTGCCGAGTCCAAATCCCGAAATCTTCCATAACCAGATATTCTAATTCTGGCACCTAGAGCTAGCAATCAGAAATCCCATCAATTGTAACGTGTTGGCGTGTTTTCCGCGTGGAACCGCTGCCAAACAATGGTTCAGACGTAGATTCTTGAGCACCGGGTAGGAGCATGCTGGTTTGATAATAATTACTGGTTTTAACTAGTGTTTACTGGTGTATGCTAGTTTTAAGTTTTGGTTGTCACTGTTAACAAGATTGGGAGAAGTATGCAAGGAATCTTTGGTTGTCATCTGAAAACAAGATAGGGCCCTCTCCCTATCAATGGAGAATCCTTTGTATCCGTAAATACTGTTTATTGTATTTTTTGTCTTTAGAAAACGAATCTATAGGTCTCATTATATTATGATAAGAGTTTCTGAATCTCATTATAATTATGATTGAGTTTAGTTAGGTATTGATGAAACTTCAAGGGTTTTTACACGTGTTTTCAGAGTGATGTTTCGGTCTACAAGATCTTAGATGATGTCTTAATGTGTTTTTTTGGGAACCCAAATTACTCGCACCTGTGCCACATTGAATCTTAAATCAGCGTGAGAAAACTCATAATACATTGAAAGCCGAGGAATTATTTTTTCACTATCGGCAGAGCTTTAAATTTTTCATTTTTGCGAATCTGAGGCTGTTGCGCACAAATAATAAACGGGTTTTCAAACCTTTGTCCCCCAAATAAAGACGCCTAAAGCTCAAGACATGCTCTAGCTTATCTATTTATTAATTAAAGGTACACCAACAGCATACATATTGTGGTTATATAATAAACGTTAGCATAAGACAAGTTCTAATATATATACATTTAAAAGGTGGACACAACATTCAATAAGCTTATCTATTAAATAACTTAATAGGCAGAAGGGAGCTTTCATATAGAATATAGGTGTATTATCTGCAGCAGTCTGCCTGGTTTCTGTCTACATGCGTCCACCAGCGTTGATATATACGAGAAGCAGGTGGCTCCTACGTGAACTTGTCACAGGCGTCTGCGTTACGATACGTACGTAAATTTAAAATTAAATGTTTGGCATCTTATAATGTCGAGACACTTTACATTGGATCCAGGGTTTGACGAGCGAATTGAAAAATAGCTTTTGCTTTGAGCTATGATGGATTCAATTTCACAAGAGTTCTTGTGACATAGAAAGAGACGGGTAGTTCTATGACGAGCAGCATTTAAAATCCACTACCAACAAGTGGAACCGTGGATTTTGAAACATCTCAAACATTCTTATGTTTGAAAATTCTGCAAAACCAGGTAGATGATTTTCCGGTGATTAACGCATAGAGTGCCTATGACGCACTTGTCCATGTGCAGTGGCTTCACTGAGGGTGGGCAACAAAGGCGTTTTAATAGCCTTTGGTTGAAACTACCTAAAGTTATCGAAGTCTCAAACGTATTCCAAACATTAGCACAATCCGTTAGGTAGAGCTGGTATAATATAAAATTAGCATGATTACAACAATGTGTAGTTAAATTCTTACTAACTTACATAGTGCCGTCCCATCGGATTATGAGAACGAGAGAATAGAGAGGCTGGCCGCCGTGACCGAATTTCTACTTGGTGGCCATCATCATCATTAGTCGCATTAGTCACCAGAAGTGAATCTTGGCGTCCGACACCAGTTGTCCCGGTCCCTTGCCTTTTCAGTCGACACGAAGTTCCTGTAGATTCATATTGGTTATTATGAATATTATATACATTATATATAAAAGCTTGCAAGAATAAAGTATGCAAAGACCTGCCTACTCGACGTCGTGTGGTGTCCAAGACTCCCCAGCGACATAGCGCGGCGCTCGCCTAATGACATATTCCGGGCGTTGCCGACCAAGGACACATCACTCGCTCTATTTCCATCAGCGTCTATTCCCGAAAGCTAACATTGTTTTATTTTCGTCCCGCACTGTCCGGAATCCAATAGCCACTACCACCACTTAAGAAGTATACCTAAGATTCTTCCTAGTATTCATGGATGGGAGTTACTCATTTTGGTGTAAACTGTAATCAATTATCAGTCAATTCAATTTATTCACTTTACATTGTCACTAATATTGGTATACATATATCTAGGTTGGTACTCGCACATCATTATCAGGGTCAAAATGTTCGCTGTCCCATAACATTAAGCAGTTAACCATTTCTCAAAAACACCGTATTCCAAATTTATCAATTCCCACAGGTTCTAAAAAGACCTCTACATGAGAGAAGAAATTATCACTTCAGGTTTTATATAAACCAAATCTAACTTCACTTCATCCAATGAGAAAATAATGATAGAGTAGGCAAAGAAATCCTTGATTAAGTTCAAAACCAATATGAGAATAGAATCCACAACGTTTCAAAGCGCATTTGATGAAAAGACGGTAACTTTGATCGCGTTGCCAAAACATAGTAAACAATCATAATTGCTTGTAGGAGATTCGAGGTGCTAACATTTTGAATGTCTGAATTTTACAGAACCGAATTGCTCTATTGTGCGGAGAGTTGGAAATTATTGTTAACTCTTTGAATATCTATGGTTTTATTAGGAGTACCTTATTTCCTAAGGGTACCAAGTACTGCCCAGCGTGGTGACTAAGGCCAAAGGCTTCTTGTTTGGGAGGCACCTTCAACTGTGGACGTGTTGAGCAGGAATTCAAGGTATGTAGGTAGGTACACCGATATATGTAGGTACTATTCCTTATACCCATCTACAAATAAGGTAGGATTCCAACAAATACTGAATACTTACACTAACAACCAGTAAAAGAACCAGTTTTTAGTAATTTATTTATCTAAAAAGGAGAGAACTTACTATTTTTTCTTCATATTATCTTCTAGTCAGTTGAAAAGCTATATAACAGTTTCATGGAAGCCTAATAAAAATATACGTTCCTTTGATCACTTCACACGTAGCTTTAGTTTTCACTACACTAACGTTATCGCCTGGCTACGTTTGACGTAGGCAGTGACATCACAAGAACGCAGTGGTTGCTCCATGGTCAAAACTAAACATTGAAGTGTTCCAGATAATATATTCTTTTACGATTTTATAGTTATTATGCGAAAACGTGTGAAGCCCAATTCTAGAACGCTTGTTTCCAAAAATTGGCTCCTATTGGCTGCCTTTGTCCTATGAAACAAAATTTCAGTCTCGTAACTTTTGTAGTTCCAAAGATTACGTTAACAGATTTCAAAAAAAAAATTCCCTTATTCATATACTTTGATTATTGTAATAAGGTAAATAAAATAGCGTGGCATCATGAAAACAGATAAAAAAACAGAGAATTTAGCATTGTATAGCATATTTACATCAAAATCTAGTGTGCTTAAAATAACTTTGAGGAATTTAGCATTTGCCATGTGGATTGTCAGTTGTTCGAGGACCTGTTTGTACAACAAATATTATGAAGCAAAGTAATGAAATAATAATTTGTCTAAGATTTGGACATAGTGATCGGGGTGGTATAAGCTAACCTAGTCTAATCTATAGTTAATTATCTTAGCTTTCCCACTCCAAAAATGCACTTGGATGTTTCTTTTCTACATTGAGTAACATCCAAGTGCATTTTTGAATCGCGCGTAGGTAGTTGATTTGACTACAGTTTCGCTAGATAGAGATTTATCACAATTTCACACAAGTAACTGAAATTTACATGAAAATCAGTAGCAATTGAGTCACATCGAGTGCTCGTGTATTAGAGTAACTCGTGTAACTCGTAAGAGTCCATTTCATATTTTAAATGGGGTTCATCTGGTCATTCAACAATGATGTTATGGTGGTGGTGAATTATTAGTTATGGCCTACAAACTAAATTCAAATTTGTTCAATTTGAAATAAAAATGCAATTTCACGAAGATAATATTAGTATACTTACGTCATTGTTCCTAGGATCGAAGTAGAAACGCATCTCGCAGAGCCACTCGAAGGATCGCGCGCTGTTGACGTTTGAAGCGATCAGCCGACGCATGTGTAGGTACAATTTGTACGCACCGACTTATACATTTTTGACATTTACTGTACGAGTATATTTCATACCTGCTAAAAGTTCAATTTATTAATATCTGTGTCGTAAAGCTATTATAGTTCGAGTTCTCGTGAAAGCAGCACTGAAAGCCCCCAAGTTTCAAAACTTTGCAGTGTTTTAACAACACCTGAGCCATTAATGCTGTAACTTCATAAACAATGTGTTCACATTTGTGCTTAAATTTCCAATTCGTTCCTAGTACTAGCGTCTGCCTCCAGCTTAGCTCACGTGTTATTAAGAATAAACATAGCAGGGATAATGGATAACTTTACTATCAGTGGAAAAGTTGTAAGAATCATCGTACTATTTCTTACGGAATTTACCCTTTTTAAACTTACAAAAACTTTGATTTAAAAGAATAGGTTAGTAGAGTTGTAATATTTACAAAGAAAATTACAATCAAATAATATAAACAAATTAGAACTAGAATTAACAATTGAAACAAATAAGCTACAAGCTACAGATACAACTCAACTGGTACATATTAATACCCGTCGCAAGCGTCCCTAAGACGCTGTATGCCTGCAGCCTGCAGCATTGCCATCCAGCGGAAGCTGTATGGCAATGCTGATGCGATGCGCCAGAAACTCAGTAGTTTTGTATCTCTCTATTTTGTGAAACCGTTCAAGCTTTCAGTAGAAAAAAAATACAGAATTTTGACTTTCAATATCATATAATTTACCACTTCCATTCTATTTTACGGTTTTACGGTTTTAGAAATTTATTTTTCTCAAAAGAATATACATTCTTACTTATAGAGAAATATAGGATTATCTTAAGTAAATATGCAGAGCGGACTTATGTTACTAACAGTTGGAGATGTTTTCGTAGGTACGTGACTTACTTACTGCTTTATACAACACAAAAATCTATACTATTCACTATAATGTATATATAGTATATCTATTCTTAAAACTATATCCTAGTTTTCAATATTAAAAAACGTAATAGTGTGTATACATCCTAGCTAGAGCTACACATTTCCAATTAGTACATACCAAGCATCAGAAAATCAACATGTATGTTTGTTTGTGAACGTTTGCGGCAGCCATTTCTGTTAACAAAGGTATGAGCTAGGTTTGAAGAACGGCTAGTTTAACGATTCTTATCTTTAGGCTATTATAACGTTTGATCAATATAAGTTATAACTCAGAGCCATTGATGAACGATGAAATAAAAACAAATGATCAAACACAATTTCACTAAAAACTACTGAAATATTGAGGATATATTTAACCCTATTCTTTTTACTTGCTTTGTACAGTAACTGTAGCATCCGTAGACCATCTACGGATGCTAAAAAATGCCACAATGTTCGTTAAAGTTCTATAATATATTTATTTCAATTAGAAATGAGTGAATTGAAGACTTTAAGAGATTGGAACAAAGAGAACATATTTCCTAACGCATCGGGTTTTATTTTAAAGATAGATATACGAAGTATAAATTTGAAATTGATTTTATACACAAATTGAATCCTACAGCTTGCTACGTTAAAATTTTGTAGTACGCAGAAACTCTGCTGTTCTGCAAATCCTGTGTTATTAGCTTACAGAGTGTAATGAAGTAATGATGCCATAAAGCCGGCCATTGAGCGCGCTAGGTATTTATACCTACCTTCTGGTTATTTATAGCCCTCGCGGTCACCTGGGACCTTGTGTCCCAGTGCCAGCCGAGTTTACACTTACACCCCACGATATAATCCCTATTTGTCTCTACATTAATATTAAAATAATGTTATTTAATAATAATGAATAGTATAAAATTTGACTTGTCTAAGTGCTTATTTTGTAAGCCTAAAGAAATAAATGAGTTTGAGTTTTTGAGTTCGAAATGAACTTTTTATCTATAGAAATACTAGCTGCGCCCCGCAGCTTCGCCCGCGTTGAAATCTATGTGTCAAATAGTTTATAAAACTTCCTCTTGAATCACTGTATCTATTAAAAAAACCGCATCTATATCTGTTGTGTATTTTCAAAGATCCATAAGCATACTAGAGACAGAGACAGCGGGAAGCGACTTTGTTTTATACTATGTAGTTAATATGTGTTTCAGTAGAGAAAATGCGATCGGAAATGGCTCTCCCATTGGGAAGAAGAAATCATGGACATCCGTAAAATATATTAATCAAAACAGTTGGTTTCCCTCAACAGCTCATATCGGCTCTCTTTTTACCAGTTTCTCGTACAATAATAGTTTGAAAGAAAGTGGATAACAATATTATCGTATGCTGTAAAGATACAGAATTAATCACAAAACATTCTGGTACACGGCAAAATGCATAACGAAGCTCATATTGGGAGATACGACTACTGACCACTAGTATTTACAGTAGAAGCATCTTTTTTTTTACCGACCAAGGTGGCAAACCGACTTGCAACCTGACTAATGTGGTTACCGCAGCCTATGGACACTTGCAATATGAAGTACAGGTGCTTTACCGACTAGTAAAGTATCAGTCAATGCTTTTACTGATGATGTTATAAATAAAAGTAAAATATCATTTATACATATATATATATACATATATCATACTCTGCAGTAAGTTATTATTATTATTATATTATATTAGCCCGAAGTGTCCCACAGCAGAGCAAAGGCCATAGGTTAACGTTAAGTATTTTATACATAGATGAGAATTGTATTCACGCTAAACAGGTTTTCCTGTCAGCAATTAGCAAGCACAACCTTAGTTTCTCGATCTAGAAATAAACGTACATCATTACAGTTTTCTTTATTTTTCTTTCTGTTCTAATGGAACGTTGACGCACACGAAGTAAATTCACTTACGCTGTCTTAGCCTGATTTATTTTTTGGGTTTGCTAATAAATTCTCCTAAATTGCAGTCTATAATTTCAAATATTTACCTGCCCTCGTCAATGGGTTGGGTGGGTAGGAATGGAATTAAAATGTGGAAGTAAAAATATCTGGAAATTACTTTAATTGTGCGTAATTGCTTTTTTTTAAACCAATATAAATTAAGTATTTGTACCTACTGGTTTAAACCTTGTTTTGTTAAACACTTACCCGTGGATATTGGTTACCTGAAATATTAATTTTCTATCATTATTTGGTAAGTCGATATGAGGACAAAAAATAAAGACAATTAATATAAACTAATACTTATTTTAAGGATTACTACTCGCTTATCTAATCTTCTTTGAAAATGACTGATTTCAACCAAGAAACCGGCAGTACAAAAATACAGTATGTACTCTACCAGAGATCCCGTTCAAAAGTTATCAAATATCGGCGCGGGCGCGACAGCTACCGGGAATTTTCAAAATGGCCACTTGCCAACGGCTCTTTTTAAATTAATTATTGTTATACCAGACTCTAAAGCATTCTAATATAACAACACTCATACCAGGAGTGGGAGTAGAGAACGTTTCGTTAAATTTACGATCATTTGATTTGCACTCTTAATCAAAAACATGCTGGATCAGAATGATAATGTCAATCTCTCCAGCTCTTCACGATCTTTTAAACTACCCAACACAGTTTACTCATTTGAAAACTTGGATATATTATGTCATGGCAACCTTGTCACTAATTATAATTTCAAAGTATTACATCTGTACGACTTATGTTAAAACTTTGAAATAACTGATGGATGACTAACATGCCCAGAGCCAAATTTATGTAGTGTATATTTTAAACTTTAGCCTTACATAGTTAACCATTGTTATTATGTAAGTCTAAGTACTTCTTTTGATTTTTGTTCATTTCATTAGAATTAATTAATACTACTTCTATTATTGGATTATAACTTTCTGTGTTAATAAAGCCTGATTAGGAATAATTAGGTCCATATTGGTTGAAGATAACTTTTGGGATTCCGTATTCGTTGATCGAAAGAGACGTCAGGCTTCAAAATAAATAGCTGGAAAATAAATGTAATAAAATAAATCTTATTACAAAAAAATAAGAATAATAAGCCCAAGAAAAAACTGGTTTCAGTACAATAACACAATTAACGCAGTAAAACACAGTACACAATATAAAAAAAAAATATTAAAAAAGTCATAATAATCCATCCATCACAATACCCTGGTTTTATTTCTTTCATTTTTCTTTGCAATAGTCTCTACAACTGGCGGATACCATACCATATACCATCTTTGGGTGTTACATATTGTGCACTCGAGGAAGATACCCGCTATGTGTAGCCATCACCTTTAGATGATTAACTTTCTCAAAGGGCCTCTGTGCTGTTGGCCCCACGCAAGCCTTCCAAAGGACCGGGTCACTTTATGCCCGAGATCATGGTAAATGAGACCATGACAATAATAGATAGAGAAAATGTCATGGAAGTACGCACTAAAATACAATATGTCTGTTTAAAAGTATGTTGATATCGCAATGGCAGTAGATAGCTCCAGAAATTAAAAACTTTACGGAAGCGGATATCTTTGTATTTCACGAAGGTCGCTTAATTTTTAGACACGTCAATCGCAATCAAAAGATTATAAACAACATTTTAACAGAACTGGTTAAATAAACAATGTTATTTTATGGGACAGCCAGACTCGGTCGATTGATTTAAAACTAATAATAATTACACAGTAAATTATAAAATGAATCAAGTAGAAGGAAATTATATAGATTTTTTCTTGAAAAGTTTGTACTTTAATTGATAGTACAAAAGCCTGATAGCCGAGTTTTTGAACGTCTATTATATTTTTTCGGCAAAAACATATCTAAATTGCGTAGGTTTATTTCGTAAGTTGAATACGTCCCATACTTTTACAAAAAACAGGATATTAATAGACATACTGTACCGTGTTTTTTATTTTATATTTCAACATAAGCTTTTTCTTTTCTACAGTCCGAGAATCTGATTCCGAGCATAGCGGCACTTTTATTTAGGTATTTTACAATCCGAGCAAAACGGGACTCGTGCATAGCGGAACTAATCCGTTTTTTGAATAATAAAAATTCTACTTTATGACCTGGAAAATTACTGTCATTCCTGGAAGAGTTTTTTAAAGACCTTTGCGAAGCATTTGGATACGTATTGAGGTTAATGAGTATAATCCAAATAATCTTATTACCTACATCAAAGCCCCAGGTGCTAAGAACGTTCTCTCTAACTAATGAGTAATTAATTTCAGCTAAAATAAGATGCTCAGATAGACCTGTGTCGCTCCTTGACCTCGATTAATTTCGAACTGTCACATTTTAGTGCTTTTAGTATTTTTATTGCTGGCAATGATTGTAGGAATCATTGTGTTCGACTAAGAAAGTGGTCTTCCAAATTATACGTCTATTTCTGTCTCGTATTGTTGTGAAGAATGGTCTGATTTTAGGTATTGCTGGATCATTTTTTGAGTAAATCTTCTCTGGCTATGTGGATAAACAGTTTCGAAATATTGGAAAACTCAAATATCTAATCATGGTGATATTTACCATCACTACTACATAGTTCTCATGTTTATTTTTATTTTTTGAAGATTTATGTGACTTTTAATTATTATTGTGTACTTTAAGTGAATATGGACCCATGTAGTCTGAAATAAATATCATTATTATTATAGTATAAAACAAAGTCGCTTACAGCTGTCTGTCTGTCCCTATGTATGCTTAGATCTTTAAAACTACGCGACGGATTTTGATGCAGTTTTTTTTTTAAATAGAGAATTGAGATTGAATTTTAAAGAGAGAATTCAGAAGGAAGGTTTATCCACCATTTGACTCATAGATTTCCACGCGGTTGAAACCTTAGGGCATAGCAAGTCTGTTATAAATGACTTTTACGGACTACATTTCTAGAGGAAAACTACCAGACCATCAATCAGTTAGCGACTAGATTCACATCGATTGTATATACTACTAATATTATAAAGAGGAAAGGTTTGATTTTTTGTTTGTTTGTAATGAATAGGCTCCGAAACTACTGGACCGATTTGAAAAATTCTTCACCGTTGGGAAGCTACACTGTTCCCGGTGAACCTAGGCTATATTATGTTTTCATAAAAGTGAGGGATCCCTACTAAAACCGTGCGAAACCGGGAAGGTCCGCTAGTCTGTTATAAATGACTTTTACGGACTACATTTCTAGTGGAAAACTACCAGACTATCAATCAGTTAGCGACTAGATTCACATCGATTGTAATAAATTCAAGTGTCGGATTGACACCCGTCTCACGGACCACCTAGCGTGACGCAGCCTACTGTAATGCGACCGCTAGCCCTGACTGACAAACGCTAATGTACTTCGCCCACATAAAAAGAATAGCTAAAATGTTATTCAAGACATGCTTTAATTAGATTTGTAATTATGTTAGTACCTTTATCATCGTAGCCTTGACGTCCGTAAGTTTTTTTTTGTTTTTTATAAAATTTTAGGGACTTTGAGTCATTAAGCGGACGTAGTGAGGGACGCGCTCCGACCAGGTGGGATGACGACCTGCGAAAGACTGTAGGTAGATGCTGGATGCGGCAGGCTGAATACAGGGCGCTATGGCGCTCATTGGGGAGGCCTATGTCCAGCAGTGGACTGCTATAGGCTATATAGGATGATGATGATAAGATGTAGGACCTTATTCTATAAGGTTATGCACGAAAGTTACGGCCTTGGTGAAACAAACCTGAGCTTATACTAGCAAAAAATATAATCAATACAATACAATACAATACAAAAATACTTTATTGTACACCAGATACAGAACATTATGAAAGATATTACATGTGACAAGTACAATGGGCGGCCTTATCGCTTAGAAGCGATCTCTTCCAGGCAACCTTTGGATGGAAAGAATTGTGTGAATTAAAGAAAGGCAGGGGGTGTACCAAGGATAGAGCTAGAATAAAAATGAACATAATATGAGTATTTAAAGATAAATAAGTATTAAATATATATATATATATATGTATAATATACTACTTAGTAATACTTAGGTAATAAATAAATAATAAGTACCAATATTCACGATAATTATAATCATACTGATATTATAAATACGGAAGTTTGGATGATTGTTACCAGCGACGACGCCAAAACCACTAATCAGATTGGGCTAAAATTTATATTAACTTATAAAATAAGCTACTTTTTATCCCATAAACCAGTTCCCATGGGATAATAATAACGCGACGCCACGGGCAAAACATAGTTATTGAAAACTAGCTTCGCACGCGTTGTTTCTATGGTAACGTTTAAAAGTTATTTCTATCCCATGAGAACTGATTTATAGGATAAAATAAATAAATAAATTAATAATGCTGGACAATTCACACAGATCTAGACCCAAAAATTAGCCTAGGTTTTATATTCTATATCGTTTAAGGTACAACTGAGGAAGTGGCTGATAGCTCAATCGATATATGATGTGAATGAATTTATGATGTTAAAATGTAATGTTTAATGTATTTTATTATTATAATTATGATGTATGTAGTTTTTACATATTGCATTAAGTATAATATGTGACCTGTAACCAGAAGTTATCAATAAATGAACTATGAACTATTTTATGCCTATGTTTTGCAAAATTTCAGCCTGATCCATACGTACATAGTTTTGGCGTGAAGAAATTACAAACAAGCATCCATCCAGCTTAACATCCAAACTTTCTATATATTAGTGTGACGACATCACTTATGATGCTAGGCTTTAACAAAAACTCTAGGCAACCTACTGTCGGTAGAGCAAAGTCTAGAAAGATCCTATTAAAAGGGCTACAGGAATATCATCACGTGGAACTTAAGCAAGCTTCTTCTCTAAAGGTTGAAAAAACCTCTTTTTGTATGTTTAATATATAAGTTCGTTATTACATTAAATAAATAAATAATGCTGGACAATTCACACAGCATTATCTAGCCCCATGGTAAGCAGAGCTTGTGTTATGGGTACTAGATAACTGGTATACATAATACAATATATAACATAGATAGATATTTTTTATTATACATAGAAAACGACCAGAACACCCGGAACAAATATCTGCAGATCGTACACACAATTGTTCCGAGGCGGGAATCGAACCCGCAACCTCCTGCGTCGCAGGCGGACCTTCGCCCACAGTGCCACATCGGTCGTCAAAACATTAACATTAACAACATAAACACCTTACCATCAATTCGACTCATAATATCGCATCACTGTCGAACCGATCGATACCAGTATTGAAATATGAGATACTACACGTTATAATTCGTATCTTCCATCAATCCATCCATCTATCTTTCATAACACTTCTTTCAAAGCAATGTCAACACTCGATCTGATTTATTGACGGCCCGACGATGGCCCTGCGATTAAACTGGATAAAATAAAAATACATAGCTCAAGGCAGATGCTACGAGAGATTTGGGCATCAATTTTAAGATTCGGTACCTGCTCATAGGAAACTGATCTTTAAAATTTGCATCGTACGTTTGAAACTATAATGCGAGAGATTTGGGCATCAGTTTTGAGCTCTAGTATTTTGTACAGGGGAAAGTAATCTTTGGGATGGATATTATAGGTTCGAGAATTGAGTGCGTTAGTGTAAGCAATGTGCGTGGGCAATTGGCAAGTTGCCAGGAATCACCTGCCGACCCCTGTATACTAAAGACAAACATTATTTAGCAGTATCTAAAGCACTAGATTCAGGAAATACCATCGGCTTTATTCTCTAAATTTAATGCGATTTATTTGATCTGTTCTAAAAGCTAGCAAATAAAAATAGCAATGCTACATTTTATGCTTTTCCAGAATAAATAAATAAATAATGCTGGACAATTCACACAGCATTATATAGGGATTTGACATTCCCCATGGTAAGCAGAGCTTGTGTTATGGGTACTAGATAACTGATATACATAATACATTATATCACATAGATAGATATTTTTTATTATAAATAGAAAACGACCAGAACTTTTGTTGTCAATTTTAAACAAACAAGTGCTTTCAGTAGGTAAATTATTGGCTGCTATAATAATGTGGATGGATAGTATAAGGTTCGTAGGTAGGTATTATTATATAATAGTGTCTGCCCGTGGCTTCGCACGCGTTGTTTATATGGAAACTTTTAAAGGTTATTTAATGGTACCGATTTAAGGGATAAAAAGTAACATGTTTGATTCCAAACTTAAAGCTACATCTGCAAAATTTTGCAAAATTTTAACTTAAACCGTTCAGTAATATTGGCGTGAAGAAAGGAACATCTATCCATCCATGGAATCAATTATCTGGACATCCAAACATTCGCGTTTATAATATTTTTGTGATGTAATTCTCTGATTATCATTATTGTTTTTTGCATAAAATGAGAACATAGAATGAGCACAGTACATCTAGCTAGGTATGCTTTATAAATTCGCTAGCACAAGTCTAGTTTAAAACTCGTCAAATATGACGACGCTTCAAGAGTTTACCCTGAGTTGTGAAGATTAATAGCCGTCTTGACAGACGTGTGCGCAAGTGTCTGGTGCCGCGCTGCCAGTGCGCGGTGCCAACCGTAGATCTATGGTCTGATAGTGTTGCCAGGAATAGCTGGGGCTCTGACTACTGGGATTTTCAAAATAAGAACTTTATTGGAGAATTTACACATTATTTAAGTCCCTCGGTGAGATTGGCTCTTCAGTACTTTACAGTGTTGAACGAAACCTATGTTCAAATGCATAATATTATAGATGTAACTACGTAATTTGTAACTCTAATTGAGTCTTTTTTTTTTCAAATATACATATTACAAACCAAAACTACCATACATGAAATTAACAAAATTTACTTACACAGAGAAATGTTAATTTATAGAATTAAGGTCAGTTTAAAGTAGGTCAAAGAAACAAATGTTCCTTTCCTCGAAAACTTAACAATTGCTTAATTTGCCTTTTCAGACACACGAAATTAACTAAAACTAAGACATCAAACGCGCTCTTTTGAAATAGATCCATATCGACTCAAATCCGTTTTCTCGTTGTCTCACCATCGTCTTCAAAACATCAATATCTTTGCCTCTAAGTCAGGGCCTAGATGGAACCGGCTCGTTATACACGGAAACAATTAGTAAAGCAAAATGAGCACATATGGGGAATGTTGGACAGGAATAGTAACACCTCGTCTTGGCGGTTCCAGGGCATCGCTCGCTTGCATTTATAGCTGTACCTTCCTGTCATCGTCATCATCAGCCTATAGCAGTGCACTGCTGGGCATAGGCCTCCCCCAATAAGTGCCATAGCGCCCTGTCTTCAGCTTGCCGCATCCAACATCTACCTGCAGTCTTTCGCAGGTCGTCGTCCCACCTGGTCGGCGTCCTACACTACGTTTACCTCCACTCAAGACCGTTTGCCCCAGCGGCCGTCGGTTCACCCACTACCACTTCAGCTTGCTAATTCTCAAAGCTATGTCGATAACTTTAAGCCCGAGGTAAATTAATTGAATTCCCTGTACTGAGGGAAATGTCGCGGGTTAAAGTCCCGCCAAAATCTAAAATTATGGGATATTATTTAATTAGTGTAGTAGTAGTACTAAGTTCTTAGAAATAAGGAAATACAATTTATTGGTACAATGAATTTACATGTCAATATTTCATAAAAATAGTTTGTATTACAATTAAATGAAAAAGGGAAATAAAATCAATCATAAATAATATACTCATAAATAGACTAATATTATGAATAGGTAAACGTTTAGTCTAGAACCTAATCTCCTGTCTTAAGTGAGATAGAAAGAAATTAGAACTAGTATTAAGAATTTAATTAGACAAGGCAAAGCGCCCTCTGGGTGCTTTTAAGAGGATGGCCCATGTCCAGCAATGGACTAATATATGCTGATAATTATAGTTTTTCTTTGCAAAATGAATACTTAAAAGTATCTTTAAAAATACTTAGTACATAGTTTTCAAAAATGAATACCTAATTTTAATTCTTACTTTAAAAACGAATAATTTTTTGTAATTATTTTTCAAGTATCTCTGAATGATACATTTTTGTATTGTATACAAAAATGAAACAAACAACGAAACACAATGAACAAACTACATAATATAAAACAAAGTCGCTTCCCGCTATCTGTCTGTCCCTATGCTTGCTTAGATCTTAAAAACTACGCAACGGATTTTGATGCGGTTTTTTAATAGATAAAGTGATTCGACAGGAAGGTTTACAAACCATTTGACACATAGATTTCCACGCGGCCAAAGCCGCGATGTGCTGCTAGTATATAATATAATATAACCCTCTACTAAATTTAACGATGCCGTAGATAGATGTAAAAAGTAGAATGTGTCTACGGCGTAGCGGAGCCTCTACGCCGTAGCATAACTGCTACGCTCAGCTACGAGAGCACCCGGTGCTACAAATGGCTACGCGGGCGTTCTGCTACGAAATACAATATTTTAATAATTTATGTTTTTTAAAGAAAAACATAAAAGTGGAGTTGAATAAAAGTATTCAACTTATTTCTTACAGCTTCCGTCGCCCTCTGTGGTGCGGTGGGTGGTCCGCCTGCGATACAGGAGGTTGCGGGTTCGATTCCCGCCTCAGGATTTATGTTGCATGATCTGCAGTTGGTCTGTTCGTTTTCTATTTATAATAAAAAATATCTATCCATGTAATTTAGTGTATTATGTATATCAGTTACCTAGTACCCCTATCACAGCGTCTGCTTAGCTTGGTGCTAGATAACGCTGTGTGAATAGTCCAGCATTATTTATTAATAGCTTTCAATGAGGGTGATCTGAATAATTGATATTCAGTTGTATGTAAAATACATACAATCTAATGTATAGGTACTTGTTTTTCGATAAATTTGTTAATTTCTTCTCTGATTTTTCGTATAGCGAACTACCAAAGTTTAATTCCTGAAGGATTCTATTACATAGTCGTATACTATTAGTTAATTAGCCTAATTAAACTTTAGAAACTATCATGGTTATTAACACTTAAGTCATTTAAAACAGGATATTTACCATCATTTGATTTTTGAGTTTTCCAATATTTCGGCACAGTTTCATGAACACGGAATTACTGAAGGCACTGCGAGTTCGTTTTTATGGGCAGATATACCGATCAACCCATATTTTCTGTTATGATAATTGTAAATATCCCGTTTTAAATGACTTTAGAATTAGCGTAAAATGTATCACCATCATCATCAGCCTATAGCAGTCCACTGCTGGACTTAGGCCTCCCCGTAATTTTTTTTTATAAATTATTGATTTATAAATTTAAAAGTAAAATTTATAAATCAGTGTTAATATTCAGGAAGTTGAAGTTTATTATGATTTTTTAGCGTTTTTCTTTTCAAAAAAGGGACCCTATTACTAAGCCTCCGCTGTCTGTCTGTCTGCCGACAGTGGGCTGCTGTATCTACAATACAATACATTACATATGCTTTATTAATATATTTAAAAACTCATTTGTAAACCTAGCTACAGCTAGGTTTACAAATGAGATACATATATAGAACATGCCTGGATAGACCAGTGCATGTTTGCTGACGGCTAATTAAAAGTTTCCGCTGATAGATGCTTAAAAATCTAAAGTTATGAAGCTAAGTAGGTTGACGACTTTATGAAGATAAAAAATACATAGACATAAGTATGAAAAATATGCTTTTTTGTACACCAGATGATTACAAAAAAGACATTATATGTGACAAGTCAAATGGGCGACCTTATCGCTTAGAAGCGATCTCTCTCTGTATCTCATGAAACCGTAAAAGGTAGACGGTTGAAATTTTCACATGTAAGTTAATATTAAAACTAAAGGTTGTACCTATTTTAATATTTAGTTTATACAAAAATCTTTGGTTTTTTATGGCTATATTTGCTCTACTTTTGTCGAGGCTGTATCTCTTGAACCGTAGTAGATTGACGGTTGAAATTTTGACAGGGTGTATATATCTATTGCCCCTATTGGTCGTTATATGTATGTCGTATAAATATATCTATCTATGTAATCTATTGTATTAAGTATATCTAGTACTAGTAACCCATAACACAAGTTCTGCTTACCTGTTTGGGGCTAGATGATGCTGTGTGGATTGTCCAGCATTATTTATTTATTTTATTAAAGAAAATACAAAAAAAGGGTCTAACGTCCATACCAAATTGACATACCGATCTCCGAAGATAAACAAACTCGGGCTTGGATATTTAACCGCGTCACGTTAGATTTTTTGCTTATTAAGTTTAAAAAAAAGCTATTTTAGGGTTCCTTCTCTGAAATATTTATGAACGATAGTACCCTTTGTAAAAGACATCAATAAATATGCAGTACCTACCTACTCTAGTTTTTTTTTTTATTAGCTACGTTATTGTGGAATAATGCCATGCTCAGTGAAATATGGCCTTTTTTTTTTTTTTCTTTCGTGGATAAAATATTAAATAATGTCGGATAATACTCACACCATCATATAGCCCTAATATATTCCATTGATTAATAGAGCTACTCGGTTAAGCGAACGATAATGCCTAATTAGTTCCGTTTTTTTTCTATACCCTAATTCTCACAGGCTCTCTCATAAAGGAAGATTCATAAATTAATCAAATACATAACTATCGAAACATCAAACTTGTCGTTGTCACTCTACAGAATATCAGATACAAATACTGGCAACACTATTGCTATACTAATAAAACAACTACTGCAGTACAAATCAAAACCTTATCCTATTGACTTAAAGTCTTATTAAAATATCGCGAGGTAGGTTTTGAGAGAGTGTGCGTTTCTATCAACCAACTTATCTGTGCGGTTGGCAGCGTCGCTAGTGGCGAAAATTGTATTAGGATGAGAGAGGGATTTCGAAGTAGTGGCGCCTCAGTTCCAATTTTGTCCACCTGAATAGGTAAGTCGGTCGATATCTGGCAAGCTTCCCGCTCACAGCCAAGCTTATAAAAGAGGGCAGCGATGTAATCCGCCGCCCGGCGCGCCATTCCTTCGACGCTCTCCCCATGGGGCGCGCAAACCTCATTCGATAGTATTTATTAAAAAAAACTTTTTATAAAAGTCAGGGACCAAGTGAATAGTGATACGGTAAGTTTTCTAGTGCCGGTGTTACCAGGACTGTGTTGTGCTAGTGACAGTGTTGCCAGGATACGCGGATTTCGCGGAAAAGTGCGAGGACTGTGCTTGTGTAGTTTTAAGAAGATAATGCAGATTTGAAGGTAACTTTACAACAGTCAGTGTTGCCACGGAATATATATTAAAATTAAGTGAAAACTATAGTAAATTAAAATGAAATAACGATAATTGTTATTAGAAGAATGTTTATGAATTCATTCAGTCTACTGGCTTCTGTTGTAAGGTTACTCACGAAACTGCTATAAACACGAGTCGTACATGAATAATGCGAACTCACCTACTTCTAGGACAGTGAGTAAGTGATAGCAGCGCCATCTTGACCGTATCAAATTACATACACTTTCACAAATGAACTAATATTATTAGGAAAAATAATGACAAAATACTCAGTTAATCTACATTCAAATCCTTGAGGAAGATTCGTAAAATACATATTTTATTGAAATGAATTTACATAAAATTAAAAAAGTCAGCTATTATGTAAAAGTAGACCAGTGAAAAAGATAAAAGTTTTGCGAAATTTTATATCAAAAAATCTTTATAAACAGTTTAAAATCATGTTAAACAAAGTCGCAGGTCATTTATTTTCTCGTGGGAGGAATTGGCATAGAACATCGCCATTTGACTTTGAACACTTTAATCCGCTGTAGGCATCTGCCTTTTAAAATTAGACATACCCTGTGGCCAACTGTCAACTGTCACGGCCGTTTTAAATAACGGCCAACGGCAACCAACGTCACGAAGACGGTCACGCACCAAATCGCTGATAGAAACTGAAAACTTTTACATGTTGATTTTGTAGTATACCTAAATTTAACTGTAGAGGCCACGTCAGAGCAGTGCCCTAGGTAGAATCAACACACCATTACGTATAAACGGGTCGCTTAGTTGAGATCCTGAGACATGTTTTGATTTTTAAACGATATGTTTATCCAGATTAAAATAAAACATTGTTTAAACTAAACACTGTTACTATTAAGCTATTCGTTTTCTCAATTCTTTGATGAAATAGACTTGATATTGTAGACCATCGTGATAATAATAAAAGTTCACAAATATGTAAAAACTATGAACATAACAAAAGTAGCATTTATATAAGACACAAAAAATTATAGGTACCGTCAGTTGAAGAAAATGTTTATTTGGTTACAAAATGCACAATAAGAATAAAGAATCGAATCTGGCTTCCTATAAACTTTGCATTAATTATATCAAACAAAAGAAAATATTTAAGCCGATTCGTACCTACCTAATAATTATGAAAGTGTGGTGCTTTAAAGTACCTTTTAAAAGCTCATAAAAAATGCCAACCTTGCTCTTAGCCAACCTTTTTCTTGTTAGAAGACGTTTACAAAGCACCTTCTTAAAATAAGCAAACTATTATCTAGTCTGTACCTAAACGAAGAATAACCTCAGCCTAGAAATAGAGTCGACCTTGCCTAGACTATAAGGGATTTGGATATGTTTGTACAAATCCCTAAGCCAACCTCCTAGATCTGGCATCGTCAGTGATTACGCCACGGCTCAGCAAGATAATTCTATTTCGATTATTACCTTCGCCTGTTTATTTGGAGATGACGAATAGCATCCCAAACCGAGAAGTTAACTACGTAGAGTACATTCAAACTCACGTTACATTATCTAGGAATTTTAAAAGCTATTTCTACACACCTCTACGCTGAGCTTGTTTCAATGTTGTTGGGATATTTGCGGTATCTTTGATCCCATTCGCAGGTGGGAGGAAATAATGCAGTGCGCATTGACTGTATGATTATGTATATACAGCCTCGTTAACTTTACAATAATTTATATAGGTATAAATAAGGGCGCTAAATAGCTGTTGTAAATAACTTCCTGTCTGCAATATAAATGGATAGACTGGCTTAAAGTCATCTTTTAAGATTCGCTAGATACAAAAAAGGATGCCCTTTAGTAATGGAAACAAATCAAAGATGCGAATTGCTTATTAAGCACATAACTCAGAAGATTTGAGTTGGATTTTGATTAGATAGGGGAAGACAGCACAATTTTGTTTGTCTACCAATATACACAGGATTGCATTTCGGGCTGTCAGAAGTTCACCTTACAAACTCCTCTGATGTTTAGAATCTTAACTATAAAAAAGTAATAAAATAAATCAAGCCATTCTCTAAAAGAGCGCACAGGAAACATTATTCTCGTAAGACGCTTGTTCGTGTCTATTAAATGTACAAATTATTGTTTATCCATTACCGATTGCCGTTCAATAATTATTACCCAAACATATGACGTAGATCGTCTAAAATACTGGACTGGTTAATTGATGCTCATAAAATAATGTAAATATAGTACGCTAGAGTCGGTGTAATTTTTAATCGATCGTTAAACTTGCTCCAGCACTTTATGGCGCCTGTCAAAAGCTGCCAATTGAGGCTTGAATTGGTTTATTTCAATCTTACGATAAAACGACAAAGGTAGGTAGAGTTTACGCAAAATTTAATGACCCGTCTGAACGTAAGTCTCTCTCTATGCCATTTCCCGCCCGCAAAACCTTTGGTATTGTGCAGCCACAACGGTTTTTTATGAGGCTTTATAGTCCTAGCAACTAGCTCTGTGACTGATTCTCCTACAGGCACCTAGGCGTGTCGCAGTGTGGCTACTGCTAAATAGTATGCAATACTGTTGTTACAATATCTGTTCGCTAAGATCAGTCACTAAGCTAGTTGCTTGGCTCGTTAGCAGTAGCGAAGCTGTTTATGGAGCTTGGAATACCTAAATTTGACAGCGTCATGTCAACCGTTCTGGAGAAAAAAAATAAGCTCAAATGTATACCAATAAATTTACAGTTTATATACCTACCTACATAAGCAATGAAATAGTTTAAAAATTGCTAGACACGGAGAAAAAGGGAGTCAACGAACATGGTGGATGTTACATGTTGATGATGAGGAGGGGAGTCAATGAACTATAGTTTAATCTATTAGTAAATAAAACCATCACCAACAGTTGTTTGCAGATAATAAAAAAATCGAGTATAGTTAAGATATCTACTGAACTGACATAGCTGCGTGATTAGTTAATTTAGGAATCTAATCTACCGGACGTTTTTTTTTTCCAAAATTCGTAATTTAATTCTATGACAAACTAGCTGCGCCCCGCGGCTTCGCCCCCGTGGAAATCTATGTGTCAAATTGTTTAAATGATAAAAAGTATTCTATGTCTCGCCGTAAAAACCATCCTTGAACTTCAACGAACATTTTAAAAAAAGATTTGGCCAAATTGGTCCAGGCGTTGTTGACTTATGCGCTTACCAACACATTTTGCGATTCATTTTTATATTATAGATAAATAATCGCAACAATACACCACTTCCTAAATTAATTCGCCCATACAAATCCATCAAGTAGGACGTAGAAGTAGAACGAAAGAACCTCATCCCGGGCCCAATGTTTATTCAACGATGGAAAGCATCGCCAAGTTAGAACCTTTCTCGAACCTACAAGCCACTTCAATGTTTACTAAAGAGATTGTCTAACTTTGCTTTTTTTTGTAATGTAGATAAACTTTTTGATTTGGTTGAAATCTTGTTGGCCTCTAAGGCTTTTGATTAGCCTCTTTGAATCTAGAGATTCTAATTAATTGATGCTTATTGGATTTTTACTACATACCTAAGACTTTAATTCGTTTTGGCTCATATCGAATACTTCCTGTATTGGTTATTCTGTACCACTGAATTGATGATTCTCGTAGCACACGCATTCGTGCGTAACGTGTAGCATCTCGTATTCTTACGTGTTCGTGGATTGCATTAGAAGTCATCAAATACATTTTCTTGGAAAACGAAGCTACACACACGTTTGTGGCTGTGAGTGGCGGTAGTACAGCTGCTTTATGAAGTATAATGATGCTTATTAAATTTTTTATCATGAAGACTTCGTGCTTCGCTCTAAACCCAATAAATCTAGGAATTTGAACATAGAAGAAAATAATTTAAAGATACTTCCTATGGGTGTAGTAACCTCCAATCTTCCGTGCCTCATATATCTTTGTTACGATCGTATAACGAGACCAGATTAAAGGAATGAGCTTCTTTGAGCTTTACTTACATAATTCTTTGAAGAATTTCAGCTGTCCATGCCATTGGCGTTTGTTTTACCCGACCACCCACAGGGATAGGCTATGAGGTTAGACCCTATGTACCTATAGGTTGTAGTTGTAGGTATGTTAGTACATTTGTAAGTAGCCGATTTTATGTTCCCATGTAGGAATTGAACATAACTCTTATTTTAAAAAATGAGGTGTCAATTGATTCGTATCATTATCCCAGCGGTTAGGATAGGTTATATTAAGTCGGACGAAATTGGGGGTCTAACTAGAAAGGGGTCTAAGTAAGGATCTAAAAAGTGGGGGAGGGGGAAACGAAAACCCGACTACGTAACAAGCGTTCACTGATTGTCCATATCATTTTCCCATTTTCCATCATAAAGGTACCTAGGGTACAATGCAAGTACGAACAAAGGCCCCGCTGAACGCTTGTTTAAGACTTTTTCGTAGTCGAGTTTTAATATTTAACAATATTTTTTATCCCTCTACGACTTCTACTCTATCCTGAGACTAGTATTTGTCACATTTGACATAGTGTGTAGTTGAGAACATGCTGAGACAGTAGTGTTTTTACCTTTTATATAGGAATCGTTTAGGTCACCACCCCTTGCCAACACCAACCCTTATCTAGGAAAACCAGAACCTACTATGAAATATTTACAAAAGGTCTAGTGTTTTTCTATACATAAAGATGTCAAAGCATGTGTTGAAATTGCCTGGAAGAGATCCCTTCTAAACGAAACCGCCCATTTTAATATGTCTTACGTAAAGATATATTGTTTGTATACATACACTGACGCATTCTTGTATATACATTTTGAGTGTCGACCCACAAAATTAACATGAATTTAAGAAACTTATTAGATTAAATTATTATTATTTTCCTAGAGATTATCCCGAGGGCTTACTCACTACAGTAACATAAATCTTAAACTTAATGTTGATGTTATAAATTTTTCTATAGAAAGCTTATTTTAGCTAAAAAATTACGACGTGTCGTAAGGTAAGGTCTAAGACGTCGAACCTCTACGAAGCTACGAGCTATAAGCTAGTATTTTTATTATTATATATTTGTACATAATTAAAAATACCTTACTACATAAACAGTGACGTAGTTAGTTACCTATGTAATAAATGCAATAGTAAATAAGAAATGCATCAACAAATTTTAGTAATCATCTGCCTGAGACACAGAAGGTTGCAGGGTTCGATTCCCAATGCAGGGCAAATTTTATATATATATATAGTATGATCTTCTTTTCTTCATCATCAGTATTTGTTCCGGGTCTGGTGCATACTATTCAGTCATCACATGACACAAGGCACGTATGACAAGAGCTTTGCTAAACATTAGGCCCGACTATGCTGTGTAATTAAGTAAACATTAAAATCTCAACTTTTTGCAAGTTTCAAAAGAACTTCACTTGAAAAACTCATTTCATGCTTTTCTGGTCTTAAGCTTCATCTAGTCAGCTTGTTTGACCTTGACCTAGGTATTTTAATGGGAACAGGAACACATTTCAGGTGTTCTGCTAAGTTCAAGTTCATTATCCTAAGTTTTACCGTCTTCCGCAGGTTTCATTTCTTTTTTTACCATTCCTCTTGTTTGATTTTTGTTATTTTAGTGCGCAAGTCATTCAGGGTAATATTATCAGGTCACAAATTATTTTTGAGATATTTTCATACCTATTGTTTGTAAAGCACCAAATGACAAACTTACGTGTCTTACTCTAACTAAAATTTAGATAATTTAAAATCTGTTAAGACCACAAATTTTAATAAAACCAAGCTCGGTTAGAGACAGGGCCGCAAAGGCAGTAAAATGAAAGCTGAAAAAAAGCACCATTTTAATAGTCGTAAACAAAAATGACCGCAAACCAGTGCCGGGAGCTCGAGCCGGGCAGCGGCCGCTATAAAAAGATCATCACAGGACGGCCGGCGACTGCCGCCATGCGACATGCAACCCTGGAAAGCGACTCGGCTGTGCCATCGAGTACTGTTGCCAAAATAATTAAAGAATTCTCCGACGGTGTCCCTCCACCGCGCCCGCGCCGCTCTAAAATCGTCGCTCTTCGCCCGGGAGTCGAGACTCGGGGCGCGGCGGGAAAACATCTCCCGCGCCACTTTTATTTCTTCTTTCCTTCCCGACGCTGTCGAAAAATAAATATTTCAGTAAGTTCCATAATACCATAAAATTCTATGATTGTGAGTGTAGCGTCGTAAAGTGCGTATAGTTCTTATTCAGTTTTAAAAGGAAATTAGTGCTTATTATCTAAGTGATTTGTGTTACATAACGCGAACAAAAATTTAACTTTTAAAAATACCGCTTGTAAGCGCCTTTGGCACCGAAATAGCTTTCGTGTCACGTGGTACTATTTCGACCAATGAGATAGCTCCACATTATTTCAATGCTAATAATGTAAAAACCCGTCTTGATGTTTGATATTATAAAAATATCGATAAATAAATTATATTTTGCACTTAATTATGTATAACTCACCAAATTTATAGATATTATATCAAAAATAGATTTTGTTTTGACTAAAATAGTTCTCTTTATAAAATTTAAGATGGCGCTTATATCGACTCTTTACTTGACAATCTCCTAGTGATGCCGGATACGATGGTTTACCCCCTAATAGTGAGGAAACTATTGAAACAGACGACTTACCGATGAACCTGCATTTATTTAAAAACTCATTATTCTTATCACTGATAGATCACGCCTCATAATTTGCTGATAAATATAGTATTACAACTAGATTTTATTTGAATTGTAAATGATTCAAAAGCAACTTTCAGAACTTTATCTAAGTTAATCGATAAATTACCAAACATCAGAAAATACTATTGTTTCGTTTGGTATCTAACTACTGTACGGTCTTTTTTACTCATGTCAGGAAAGCGCAGATCATCACCTGGCAGCACTGCACACCTAACGTCAGTCAAGGAAAAGATGACGGCTAGGTTGTTGGATACGTGTTCACGTAGTTTATGATATTTACTTACATACGTGCGAAGTATTATTTTAGTACAAATTATAAGTAAGATACAGATTCGTTATCTTAAGTGAAAGACTGTTTAAAACACCCATTTCTCATGCAAATCAAAACTTTTGGTGAGTGGTTCAGTCAGTAACGATGAAGTTCGGAACTTGATCAATTTCATTCAAAATATTATTCACTGTCGCTAAATAATGCCCTTGTGTTTGTGGAATACTAGTAATATAAAAAAAAAACAAATATTTGGTCACAAACATATTTAAAAAAAACCGAGTGTCCCAGTTTCAAACAAAATTGGGTTACTGTCATAGGAAGGTGATCAGTGCTTTCTTCTGTTCTGTTTATCATCTGTTATTAGTCGATTATCAACAGAGACAAACGCAGAAACTAGCTCTATTTAACTTCAATACAAAGATAATCATTTATAACCTCAAAACTTAAGTTGGTAATGATGACTCGTCATTTCTAACCTATATCTGTTTCTTTATAGAACTGACGGCAACGTAGTACTCCACCATGGCACTGGATGACGCTCATTCACAAACCGTGGATGAAATCCTCGGTTACTTTGGCACAGATCCGGACAAAGGTCTCTCCCCGGACCAAGTCAAAAGGAACCAGGAAAAATATGGCCCGAATGGTAAGTTTGTTGACAATTCTGTGCTATGTACTCATTTACATATACTGCACATTAGCTTAGTTATAAACTAGTCAGAACAGTTTTACATAGACGGCAAGGTCAGCTGATAGTGTTGTAGTACTTGTTTCAATACTCAATAACTGCCGACATAATCTTTGTCAATGATTAAACTACTACCAACAAATAAGTTTGTAACTTGTTGAAAACAGACTTCGAATCTTAAGTCTAATTTCAACCCTAAAGTTATACTAATAATAGTTAACAGGTGTTGTTAAAGATAAGCTATATGAAAAATATCTGTCTATAGGTGGGCGAAGGCCTGCGACGCAGGAGGTTGCGGGTTCGATTCCCGCCTCGGAACAATTGTGTGTACGATCTGCAGATATTTGTTCCGGGTGTTCTGTTTGTTTTTTATATATAAAAAAAAAAAATCTATCTATGTAATGTATTGTATTATGTATATCAGTTATCTAGTACCCATAACACAAGCTCTGCTTACCATGGCGCTAGATAACGCTGTGTGAATTGTCCAGCATTATTTATTTATTTATTTCTATCCATTATTATTAATGTAGGCGAGTTTACAAGCCTGGTTTCTGTTGGAAGAACACAAACATCTCATTCCTTAGCGAGTGTCTTCATCTGAGTAAAAGGATATTGGGGGCTTACATTCTTAATTAATCCTTTAAACTATCTAAGTTTTTATAATTACCTTTATGTTTAGTATTGTATGGCAAAGGAGACCGCAATCTGAGGAGAGTGAAATTTTATTTGTGCTAAATTACATATATGTATATGATTCAATTAATACAAAGTTTTCATGCATCTTATGTAATTCTGTATAATGTCTGTGTAACATTAAGCATTTGTTGAAATATTGCCAGATGATCACACTTGACCGTGAATGATTCAATGTTGACAAGGGAATTAAAAATAAAGATAATTCCTTGCCAAATGTATTTAGACTTATTGATGAAACAAGAAGTAAATTGCATTCATACAAAGTATATTTAAGATTTAACATTTATGAAACTAGTTCAGGCAACTAAATTTTCTCTTTTTTTTATTAGCCTGATTCGTCCCACTGCTGGGCAAAGGCCTCTCCCAAATCTTTCCACTCAGTGTGGTCACGCGCGATCTCCCACCAATCTCTCTAGTAATATTTTATTTGTGATAGTAATTCTGTTGCTACCAGAAGATGTTTTTCAATAGTAAACAAGATTTGTCTAACACATTAAAAACCTTTTGTGTCCATCATTAGACGAGTCCAATGGTCCCATAACGTGGCATTGTCACCGAACTTACATTAGTATGCCAAGTTCTAGCTCAATCTGATAACTGGTCTAAAACCCAGTTACAAGATTTGTCCCACAAATATTAAATACCTTCTGTCTCGTCTGGGTTCTGTAAACAGTTGCTTGTACAATTATTAACAAAGAATATAATTTTGATTCTCCTGCTAGTTCAGTTTATGTGCTAACAAAATCACCAACTCTCGGGGTAACTCAAAGTGCTGAACTTTGTATCACATTTCATAGTGTAAGACATTAGCCTAAGTATTTTTCAATACATTGTGTTACATTGCAATTTTATTAGGGCTCAAAACTACGAAGGTGACAAAATTTAATTTACCTTATGTGTGCTGAAATTTGTTGTATTTTCACAAATTTGAAGCTATGCAAGCATTTTTATTAAAAATAGTAAAATGATAAGATCTCAACAGTATACAAGGCGTCTAGTGTTATTGTGTAGGTCATACAGTTTGTACCATTGTAAATAGGTTTTTGTTGGATAGAAAATAGTGTAGAATTTATTAATGTTATCTTTATATTATATGTACATATAGATAAAGTACTCAGACAGAGATAATAGGGGAAGCTAAATAGCAGGGATCAATAGACAATCTTTAATATTAATAACAATGCCTGTAGTCAGCATTGTTTCAGAGTTTCCGATATGTCTGTTTTATGATATTGAATTAATAAAGTAATCAATTATCTTCCTTACGTTTACAATCATCAGCAGAAATAAAAAAGAACATTGCACAATTCGACCCCAGATTACAATAATACCCGGTTCAAAGATTAAAACCGTAAAGCAGACCACGTGCGCTGAGCTTACCAATAAAATTACGCATTCCTTTCAAGTTGTAATCGGTGTATCGCTAGAGGTGCACATAAATAGCGAGATGTGTTTGATGTAGATTGATTATAGCTGGCCGAAGCTCAGCCCGATGATGAACGATACCTAAGGCATATCAATATGCCCGAGGCTTGGAGTGATAGCTATTTATAAGCAGTAGTGGGGCATCTTCATTGGCCAGTGGTGCGTGTGCTTGACCAGAGGGGTACGCGCTTTGAGGCGTGACAACGCGACGTTGCGTACGAGCCTCCCAGGTTAACACTCTCACCCTATGCTGTAAATATAGCCATCGTTTCTAAGTCTACTTAAAACATACTCCCGAGCTCATTATGTTCGCTATATTCAACGCGTAAAATCAGATAATCTACCTAACAAATAAAATAACATGCATGATTGATCTAGCAGCTGTACGCTATTATTTTAGTTAATTTATTTTGCATACTAAACAGCTGTCGACGCGCAAGCATTCGAGTCTTCATTACATGCCCGCCACAGAAAGAAGCATCAAAAACATCGTCTTTGTTTATCTTCGTTCATAACCGGTGTCGTCGTTGCTTGAATTCGTAAATATCGCATAAACTTCGTGTCAGACTTGTCATACCTAAATCATAATATACGGTACATACGGTATATCCATTACAAGAATTGTGACTAGTTTAAAATAAATACATATCCTACCTCGCTGCTTCGTATGAAGAGTATTGATAACGTTTAAAAGTACTTTGCACGTCTCGTGAACAGATAATGAACTGACCAACGTTACAATACTCTAATATCGAGAGTCTCGTGGATATTGAGCCTTAAAATTTAACTTCCTACTGATGACGTGCATAGCGTAATCCAAATACCAATAATTATCCTTTGTTCGATAAAATACAGATTCCTTTGTTCGCTAATTTCTCCCATAACTTATGATTAAAGGATTAAACTGTGATTCCACCACAGAGTACTTGTTGAATCGGTTATCAAGGAGTTTTATTATGTTCTTTCTAGAATTTTATGGCGGAATAATCAGTAATCGCAACACAAATATAGCAAGTATAACTTCTGCACTCATTCTGTTACGCTTCGTCCTCGAAACCCATAAAGCGTGTATGCTCAAGCTACATAATACGTAGGTACCTGATAATACCGCGATATTTGTATGGCATTAGCAAAGCAAATGTTCAATGTTAGCCGCAACTAGACTATGTTGTTCAAGGGTTGTCAACGGAAGCACAATTTGTAGAGTTTAAGAGCACCGTAGCTTTAGTAGGTCGATAGAATTACCGCTGCCGAGTCAATTAGATAGAATATTGAGTTGGAAGCGCTGTTGGCTGCTGCGAACTCGTGCCCAGTGAAATACCGTAGGTACCCGGGGTTATTTTAGATGTACGTTGGCGGGCTGCGTCTACGAAAGCTGACGCTCTTACCACATTCAACATTCACGTGAAAATCTTTCTCTATAATATATTTTACCTACACTTACGTCCACAATGGATTGAGTTCATCTTACAACTTTGTGAACCTTTTTAGGAAGCGAGGGCAAGAAATTAATGGGTCTCTCCCCCTCTGAGTGGCACTTCCTATTGAATCCATAATATAATTTATCAATCAATCAATTCGCCTTAGTAATAGCAACTTATAGTATGAGAATTTATTAAAGAGACTATTAAATTAGGAAATTCTCTGCAGCTATTAATAAACATCAATTATTATTGGTCAACTAACTCATCTAGTTTATTAGTCAACCGAGCTATTCACGTTGAGATTAAACATCATCTAGACACGTCAAAAGTTATACTTTCGTTGTGCGTTTTCTCTTACTTTCACTTGGCGCAAAAAAGGAACAAAGCTCTAAAAATCTCATTCCGTCCTTATCGTACTTTCACCTCTACCTCAATATCACCCGAGACTGTACGATTTGTTTTATTTTTACGAGCAACAGAAAAGATAACGGCATAATCACTGAATTTACCTACCGATAAATAGTACTACCTCATTGATTTACTTTACAGCGATTTGCCTGTTGCATGTTGGAAAACAAATAGCAAGCCAAGGTCGCTGCCTACCACCTGTGGTATTCCTCTAAGTGGATCGCTGGCTTCCTACTATTGTTAGATAGATACTTAGTTATGAAACGGATTTTTTTCTTGGTGCCATAAAATCTAATTTTAAATGGCATCGAAGTCGTAAAGCGAGACCTCGGAGCTCTAAAAGTTAATCAAATATTATCTATTGTGTTATGTTATTGATATTCATATCGTTGTGGTGACGGCCGAGGCGTCAGTCTTGTAGCGCGGTCGGCTGATCTTGCTGTGATATGCTTACCTTCGTTATATCATCAGTGAGTGTGCACAGATGCTGACACTGCGTTATCGACGCGTTGACTAATTGCTTACATTAGTCTCGCTGCGGCTGGCATTCGGACTGGAAACGCAAATAGAGTCGGACGATTGACTTACCGCACGTTGCCCGATTACACTGCGGGATTAGGGCAGGCGATCTTATCTCGCATTCTCATTGACTCCGCGATCCCCTGCAGCTAGTTGCTCAATTAACTGCTCTTTATTTATTGATTGATATTAATCGATGCGCGGATAAAAAGACTATTGTATTCTTACGTACAGACGTCATCGTAGTATGACGTACTTAGGTGTCATTGTGCGAGTCGTACGCGTGGCCCAATGCGATCACTCACAGGCAAGCGAGACTAATATAATGTAATATTGTCGTATCTTGAGCTGTTTGCATACAGCTATCGCCTTTGTTATTGGCAACCTTATTTTTAATGGGTACCGTCTACCAAGATAAGGTACGTTAGGTTTAGAATACTTTAGAAACATGATGATAAGGGAATTATAATAATGCTTGATTTAAGTAGACGTTTTATCCTGTTGAATGAAATGTAGGCACCATTCTGTAACCGTCATCGAGACTGAACTTATTCGATAACAATTCAAGGAGTCATCAAGTTTATGCAACGCTTCTCAATGTAATTGACACCTGTAACCTAACATAGATACACTACAATCTATCACAAAAGAACGCTGTCCTGATAAATATTTATCGGCTATTATCACGAAATCGCCACATTATAGGTAACTATGATTTTATTTAGACAGACATACATAGTCTTACTTTGATAACTGTTTATATGCGTAGTTGTCGGTAGAAAACCTGTTTAGGCGCTGATAACTTATGCTGATCCATAGCCCAAGAATTCCACCGTGAAAATGGACGTCAACATTGGATGACGTCAATGTAAGCGTGTTATCTTTTGCAATTTATTGTGTATTCGTATCTAAAGACTTCTCTTAATTACACTAACGGCTATTAGCCTTATATTGTCCTTTATTAACACACGTTTTTCTCGCCGTGAATATTTACGGTTTTCATAGTGATTATTCGGTTATCTGTGAGTGGTTGTATGGATCACTCACAGATGACAGATTATCACTATGGAAGCCGTATGCGTATATTTTCACGGCGAGAAACACAAGCGTAATTGTGCGAGCAAGTACACATAAATGAAACTTATATGCCCATCACGTTCAGTTGGTATGGTACGGCCACTATCGTGAAACAAGTATTCTTTACTAGCATTTACTTAAAATATTTAAAAGACAAAAGATATCAAAGCTGGTATTTACCAATAATATTCGATTTCACTCAGGAAACGTTCCTTAAAGATTCCTGTTTGCTTAATTTCACGCAATATAAATTGACTGAGATTTAAATGACATCTCTCAATCGAAACATTTATTTAATAGAAGATCATCCAATGCTTATTTATGTATTTAATTGTTTCAAAATAATTGGGGTCATTTCAAATTGACTAAAGAAACATGCATGCGAGAGTCAAGTTTACCTTTTAACCAATGAATTGTAGATTGGATGGCTCGCGACGATCGAGCGGATGTACCTATCCGGTGGTTTTGTTTTTACAACTCATATTAGTGCATAAACGATAGTCCTATGTTTACCTACTACAATCATGCACAACCAAGAGTTTAGGCCCTTAGGATTAGGTATTAAAAAATCTTGCTCAGTCATCGATCTATGCTCGATTATCGATTTTGTATGGCATAAGCGTTACTCTAGCATATGTAGATGACTGAGTATAGTTTCATAATACGAGTCTTAGTCAGTTCTCTCGTATTTGGCCGCGGCGCTGCAAGCCGTAGTGTATTTATGTACGATCGTTACTGCTGCTATAAGTACCACGTCTGTTCTGGCTAGTTTATCGCGATCTAAAGTAACTCCTTTGATGTTCTATTCAAAATTCTTATCGCATTTTTCTCTTTTCAGAACTGCCTACTGAGGAAGGTAAGCATCTACAAACATCAACATTGTTGTAAGGTAACCTTTAAGCCACTTAAAGTCTAATATATGGCGCAAGGTTTTAACTTACGTAGGTATGACACGTTCTCTGTCTTGCCTTAAAACCTTGAATTTAAAGATCTTGACGCTTATAGAGCCTGACCAATTTAATGATAGCCGGTTGTACCGGTTTAACAGATTTTTTTATTTATTTTTATGAATAAACAATAAGTAAACTCTATTTTAGTGAAATGTCTTATAAAAACATAGCTAGCTGACACTAAAAATATGTGTAAATATTTTCCATTGTTTCTCCTCCTATGAAACTGAAGTGCACTGTTTTGTTAGTTTGAACGAGTGCTGTCATTTACTAAGTGCTATGCGGAATGTTTTGTAATATCTCTTTCTATTTTAGGCAAAAGTATATGGCAGTTAGTACTGGAACAGTTCGATGACCTCTTAGTCAAGATTTTGCTATTAGCCGCTATTATCTCATTCGTAAGTATTAAAATAATATTTGGTGAAGCTTTTCTCATCTTTGTTTTATTATCGATAAGGTACTTAATCGTATGTTTTGTTCACAGGTTTTAGCTTTATTTGAAGAACACGAAGATGCTTTCTCAGCATTCGTAGAACCCTTCGTTATTTTACTAATTCTTATCGCTAACGCCATTGTAGGAGTATGGCAGGTAAGATACACAAGATATACTATACGCCTTAAACCATATTGATTTTAATAAACAGTTTGGCTTACCACATGCACTTTTTTCTAGGAAAGAAATGCCGAATCCGCCATCGAAGCCTTAAAAGAATACGAGCCCGAGATGGGTAAAGTAGTCAGAGGCGACAAATCCGGCGTTCAAAAAGTAAGGGCGAAAGAAATCGTACCCGGCGACGTGGTGGAAGTCTCCGTCGGAGACAAGATCCCGGCCGACATCCGCCTCATCAAGATCTTCTCGACCACGATCCGTATTGACCAGTCCATCCTGACCGGTGAATCCGTATCCGTGATCAAGCACACCGACGCCATTCCAGACCCCCGCGCCGTCAACCAGGACAAGAAGAACATCCTCTTCTCAGGAACCAACGTAGCCGCCGGCAAGGCGCGCGGCGTCGTCATCGGCACCGGCCTCAACACCGCCATCGGCAAGATCCGTACTGAAATGTCCGAAACCGAGGAAATCAAGACTCCCCTTCAGCAGAAACTTGACGAGTTCGGTGAACAGCTCTCTAAAGTCATCTCCGTCATCTGCGTCGCCGTCTGGGCCATCAACATCGGACACTTTAACGACCCCGCCCACGGAGGCAGCTGGATTAAGGGCGCCGTCTACTACTTCAAGATCGCCGTCGCTCTCGCCGTCGCCGCCATTCCCGAGGGTCTTCCCGCCGTCATCACCACCTGTCTCGCTCTCGGCACCCGCCGTATGGCTAAGAAGAACGCTATCGTCAGGTCTCTGCCCTCCGTGGAGACTCTTGGTTGCACGTCCGTCATCTGCTCCGACAAGACCGGTACCCTCACCACCAACCAGATGTCCGTATCTCGCATGTTCATCTTTGAGAAGATCGAAGGCAACGACAGCAGCTTCGTCGAGTTCGAGATCACCGGATCCACTTACGAGCCCATCGGCGATGTATACCTGAAGGGACAGAAGGTTAAGACCGCCGAATTCGACGCACTGCACGAGCTGGGAACCATCTGCATCATGTGCAACGACTCCGCTATTGATTTCAACGAGTTCAAGCAAGCCTTTGAGAAGGTCGGAGAGGCCACAGAGACCGCCCTGATCGTCCTCGCAGAAAAAATGAACCCCTTCAACGTACCCAAGACCGGCCTCGACCGCCGCTCCTCCGCCATTGTCGTCCGCCAGGAAATCGAGACCAAGTGGAAGAAGGAATTCACCCTGGAATTCTCTCGTGACAGGAAATCCATGTCTTCCTACTGCACACCCCTGAAGCCTTCCCGCCTCGGAAACGGACCTAAACTCTTCGTGAAGGGAGCGCCGGAGGGCGTCCTGGACCGTTGCAGCCACGCTCGCGTCGGAACCAGCAAGGTGCCTCTGAACTCGACCCTGAAGAACCGCATTCTGGAGCTGACCCGTCAATACGGTACCGGCCGCGACACCCTGCGTTGCCTAGCCCTCGCCACCGCCGACAACCCTCTGAAGCCCGAGGAAATGGACCTGGGAGACTCTACCAAGTTCTACACGTACGAAGTGAACCTGACCTTCGTCGGAGTCGTCGGCATGTTGGACCCGCCCCGTAAGGAGGTGTTCGACTCCATCGTCCGTTGCCGCGCCGCTGGTATCCGCGTCATTGTCATCACTGGTGACAACAAGGCCACCGCTGAAGCTATCTGCAGGTACTTTCAACTCATAATCTACTAATATCTAGTACAAAACCAACTCTCTCATAGTTCTGATTCCGTTACATCAATAGTTTAATATCAAAATGTATCTCTCTCTTTGCCTTTCAGCTTTTCCTAGTCAATTTCGAGACTCTTTTATAAGACCAAAACTTTATTAATTATCCTTTTTAACAGAAATCTGCTTTTTCAGACGTATCGGCGTGTTCACTGAGGATGAAGACACCACCGGCAAGTCCTACTCTGGTCGCGAGTTTGATGACCTCTCCGTCTCCGAGCAGCGCGCCGCCTGCGCCCGCGCACGTCTCTTCTCCCGCGTGGAACCTCAGCACAAGTCCAAGATCGTTGAGTACTTGCAGAGCATGAATGAAATCTCCGCTATGGTGAGCACTACTTTTCTACACTAATATTATAAAGAGAACATTTTTCTGTAAGTTTATGAGTTTGTTGATATGAGGTAGCTAATATCTGGAATTACTGAACGTCAACTAAGTTCAGAATGAAACACGCGACGCTATAGCAGTGTGTATCTTTATCTTATCAAATTATTTATTATCTCTGAGTCTCATAGACTGTCTTAATACAACCACGTGAGGGAATACACCAGCAGAAAAAAGAGAGATGTTAATATTCATTACTTCATAATTCCGTCCGTTAACATTGACACCCACAGCTGGGGCCTAACGTTATTAGAGCCCTTGATAGGTTGTTGGTAAAGTTTATAACAGGAAATAATTGTTGTTACTTAGCGATAACAGGTACGTTGTAACAATATAACTTACTGATATCATTTTGTTTTTGAGCAATAAAACTTTGGCCCAGTTACGGATCAACTTTCTCTACTCAAGTTTCTTTTTAAAATATTTCTCGTTCTGATTACCTATTTTTTTTTAATATGTATATTATGCTGGATAACCCACACAGCATCATATAGCCCCAAGCGAAGCCTAGCTTGGTGAGCGTAGTTATGACTGGGTCCTGACTGATATATTTTTAATACAATGCATGGATAGATCTTTTTTTTTTTTTTTTATATGTAAATACATAGAAAATAGGTACCATAAATGGAAAATACCCCTAATGCATTTATCTATAAAGGGTTTGTACAATCAGTCACTCTTGATTAGCTACTTTTACAGTTTTTTTACCTTAACTTCTTTCTGTGTAAAAGCTATAAACAACATTAGGCCGTGAGAAACTAAACACGTATCTACATATAAGCATTGTATCGTCTAGCCGCGCTAAATGAAACAATTCAAATGCTACCAGACAATCGGAAATAACAAACGCAGTTTAATATGCTGCAACAACAATGTCTTCATAATTTTAGGCCAATACAGAGTATGATTGTTTACATTCGCCACATCGCTGGTAGGCCCCTTGTTTACGTTAGGGTGTTGTTTATGTACTAGAATGGTTCAAAGTTATCATTCCTACTGTCTGAAGTTAATAATTATCGACAACGTTGATAAATAAACGTTACATGGTTCTTTTTCACGGAAGCGAATTTTGTGAAATTGGATTGTCACAAAACAATCTCATATAATGACTTATACACCTATGTAATATCTCAACCGCGAAAACCTAGATAAGCTAGATAGCTCTCAATAGGTCTGACTGAAAATCATTTCTTTTACTCCTCTAGCAAAATATTACGCTGAGCCCATGCCTTTTAACATACTGCAGCACACACAGACATCTTACCAATATTTTAATTCTATCTTTGTTTTTATTTTTTTAATATACTATGTTTCATGTTTTTTTTCCTGTGTACTGTATAATTGCTATATTTTGTATGTGTCTGAAGTTGTTAATTAAGACTTCTACTGTCTATGAAAATCTTTGCAATAGTTGATGACTAAATCCACCCCTTACAGACTGGTGACGGTGTGAACGACGCCCCTGCGCTCAAGAAGGCCGAGATCGGTATCGCCATGGGCTCCGGAACTGCCGTCGCTAAGTCCGCCGCTGAGATGGTGCTCGCTGACGACAACTTCTCATCCATTGTCGCTGCTGTTGAGGAAGGTTTGTACTACATTTTCATCTACATTAATTTTAACAAAGGACCAATTTCTCAAAATACTATTAATACAATTTAAAAAAATATATATTTGACTATACAATGAACTTTTGTGCATTAATACAAGTAGTAGCTACCAGTCTTCGATTAACGTCTAAGTCTGAGAAGAAGTATTTTTATTTCCAAACTTTTGTATCAAAACTCATAGTATAGTACTCGTAATTATAGCTTTGTAAATGACTTAAGCGATTGGAACACCTTTCTAATATTTGTCATTTGTCACTCAGGTCGTGCCATCTACAATAACATGAAACAGTTCATCCGCTATCTGATCTCATCCAACATCGGCGAGGTTGTCTGCATCTTCCTGACTGCTGCCCTGGGCCTGCCTGAGGCTCTGATCCCCGTCCAACTCCTGTGGGTCAACCTGGTCACTGACGGTCTGCCCGCCACCGCCCTCGGTTTCAACTCTCCCGATCTGGACATCATGGACAAACCTCCTCGCAGGGCTGATGAGGGTCTTATCTCTGGATGGCTGTTCTTCAGGTAAGATTATACTTTTAGTCAAGGTTTACTTAACTCAAAACACCGCAACTAGTAAATAATACCGGTAGTATAAGGGCTTTTAGTGTTTCGGCTGTTTACTATGCCCGCCAAATGAAGGAGTTTGAATTTTTACTCTGGATCATCCTCTATGCCGAACCGATGTTCGGTTCGGCATAGAGGATGATCCAGAGATGGTCCCATAAAAATGCTTTTCTTGATTACTATTTATCTCGCAAAACTTAAAAAACAGTGTAAAATTAAGGAGTTCGAAGTCAGTTTATATTTTCAACAAAAGCAATCAAAATTATAGTATGGTAAAAACGGTAAAATACACATAGAAAATGCAAAGCAGTAGAAATAGGTATTAGATATGTATCTAGACCGAAAAATATGAGTCAGTTCGTATGTTTTTCTAATGTGCTTTTTCTATTCGTTCCTTTGGTATTTTCTGTTTAGCATACGTACCCAATTAATGACACCGTTTATATAGTATTTTAATTAGAAAATATAATCAGACCTTTTGACTCACAAACTCTAAATAGTGTAAATTTCAACCTCAAATTAACATCGTTTACTTTCAAATTGACTACCGCTTATCTAATTCAGTTTAAATTTAGGTTTATGCGTTTCGTATCAGAGATTGTCTGTGATGTAGTTATGACTCGCGCATGACGTAAATAAAGCGATAAATATAATTAGAAACGGTTTCCAGTCCAACGAACATAGAATTAAATTAGAATACACATACACAATGTGTTAGTTGTAAAACTAATTATTAATTGTATTTCCCGTCGTTATTTTCTACGACTTGCAAAGTCGCGATGCTGTTTTGTTGTTTGTTGTAGCGCCAGCAACGTACACTATTTTAGGTTACAGAAATCCAATAAACTTATTAAATACCTGAATAAACCAACAGTTAATAACTGACAGACAAGACAACGCATGTACAACCATAAATTAAGTCCTGTCCAGCATGTCACTAACAGGTAAACAAGCATTGCCTGCCCAAATCTACATTCAATGTAAATGAGCGGGAAATTAGAGATGACTGAGCGCATTTCAAAGCTGTTTTCTCTCTTAGTCCTTTCCGCTCGACTATTACGTTGTGACTACTACATATTATGTTGGTGGAAATACAAGTATACAGTTTACTCTGAGCGTTAAACGGAAAACTGAATGGAAACCCGGCTTTACGACACCACGTCGTGATTATCTTTAATTCATGATCCCTATTCCGCTTGTCTAAGGTTGTGTTTCGTGGTTCAGGTACATGGCTATTGGTGGATACGTCGGCGCCGCCACCGTGGGAGGTGCTTCCTGGTGGTTCCTCTACTCCCCGTACGGACCTCAGATGACCTACTGGCAACTCACCCACCACTTGCAGTGCCTCGGTGATGGTAACGAAGACTTCAAGGTAAATGCACCACTGATATACAAAAAGAGTAACTCTAACCAAACTTGATATGAAATATTTGGAAACAAACCACGACACAAAAAACTAAACTCGTTTGGCGTCTAGTTTCAGAAATCAATTATATAATTATAAGCATTATTTATTGAAGGAAGGCTCTCAAATCGTATAAAAAGACGTGCCAATAGAGTGAATTTTAGGTTTACTATGAGCGGTATGTTTACAAACGTTGTACATCCAATTTGCTTGGAATATAGATCGATTTAAAAATAAGTTAAAACCTCCCAATGGTTTTGCTTTGAACCATCTTCAAACTGGGGTTTTCATTCACCCCTCTTTTTGCGCCGGTTTTTAGAAGCATTGTTTCCCTTATAATTGAGCACACCACTCCGTTTTTTCCAGGGTATCGACTGCAAGATCTTCACCGACCCCCATCCCATGACTATGGCTCTGTCAGTCCTGGTCACCATTGAGATGTTGAACGCCATGAACTCTCTGTCTGAGAACCAGTCGCTCATCGCTATGCCCCCATGGACTAACTTGTGGCTCATCGGATCCATGGCTCTCTCCTTCACTCTTCACTTCGTCATCTTACATATTGAAGTTCTCTCGGTTAGTACATTATTGACTACAAACTTTACTATGGATACCTATTTGTTACTCAGACACATATGTACAACTAAAAATATGAAAGAGTTTGCAAGAGTCACAAAACAATCTGATGATATCAATTCTGCCAAGGCAAGTTATTCTAGGGTATTTCTGTATTTTTTACATTTCAGGGTTCATGTTTTCGTGGAATAAGTCAAAATTTAAGGGGGATTTCTGTAACTTTTTTACCTTAGAGTTCAGTTTTTCCCTGTGTGAAAATAATATAAGTGATTTCCTTATTATTTATTTTTGCATTTATGTCAAAGTCTATACGTAAGAAGTAGCCTATATTTTATTCCAAGTCCAGAATGTGCACCAGAATGGTCCTACGCACATGACTAAGCTGCTGTGATCGTAGGCTAAGAGGACATCACCATCATAACAGCCCACACACGTGCACGGCTGGACACAAGCCTGCCCTATACGACGCCACACGTAGCGGTCCTGAGCCGCCTACATCCATCTCACAGAGTCATCATCATTGTCCTTGTATTAAACAGCGCAGCCGACGACGCTAAAACTTTTAAAAATGTGTGATTGCAGGCCGTGTTCCAAGTGACGCCGCTCTCGATAGACGAGTGGCTGGTGGTGATGAAGTTCTCAGTACCCGTGGTATTACTCGACGAGGTGCTCAAGTTCGTCGCGCGCAAGATCTCCGACGGTGAGACCAAATCCGTGTCAGACTGGCTCCAAGGCATGCAGTGGATTGTGCTCATGTGGGCCGTCTTCTTTGGCATCATCATCTACGGACCCCTATAAGCCGGCCCGCCCGCAGTGTGACACCGCCCCCGCCCGTTCCATTCACACCTAATACCCTCCCTAGCACCACTCGCTCGCGAGCCAGTGGCGCGACGGACCCCCCTGTGGAACCATGAACTATGAGCTGTGCGCTCACCACAGTACCTAACCGTTTGGAATGCTAATCCGACGCACTCCGTGTGAAGTGGCCCTAGTGCACGGCCCGGTGATGGACGAATGACTCGACAGTGAATCTATACGATAAGCCTAGTGTCTCCGTATTGCTTAGGAATAGTGGCGGATACCTTTCCGCCGTTTATTATTACGCATTTTATATACATTTTAACGTGTGCGAGACAATAACGGGAGCTCATTTTTTACAGAAGGCGAGGTATTATTCTTCCTTTACCGATTTTTATCTATCTTTATACAGTTAATTGTTATTTCATGTGAAGTGGCTGTGAAGACCTTCATAATTCTAATACGAAACACCAAAAATTGGGTTATTTAAATGGTATTTTATAAGTTAGATTTATTGCATTCGGTAATTCTATGTATAGTAATATAAAGCTCCTTCTTGCAATTGATTACGACTCGCACATAGCTCAGCACCTGTCCGTGTGGACCGCAGACGTTTATCTTACTATTTATTATAGTATGTGCATTGTTAACTTAGCTTTATTTTATCGTAAGAGTATGGTTAGGGACGTGGTAATAGTTAACTTCTCAGCATAGCTCTTAGAGAATATCTATCTCTTTGTCCTGTCACCTGTGGTCGCTTCCTAACATTCCGTTAATGCGTTTCTGTTTTCTCATAATGAATTTGTTTTGTGAGCACTTGTGACCTACCTCTAACAACTAATGAGTGAACGATTGTTTGCAAATAACCCGCGAGTCAGTAGCTATGGTGACTTCCTACGTTATCAGAGCTGCTGTCTGCGACTTGTGCATTTTCAATAATACCCATGTCATAACTACCGACGTGAACCTAATGCTAGTTTTTATAGAGACAAGCAATAACTAAATGTATGTACGAACATAAAGTAGTGACTACAAATTATCGGTATTTGGTGTAAAACTTATTTATTACGTATATACTGTGGATTTAAGTTTAAGTTTCGTCTCTTTTGTAGATCGCACATAAGACATCAATTTATTTTATGAATGAGACATAATATTATTTTAAGTTGAATAACTGAATCTAAATTGGTCCATTTTAAAATTGTAGCGGTACAACAGGTCCGTATGTACATAAGTTTTGAATTTATAGTGTAACGATTGTCTGGCATGAGTGCATTGCATGATTCTATTGATGATTAATGCAGTTTGATGTGATTTAATAACTTAGAATTATAAACTAACATTTTACTTGATAACTTTAGTCTATTTGATACTTCTCCATTTTAAAATTGCCTTTGATAAACAATGAGGTTAACATATACAAATGACATCAAAGTTATTAAGTGAAATGTATAATTATATGCTATTTATGTAATAATGTTGCCCAATGGTATATTTATGATTGGAGGTCGTCAGCATAGAATACCCTCAGATAAAAAATACAATACACTGCACAATTTCAGGGCATGCTCAAAACCTTTTTTTGGATGACCCAATCCCCCATATAACTTGTTTGATTTCAAATAACTCATTGAAATGTACAGTTGTTATACATTACTATTTTACAGATAATTAAAATAGTCAACAATAATGTTTGCATTTGATTACATTTTTCTCCTTTACTTTACCTCCAAACTGCACCACCCTACATTTGCACTTATGTTATGCGCCCTGTTTTGGTTATGTAAACCCTATGAACAATCTATTCTATCAGCACACAATACAATGTTGTCTGTTTAGATGTTTCTAACCAAACTATCGAACCTATTCCTTCGCTAAAAGTGTTATAAGCTACAAAAACGCTATAAGCATCCGTAGCTGAGCATTTAGAATGATGCCGGCACAAGGTCGCTGATAGCGCTGTCCTCGCTCGCCCC
This sequence comes from Eupithecia abbreviata, assembly GCA_943735965.1. Lineage (NCBI taxonomy): Eukaryota > Metazoa > Arthropoda > Insecta > Lepidoptera > Geometridae > Eupithecia > Eupithecia abbreviata. Next base: position 10,518,904 of record OX030978.1, read on the forward strand.
GGGCCGGAGCCAGGGAGGCCTCGGGCCCCGCATGCACTAACGACGCGTTCTGTCCCCAGCCCAGCCGGCGCGGCACCTGTAAGCGCCGCCGAGACACCGCCGCCGCTGCACGCACATATTCCATGAACACTCATTGTTTGTTGTGATCCCGCAGTGAAACTACACATTTAGTAACTACGACACGGTTGTGATATCTGCATAAGACCCAGTAAGTTCGGACGGCCACCTCCGTTCGGGCGCACACGACACTAACGCTCTGGTTGTTTTGCAGTGAACGAGCAAGTCGTTGACAAGTGGTAAACGCCATCGATACATAGTTCCTCAGCCGCTTCTCTGCTCGTTCCGCCGCTCGCGCCTCGTCTCCCGATGTTGTGATCTTGTGCTTTAGTTGTGTTTCTACGGTAGGAGCGAGCGAGCGAGGCCGCGCTACGCCACCTGCTCGCTGCGCCACCACCAGAGAGGACTAATGTTGTTCATAATGTGTATATAATACAGTATGCTTAGGAGGTTTAATCGATTTGTTAATTACGTTGTTCTAAATAAAGACTACATGGTGCCCGTCGACAACAGTGCGATAGACGATGAGTACTTAAGTTGAGAGCACTTTAATTTATTGTTATATTTTTATTCTCGTATAATCTAGTTTGCTTACCTAGAGCCGAGTCTGTTTCTATTAGTGCTGACGCCTCGACGAGCAATATGGTGTCTGTAAGTGAAGGATAATTACATGATTGTCCAGTGTTTGGGACCCGAGTCCAAAAATTTAAACATACCTGTACATTTTAATGTATTATTGTTTTGTACAATAAATCGTTATAAAACGACGGGTGTTTCATTTCAAGTGCCAAGCTTTGGTAATGAAAACTAGGTAGCTAAATCTAAAACAATCTGTCAGGCAGGCGTAACTATTGCGTAGTAGGAGGCATCGTTCCTTTCAACAGTCATGCATGATCCTCTTAACCCAAATCAACGATACCTATATCGCATTTATTAATTTTTTTGGAAGTTATAATCGGGATTCTTTAAATATATATTTCTGTTTCCATGATTTGTTCCCGTTACGTCGTCGAGCCGAAAACCTTGTCTCGCTTCTATTACCCCTATGTCGAGTCTACGATTTCAGACCCGCTTCTATTTGATTACAAGTTTAATAATAATCATATTTTGAAGTACAGTCAGGTTCACATGTGTTTTTACGTTTAAAGAACTTTATTCTCATAAAAAAGATGAGATAGTTACCTACAAAAGAACAAGTAAATATAGGTTTTACAATAATTAAACTAACCTCCTTGTAAAAGTAAACCATGAATGAAGTAAACCTAATTAATTGTATTTGAATCTAAAGAATCAAAAATATCCTTTAAAATTTAAATAAAAAGTAGTACATATTAGATTGCAACATAGGTACCTACTAAAAATCAATGGCATTGGTTGGTGATTTTATATAAAATACGTACCTACAGCAGTATTTAGATATTGCGTTGGTGGTGTGCCTATTATAAAATATAATTAAATAGTGTAGGGGACATAATTTATTACAGATCACTAAACAGCTTAGCGCAACGCAAGTTCGAATAGCAGGTAAGTTTTAGATGTCACCTCTCGGGAAAACAGACCAGTATTAGTAAATTTACCCAGTGGAAAACAATGAATTGCTATGTGTGCCGCCTCATCATATCTTACCAAAAATGTCATCACTTATTAGAAAATGCACCTGAAAGAGATGAGGCAAAATGTAACGTCGCAGTGGATAAATAAAAATAGTGATTTGTTTTTTGTTACTACAACGAACCCGGCAAGCGTAGTGTAGGACGCCATCCGGCCAGGTGGGATGAGGACTGCGGGCAGATGCTGAAGACAAAGCGCTATGGCGCTCATTACGGGAGGCCTATGTGCAGCTGTGGACTAATATGAATGATGATGAGGTTATTAATAATAAAACAATATTTCAAAGATAATCGCTTTTAATTTATATGTTTACTGTACCTATGAACCAAACTCGACGTTACGGTAATAGAAACCGAAAACAGCAATATTTTGCATTCTCAGACTTGACAAAGGGAACAAATCGTTTCCATGACCCGAGTCTGAACCACTCCTGAATGCAACTCCTACTTTTTGTTACACCTGTATAATATTAATATCCTCTTCCCCGTTAAAAGGGCCAAGAGGGCCAGTCGTATAATTACCTAATTATATAATATATCGATGCCAATGATGGTATCGGTAGGTACAACGTCAAGGTCAGACGAACCGGTACTTGAAAGAACTGCTATTCCAAGCCCTGTGTTTCAGTACTCAGTCAGAGCCATAAACGCAGAAAGCCCGTACATAAAGAAAGAGAATCATCTACGGACCTAGGTTTAAGTAGACCGAGAATTGGTAGGTTCCATGATCTTGCTTCTGGGCCTGCCCAGAAAACCCAATTAAATTAAATTAAATTCGTTTATTGATTCAGACTTATTGTATATCCATATTGTGATTTATTATAGAATTTAAAAATTACATCATCATCATAGTGTTAATGTAAAGAATGCAATGCAATTTGACTGAAATTACATTACATTCCTTACACCAACACCTACAACTCAATTAATATAATAAATTTGTTTAGCATAAGGGTTCATTAGACTTAACATCCAGTGCCTTTGCAGGCTACTGCAATGTCTGTCCACCAGAACCCTTAGCAATTTATTGGTGCTGCCCAGCATCCTGTATCGGACGGATGTTATTTTTTGACGAATTACAGCGTAGAAGTCCTCAGTGTGTGCATCAGCAAACATGCCTGATGCACTACAGTGCCTGGGCAGCCCCACTATTGCCCTAAACAAATTATTATAAAGGACTCGTAGGGCACTGAAGGACGCTTTGGTATAAGTAACCCACAGGCCGCTGGTGTAAAAAGATTGACAGGAGGATTTAAATAGAGATACCTTGACATCTACTGAACAATGAGCGAACCTGCGGATCAACATGTTTCCTCGTACCGCCAGTGCTCTACGCTCCCTTTCTATATCGACGTTATCTTTTAGATCAGCAGTCACCCAGTGACCTAAGTATTTAAATTTATTTACTCTCACCAGTTCGCGACCACCTAGGCAGACGGGGGGGATGTCACTGGGGGGGCGGCTGCCTGCAGCGAAGACCATAACCTCACTCTTCTTGTTATTATATTTGAGCCCGTGGCGATCGGCGTAGTCCTCGCATACAAGCAGCAGCCTCCTCAGCGCGCACACCGACGGGCACAGCAGCACCATATCGTCCGCGTAGCTGATATTATTGATTCTCTGACCATCGATGGAGCACCCCGCATGCATGCTGCTGAGCTCGCCGATGAGTTCGTTCACGTACAGGCAGAAAAGCTTCGGCGAAGAAATCCCACCCTGTCTTACGCCACATTCCAGCCTGTACGTGTCCGATACTTCATCCGCCCACCTTACACAGTTGTCTTGATGCGCGTACCAGTGCCTGAATAAACAAACGACCTCTTTCGGCATCCCAGTAGCTGACAGTTTGTCCCACAGTAGCTGGTAGGACACCAGGTCGAATGCTTTCGATAAATCGAGAAAGCACCCGAACACTGGTGTCCCCCGATTGGTGTAGTACGTGATGGTCTCCTTGAGGGCATAGATGGCACTCTCTGTGGTGAGCCCAGCTCTGAAGCCGAACTGAGCGTCGTGGAGCTTCAGGTGTTTACCCAGCTGTTTATGGATTAATTAGACCATCAAGCACTTTAGCCGCTACTGTGACCGTGTGATATAGGTCTATAATTGTTTTTATCAGACGAGTCGCCTGTCTTATTTTTTATAATTGGCACTACTGTGGTCCAAATGAGGTCAGGAGGCATGTAACTATGCTTGATTTTCAATCCTACCATAAATAAATCAACAACAACAACAGCATCCTGAAAGTAATATTTAGTAAATATGACTGTCCAATACGACACCACTGGGTGAAATTACTTATACTCTAGACTAGATTTAATTATTTTGGTTTTATTTTCTTTTTTGTAATTTTGTGTATGTGTTTCTTATGGACCTTTGTCTGATAATAAAGAATTTGATTTGAAAAAAAATTAATACTTAGTTTTTGAACGCACTACCCAATGACATCTGACAATGACAAATAAAAAATTTAAACTAATTTTCATTTTCATTCATAACATACATAATAATCCCGATAACCAGGAGGTCGAATTGACAGCGGAACAAGCTTTTTCGTTTTTTTTTTTCTAATAAATAGGAAAAAATAATTGATTTACTTAGAATTAGCTTGTAGAAATATTTATTTTAGTATAACTTCTTCCCTGTATATATTTTTTCACGGTAGTGAAAAAAAGTGAATCATGGACGGGATTAGTCCTGTCCCTCCCATACCCCCGGACCCCCCTGATCCTAGGGACGTAAAGGGGACTAAAAGGAAAAGTGAAGCTGGTGATGTCTCCGATGTCTCCACACCAGTTAAAAAAGCTTCATCAACTCTGTCTGTGCCGTCGCTTCAAACGGTATATTCTCACCCATCCATCGTGGTGGGTGCTAATGGTCTTTCTTACACAAGCTCAGACAAAGGCCCGTTTCTCGTTACTGTTTCTCGTGTAGAATCGGAGCCAGCTGCGGGCACTGTCTTCAGGGCCATCAAATTTGGTAAGTTTTTATTAAATAATGAGTTTAAGGGTATATGCGCCGAAGGTGTGAAACAGATGGGTCGTAACAAAATTTCAGTGCAATTTAAAACCTTTGAGGATGCGAACAATTTCCTTGATGCCTCAATTCTTCAAATGTCAAAGTTGACTGCATCGATCCCAACCTACAACATAACTCGCATGGGACTGGTTCGTCAGGTCCCTACAGATTTGCCTATGCAGGAGTTTGTAGAGGATCTGGTTGTTCCCGCCGGATGCGGAATGGTTCTCAAAGCCCGGCGCTTAAGCAGAAAAGTTTTTGATGATGGTAAAGCGTCATGGGTTCCAACCCAATCAGTTGTTGTCACTTTTAAAGGTCAATCCCTGCCATCTAGAGTATTTCTGTATTATAACTCCTTGCCAGTTGAATTGTACACTTTCCCCACGATTCAATGCCATTCATGCTGTAGGTTTGGTCACACGAAAATTCAATGCAGATCGCGTCCACGATGTTTCAGGTGTTCTAAAGAGCACCTTGGAGATAGCTGCGATATTCCTGAGATGGAAGCTTCCTGTCTACACTGTTCAGGGCGGCACTTTGCTACCAGTAAAAGTTGCCCGGAGCAAATTAGGCAACGTTCTATCAAGTCTGCAATGGCACAAAATTTTATTTCGTATGAGGAGGCCTCTTCACAGTTTCCAAGAACTTCACGCCCCTATACTGAGGTTGCCCAACAGGTATTATCCCAAGACCTTTTCTCCCAATCTCCCCCTCAACTCTCTGGAAGACCTGTCCCCCAATCCAATCGATCATATATCAAAAATATTTACGCTTCTCCAAAATCTTCATTCCCACAACAAGTTAGGACCTACGATAAGGTTGCCCATAGAGATATGGTTTCTACACCAATCTCTTTGGTGCCTAATGGTTGTGCTCTTAACCAACCTTCCCAAACGAATATGATCGAAACTCTTCTAAATTTAATTATCAACATTATTCTTTCGAACTCACTTTCATTACCGAACAACGTTGCTTCAAAATTGACTGAACTCATTTCCATTACTTCGCAAAATGAATCCTCTGACTGTTCTCCAGTGGAACTGTCAAAGCATACGGGCAAAGCGTCATGAACTTACACACTTAATTAATCTTCATAGCCCGTCGGTCATAGCCGTCTCGGAGACATGGTTGAGACCTGGTTCCCATTTTCGGATCTCAGGTTTCTCTTGTCTCCGAGCGGATAGGACTGACGGGCATGCCGGGAGTGCCCTATTAGTTCGGCGCTCCCTTTCCTACTCTCAAATCACCCTGCCGTCCCTCCCCTTTCACATCAACGCTGTTGGTGTCAAGTCCTTTGGTATATCTTTTATATCTGTATATATTCCCCATCCCAACTCCACTATGATCCCGGATATCCTTCTCCTCTTCTCTTCCGTTCCTTCCCCGAAGGTTATCATGGGAGATTTTAATGGTCATAACTCAGTATGGGGGCATAGCCACTCCGATCTATTTGGTCTTTCCCTTATGGAAATTATTGATGAAGCTAACCTCTGCATTCTTAATGATGGGTCTCCTACCCGTAGGACTCTTCCTAATCAAAATCCTAAAAGTGCTGTTGACCTCTCTATTTGTTCTCCTTTACTTTTTCCGGATATTTTGTGGAAAGTATTACCTTACACATTTGGTAGTGATCACTTCCCTATAGTTATTTCCATTAATAACTCGAATAGCGTCACTCCTCTTTGTAACCCATCTCCAACTTCAAAGTACATCCCTACTCATGCTGACTGGTCATCTTACTCATCTTCATTGGATTCGTGTTTGGAATCTTTTTCTATATCTGAAGATTCTCCTGCTGCTTCTTACAGTGTATTTATTGACTGTATTATTGCATGTGCAGATCGCACTGTCCCTATTAAAAAGACCTCACGTAGTTTTAAAGTTTCCACCCCATGGTGGGATTCAGAATGCACAGCGGCGGTTGCTGAGCGTAAGGCCGCTGAGAATGCTTATTGTCATTCTATGACCATCGAAAACTATTTGAGTTACCAAAAAGCGGCTGCAAAGTTTAGAAAGCTCTCTTCAAAAAAGAAAAAGCAAGGTTGGACAAGCTTTTGTGAAAGCCTATCTCCTAGATCTCCTCCATCGCTTATATGGAGGCAAATAAGGCGCTTTAGAGGATCATGTGCTATTGACAATCTGTCAGCTAATGATCCGTCTTCTTGGCTGGAGGCCTTTTCAGATAAACTAGCTCCCCCTTCTGCCCCTTTTTTTGATTCTATTCCATCTCCTCCCTCTTTTCTCCCTTCCATTGATAGCCTAGACGCCCCTTTTTCTTTTAGTGAACTGACCCTTGCGCTTGACGGACTGACTGACTCTTCCCCTGGTATAGATAAAATCCCTTATTCCTTTCTTGTTAAAGCATCTAATAAATCTAAACAGGTATATCTGTCTCTAGTCAATAAGTTTTTTGATATTGGATTAGTTCCTGATCAGTGGAAGTCCCAAATTATTGTGCCTATCCTCAAGCCTGGCAAAGATCCTTCAGATCCATCCAGTCATAGACCCATAGCGTTGTCGTCTGTTATGGCCAAAGTGGCGGAACAGATGATCAATCGCCGCCTGCAATGGTGGTCTGAGAACGGATCTATACTCTCTAAAACTCAGTATGGTTTTAGAAAGGGCATGGGAACTCTAGATAACCTTAGTTTATTGACTTCAGATATACATATAGCTTTCAAAGAAAAAAAATACCTCCTAGGCATATTCCTCGATATTGCTGCTGCATACGATAGCGTCCAGCTTCCGGTACTGATGAGGAAGCTTCTCCAACTTGATGTTCCCCAGAAACTGGTCCGATTTATTGGTAACCTTTTAATGGAAAGGTCTGTGGTCATTAAATCCTGCCATGGGCTACTTGCTCCTAGGTTAGTCTGGAAGGGCTTGCCTCAGGGCTCTGTCTTGAGTCCTTTGCTTTATAGTCTTTACACATATGATCTTGACCAGTCTGTTGATTCATTCTGTAATGTATTACAGTATGCTGATGATTTAACTTTATACTTGGTATCCTCTTCTCTTGACGAGGCAAGTAACCGACTCAACTCAGCTCTATCATACCTTGGTGACTGGCTTTCAGATCATGGACTGTCTCTGTCTGCGGCAAAGAGTTCAGCTGTCATTTTCACTAAAAAGCGCATAGTCCCACCTATATGTATTTTTATTGGCGGTGACGCTGTTCCTGTATCCAGTCATGTAAAATTTTTAGGTATAACTTTAGACTCTAAAATGACGGGTTCTCAGCATTTTGTTTCTATTTCCCAAAAATGTGAAAAAAACACTAATATCCTTCGGTCTCTAGCCGGTGTATGGTGGGGCTCCCACCCATACACCCAAAAATTGATTTATAATGCCATTATAAGGAGCCATTTTGATTATGGCTCTTTTCTTCTGAGCTTGTGCAGCAAAGTAGGATTGGATAAACTTGACAAAATTCAATCAAAATGCCTACGTATTATAATTGGGGCGATGAAGTCCTCGCCTATAAATGCAATGCAGGTTGAGTGTGGTGAGCCTCCGTTATTTTTACGCCGGCAATTTCTTTCCGATAGGTTTTTATTCAAATTAGCTCAAAATTCTAATCACCCTCTTCTTCCAAAATTAAACCATCTTCTTAGTTTATTCCGATACTCTGATAAAATTCCTTGTCTACTCCGTAGTTTCAAAAAGTTCTCTGAACTTCCAAATCCTGTAATGCAGTTCCCATCTCACCCTTTATATTCCATTCCATACGATGCCCTTATTTTCCGCCCACAGGTTTTGTTAAGTTTCGGTATATTTAAGAATTCTGTTGATGCGAAAGGCATATTTAATTCGGAAGTTGATACAAAATTTTGTGGGTGGCGCTCCATTTTCACTGACGCGTCTAAGTCTACAGATAGTGAGCTTGGGGCAGCGGTTTGGATTCCTTTTACAAATATTACACTTAGTTTTAAATGCCCATCTTCCTCGTCGGTTTTTACTGGTGAAGCTGTTGCTTTATTAGAAGCTATTCTGTTTGTTAAATCTCATAGTTTAAACAAGTCTATAATTTTTTCTGATTCTAGAAGTTGTCTACAATCAATCATTTCCAATCCTTTTAGAGACATATCTCGGTTCCCTCTGATTCTTCAAATACGACAGGCCCTTTATGAGTGCAATATCCTTTGTATTGAGGTAGTTCTTGCCTGGGTTCCGGGCCATTCTGGGATCCCAGGTAATGAAGCTGCTGATTCCTGTGCAAAAGCTGCGGCTCAGCTAGGTTCACTTGAGCATTTCCATTTATTCTGCCATGACTTATGCCTCCTTCCTAAAACCTATCTTCAGAAGTCTTGGACTGATCTTTGGAATACCTCAAAGCTTGTTAAAGGTAAGCACTATGCTGATGTCCAACCGGACATCCCTCGATCTCCGTGGTTTTTTAAGTATCGTAAATTTAATAAAGCTACCACCTCGACCATTTGTAGATTAAGGCTAGGTCATTCTTGCACTCCTGTCTTCCTTGCGAAACTTAGGATCAGGGATCACTCCTTATGTGAATGTGGGATAGATGAAGGCCACGTGGATCACATTTTTTTCTGCTGCCCTATTGTTTCTCTCTCTTTATATGATTCCCTTCCTCCTGATGTCCCTCTTCCAACTTCTATGAAATGTATTTTATCTCTTTGCTTCTCCCCTAAAATTAACTATGCCTTATGTAAATTTGTATATAATAATGATATAAAATTGTAATTAGTATACCTTTTTCCTTAGTGCTTTTATATATATCATGCAGTTTTTAGTAAGATATTTTAGCACTGTTTTTTCTTAGTTTCTTATTTGTAGTTTTGTAGTACATTTTGTTGATTCATGGTTAATGTTTTTCTTTATTGTAAATATTATTTCTATATTTTGTACTATTCGTGTAAGTTACCTTCCCTTATAAAGCTTGCGATGCTATCATGAGACGGACACTGGCAAAATTGCGTCAATCCAGACGCAGAGCCATCTAGGAAGAAGTTGAAGTTGAATCCCGATAACCCTCAGACGAAAATAATCCGGAGAATCAATTTTTTCAATAGAAATACAATAAGTAGAAAAACCAAAACCGTTGCGCTAGACTGCCCTGCCATGCCAGCCAAATGCTGCTAAAATTCAAACAAGGAATCACTCAAATTTACACACCATGGCAGTTTCGAGGTAAACCAACCTTTTAAATAAAATATGACGCTGGCTTTCTAACTGTTAAAATGTATTGTTTATAGTAAATAAACAAATAAAAATAAAATATTTTTACAGGGCCGATACTGAGTTGCCGCATCAAATGGCACATCTAGATATAATGGAGGTGGATGAAACGAAAAACAATGCCCACGGCAGTAACGATGTTGCCGAAACACGAAGTTTGAGAAAAAGAAAGTCTATAGCACCTGAAATTATCAAACATTCAAACCGTAGAGTTAGCATGAAACCCCGTAAACATATAGTTACAGAAAACGCAAATCCTAAACAAATTGAGGCATTGTACTTAAACAAAAAGGTGAAATCGATGTCTCAAACTTTAGAGACAATATTCGAGGAGCCCAAGACTAACACTACCGAAACCCTTATCGGTGGGAGAAAAATTAAAAGACTGCTGACATTCCCTCTAGGTAGCCAGTACACTAAGGAAAAAATAAAGAAGCGCAGGGCTAAGATCAAGAAACTTTTGGGTAATAAGTCTTTTCTGAATAGAAAGAAGATACCAATGCCAGTTTTCTTGCAGACAATTGAATGTTTGGAGCTGGATGACCCAGCCATTATTGATAAGGAACTGCAAGCCAGCGGTAAATCTGCTTGAGAGAAATCATTTCATTTTGTTACCCCATGGTATATTGCTTGTGTACTGTGTTAATTAGGCAATTCCATAAAATTATTCATTAGGAAACATTTTATTGTAATAAATATAAGATTTTTTTACACTTTTAGTGATGAAAACGCACGGTATGAGTTTTCTACAAGTGACTAATGTGCGTAAATCCACACTAGCGCAGCGGCTGAGAAGATACAGATCTTTGTGACTCAGCAGAGCTGTTATATTTTTCGAACGAAACACATGTGCGGCGCAACACAACCGCTGTGTAGTGTAGAGCGGCAGCACGAATTCTTTAGGTAAAATTAAGATCGCAGTCGTCGAAAAAAAAACCGCAGTCAAAGTGTTAATATCTTTTCTTTAATATTCTTTATGTCTTAATTTGATCAATATAACAATTATAACAATGACAAAACAAAATACTTTCATTATATATTCTATAAAAATAGAGAAATGCTACAATAACAACAATTGAGATTCATGTTGGAATGTTGACTACAGATTTCCTAATGTACTTTTCTACAAAAAATAAGTCTTCAATTAGGTAACTTAATTAAGTACCTGCTTAGGATTTCGACTCCAAAAATGTCAAAGTGATAAATAGATTTAAAGATACACAACAGTTACAAAAAAACTGGCATAAACAATTATTTTATATCAACATTACAATAAGTCAGAGTTTCAAGACAGTCATCGTATACTTTGAATTGGTTCAATCCAGTTGAGGTCTCTTTGTCCAAATTCACACAAACACAGTGAGGCTTTTCCTTGCCAGGTATAAACATCTGCCGGGGAACTCCAACCCAATCTCTTGATATACCACCACTGAAAAGAAATAAAAGAACATTAAAATTGAAATTAATAGACCAATACTAACAGGCTGTGGAATTATATTAAAACCACCAACCTTTATTGACATTCTAAACTGTGAAGTTCAAAAATGATATATTTTGAAGGAAACTATTGAGTCTACAGAGACAATTCTATTCTCATATTGTAGCAAATATAGTCTACATAGGTACTTTAAAAAAGCCCTGAGTAGGTATAGGTACTATCAAAAACTAGTCCTTTGGGATTATACTACTCGTAATTGCCAAAATCTGAGGCTGATATTTTCCTGGTTTTTTCATATTTTATCAAAAATGCATTTTGATACTCAAGGTCTCAAACATGGATTATTTATTGGAACAATAAACATGTCAGCAAAATATCAGAACTACCGAATTTGACACAAGGTCCGATGTATAAATTTACTGGACTATACATACATACAGCTGTGTTATTTAATTTCTCACACTAAGAGTTATCAACTACCACATACACCCTAGACTATGTAGAGACCCAAATAGACTCATTCTAAAAGATACCCAGCGTTCAGCCAAGTTTTCCAAAAGTTGTTTGACTCTGCGTAAAAATATACAATAAATTACCTAATGAAATTAAATGATTAAATAATTATTTATATAAAATCAAATTGCTTGGATGGCTGAATAAAATTATTTTTTATGACATCAATGAGTTTTTAAATGTTAGATAATAAATAATAATACCTTATTTAATTAGTTAGGTGAGGACGGAATACTTCAGAGCTTCTTAAAGCCGGAGGAGCTCCTGTAATACCAGGAGCTGCAGAACCTCTTTAACACCGTCCTTCACAGTGGGAGAACTCCAAAGGCGTGGAGCGGGAGTTTGGTGGTGCTCTTTTTTAAGAAGGGAAATAGAACCCTTCTTAAGAATTACAGACCCATTTCACTCTTGAACCACGTCTATAAGCTGTTCTCACGAGTAGTCACGAACCGTGTCGCCAGGAGACTGGACGAGTTCCAGCCACCGGAACAGGCTGGGTTTCGCGGAGGATATGGCACCATAGACCACATACACACAGTGAGGCAGATTATACAGAAGTCCGAAGAGTATAATCAGCCCGTGTCTGGCTTTTGTGGACTATGAGAAGGCATTTGACTCCGTCGAAACCTGGGCTGTTCTGGACTCCTTACAGCGATGCCAAGTAGACTATCGTTATATCGAGGTGCTGAGATGTCTCTACGAGGCCGCCACCAAGTACAGGGCCAGCAGTCTAATCCCATCCAATTGCGCAGAGGAGTGAGGCAGGGGGATGTCATATCCCCGAAACTGTTCACTTGCGCATTGGAGGATATGTTTAGGTTGCTGGACTGGAAAGGAAAGGGCATCAACATAAACGGCGAGTACATCTCACACCTGCGATTCGCTGATGACATAGTCTTAATGGCGGAGTCGCTTGAGGAACTGAACCGGATGCTGGACGGCCTAGCTTCAGCCTCCCGATGTATCGGTCTTGGCATGAATTTGGATAAAACCAAAGTCATGATCAATGGTCACATTGATCCAAGGCCGGTGGTCGTACATGGTCACCTTCTCGAAACTGTTTCCGAGTACACTTACCTTGGGCAGATTCTGCAATTGGGTAAAAACAGTTTCGAGAAGGAGGCCAAAAGGAGGATCCAGCTAGGCTGGGCAGCATTTGGGAAACTACGTCGAGTCTTCTCGTCATCCATACCGCAATGCTTGAAAACGAAAGTTTTCAACCAGTGCTTCCTACCCATTATGACCTACGGAGCTGAGACGTGGACACTCACGATAGGGCTGGTCCACCAGTTCAAAGTCGCTCAGCGAGCTATGGAAAGAGCTATGCTCGGAGTTTCTCTGAAGGATAGGATTCGTAACGAATACATCCGACAGAGAACCAAGGTAATCGACATAGCTCAAAGAATTAGCAAGCTGAAGTGGCAGTGGGCCGGCCATATTTCGCGAAGAACCGACGGCCGCTAGGGCAAACGTGTTCTTGAGTGGAGACCGCGACTCGGTAAACGTAGTGTAGGACGCCTTCCGACCAGGTGGGATGACGACTTGCGAAAGACTGCAGGTAGATGCTGGATGCGGCAAGCTGAAGACAGGGCGCTATGGCGCTCATTGGGGGAGGCCTATGTCCAGCAGTGGACTGATATAGGCTGATGATGATGATGATTTAATTAGTCATCATAATTATTGCATGCTAGAATATAGTGAGACATTATTATTTTGGCTGAAATGTATTCAATTTACCTATTACCTTGTTTTGGTGCACCACACTTTGGTGCCCTCGTCCGCATTCCATGCAATATTACATGGTGGGTATCGTTTTTCCTGCTCTTTTATAGCTTTCTTGTCTTCTTCACACTCATTCAGTCTGTGGTAAAGCTCTTTGTGATATACTGTTTCCTTTCCATTCTTGTCATAGTATCTCCCAACCAGAACCCCTGAAATAAAAAGAATTTGATGGCTTTAACACATTTACTATCATCTGAGCAGTGCAATCAGCAGAGGTGGTTGCAAGATGTGGAAGTTGTCAATATGCATTGGTGGCAATCAAAGTGTAAGTTATATGTATCCTGGTAATTAATATCAGTTGAGTTGCATTATAAATTGAATGGAATTATGTTTTGGAGGTCATAAGACTAAAGTTAATCCATCAATGAATGTTATTGTGGATCATGACATCAGTTAAAGTAAGTATATTAAATTAATGAATCGAGGTCTGCAGCTGTTTGATCTGGAGGACATGGGGGAATGGTCTTTGCCCAGCTGTGAGCAAGATAATCAAATAATAGGCATAGATATAAATACATCACACAGACAGACACTCACCAACATGATAATATTTCTCCTGATAAGTTGCCTTCCAATTCACCAGGCCAGCAAGGTCTGTGCAGGACAGATCTAAGACATTGTCTTTATTTTCACTCTCATCATTGAAATCCCCGTTAATAAGAGATCTAGAGCCATCTTTCCCTGTAAAGACAGTAAAGTGTTGTTTAAGCTGTTGATGTTAATACATTTTATGTGGCTTAAACTTGGCTGATATTTACTTACCTACAAAGTAATGGTATGAGCCTCCTTTTGCATAATATTGAGAGCCCTTTGAAACATCAAATACTGATCCCAAGACAGCCAAATAGAGCTTATCCTTGGTTATCCCATTATAGCTTGCTAGTAATTCTTCAGTGTAAATTCCGTAAGAATCACCAAAATGCTGAAACTCATTTTGTGACAGTTTTAGGTAGTAACTGTACAATACACCTATTATACCTACTAGAAAAACTAGGTAGTGAAATACTGAGAATTTAAGCATAACGCAATTCCAGATCTTGGCGTAAAATCTCATGATGAATATATTTTCTTTCAAGTGTAAATAATTAATAGCGATCGTATGTAAATCGTTTCAACTTCGTTCAACTTTTCGGCTACAAAATCTCTGCTTAGGTATATACTCTTCTGAGCTCTACCCACTGACTGAGTTGAGTGGTGCTTCACTTTCACTTCACATTATTATGAGGTTTCGGTTGAGGTTCGAAGACTGTGTAGGAGAGGCTGCAGCAGAACAATCGACCCACCAATTTTAATGAAATACTAAGCTTGATCGCTTACGCTTAGTACAAGCAGCCCAACAAATAAATTGTTTTGTTTTCCAATACTCGCAAAATAAAAACACTGTGACTGAATGAATGAAACATGAATAGAACGATTAACTCGTTGTTGATATTGGCAGTGTTTCAAACAACATTTTAAATTATGCCTGTTCGCGGTTTAACAAAATTTGTTGTCATTGTCAGGAAGGTCGCCCTGCCCCGCGCTGACGACGACACCCACTCCCCTCCGGTCTCGTCGCACATGGGCCAGCCAGCCTGTATGTACCTACTTTGGGATGGGTTGCAGGGTTGCGTTGGGAAATCATTGATGTTGCTCACTTCACCTAAAACCACTAGATTAGACGGAAATCTCTTATAGTTGGTAGCATTATGCTCCAAGTCATTGACACCTTGACGTTTGATGTCAAGTTCCTAGTTTACACCTCATCATCAATGGTCTTCAACAGTCTCATCATCGTCTTTCGAGCGAAATGCGGTTAGAATCGAACTAAGGTTCTTTCTTCTAGCTTCAACATCGAGCGAGACGTCACTCGAGTCTTGAGTTACAGCAATGAGAGTCCTGCCGGGGTTTACACCTTTATTTACAGCTGTTTTTGACGTTGACTGTTCTCTCAGCGAATGAACGAAACGAAGGGAAACGGGGAAAAGGGGAAACGAACGACGTTAAATTACAAGTTGTTTGTTGGTAGGTTAGGTATTGATTTGTTTGTTTTGAATTTGATCATTTATTGCAGTCGAAAATCTGCTTATCAAAGAGAATACAATACAATAACTACGTAAGCTGCTTATCTGCATCTGTTTGAGTATTGGGAAAATTATATAAGCTCAAAGTAAGAAAAAAGCTTTTCAGTCATGACTTTCAACACAGTACGGCATCTTAAATTCTTCTCGCAGTTTCCTAGTCGTCGAAGAGTGGTAGTCACAGGTCTTGGAGTCGTTTCTCCTCTTGGAAGTTGTACTGATGTGGTTTGGCAAAATCTTTTGAAAAGTCATTGTGGTATAGTTTCACTCACCAACGAAGCATACGCTAAATTGCCCAGTCGAATAGCTGGTATTGTTCCAAAACAAGATGAAAAGATTTTGAAAGCATTATCAAAATCAAACCTCAAATCGATGGCCCCAGCTACTTGCCTTGCGTTGGTAGCAACAGAAGAAGCATTGGTAGATGCCAACTGGAAACCAGATACAGAACAAGATAAAGAAGCCACTGGTGTAGCTATTGGCATGGGCATGGTAGATCTAAAAGATGTATGTGATACAAATGATGCTTTGAAGTTGGGTTATAACAAAGTCAGCCCCTTTTTTGTGCCAAGAATTTTGCCAAATATGGCAGCCGGTCAAATCAGCATTAAGTATGGCTTTAGGGGTCCAAATCATGCTGTTTCCACAGCTTGTGCAACTGGAGCACACTCTATTGGAGATGCATCAAGATTTATCAGAAATGGAGATGCTGATGTCATGGTATGTGGGGGTGCCGAGTCCTGCATCAGTCCTTTAGCTATTGCAGGCTTCAGTAGGCTAAGAGCTCTCAGCACTTCCTTCAATGATGAACCAACTAAAGCTTCTCGACCATTCGACAAGAAGAGGGATGGCTTTGTTATAGGGGAAGGAGCAGCTGTATTAATTCTTGAAGAGTATGAGCATGCATTAAGGAGAAATGCAAAAATGTATGCAGAAATTCTAGGCTATGGACTGTCAGGGGATGCATCACATATAACTACACCAAGGGATGATGGCAGTGGGGCCATCCTTTCAATGACAAGAGCATTGAAGGACAGTGGCATTGGTAAAGAACAAATCACGCACATCAATGCTCATGCCACCTCCACACCTGTAGGAGATGGTATTGAATCTACAGCAATAAGAAATCTATTTGGGGAACATGCAAGAAATATTTCTATATCTTCCACAAAAGGTGCTCATGGGCACCTTTTGGGTGCTGCAGGGAACTTGGAAACAATATTTGCTGTACTCTCTTGCTATCATGGTCTTGTTCCACCAATCATAAACTTAGAAGAACCAGTTGACGATCTGAATTATGTGGTTAATGAACCTCTGCAATGGAAGACAGACAGAAGAATAGCTCTAAAGAACTCCTTTGGTTTTGGTGGCACTAATGCCACTCTTTGTATAGCTCAAGTAAATAAATTGTAAGTGTAAATCAAACTTTTTTTATGAGAGGCTTTTCTGAAATATTTTTAAGCCTCACAAGCTAATCTATGGGAAATGTAAAAATCTAATTCTGTTTGTAATCTAATTGTTATTAATTTACCTGCTGTCTACTCCCTCATTACAAAAAAAAACTAAATTGATTCACTGAATTACATAATATATTTAAAATGAGTTACAAATTTTTCGAATTCAACAATGGCAATACAGCCTAGGTAACTCCAGACCTTTTCAAAGCTTTTTTAAAATAAGATATCATTTGATTGTGTATCACATAATATTGAGACACAAAAGCAATAAAATAATTTGATCAAAAATTGCTACTTTCATATTGATACTAAAGCATGCTAACACTTTAAATTGTATATTTTAAATGCTGGGTTATTTCCAGTCAATTAAATTAACATTATATTAATGTTGGAATAGCTGGAATCATTCAAGTCTGCACTTAATTATGATTTATGTTTTAAAATAATAACTTTTGCAACATAATTTACTGATTTATTTTAATGTAAAATTATTTCAAAATCTTTCTAGAATCACTGACAAATCATAGTGATGGTGTCTATTCAGATGAAGCCAAAACAAAATGTAAGAATGTAACAGTAATAAAAATCTGTTTGTCTTTCCCCCTTTATCTCCTGCAATATGTATTGCATTGCAGTTTGGCTATATGGCCAGGACACTAAATGCAATATTGCATAGTCTGGCTGGTATTACTTGTAATGTTGCCAGCCACTGTGTTGCAGCCACATATTGCAATAAAAATATGTTATCAAATAAAAAGGATGGCATTATTTTTAGTTCAGTTAGATTTGGCGATATCTGAATACACCAATGACTCGTGTTGGGCGATACAAAGTTTTGAGAAAGATCACACTGGCCAAAAATGATCTATTTCAGAATAAATCTAGCTGACATACAACTTTCATAACAGCTATTGATAAATATACCGAAATCTAGGATATTCTGCTTTATAATTGAATGAGTATTTCTAAAAACTTAACCTGGTTACTACTTAACACTTAGATACATCAAAGATGTTCTGCAATATGTTATGCCTATAGCTGTGTATAACACTGTACTACTGATCAAAGGGATTATTCATGAAGCTGATTTGTGCTAGGATCAGCTTGGAAGTGTCACGCCGATATTCCAACAGATAAAAAAAATGTAACAATTAATATAAAACCAATATTGGAATATTCTAGACTTTTGATTAACTTTAAACCAAGATGGCGAATCTTGGATGACATAGCATAGCAGAGTATCAATTAGAACATTATGCATCCCTTATTTAGCGAACTATTAATTATTAACTTTTGCATCGATTATTTACTGCTAAAGAAGATCAGCGCAACACTCCCAAGTAATAAACAAATAGGGAATAGTAGTGCAGTTGAATTAGCCACGTAGCGCCTACGAGCCATTTCTACCGACAGTAGGCGTCGCTGTTGTATTGACACATAACTGCGCAAACTTCTGCCTTAGATTCTGCCGCAACTCTTCCCTTTTCTCGTTGATGTTCCTTCTCGCTTTGAACTCTAATACATCCTCTATAGGAATATAACTGGTGTCCTGTTCTTCGTCCGATGAACATGTTTCCTGAGGAATGAAGATTTAGTATTAATGTGATCTGTTCTTCAAAAACGGTCAACAAACTTAAGACAGACTTGACTTGAGACTAATATTATAAAGGTGAAAACAATTGAAGAAATTGGGTGGATTGTTTTACAAATAGGCTATCTTAAATCCAGAGACGAAGCGTACGAAGCTGAGGGCAGAGGCGAGTTGGTAATATGTAAAATGTTATCAACTGACTGTAGAGAACTCCAGGGATGCCAGCCTGTACGTACATACTGAACACTTCATCACACAAGCCCTCTCAAAAGGTACTATTGCATGTAAGGGAGGATTTGTTCAATTATCAAACATCTAATAGCCACTTACAACAACTAATAGCCAACTCACCATTAACATTTCCTGTAGAGACAGCGTAAAGTCAGTATCCATACAGAGTGCCTTATCGCCTTTAACATCCGTGCAATCGCCTCTCTCGTGGTTACAGAAACCTTCAGAGCACGCGACTTCTGACCCTTCCGGAGACGACATAAGACTGGAACTGCCGGAGAGCGTTTCGCAGCAACCGAGTCCATTGCCAGATGAATATCCACAGTCTTGGGAGTATATAGGTGATGCTTGGCCGCTTTTGTTTTTCTTTTTGTTTCGTTTGTTGGGTGAGCAGGTTGGTTCGAGGCAGGAGGAGCAGGCGTCACCACTCGCCTGGTAGCAGGGGGGTGGGTAGTCGCGCGGGGAGCATGAGGCGGGGTAGTCGCGGGGGGAGAGGTCGGTCGGCGTGTCGCGTTCTTCCAGTTGGCATTCTTCGCATTGGCACTTTTCGTCGGGTTCCTCTGAGTCTAGGTCGGCTTCCTGTAATTAGATTAGAGAAAAATTAGCAGGGTAGACTTTCTTAATCCTTAAAAGAAAATAAGGGTAAAATATTTGCTGGGATTTACATTTTTGTTCTACGATTTTATGGAATTTCAAAGATTTCATCGCATCTTATTTTTCTTTTGAAACTTGAAAATTATCTATTCATCTTGTTTCGATGACGTCGTTCTATGAAAGGATCATTTCATTGTATTGGATGCAAACATTTTGAGTAGTAGAAGTTAGTCAAGTACAATGATATGACGAAATGGGGAAAACCTAATGATAACAGGAGATACAGGAAAACTGTCATAAGAACCTTGAATTCATTTCATATGAATGGATTTTTGGTTAACTGTGAGTAAAGGCTAAAAATGAGTCAAATAAAAGCTGTGGTGGTTGCGCCGTAAGAATCGTCCTCTCTTTGGGAAGCCTATTTTCAGCACAATACATAATAAATAATGCAATATGTACAAACTCATTTATATATAAAAGACTTGAGAAAAGTACAAACCTTGCATTTCTCTTCAACAGCCTGCTTTTCCTTCTTCTTGCGTTTCTTGAGTTTTTTCTGTTCCTTTCTCTGCTGCCTCGACTGTTCTTCCTGTGTTAACTCGTCATACAGCAGCTGTAGCTTGGACACGCCGCTTTTCTTCTCCACAGCTGTTTCGAACTTACGGTAAAGCGCTTCAACCGCTACAGCGGTCAGCGTTTGACAGGTGGCTTCCTCTTCGCGCAGACGCAGAGATATGCGCTGGAGACGCTCGTAGATGCATATCCCGAGACATATCAGCACCTGGCACATCACACTCATATAAATACCAAAGTTTCGATGGTTAATGTTTGTTACTACTGAACTAATCAAGCTGAAATTTTGGATAAATTAAATTCTTTTATTGATTCAGACAATTGCATCCATTGATGTTTAGTAAAGTTAAAATTAAATTCACGGTCAAACTATATTATTAACATTAACAATACATTTAATTTATATAATAAAAAAATTGCATACGGGTTCATTATACTTGACTTCCAGTGCCTTTGCAGGCTACTGCAATGTCTGTCCACCAGAACCCTTAGCAAGCTATTGGTGCTGCCCATCATCCTGTGTCTGACGGTTGTACATAGATATAGGTCTAGCAGGTAGAATAACACAGGCTTTTATCCCATAACACAGTTCCCATGATAGGAATATCCTTTAAACGTTTCCATAATAAAACCGCGTGGGAAGCCAGAAACTAGTGTCAAATAAAACTATTAATAAATAAAACTATCATATTGTTTTCATATTACTCACCTCTTCCTGTGCAATTTCCAGCGTCTTCGCATGCCTTTCCCTATGGTTCCCGAGTAGCTCGGGCTCCGCCCTGCCTATGAGGTGCGATATATACTCAGTCTTGGCCTGTAGGTGTAGATGTTTGTCAAGGAGACATCGTTTGATCCCTCCGTACAGAGCACCGACGTAGCCTTTCTCTTTTTGCGGTTCCTTATCTTCTACTAACAGTTGATATGCTCTTAACACCTGGAGATGAAATTCATTATGTTAGGAGAAGCAATACTCAATATATTTATTGTTGCAATTGTAGGTACTCAACTGTATGTCTTATAAATAAAATAGACGTTTCTCGTAATATCGACTATTTTTTACTAAATCAAAATGGAAGTATAAACGGTATTTAACTCTTGTTTCTACCTTAACGGTAGAATTTTGAAGCGTCTGGTAGGACAAAGACACTATGAGAAGCGTCTGGCGTTCTAGTAAACACCATTTAGTAGTTCCCCCAAGAAAAAAAAAATCGCTTCCAGAACTTTGACAATATTTTTTTTCCATCTCACGGGGCACATGAACAAACAGAATTTTAGATACCGGAGCAGCGAAAATCCCAAAAGTGAACATCAAACCCTTCACTCGCCTAAGGTAAGGTATTGGCAGCAATTTCAAGAGAAGAAGTCGCAGCAATCTCATTTTCTCTACCTCGAAGAGTATTCCAAAATTTTCGTTCTCATTTAGATGAATGGCTACGTCACGATTGTGGTCATGTAAGGGGCCTCCGGAGGGACGAATTCTTATACAAACGTAATACCAAAATTATTTCTAATGCAAGCATATTTTCACTATAATATTGCATTATTATATTATAATAGTATTCATCTAGGTTCCCAAACAGTTTTTTTTTTCAAAATACCTAAAATGAAATGAAAGCCAATCTCATTTTGCACATTTTGATGCGAAAATGGACAAGTTTTCTTGCAATTTGTTTCGTATTAAAAACATCAATATCTTACGTTTTATTTATTAAGGAACATAGCTTATATTGTCTAGTTACAGAATAACAATACTTTGTGAAGAATACAAAAAGTTTTCAGTCATAATTTTTGGTATTACGGAACAAACCAAATTTTGAACGGCTAATATTGCTATCGCGCACGCATGTGGCGCGGCGCAAGGGTTAAGCAGGGACAGCGATATTCGTAGCGATTTTTGCAAGCGAGGATCGCCGGACCCTTAAGCTTGAAGAATGAGCTAGTTTCGGCGTCTTCGCGAACGATTACCGGCCGCAGCAGCATATTGCGTGTCACACGTCGCTGACACTACGTGGTAGTAAAGGCCAGCTAATAAATAAAGCCAAACCATGTTGAGACTGTGTGACACATAGACGATGTGCAAATGAGTTCATTTTGTCAACAATAACCTGCTTTAGTCAAGGTGTATGCAATACAAATACAGATAGAGCAAATATAAAAGTCGATAAGATAGATAAGACATGGGTAGGCTATCTCTCACAGACCTATGTTTATATCATATTGATTGTTGTAATTCTTTTAGATAAGGCTATGAGGATTTACTACTATTATTAGAGGATACAGGGCTTGTAGTCAAAATAAACACTCAAACTGACTTTGCAAGTTAAGAAGAGACTTTATCTGTTAAGAGTTTGATGATATGAAATATTCGGAACATTGTTTTTCGAAAATTGCATGCCACAAAAGGTAGAATGCATAGATATTACTGTAGACTCCTTGAGTTGTTTATTGTTAGATATATATTAGGAGTCTTAAAAGACTGAAACATAAATATATAAAAAATGCTGGATAACCACACAGCATCATCTAGCGCCAAGCTAAGCAGAGCTTGTGTGGGTAGACCGATATACAATACATATAAACATAGAGAGATACATTTTTTATTATAACTAGCTGACGACCAAACATCTGGAACAAATATCTGCAGATCTGCGTACACTATACACATTTGTCCCGAGGCGGGAATCAAACCCGCAACCTCCTACGAATTTTCGCCCACCGCGCCACAGAGGTCGACCATGACGAAATAAGATGGAAAAGAGGTCTTTTCCCTGTAGGCAACAGGGATTGTTGTATGAGGTAGAATATACAAAATGATATTGCATCATTTATTATACATTGTGTAAATAATTAAAGTTGAAGAAATCAATTTCATTTAACACATTCGACTTAATTTTTGTTTCTACCCTAGAAAACAATCCTTGTGTATAGCTTACTGGCAAGGGAAATGAGCTCATAACGGTTTAAGTTTGAAATGCTCACTTTAGTTTTACAATCCGCACAAAACCGATGCTTCTTCAGGTAGTTATGCAGCGTGTCATGTAGTGTATTAAAATGAACCAGAGTGACATGTTCCCTCGCGCAGGCCCTCATCGCGTCCCAGGCCGTCCGCCACGCAGTCCGCCCGACATAGTTCCACGTCATCCAAGCTGGTGGGGAAGCCGCAGCGCTCTGTACGTTGGTGTTAGCCTGGTTCCATCCCCGAGCTGTGCCAGCCTCGAGGGAATGGAGTGTGCAGCGTTGGGACTTTTTCCAGCGGGGTTGGCTTAGTATTAGACAATCTATGCCGCTACTGGAATAAATAAATTAACAAGAAATCACTACATAGTATAAAATAAAGTCGCTTCCCGCTGTCTGTCTGTCCCTATGTATGCTTAGATCTGTAAGGCTGGTTTTAAAGTCACGCCGCTGGGCAACGCGCTGTTAACGTTTACTGAACGGTGAAGCACAAGCGCGCGACTTTGAAACGCAACTACTACCCCCATACATCTCCGAACGCGCGCACTCCAACGGCGATGCCGAAACGCGTAACAACAAAACCAGCCTCAAACTATGCAAAGGATTTCGATGCGGTTTTTTTAGATATTTTTTTATATATTCAAGAGGATGGTTTATAAACCATCTGACACATAGATTTCCACATAATATACCGATAAAAATCGACTTCGACGGAACCCGTAAACCCTTCCTCAGTAAGCGATGCGCTGCCAATGGCGCCACGAGATTAACTGAGGAAGAAGTCTTAAAACTTTGGGACTTCCTTCGGACTCAAGCGGTTTAAATAAATGACCACTTGACTTTCACGAGAAATTGGTCGAATTTCTACGTCTTAATTACAATATTAAGGTGAGACAAGTGAATTAGGGTAGAATGCCAATGTACAACTGAAGCATTGTGCATTTGTTGCATAACAACCAAAACTTCGAAGTCTGTTAGTAAACTTTACAACATAATATAATTCTTTTAATTTAGGAATGGAATTGCTCCACAAATGTATTCACTATACGTTTTTCTTTGAACAAACCTGTGTCCATTGAGCAGTGTTGCTAAAGATTGTGGATGTACTATTTTGTCTTCTCTGATTTTCATGGTTTCATCTTTTGTTAGAACTAGGGGGTCTAATGTGGGGTGTCCTGATTTACACAGCTGATAGAAGAGGCGTTCCACACTGAAAATGAAAATTGTTTTCTTAGTTTCATTCATTAAAAGGTAGCTACTTAATTCTAATTTCAGTTTACACACTATTTTACATAATAATCCATGATCAATAAAATCCATGACACCTCATCTTGCCAGTACAGTAATCAGAGCCAGTTAGTTACCAATTGACATACTTAGTGATGGAATAAGCATATTTTTCTAACATCAAAGTATTGAGGGTAACCAAGCAAAGCACAGAGCTTATAATTACAAATGGGTCAAGGCCCAAGTCCAATATGTTCATATATAATATCATTGTTGTCATGTTCACTGGCAGGAACTTAAGAGGTCGTTTTCCAGAACAAGCAACCAACAACACTAAATATGCAATGCAAGAAGAACTTATCTGTGGTTTTGATTCAAACTACTAGTAAAGCCTTGGTCTCTTGATAATTACGCAGTACCTATACCTGTCACATAGGCTGCCTGTGCAGAGTAGTTGTCATATGATTTTCACACTGCAGGGTGATAACTGATAACTCTGAATACAGAATCAATGACCACAATTATTTATTCATAGCACTTCTCTGCACAGACAGTTGATGTGACAGAACTCGGAGTACTGCCTATGCTTAATGATCAAGAGAGCAAAGCTTAGAGTAATTAGGTAAGCATTGGTTGTTGACATCTCCACTAAAGACCAGCGCTGTGGTATGATCTGTTTAAGTTAAGGTGAATTTATATGGGTATCTAATAGTATCTATACTATTCGTCTTTGTTCTGGTGAAATTAAAATCTTTTTACATTTATATGCAATACTTCTGTGACTAATATTCCAAGTATTTAAGATGTATTAATTTTCTTGTTATAAGTAGTAATGATAATGATTAAACTGATAGCATGACTAGAGGAATTATTTCACAGCCTTGCGATTGACCAGATGCAGTACAGTTGGCAACACAAATAGGAAATGGAATGAAACATTTTAGGACTTGAGTTGCTTCTGCCTGTGTCTTGGCTAAACTATACATAAAGCCAAAGATTTGTCTGTGTTAAGGTGTATGTCATGGTTCATAATTAACTTGATAAATGAATAAAGCTTCTACCTCTATCACCTTGTTTTGATATTATATGCATCAATATTTATGAATTATTAAGAATTATAATGCAAATTCATGTTAGTGAGGTTATGATCCTATATTCAATTGAGTAGGCTCAATCAATTGTTTACTATAAAATATAGGTAATAATATTAACTATGAAAAAGTCCCACAAAGTTTAGTCAAACATGCATCTTTACCAATCATACCTATAATGTACTTCATACTCTTAGATAATGGATCCTGTTAATGGTTTGTTCCTTTTGATTTTACAAGGTAGATATTTTATTGATGTAACCATATTCACGTAGATAAGGAAGGAACTCTACTTCTCTCTCCATTTGAAAGGAAAAATTAGAGATGGGAAATAAATGTTTGGTAGTATTTACCTTCTCCGGCAGCCGACACATGGAATGCTTTGATTCAATACTTCAAAAATATCGTTTGCGTCCACATCAAGGGCCACTTTTAGCTCGTCTGTCGTAAGAATTCTGTATTTACGCATAAAATCATCGTATTCACGGCCTTTCACTTGAGGATTGTCGCAGATCAAGCCCATTGTGTTCAAGTCCATAACCATCTTCAAAAAAAACAACACGCAATATCATAACAAAGAAAGAATTATACAAAATAAGGTCAATCAAAAGATGTCTTTGCATCGGCAGAAATCAATGAACTCGTGACAAGTCAGGGCTAAATATTTAACTTGTCACCGTTGCACGGACAAGATCCAAGGTCTTTTCAGAAGATATAGGAGAGTATTGTACCTCTAATTTATGTATAAACAATCAAATTTTTGAAAAAATCAATCAGTGGTTTATCTACGCTTGTGGTAATGTCAAAGTGCAGAGTGTTACTTACAGTGAGATTTTCGTAGATAGTTAGCGGTAATTGTCGTCGTTTTATCACAGGTTCCTTTTCGCTATTATAAATATCAACCAATTTCGCCATCTTGATGATTAATCACATAAAATTGCAAACAAAATACACAAAAATATCAAAATGACGACCAATTTCACAAGAAATACACGTCGTGCGATACGTACGTTTGACACAATGACACAAGTTTGACAGATGTTTTTTTCGTCGACGGATTCAATTACACCGAGCTTAATGTGCACTTGATTGACGGACAAACTACAGGCTTGTACAACGTATAAAGTATCTTAAAGTTTAGGTTTTAGATATTTTCTTGTTATTTTTTTAGGGGTTACTTATACTTAGATTTCACATATCAGGCTAAAAAAAAAGACGCATTATGTAAGACACCGGCTAGGCTGGTCAAGCCTAAGTATTCTATGGGTCAAGCCAAAGCAGGTAATTTTCTTCGTCCAAGTACCATTATTTTATTTGTCACTATCAAATCAAATAAATTGTCATTGAGAAGCTGCTTGCTGGCTGTTTGTTTTTTTTAGACCGTAGAAAGAAAAACAAGTTTTGCAAGAATTTCAATAAAATGTCGAAAATATTTACACCTACGAACCAAATTCGTCTCACAAATGTAGCGATAGTGAGACTAAAAAAAGGCGGAAAGAGGTTCGAAATAGCATGTTACAGGAACAAAGTTATTTCTTGGCGAAACAAAGTGTAAGACTTCACGTTTTACTCCACTAGCAGGAATTATAAAAATCTCTTAATCTGTCATAAATCGGTTCTATTTTCTTATTTCAGGGAAAAGGATATCGATGAAGTTCTACAAACACATTCTGTCTTCACCAATGTTTCCAAAGGGCAAGTGGCTAAAAAGGAAGACCTAGTAAAGGTTTTTGGTAAAGATGATCAAACTGAAATATGCAAAGAGATTCTTGAAAAAGGAGAGCTACAAGTATCAGACAAGGAGCGTCATTCACAAATAGACTCCTTATTCAAAGATATTGCCACAACTGTATCAGACAAATGTGTGAATCCAGAAACAAAGAGGCCATATCCAGTGTCTATCATCGAGAAAGCTATGAAAGACATACATTTCTCAGTCAATGTAAATAAGAGTGCAAAGCAGCAGGCATTAGATGTAATTCAACTCTTGAAAAATGAGATACCACTTGAACGAGCCCAGATGAGAGTAAGAATTTTGCTTACGGGGAAAGATGCAAGAAAAACTAAAGATAAGGTGGTAAAATTAGCAATGAGTGTGGAAGAAGAAAACTGGGACTCTGGTACAGCTAATCTTATATGCCTGATTGACCCTGGCAACTTCAGAGTACTGGATGAACTTGTCAGGACAGAAACAAAAGGCACTGGACAATTTGAACTTCTAAATCTGAAGGAAATGGTTGAGGGTGAACAGGCTTTGTAAAATTATGTAATAAAGTTTTCTACTTGTTATTTTTTATAAAACAACTGTAGTTTTTCTCACAGGCTATAGAAACCAGTTTCTATAACCATAATCTAGTCCCAGACATTGCCATCTTATTCAAATCAAATAAACTTGGCTTGTTTTCACATCACATTTATGTTTTTGATTAGATCTGTCATGATGATGAGGTTTTTTTTTCAACTGCGTGAAATGGAATGTTAAATAGAGGTCGATGGCCCTACAGAACTCAAGGCACCTCAAGGTGAATGTGGGTGAAATTTACGATTGATTGCAACAATCAGGGCCGGATTTACGGGAGGGCAAACAGGGCGACTGCCCCTGGCCTCCACAAAAATGGGGCCCCCACAAGAAAAGAGACTTCGGAACTAGTAAACCACTTTCCCGTTGATATTTTTTTTCGCGTCTAACTTTACCTACAGAAGGTACTTTAACATACATTTACTTTAATATTCAATATTAACAGAAATCATCGATCTATATTTGTTCACTCCGATCAGGCAATCACTAAGAGATCAAAATCTCAAATGGCCTTGATAGGCACTTGCAATTTACTCCTCATCTTGAGGGAGTATCCCAATGGCTGAGTAGGGTGGTACTCTCACTTAACTCTCCCGATCGGCTTAATAACAAATAGGTAGGTAGCAGTATTTTTTTCATTCATGTAGGTAGCATATTTTTTCGTTCATGGTAGGTAGGTACACCGTTTTTTGTATTTTAGTTGGATCGATTACCGGTTATGGCAAGTAATTATTCTAAATTCTGTAAAAGCCGTTCTACTTAATTTTAACAACAAAGGAAAGTTTCCTTTTTTAGAACTTCCTATCTTCATTATTTCTTGTACTAGCTTGCCCTCCATGTCCCATGGGCCTCTAGACACACTGCCTCTAGAACTACTTTTTTTTCTATTTTATTCCTCACTATACAAAATTAGAACTGAATCGGTAATTTCCGATAAAAGGCAGCACTAATACAAAAACCGGTTGACAAAGTTACGTGGAACGAAACGTTAAAGTGAATGTACTACGAAATGACAAAATAAAAAGTTTTATTTTTCTCTTGTTGGTACGAGATTTTATTGATTGTTTTCTTTCACAAGATTTTCGGCCAGACGGCGACTGAAATTGCAAGTTTCTGTGATATATTTATTTTCGTTATTTATCTATTATTATCAACCAATTAAATGAGCAGGGATATCGAGTTATGTCTATAAGTAATGGAAGGTACAGAACTGGGTGGCGACCAGCAATTTTGTTTGAGATGGAACAATTTTCAAGCAAATATAACTTCTCAATTCGAGGCACTGCGCGATGATGAGGACTTCGTGGATGTCACCCTGGCATGCGAGGGACACAGGCTGGAGGCCCACAAGGTGGTTCTCTCCGCTTGTAGTCCATATTTCAAGGAACTGTTCAAAGTAAGTCCATCTTTTACTCCCCACACTTTGATGTGTCACCATTACAATGACTCTAGTGAAAGTTGTTATGTATAAAACACTTGATCTACTTACAAATGCCATGTCTCGCGTTCCGGTTAAGTACTCGTGATTTCATTTATTTGTACCTACTTTAAAATTCTGTTTCACAATTTCTAATTAACTCATTACCATTGAGGCTATGGATTACATTTATGTCTTGGAAGAAATTGATGCCTTTTACGTTTCAATGTATTCATTACAATGCATGCTACTGCATCTATCTGCATGGTTTCTCAATTTCATAGTGTTTTGTAACAGATCTCTAGATTGTGTCAAAACTGTTACCTATGTCCACTAATTTTTAGGTGTCTGAATCAGAATAATAACTAAATCATATTTAGCTCTGAATTATCATAGATTAAAATTATTGTTAACTTTCATAGGTTACATTTCACATATCAGTAGACATAAATGACTGTTGGCAATAATAAGTAAAAAAATAACTATGTTGTGTTGAAGAAATAATCTTTGTTTATTTAATTGAACCATTACTGTCTCTACGTACAGACACTCAAGAATTTGTTATCTTTTCATAAATAATGATAACAAAAGAGTATCAAACAATTGAAAAACAATTTGAAATTGTGTAGAACATGGATCTGACATCCCATCAAAGATTAAAGTCTAATGTAAAGTTTGAAGTGATTAACATAATGAATATTGTTTAACCAACAGTCATTTGTTTGGTGCATAAATACTGGTTGATTGGTTCACATTGATACTGTATAATTTGTTAATATATTGTAAAGATAAAATTAAATCAGAATAATTTGTTACTATGTTTAAATAAAGTAACTTACAGTTGATCAACAGAATAAATCTATTTGGGAATCATTGTTATTTAAACTATTTTAATGTTTGATTAAACATAAGAATTAAACTTTTAAATAAATATTTAATTATGTGGAGTTAAAACAGAAACAAGACTTATTCACTACAGTAGTGTAGCAAAAGGTGAAAATAGCTACATCACAAATTGATTGCTTACTAGATAACTGCCAAGAGATCTTCTCATCACTTTCCTGCACCTGAATCCCATCACTTAAAAGAGCTTACTCTGTATTAACTGTCTAACCTTTCACTTTGTTCTCCTTATATATTTCGACTTAACTTCATGTTATCTGTTTCCATTTCCATGGATATATGTTATCTTTTACCATGGCTTATATTTTGTTACAAACATAATGTTTTTCTTATTTAAACATAATTTAACCTAAAGTTCTAAGCACAAGCTCAATGATATCCCCCAAACTAAAGTTATCTTGGTGATAACCTTCTACATAATATATCAGTAAATTTATCTTAAACTGGTTAACAGGCCTGAATCTGAAAATATTTAATCATAATTTAGTGTTATATCTATATATAGATAAATTATGCAAAGGTATAAACAGTGTCTCTTCAATTATGGCTAAAATACATTAGTTTGTATGGCTTATCTTTCCCAGGTCTGGAAAAAAATACATTTTGGATTCTAGAAGCAACACAATAAAGTTAATTTCAGGTTTAGGTTTAAATATATTTATTCTATAAAAAGTGAAATAAAGAGACACTGTTGTCGTGTCTGTTGGTAGTACATAATTACAGTTTTGTGTAGAGATAGGTACAAAACAAAGGTAAAAGGTATACATTACGAATTAGTTTCAGCTTGAACGTTTCCGTCGAGTGCTAAATGGATAACGGCTGTCTTTCTGCATTGAAATAGAGGGGATATCTTTTTAAACTGAGCGAAACTTGAAACCCATTTATCCAAATATAAGAAAATTATATGAGGAGATTTAACCTATATTACTACAAACCTATTGACCGCTTAAACATGTGAAATATCCTTTACAAATTTTAACATGTGTCAAGCACAAAATTGCACCTATAGCATGGGCCAAATATTGCTGATGCTGTAAAGTGTGAAACCACAGATTAGGGAATGTAAAACTGTTTAGTTGTAGAATCAATACAAATGGCATAAGGTCCAATTTCAAGTAGAAATTTCTTAATTTTGTGATCTAAAAATATACCTAAATGGAGCAAGTAGGTACAGTTGAATGCAAATTAAATGAATTAATATTTTTCGCAAGCTGACCATGGAGTTTTATTATAATTGCTGCAGACATCATGGCCAGCGGACTTATTTATGCAAAATCAACGCTATGGTGCTTAATTTAAAACAGCAAATCGTAATTTGCTTATTTGCCAGACTTAAGTATATTACCATAATGTATTTTGTACATTTATGAGACTAGGCTGGACTTTGTTCTTAAAACCCATACGTTAATCCAGTTTGATAAGGGAAATACACAATCATACTTATAAATTATGAACGCTACCTATCTAATATCTACCACGTTGTCTTCAGCTTTCGGCGTATCAGTGGGATCTTCTTCAAGTAATATTTTGTATGGTAATTTTTTTTTATCGGCAAGTCATGGCTAAATAGCCTCTTTTCCCAGAAGAATCCTTTTATTATCTAATGGGCCGATAATACATCGTAAACATCTATAATCAGCTAAACTATCTTCTATACTATCCAATAAAACAAGAACTATTTGGCCACTCACAACGTGTTTTAGGATATACCATAAGTTTTCATATAAAATTTTCGTAATTCGAGCGTTCTGCTATAATCTGCCCAATTGTGCCAATAAATATCATACCAGCATAGTCCACTGCCGAACATCCCTCCCCCAAAGACGGTATTCGCCATCATCACCACACTTGGTAGGCGGAATGGTTTTAGCAGTAAACGTATTAAAAATAGACCCCTGCCCTTTCGCCTCTTCGATATCCACGGATTGAGTTGGAGGGTTTGATTCTTAGTATATTACTACGCGACCACCACGGGCTGTGGTCAGCCAGCCAATCACTAAAGACTCCATATTGGTCTGTTTTAATTAAAACTTTACCATAAAATTTGCTTGCTCTACTTTGTGTAGGTTAACGTAACTGAATATTCTTGTTTTCGTCCATCAGTATCAGAAATCACCTTGAGATTAAGCAATCTGAGTCATGATCTTTAAAGAAACTATAGACATCGGCGAATGGTGTTTCCATTTCGCAAACTTTTTGCACAAGGTCGATTTTATGGCAGGCTTCTTGGAATTTTAATGCTAATTTGTGCAATTAGGTGTCAGAAAAATAAAACCTTAGCGATAAAGGCTAGGTTTTTTCCTATTTGTGGTTTATATAATTATTCGCTTTATATTATTTTAATGTATCAAACAACATAAGGCACCTTACTGACTCATTGAGCCATGAAAATCTAGACTATGCTTAAAAAAAACAACGAAGTTTCGCTTAGAAGCTACTAAAATAATGTAGAAGGGGAATTCCGAAAGTAACATCTAGAACTATAGAAACTTTGTCGGTAATGGTAAAATAGAAACTATAGTGATTGTCTTCTGACGTACATAGATACTTATAGAATTCTAGAAAGCATAGGTATTGAGGAAAGTTCTAAGAGGTGACGTGGTCTAGGGTTTACCCCTTTTCTCAGAAGCCATTCGTAAACAGCCTTAGCATGGTGACAACGCATCGAACTACTGCGTAAATTCATTATTATTAGGTCATTCGCATGTTAATATTGTCCTGACCTGTCCAATGTCTAGCTTTTGCGTTGCTACACTTGCTAAGTACGTATCATATTGTGTTTTATCAAAAGTCTAGTTTTTCACGCGGTCTCACTCTTGAGGTACTTGATTAAAAATAACCTATGTCACTCCAGAGCCGAAAGTTTGTAAAATATGAATGTTATTTTGTCACCAAAACTACTTAACAGATAAAGATGAACTTTGGCGTACCTACATAATACTACGTACTTATATAAAGTATAATAAATGCTAAACATAATACGCAAGCCAAGCCGCGGGCAGAAGCTGATAATTAAAGCTAGAAATTAAAAGCTGTCTGCATTAAAAGATCATAATGCATTTTGGCAAGGAGGTAGAAGATACCCGGGATGGACATAGGCTACTTTTTATCACGGAAAAGCGCGGGCGAAGCTGCGGGCAGACTAGTATTGTATAATAAAAAAGATCTATCTATTTATGTAATGATTTGGTATAAAATCAATCATATTATCAGTTATTTAGTACTAGTTTTGTGTCTATGCTAGTATAGTATCCATAACACAAGCTTTGCTTAGCTTGAGGCTAGCTAGATGAAGCTGTGTGAATTTTCCAGTATTTTTTAATTATTTAAATGGATTTAGGTACTCATAAATTGGTAAACAAACAATTTTTACCTCTAATATAAATGTATTCTAGATCTAGAAATCTAAATGAACGAAAACACGAGAATTCGCCACAAACACAATGCAGTTGATGTGGTATTCGTATGGTCTTACTTCCACTATAAGTAATGTATCCGATGGGCCTTGAACAACGCACCACTTTTTACCTTATTAGTGGGCGCCCACCACCACTTGTAGCGATGCTGTAGGTAGGTTGTTTTTTGTAAGGCTGCATCGTGATAGGTTTATACAGGGAATGTCATTCGTCGATTTGATTCCTACACTTCTTAGCTCCATTCCAATAAGCGATAGGTTTTCCAACCGTTAACCTTCCATCGGTTTCACTCGTCTCCGCTCCATGCAGTGGGATTGCACCTAAAGCTTCCATACGTTTCCAGAATAACCCATGCCCCCATCCAATAATCTTCATGCGCGACTGCGAGGTCTCCCACGTGCGCGCGCTCCTACAATTCATGTACGTGGGACAAGTGAACATTGCGCAGGCGCAGCTCAGCGCATTTCTGCGCACAGCGGACGCGCTGCAGATACGGGGCTTGACTGACTGCAGCCAGCATAATGATAAGGTGGGTCTTACTTTCTGTAAATCTTTGCAGGTGTTGTTCAATTCTCCAACCTTTGAGAATATGAAATACACGTTAAACCATAATAACATCCGGTTTCTTTGCAGAAAACAAACCGGAAATCGCCCCCATCCCAACTACGTAATTTGCTCAGCGCCAAGCCATCGCAGTCTCCCTCTACCTCCTCTTCCAAAGCCGCAAGCCAAACCGTCGAGACGACAGTAGCGGACGACCCCGAACCAAGCGGAAGTCGCCGTTCCACGAGAAATTCTCCCGATGTTGCCAGAAACAATCTCAACGATGAAGCTCCCTTCCAAACTTCTAGTCAAACGAGGCCTAATAACGACGACTATAGTGAAATATCTAACTACCCGTCTCTGAGGGTGAAAACTGATCTCGAAGCGTCGGAGGTGAAAAACGAGGAGAACGACATTCTAATGGATCCCGGGGACGCAGAGAGGGACAAAAGTCAGGATTTTAATGCGTCTGATCTCCTAGAACCAAAAATGGAAGTAATGGAACAGGAAGCCAGTGACGAGGAGCGTTCCAATTTCCCTCACATGTACTACGGCGATAACAATACACTGGCTAATCCTTTTGCCGCACTCCAAGGTAAACTCCACCATAACCTATAGCCAGCAAATCAGCCGTGAACGTGTTGCAGCATTTCTAACTCTACTCTCTCAACAGGTAACGTGGATCTCATGGCAGGAATGGCAGCGGACCTTCGCGATGAAACCGCAGATGGTAAGTCCTAATGTCACTTTCACGTCATATCACACGCACACGTCGACTCGGACAGCCGCGCCCCCGGCGAACCTCCGGTTTATTCGTTTTCGTTATTCCACACTCGGTAACGCGCGGTCTATTGGTTTGAGGACAGACATGTATAGCTGCTATACAGGCTGTTGTGCCTTGTATAGTTGTCTATACGTCTTGTAGTATGGTGGCTAGGAGCGCGGGTGTCGGGCGACCGCCTCGCCGCTTCACGCTATCCCAATCCTTCGCACTCGCTCGGGCTAAGGCACTGGTTGAGGCAAAGCCCTTCTGCCTGGTACCTCCATTCAAATGCTAATACCGACGTCGAACTCCTTGTGAGTAGGGAACAGAGATCAGAATCTCTAACAAGCTTCGGATTTGGTTTTACTATGTAAATATCTAACCTAACCCTTCATTTTCATTTACTAACATTATAAAAAGCAAACGTTTCCTTTTGTAATTGTTATGCTATAGGTTTCTTTTCCTAAGGCACTTGGTCTATTATCAAAATTAATCTTCGATTTTATGGAATAAGTGATTTTATCACTTTAGCATTGCGGAATATGGGAATGACTCGTCGTCAGTAACTTTGAAGAAAGATAATTTAAAAAGACAGAATTTATGAAGCCCTAAACTAGTTTTGCCGGTTTATCAGGAATCAGTACCTTCCCCAAGGAGCCAGTTACTTAGAATATAAACGTATCTGCATAAACGTACAAAGGAAAGTCTAGTAGCCCGTCCCCATATTGGCCGAATTTCAACATTTGCGATGGCTCAACCAACATGAGGATGGACCAGTACACATTCTTTTGTATATATTTCTTGCAGTTTGTCAAACATTTCCTTTAAACATAATACAGTTCTACTCATGGGAAGATTGACTCCTGATAAACATGCATCCCAGTTCATGGTGCCAGGTTCATATTAACAGACCACAAAATTAAAAGTTTCCAAGTCAGTATTAGCATTTGATGACCGTGATGCGATTGGATGCGGGTAGTAGTGTAGCGTGGGGGCGCGCTGGTGCGATGGTTGTATTGTTTGCGGCAGCGCTGTGTGGCGCGGGGCCGCCGGGCGTGCAATGCGGAGTCTGCGGGCGGCGGTACTCCAACGCGAGCAACCTGCGGCAGCACGTCCGGCTCATCCACGAGGCGCAGCCGGTCGCCTGCGCGACTTGCGGCCGCAGCTTCAAGACTCCGCTGTACTTGCGACGGCACACTCTGGCGCAACACCCCCCCGCCCGCCTCAAGCCGGTGACCCCGCCGCCCTTCCAGTAGCCCTCGCGTTACCGCCGACCGACGACGATGTCTATACCCGCGCTAATCCCTATCAAACGGTGTCGCCCCGCTAAATAGCATCTACCCCCAATTGCAGTCGATTCCTAAATATGCTGACGT
This sequence comes from Eupithecia abbreviata, assembly GCA_943735965.1. NCBI lineage: Eukaryota > Metazoa > Arthropoda > Insecta > Lepidoptera > Geometridae > Eupithecia > Eupithecia abbreviata. The sequence goes on from OX030978.1 coordinate 10,555,017, forward strand.
ACAGATTGTAAACTATCGCATCAGATCATCAATCATCAGCAATGCCCAAAAGCGTTTGCTTATTCCCTGTTAGACATAGGCCTCCCCTGTGAGTGCTATTAATCACTGACTGAATGTAAGCTATCTACCGCATCATCAGTTCCTATGTCGGTCCACTTTTGACATAAAACTACTCAAGTAAATAAAGTATCTTATATTATCTATATCAATATTTTTTATAATCTGTCTAGATTAATTACAAACTAAAGACCCTTGCAAATGTTGTTAGCGCCAGTTTTTCGTAACGGTCCTTTATCAATTTTCCGTTGAATATCATCCCTCTAAAGATTTACATAGAAACTTGGTCGATGCCCTCATTTACAGATTATGAGACAGATACTCACAGGAATATAGTGAGTGGCTGCAATTGGAGTTGGAACCATCTCTTTCAAATCACTATCAGAGTGGAGATCATTTGTAGATGAACTGACGTCCATATTGATCTTATAGTTATTTCTGACAATTCAACCTAATTGAATGTCGAACTGGATACTTACGGTTTTGATCGCTTCGAACCTATAGATAACCTTTGTATTCCCGTCTACATAGATTTGTGAACAAAATAGCATATTTAGCGAGGCGATAACGTATCGAGGTGTTACGTCACGCGTGGTGGTAGGCACAGCGTTGGTCTGGCGAAGAGTGGATGCGGCTTATAAAGTCGCACAGAAGACTGTCAATAGATGTATCTATATCTAGTCTGTGATCGGATCGTCGCCGGGGGCCTGTCAGTCACATCTCTCCGCTTATTGTGTGCCTTTCTACGATAGACCGAGTGCCATCTGTGTTGATTCAGCGAACTCCCCTCAGCTAGTCACTCTCCCTGACCTACGACTACTGATAGCTGGCATATCGCAACACTTATCTTGCCTCTTCAGTCCAGTATCTTCAATGGGGGAACAAAGACGCGAACCCTTGTACCTGGTGCAATATTTCTTCAATCATTGGAGCTCTCAATGGCTAATGGGAGTTCGTTGGCGACACATAGTACCTTCCTCTCTGACAATAGACTGATTGTTGTTAAAGCATTTGTTGCAACCGGTGCTGATTTTACATAAGCATAACATAGGTTATTTACTGGTTACATATTTATACACAATACATACATATATTATACACGATTACCGTACCTACAATGGTCACCGGCGCTTTCCACCGCTGTAATAGAAGTAATATAAGGTGTATTTTCTTAAAAGAGTTATAATGTTTTGTACTGAAGAAGCGAGAGAAAGCGCCGGTGACGTCCGTTTTGTTTTACCGACAGTTTGTGCAGTTTTAGATGAAATGCATAAGTTCGTAAGCAATAGTGATATTTTTATACACAAGTAGTTTTTATCTTTACACAGTGTTATTGTTGAGTGATTGAGGCTCCCGGTCAATAGTTTGTACAAAACTCAGATGTATCGAAGAGTAATAATAAGTAATAATCTTCTAATGTATTGATATACTATTAGTTGTGGATAGCATTTGTTAAAACTGCTTATGCTCATTTTCTTTTTTACGAGGAAAGTTGCGTTTGTCTTTGTCATCGATGTTAAATTATACGGATAACCTAAACGTCAGAGCTAACAACTAAACTTAAAAGTTTAGGTTACTGTCGTAATAGACGACATATTTATCAAATAATATTTATGCTGCGGTGACAAAGAATTAGATTAGTAACGATGATTAACGAAATGATGATTATCGTTGGTATTAAGTACGTTGCTATACTTGCCATTACGCGAATCCAGTGATTTTTACTAAATCAACTACTAATTTTCATTATTATTTTTAAGAAAAGTGTATTTTTATCGCGTATGTTTATAAATTGATATTTTGATTGGATTATTTCTTTGTGTAGTTTTATAAAAAAGTTTGCCATGAAAATATGAAAACATCTAGTCATTTTGTAAAAAAAGCATTTAGAAAGGACTCTTATGAAGGAACGATTAGGGTTGTGAATTACAATATTTCGAAATTGAAAATTGTTGTAAAAATCGATGAGATGTGAAGTATGATCTCAGGAGACTTTCTTTCAATGATCTCTAAATTTTGACTTTGCATTTATTTTAAATCGATATTTAATCTATAAAGGAAAAACTATTATATTAAATTGCAATAATAATTTAAATCTTAAAAAGTAATCGCTTATACGTACGTTAGGATATGTAATTTAAAAGCACTTCAAATAATTTTAATCCCAAATATATTAAGGCGCAGCTTATGATTGCCATAAATAAAAAATATAGTAAATAGAATCTCTTACACGGCTTAATTGAATCATTACTTAATAGACAAAAGTATTTATGGTATAATTGAATCTTAACTGAAAATATTATTATGCAATAAAATTAAGTTAACTCATCACAATTTATTTGTAACTTGAATTTGATTAATAATAAGAAATAGACACACAAACACAAAATATTTATTTCACTGTTGAATTATACTGCCAGATATTCAATGTTGACTATACAAAATAGAATTATAAATACTGTTACAATAATTCATTTTATCATATTCGAATGCTTTGAAATTCCCTTGGTTGTTACAAAATGTTTAAATTCTGAATTAGTTGGACTGCTATCGTTTATCAGATACTTCACTGCCAGTCTTTTTACTCAAAACAAGCCGTACTCACTCCAAAATAATAATAAATATCCTCTGAACATTTATAGCTGTTTTAATTGTACAGAATATAGAATTACAAAAAACAGTGATATGATGATAGAAATGTCTGCAATATTGTTTCTATTATATACATATGTATGTCGAATAGTCATAACCATAGATGAAAGCAACTCTGGTTGTTTTCATCCATGCCGTAATACGACATAGAAATTAAAAGTGATCAGGTGAGTATATGGCTTTAAAGTGTAAAATTTAGAATGTCTAAAGTGCATTCCCTGCATTGTTTATATATCTCGAGACTACAATAACAACCAAGTGAGTTTCGAATGCCACACCACAGGTTTCCTATTACTGTTTTTGTTTATTGTCCGTTACACATACTTTGGTATAACCACGTTTTACTGTGCAATGCTTTGTACAGTTTAATTATTGTTTGATGAATTCTTCGACCATATTATAATTGGACATAAAGTTAAATTAAAATAACACGTAAGTTTTAATTTCAGAATACCATCTCTAGAGATTGTATGGGGATATAAAGTTTCTCATAATGCTCCAAGAGACAGTCTTTTGAAGTGAAAGTGCTAACGTGTGATGCGATATGTTTCAGATTTCAGATGAAATATTTGTTTCTGATAAGATCGTGCTGAGATGAAAGCTATGTTTTTTAAGAAATGTTAAAATTTAAAACAGTTTTTAAGTTGAATAGTATATAAAATATATACGTATGCACCAGCAGGTCTCTGGTCCTTTATTTTCTGGTCGAAGTATCCATCATTTTTTTTACTAATTAATGAAAATAAAATATTGCGAACAAAATGTGATTTTTAATTTTAGTAAACACTTTTTCTTTAAGATGTCAATAATGTTTTGTTGAAAGTGTACAGTAGGTATAAAGAACCGTTCGTGGTTATCATGTTTATGTGTTTTCAAGACTTTCTTACTTACTTTATGGTCGACTTAATTGCACTTGTCGATTTCACAATATTTTATTTTATCAAATCAACACGGACACCACAACACAGTTCGATTAACGAATTGGAGTGTTATTTAATATAATTAATTAAGTAAGATTTACAAAATATTTAGAAAAATACAGTAAACTCAACATTTAGAAAATGTCAGCTAGGTACTTAGTTTCTTCTATACAAAGGTTGGGTTGGTTCTCTAAAGGTGGCAGAAATATCATACTTTGTAAAAATCTACCAGTACAGTACCAATTAAAGGCTTGGAGTAGATGGACCACTGACAGTGATGACCACTCGCTATTTAACGCTGCAGTACGCTTCACAGAATTTGTCAATTCTCACCTCTACGATGAAAAGATTGGATATTTCGGAATATCCTAGCATTCCGAAATATCCAATCTTTTCATTGTTTTGCCCATCTACAATCGAGTTTAGACACATTTTTATACAAGAACTGTCAATATTCGATTACTGCTAGGCAAAATCAGAGATCGATTTAATATTACGATCGCCCATGAGAGATTTTAACGTGGTATTCTTGTACTTGTGCGTTGAATAACGAGTAGCTGCCACTCGAAGTAGCCTCTACTCCTGGCTGTAGTGTTCAGCATGAGTTTTGTGCAGCCGTGGGCAGGTGGGACGGACGACGCAACCGGCCAGTTCCAGATGCGGTGTGGTTGGAGCAACATCGAAGGGCGCTGCCTTTCGTCCTAAAACGGGAGAATGAACGGGGAGGTGCCGCTGCGCCTAGACTTGTGAGTATATCTTTGATTATTTGTGCTTTAGAGGTTCGTCTGCTGATGCGGAGCGGAGTCAACCAATCAGGTTGGTTAAAGTAGGTGAACATCACATCACGCTGGATCCTTATTGGTCGATCCGCTCTGCGTCAGTACGGGGCAACCTTAGGTATGGTGAATGCTAGGTGCATTCACTACGATCTGACTGCATTTATCGACGCGTAATCGGCTTAGACCTGTTAGAAGACGCTTATTGCTACGATATAGTAACGATGACGTAGCTCGGCTCGATGAGACTGCTTTACACCTGGTATATAAAGCTTTTCCCGTGTCATGTTGAAAAACCCACTCGAATATTATGGGATAACTCACTCGTGGTCGTGGACCAGGTTTTTGAGCGGGCGAGATGTACACAAATAATGGTGGCGAGTGCAACGTGGAAATTACATCAATCCTGCCATACCTACCTATACACTAGCCAAACTCCATGTAGAATGATTATAAACCAACTTACTTAACGTAAATTGGAAATTTTGTCTAATTGTTTACATTTTCACAAGTAAACGGATGAATAATTTTAGTTAAACTTGGCAAGGAATGGTAGTTATTCCGGGAAACCGGTACTTTCTTCCCGGGAAAATTCATGCGAAGTCGCGGGCAGAAGCATGCATGGAAAAGAGATATAAAGTGACCGTGTTGAAAATTTCGAAAGCGATTACCAATTTATGTTACGGTGCGGACTTCCCCCATTTTACCATGACACCATCTTAGCTATAAATCAGCAATCATAAACATGGTCCTCTATTGTTGGCGATCAAAGAGTCTAGTCATCCGTCATTGTGATCAAGTGGTTAACCGTTAATACTCATCAAAACGTCGTATTACTCAACACTTCGGATGTCCTATTAGGAAAACACATCGAGCACTCAAACGTTTTGACTATAGGGAAGTTAAGTCCCACGAGAGTTAGTCACCTTCTACGCGTTAAGGGTATGCACGCGGCAAAAGGGGTTGGAAACAAAATACTCCCTGTTCATACGCAAAATAAATTTACGTAAATTTTATTTTCTTAATAGTCAGCGTACTTTTTTCATGCCCTCTTGCCGCGCACAGGTAGAGTTACGCCTCTTCTAAAAGTTATGCCTTGCCGCTTCTACTGCATGAACGTGAAATCCAATGCACAAAATGACGCGCAACTTGCCCCCTTTAACAACCGAGATATATACCTCAGGAAGTGAGTCTTATTAGTTCAAAAGTAAGTTATTTGTTCTTCCTTCGTATGTTATCTTTCTTCCGAAGTTACCAATTCATAAAAACACGATAATGGATACACAGCAAGGTTGTTCGCTGTTATCAAATAAATCTAAACCATAAACTATTATATCTATGGCTTTATCAATAAATCCATTGCTCATAAGTCATAACATAATTCTTAGATAGAATTTTGAAGGTATTGTCCCTGACGATTTACCATGTGGTTTCTCAATTTATACTCGTACTAGCTTCTGCAGACGGCTTTACAAATATAAACTCATTTACAACATTTTCTCTGAAAAAAAAAAAGCAGAACTTACCAGGTAAATGATATCCCCACGACACTATCTATCTTCTTGCCAATCTTTATGATCATTTTATAAGAAAAGATTATAAAGCTGATAGACAAAGTGACTTTTGTATTGATAAATAAGTGTGGATTTATGAGTAAGTTATAGAAAACATGAGACAAAGCACAAGTTACGAACCTATGAATGGGTTAATTGTTCACAAGATAGTCTTAGCATCAATTGATAGGTCTTTCCCCTTTACAGTTTTAGTATTTCAGTAAATAATGGTGTAACTAACGGTGTTACGCAAAGTATTTATACAGGGTGCCACGAAACACTAATAAGCCGAAAGAAAGTGATACTGGACCACGAGGGGATCAACGTGTGTTGTACGATATTTTGAATTTTATATGTAGGTATTTTTTAGCATTATTCATCATTGTTTTGAAATTTAAAGAGGTTTAATTTTTTTTAATAATAATTTCATGTCAAAACATTGCTTAGCTGAAAAAAACTATCAAAAAACATTAGTGAAATGTTTTATAATGTTAAATATTGCAAGATTGCGTGTATAAGAACACGAAGAAGAAAAAATATGTTATATTCGAATATCGAGAAAAAACACATGACGTTGATATACTTGGGTTCCGAATCACCCCCTTTCGGTTTGGTACACATGTTACGTGGCGTGTATAAGTAAATATACCTATATGTATAAACTAAGCAAAGCTCGCAAACAATTTATTTTGCCGCTATCTGGTGCCTCAATCGTTTCTGCAATCATTCCGAGCTGTGCAAACTTTTACGCTTTCGCGTTTTAATAGCCTGACGATTCATTTTATATGGGTACCAAACCAAAAACCATGATAGACAAAGTAAATAATATGTTGTACGAGTACATAAGTTATTCTTATCTCACGCATTGGGTACGCTAGCATGGGTTATCTATGAGCGAATCATATAAAACGTCACAATTCCTTGTCTTTGGATATACATGACAAAACCATTCTTACGCCTATGAAATCGGTGAATGTTTGGTGCAATTCGTGGCAAAGAAACCTTGGTAAAGAATACTAAATATTACTAGCTATACTTCGGATATAACAGACACATTTAGGTACATAATATGTGGCGTTGTAGGGGGAGGCCCATGTCCACGCTGTGGACGTGTATGGGCTGATATAATGATGATTATTGATAACAAAATTTTTATAAGTTGTATGTTAAGTTTCTGCCATTATCTAAACTACAAATAAAGATTTTCTTATTCTTTTTTTTTAATTAAAAATCCGATAAAAACAATTTTTTTAACAACAGATTATTGGGGAAAAAGGTGCGAATTCTAGTGTAAACGGACAATATGAATGCTATTAAAACCAAGTTTCCGTTTTGCTTCGATGATACCAGTGTCTTTAAAATATTTCTTTGGAAACCCCTTCATTTACAAAAAATACCTTTGTAGGTAAGTAATTAAATTCTAAAACTGAAATATATACCTGTGCTATATATTATAGCTATATATTATAGCTGAGATATCATGAAATAATTATTTATGAATTCAAAAGTCCGCTAGATTAACAGCAAAATTGATTTTAAAACGAGTTGTAGTCGCACTAAAATTTATGTCATAAGATTTAAACAGCCTTTTTAAAAGTACCGTAGCCTTAGTCAGATGACTGCGAGGCTAGTCGATTTATACTTCTAGGTTTTCTTTCAGCGTTTTAACTCTAAAATCACCAGTCATCTCGAAGTCTCGAACACATTTAGGTAGTTTGTTACCTGACGATTATTGTCTCGATAATTTATAAGTCCATCGCGTCAAACTGCTCACAAAGGCTGTGATTTCACGGCAATAATCGTACATAAAAAAACGTTAATGGTAACGGGAACCAGGCTTTTCCATGTAGTAATTGACAAATAAATTAAAACGGACAGGTATTGTGACTACGCATTTTCCTTGATATAACCGCAACGTTCCTTTTACCTTGAATGAGAATACAAAGAAACGCCTTCAAAAGTAAAATTCTGAACGTGAAACCCGTGTCAATGGCTAGATTCTCACAAAACTTTAAATATAGAACCACAATTTGAACTTTATGAAAACATGTGTACAAAGCAAGCATTTCCAGTCTTTCCAACGTGGCAAAAAAAATGTCTGCTCATTTATCATTACTACGTCGTGGAATGCCCTTGGCGGCGGGGTAGAACGATTTCGATGCCCTTGCCCTGAACAAGGGCAAAGTGCTTTGGTACAGACAACCGAATTTCGGTCGATACTCAGTCAGTTTTATAATTGTAAATGGTGCTATTGTTATTTACGATGGATTATGTGTAATGTAATGAATGATGTATGGCCGCAGGAAACGAGGTTTATTTTATATCTCTTGGGTTAAACTAACTCTCCTAAAGGTACCTAGCCAACCAAAAAATTGGTTCTCTTTGTTGTGGAATCCAAGTATTCAACTTTTATGAGGTGGGACGAGGACGCGTGTTTTCCTCTAGGTATCTGTCTGCGTAGGTACCAACCCCATTCAACGAATTCTTTGTCTTCTCATCATACGCCCGACTTCACTTAGGCTATGTAAGGTTACACTGATCTTACACCTGTTTTCTTACCACGAAAGCGAAAATGAGACGTGTAAAAACAATCAAATTGAATTTAAATAGAAATTATGTCGAGATATTCATGTAACGCTGTTCTTATATCAAACTATGTGTTGACAGACATGTGCGCTCCACCCCGCTTCGGTAAAAACCAGCCTTTAAGCCGGGTACTTCGGTGTTACAAGGCGTAATGTACCATTCGAAGCGAGCATGAAATATCAAACAACTCGTCCTATTGCTCGTTGCGAGCGCCGTCTTTCCTCTTACTGACTGCACGAACGTTCGCTGTTACATGACGCCCCGTAACACGGATTAGTCCCGGCTTCAGCAGTTCTTTTATACCAGAAGTGATGGATGCACGCAGAAAGCTCATTCAGTTCCCGCCGTTCCCTAAACCAAATTATCTTTCATTCTAGATAAAACTCGGCGAAGGCGTCGAAATCCGTGAAGAACTTCTCCGTGGGGTGAAATGGGGTGACTATAGGAAAGTCACGCGTGGTCTAGCGGCTGCACTATTCTCTCCTATAGAGCTGGCGACTTGCTCCGTCACGGGTCAACGCTGGTCCCGGGCGGGGCAGGAGTCTCGGCCTACGAAGCCGCCTCTGGACCGTCGTAGAGTGCACGCGCTGATATCTTACGTCAGTCGGCACTTCCCTGATGTTGAAGTCAGTCGGATCAAGCAGGTGCTGGCCTATAAGTGCAAGGAGAACTGCGCGGCGCTTCGCATGAGGACGGCCAGGTGACCCTTCGTTTATTTACTACTTACTAGCTCTAGCTACTAAATTTCTCTCTATTTATAACACTTCTAGGCACATTATGTACAGAGGCGTTCATGGTTGGGTTACCCACCTGGCAGGTTTAAAAGCTTGTAATTACATACGTTTCGCGTGTTTATTTAGCAAAACCAGTGTTTTGTCATGACAATATTATAAAAAAAATATGTGAATCCCATTTTGAATCCATTAAAATTTCAAAACAATAATGTAAAAATTCCTACACTTTAACGTGTAGGAATTTTTACATTATTGTTTTGAAATTTTAAAGGACATACGTTTCGCGTGTTTATTTAGCAAAACCAGTGTTATGTCATGACAATATTATTAAAAAAAATATGTGAATCCCATTTTGAATCCTTTAAAATTTCAAAACAATAATGTAAAAATTCCTACACGTTAAAGTGTATTCTTGAATATTTAAATAAATTCTGGATTTTTTTTCAAAAAGAGTAAAATATGCTTGAAATTTAGAAATCGTACAACAGTTGATCCTCTCGGAGTTCAGAATAATCCCTTCAACTTAGTACACATGTTTCGTGACACCCTGTATAAAACACAACCATGTTAACTTATGTGAATTGTATTCTTTAGGCATACCTTGTTAAGTTTAAAGTCAATCAGACTCATTTCTAGACATTTTATGAAAACAGAAATATTTAAAAGAATCTTGCAAATCTTCATAAGAACAAGCCCCTCTCCTTACATAATTTCGTATTACGCTCTTCATGAAATGTGAAAGAGTATTATTGTCTTATTTATAGGTACATGGTTTTTTATTAATTTCATCAAGTCACACTCAAAATAATCTTTCAATCTACATATACTAATATTATGAAGAGGAAAGGTTTGATTTTTTGTTTGTTTGTAATGAATAGGCTCCGAAACTACTGGACAGATTTGAAAAATTCTTTCTATCGCTTTCTTCTAGCTATCGCTATCCCCGGTGAACATAGGCATATTCTATTTTCAAAATGTAAGCGATCCGTACTAAAACCGTGCGAAGCCGGGAAGGTCCGCTAGTAAATAATATAAAGGTACCTACTAATACTACGAATACACAAGCCTTTGTCCGCACACCAATTATATCAGCACCCATCAACACTTATCAGTTTCTGACGTCCATGTTTACTTCAAAATGCCATGACTATAAAACATCGGTCGTGTGGAATGGTATCTTGATAAATTGGTTCACAAATCGAATTACTATCACCGAGTTTAAATAGGTACTGCGATACCATAAATTTAAGTGATATATAAACTACAATACTTTATAGGACTACGTACTACAAGGGAGTTATTTCTAAGAAATTCATTAATATCCCGAAAAAGATGAGAGTACGATCAATTCGGTCATAGAAATTTGGTTAAGTGTTAGGGGTTACGCAGGATAATGAACAGAAACCATAGAACAGCGATTATTTTGAGAATCCTACTTCTCAACAACCATTATATGAAATGAAATATTGCTGGACAACCACCAGCTAGTTCATGCTGTTTTTCGTAATAAAAATAGCGCTATTCATAGAAGAAGAAGGCTTAGGATTACAGTAGACACAAACGAGGCGTTGCAAACAAATAAAACTACAAATTAGTCTCAACTTCTTATTCGTATACGTGCAGTTGTGTGTGTCAATACACTGAAGTTATGTGCTTTTCAACTCTCACATAAATAGATTAGTTTTAGGTTACATCATCAAGAAAATAGTTGAATGACACTATCCCTTTGCTGCGCCTGCAGTTTTTTTTTCGTCTATGGCATAAATGTTATTAAGGTTCGGATAAAAACATCAGAAAATTTCAGATCCGTCCAATAATTAGTGTCGTTCGTCCTAAACTTACCTTACTTACCCTTGGTAGTATGGTAGTTGTACTCCTGTTTCCGCACTTAGACTCCGATTGGTCCTTTGTGCGTGGTTACTTACTTACCCTTAAACCTTTATCATATTAGTAGGATATCTTCACTTCATCGTATCGTACTTTGTTCTAAATGTGGTAATGGCAGCTTGTTGTCATAGCTCCATAGTAACACATAATCTGTTTTCTATGTCGTGTTGTGATTGGTAATATGAAGTTATCTTATCAAAGTGGACTTACCACCTGCTGCGCCACGCACCATAAAATACTCGATTTAAACGAGAACATTGTTTTAACTAGACTCCGCATTATGCGTTAGGGTTGATTTTATGTTAGAGTAAAAATAATTTATTTTCGTTTTTTGTACGACATTAGTTATAGAATGTAATATTTTGAAAATAAAGGTTACAAGCATAGAAGGTTTAGGTGTCTATTCATTATTTTTTCTATAAATTGTCGTGCGATATGACCCTTGCGAAGCCGGGGCGGGTTGCTAGTTAGAAATATAAATACGTTATATATTGGAATTCGGACTAGATTTTCCCTAGAGCCCCTTCGCTGTCAGAGCTGTCTCATCCGAAATTTCAAAATACACAAAAGTAAGAATACTTCTTCTCTCCTCGGGATCAGTCTATATCTATACTATAGCAAAAGAATTTAAAATTCGGTCCGTAATTGACGGAGAAATCGAAGAACATACAAAACAAAAATACATACATACAGCCGAACATATAACCTACTCATGTTTTGTTTTAAAATAGTATGATTGGTAAATTCTGGGACAATCTGAATGTCATAGACAGTAATGGGTTTAATGACGCCAGTTAACAATAATATGTAGTGGACGCCATGAGGTGAGAAATAAGGTCAGATTATATACATAACATTTTTTTGCTTATTGTTTTGACTTCTAAAAGTAATCTAGTTCCCTTGACACAAGCTCTTCTTTGTCTGGGGCTAGCTGACAAGATAACACTGAAATTTCTAGCAATTTTTACTGAGATGCAAATATAAATAAATAATGGTGGATAATTCACACAGTGTCTTCTAGCCCTATGATAAGAGCTTGAGTTATTAATACTAGGTTAATGATACAAAAACACATTATATTTATAGTACAGACTATACGTTTTGGTCATTCACACGACAGTAATTTCGACATTTATTTATTCACAGAGATATACATTTTTTATTACCCGCAACAAATATATGCAAAAATTTGTCCGAGACGGGAATCGAAACTGATGAGGTCGTCGAAATCAAACTGCATTCGCTCAAAATAATATTGATCTGAATAATTCTAGTTACAATACAAACAACGTAAGAAGGGTGTACACTTATTATCAGACTTAAAACATAAGGGGTTATCAGTAATAGTACCTACCATGTTGTGGAGTTGCCATTGTTGCTAAAGTACTTAAATAATTCCAAGAGTCAAGGCGTATATGGAGAAATACCAGAGTGTCATCACAATTGAGTCACGCCAACTAATTTGCGGTTTTGGAAAAAATACGCAAAATTATGGCTAATTAGTACCAGTGGGGTAACGTAAACGTCACGAGTTGTGCTTTACGTTTACGTCCGTATACCTTATATTATATATACCCACATATACCCCGCGATATCATATCAGCGGAACCGCTGTTGTTACGTGCCCTACAATAGATACATATATAGCAATACTAATTTAATAACATTCTTATGGCAACACAAACCATAATTATCACCATAGCTAAGTACTTTGCGACATGATAGCATAGTCCATGACCATAATAATAACTACTGATATCAGTTGATTCATATTGTTGACTAGTCTTGTTTACCATACTGTATGGTGATAAACTGCTATCTGACTCTCCCTTTCTTGCGTCATTCTGTTATTTGTTTCTTGTTTAAAGCTTGAGTTTTTCATACGTCTAGAAGGAAGGACATAGTTGTCTTCAATCAATTCTAGATTCCAAGATATTTTATGGCAACAAATACATTAAAATGAAGAAATATCAAGTACTAAAAACAGTATAACAAGGTAACAGCCAGATAATCACTAAAAACAAATAAAATCTTCATAAATGCTTTAGCACGCGCAGCAAAAAACGTTTAAATACTATAGTTCGAAAACTATATTAAACTATAATAAAAGCTTTCAAAGCCAAAATTTGTTTTGAATTTCTGGGATTTGCTCCGATGATATCAGTGCCGTAAAATATTTTCCTCTAATTCCTTACGCTTTGTATAAAAAAATATATTTGTTTATCATCAAACAATTATCTAAAATATGTATTCTAGAACCACGTACACTTTATTAGGAACTATAGTGGTTTGGTTACAATTTATATGTGATGATAAATTGATGGATTTTGTAATTAAATTTAAATTTCTTGGCAAACCTTAGTCAAGTCGTTATCATTTATTGTTTTTTAGCCTGGACTATCTCACTGCTGGGTAGAAAAGAATAGAATGAGGATGTGTTACAAAAGCGGATTGTCCAGCATTATTATTTACTTGTATCATACTTCCAGAGATTCCCTATACATTCCAAACAAACACAAAATAGAACTCATTTTGTTTTATTGTATTATTTAAATGTTACAATCAAAATACTAGTTCTTAGTCCTCGTCGGTCGGTTTCTAATATTTGATTGTAATGTTCTTTGTTAATAAAGATTAACAAAGTTCAGATTTTATGTTTAGATACATTTTAAAAGCTGGCGTATACCGGAGGCCTTGTGACGACGCGTCTTCATAAAGCCGTCATAAGGCTGACGCGACGCCGCGTCAGCGCGGTTAATACTTTTCACACACTTAGAAAACACCCCTCCAGCGCACCACAAAAATGGGTTTAACTCGTATACAATTTTGATGTATTTTACTGGCATCAGATGACAGCTTGTCAGAAGCCATTTTGTCACTGTAATATGTAAAGATTAAGCCCATATTTGAATGCATATCCTATGTGCTCGGTCTTAAGATTAACGTGCGCATTCCTTAATTCGATGAAAAGTTAAAAGACAATTGCGCCATATTTTATAAGTTTACGTATATGATGTACATAAGTGCCCAATACCATGTGACCCGAGACGGTAATACAATTTGAAGCAGGCTGTCGAACTGTTTCAGCGACTCGACCAACTACTTGCTGAGCGCGGCCGCTCGCCCCCCGCCCTGCGACGACGCGCCCGGCGGCAGTGCGCGTCCGCCCTACTCTAACTAGTACGTATATAACCTCATTATTTATTTTAAATATTTTTTTAACTTACGGCGTCTGTGGACTCTCCGACGTAGTGAGAGCAGAGACGCGGTGGAACGAGCGTGGAACCGAACAGGGGCCTCTGTTCACTTGAATTTCTAGGCCTTCTTCTGATTATTGACGATTGCGTCAGTAGGATTTAGGATTTCACTGTAACGCTATCTATTTTCGTAGTGATCAAATTATATCTAACTTTAATTTATTTGTCAACAGTGACACCCCGAAAAGCGGCGGCTGCGAGACCCCGCGCGACGACGAGGGCGAAGCTCCATGAGGGCGCTTCTTGCCGCGCGCCCGCATATCAGCATAACCTTTTTAATTTTACCAAAAACATATCGAAACTCCACGTAGCGACCTACTTTTACGGCTTAAGCATCGAAACTTTTTCGAACAAAATATGAGTGTTCAAAAATGTTCCTCATTTATGTTGCCCTCTCATACGGTGTATTTGGTTGGAAAGAGGGCGATATAACTGGCGAAAATCTTTTGAAATCTTTTGCAAATATTCGTTGTGGTGTTGGGCGAAATTATTTGGATGCTGTCGTTAAGCCTGGACTTAGTTTTTATATTTGAAACAGCAATGCACACGTAGTAATACTCAAAAGGCTAAGTTCAGCGGAAAGGCGTAAGAAGAGGTCGTGCGGTGGCCCCAAGAACGTATAGAGTTCGCAGCGCGCGGTGGTAGCGCCCGATTTACTTCGGTAACGCGACTCGCCTGTAAAATATTAATATTTATTTAGGTGATATTTTTCTATTGGCTACTAATAAGATTTTATCTCGTTATGTGTCCGCGGCCGCGCCGCGACGCATTGTCGTTTGTAAGGAGGACGGCCGGAGCTCTAGCAATAATTTATCAGGTTCCTAAGACATGTTTCGTAATTAGAATTCTATTTGCACGAATATTTCGCGAACACTGCCGCTTTCTTTCTAAATTTATAATTTCACGGATGACGTTATAGCTTCCTTAATTTTATGTGTTAGTGAATCGAGTCATTTTCATCGTTACGTTTTAAATTTGTATATGAGGCATTTAAGTGCTGTACGAGGGACCGTTGCAATTGCAAAGTAATATTATCAAAATGGCATAATTTTAGAGCTAAAGTGTAGAGGTATCGTAGTCATTTCGTTTTATAGGTGTAATGATAAAGAATTTATTTTGGAGCGTCAGGTTTGGATATTGAAAGTCTTTGGAGAGCTGTGATCATGATGGATATAAAGCAGTCATATTTTTAAAGTATATATAAGGAGTTATTACGTAATTATGTAAAAAGTGCGGAGTAATGCACGTAGCGGATTGTAATTACTCAGACGAAGAAGGGAAGAAATTCGTCAATTGGATATGGCGGTCCTACTCACGTTTGCACGGATGCAATATCATATCAAAACAAAGCAATAACTATTATTTGATAAAATAACGATATTTCATTTTTAAAATAACTATTTTAACCATGTTGTTGTAAAAATGTAGTTAGTAAATCGGAAAGGTCTTGAGAAGTCCACGTTTCTAGAGTTCTTTTGAACGGTAACGAAATCGTTTACTCATGTTGTCATATCAATATACAGAACTAGATTTTTCACTGTCTACAATTTTGTACATATCGTACGAGACATCATCAACCGTAGATTGTAATGAGGCTAGAAGCTACGCATTAAACTTATTGATAACTCATGTTTAAATATGCACTATTTCCTTTAAGTGTTAGTGAACATAACGCCCTGTTAAGACCTGAACTTTGTATGGTCACAATATAAATATGGAAAACAGTATGTCTGTTTTGCTCTCGTTATCAATTCCACAGAACGGCCCGATGAAGACCAGTGTAAGTCGAGCTCCGCTCATAGGGGGGAGTCATGACCCCGTGATAGACATTCTATGTTTTCATTTACATTATCTATATGACAATGACTTACACTACATTTAATACTAGTCTTCCCTCGCCTGCTTGTAAAAAACAATTGCTCAGTTTACTGACAACTTGACATACTGATTCTATATAACTGTGACCTACAAATTAACAGAATTGTAAGAGATCGTGTACCTATACGTTACAGTTACCAGACTTAGGATATATTAAGTAGTACAGTGCTACGCAGTAAAATCTTACTGATTGTAATATTTTATGATGCCAATTGAAAGTCTTAATGCTCAATTTTGCCAAATTTGAACTTGCCGAAAGCGCGTCTTGTCTTAATTTAATTTGATATATCCAGCATTCCCGAAGACTCACGTGAACGGGGAATGGAGGTTGCTCAATAACAAGTTTAATACTGTGTATTTCCTTTTAGATAACACTAAAACAATATCGTGGAGAAGTTTCGGCCAAAACAAATAAAATATATTAGTAAAAATAATTATAAAGTTAGGAAAATTAAAATGAGAGTTTAAAATTTTTTGTAAGTATAAATACTTGTGACGAATGCTCGAGATGCAATATGTTAATTTAGTGCCAAATGATAAGTTAACTCGTAGCAATATATCGTATCCTAATGCTCTTGTGTAATTTCTCACGTAGTGTTAATGACCTATGAGGTTTCGAAATGTTTCTTTTACAAGACTCGTAATATATTTATATACAGGGAAAGTGTTAGGTGTGTATTGTTGACGGAATTAGGAATGTTGTTGAGGTAAAATACTCATTGCGGCACAGGGTGTAAAAATAAACGTAATCCGCGCCCTTATGAAGGCGCTGCGGACCTGGCCGGCTTAAAGCGCTACCCTAGAATAGTCCAACTCTTCCAAATTACCATATCAATTCTTCCTAAATGCCAAAATACTCTTCGCCAGGAACGTATTTACGCAGTTAGCTTCGATGTGACGTGCTGTTATTTTTACACTCTGTTATGTAAAGCACTGAATGAGCAATGGAACAAGAGAATTTATTTACTCAAATAAGTTTTTTTTATTATTTACTATAATTTACACTAAAATTTAATACTATACATTATTTTGCATTTTATTATTGTAATGGCAGCTGTCCATGTGTAACTGTGAGCGATAGAATCGGTCACTAGTTTTTAGGGTTTCATAAATAAATTAAAAAATGATACATCGAACATGACATATTGGGCACAAATATGTATTACATAATTGGTATTAAAATTGTATGCTTTTCGTTTTCTTTGCTTGCTTTTTGTTATCTATTGAATGTTCCTGATTGAATGGAGGGAGGGGCTTTGTGAAACACTAATTGTGATGGGGGGTGAAGGAGACGCGATAGGGAACCGTAACCTTACCAAACCCGCGAGTTAACCATCGCTCCATTAGTCCAAGCAGGACCCTTCACCCCCTCGCAGATTCACAGAGCAGTCAAAAAATTGTGTATAATCTGAACAACATGCCACTGTGCTCCGACGACACAGCGTAGTGCCAAAATTACGTACTAGTCTTACAAAAAATGTTGTTATCATTTTTCAGATTTTATTTAGTCCCGAGTCCAGAATGTGTTTGTTCCGTGCTGTGACGAATTCTGACAAACCAACGCTCTGTACGAAAGCTCGAGTGGCACAATGTGGTTGTTGTGTTATTATTGTTTATAAAAGAGTTTAAAATAAAATTTATAGTGGTTATAGGAAATAACATATCAAAAATTTTATTGAATGTTGCAGCTCTGTCTGATTTGTTCGCTGTAGTTAAATCAAAATTATAATTTACGAATTCTAGTATAATATACATATTCAATTGGACTTACATTTAGAATATGTTATGTAAATACTTGAGGTATATTTTATATGGTAAGTCCAGGTAAACGTAAGTTTAGTCAGTCATGGTAGTCAAGTCAGCCACATTGTGTTGAATTGTAGATTGACAACTGCAAGCTGTCCCCGATCTCAATGCTACTAATTAAATAATTTACCTACTACAAGACTCATGTTTATACATACCTACCAATTTAAAATGATACCCATTTTTTGAAGAGGATTTTTAAGGAGTGCTTATAGTTGTCGATTTATTCTTATGTACTTCTAATTTAATTAATTAATTCTGTCCCAATAAATGAGTCATAATAGCTATTTGCTTTGCTTTTTAAGAATTTTGTGTTGGTTTGTTTTTATAATTATAGTTCATTAAATGCACATAATAATTTAGCTTTTAGCTTGTGCAATATTATTCCAAATTGGTTGTTTAGAAAACTGTTATATTTATTTCTAAATTGTTAAAATAATATTTTTATAAACATAAAAGACAAAGGCAACTTAAATTATATTTTTGTTGTGCATTTATTATAATTTTTTTTTCTTTATTGACCCACAACTCATTGTGGTCGGCAGTCTGCATCTATGAACTACTAATTAGGTACAGTAGATTTTTTTATATATTGCTAATATTGTGAGTCAATTCTAGTAATGATAATGTTCCCTTTGTTTAGAATAATTTACTTTAAATAAACAAATTAATCTAAGATTGCTCAACTGAGATGCAATGCTAACTGCAATGTAGACATAATGAGAATTATTTTATACTTATTTTGTCCGTTTATATGATTTATTTATCTGATTTATTCAGTTATATTCATTTTGTGAGTAATGGCAGCGCATGTTAGTTTATTTTTTATTCTAAGAGAGGCCAAATGTTGACTTGCTTATGTGAGACTGTTTTGCCAAGAATCAGAAAGTATATTATTACCTACATTGTTTTTAAAATAAATGCTTTTATATAAAATTAAACATTACTGGTTTTATTGAACAACATACTTTAAAGCTGTGTAAGACATATATAGGATGTCGGGTGTTAGTGAAACAATGGTTTAACTCGTTTATTACTGAGGTACCCACAATCACATGTACATATTATGACTATCTTGCAGCTAGGCATATACAGTACACATAGTATGGTACAATCGTAGTAGGAATGTGGAATGGCAGGTAAAGGAGTAAGGGAATGTACATAGGTAGGTACACTAGGTGCATTGAGTCTTAAATAATAACTTATAATTTGACCATCTCCATCACATTCAATATAATCTACTACGGTTAGGTAGGTATTATTTTAATTTCAAAGAATTCCGACTTAGAACCTGCGACTGCGTGGCCAGACCACACCTTCGCTATTTTATAAAAGCTATAAGAGTTTGTCTGCCTACCACACAGGTAGGAACGATCACCGATTATGAAGTTTGGGTTAAAACTCTCAGCTCTAATAAAATAAGTGATAGCGATGCGGAATGAAAAGGCGTTCATGTGAAAAGGATTGTAACTCCATGGATGCAATTATTATTTTCAAAAACACGCGCGTTTTCACGTTTCGTAGTAGAAACTCTCACAAATTTTCACCGCGCACGTTTTTACTGCGACGATTGGTATTGCAAGTGAGAAAAAATTTACTAGAATAGCCAACATAATAAAACAAAAAACCGACGTAAAGGTATGCCAGGTGCAGCACTAGTGTTCATTGACCTCAAAACGTTCCGTTTCGCGCAGTCAGTCAGTCAGTGGACGAATTTCATTCAATTCAAATCATTTTCATTCAGGTCAAGTAGTGTGTGTGTGTGTTGTTGTTATTTTGACGGTCTGTCTGCTGGCATACCTTAATTAAAATTAAAAGTTGAAGTTTTTTCCACAGAGTCAGAGTACAGTTAACTTTCTTTCTTTTCATGGCTTCAAAAGCTTATTCAGAATAAGCGGTCTATTCGATTTTTCATTCATTTTTATGAATATCAAGAATATCATCAAGGATTTCATTAGATGGCGTTTCCTCAGCCCAACGCTCAAAGAGGTTAGAATAGGTTGAAGTACATAATTGAGAAATATAAATTCAAATACTATCTTCCCCTAGAATAATAGAACACTATAGGAACCTACTAGAGGTATATTATACTTCAAATAAGTCTGTTTTCAGAACTGACGAACAGAAAGATCTTAGAAGAACTTCAGTTAAAGAAACAGATGCTTCTAAAACAGGGAGCTGTTGCCCCTCTCACTGCTAGCTCCCTGTCTCTGACGCAGCCCAACCCGGTCAGCCAACTGCCTATGTGCTCTATACCACACGGCTCTGCTACAGCTGTAAGTATTTATCTATTCTATTGGCATTATAAATAGGTATTGCTTGTTAATTAATTACTACCAATAACTACATTCTGTTTAGCTTGGAGCTATATGATGTTGTGTGCCTTGTCCACTATTATTTATTTATTTAATTCACACAGCATCATCTAGGCCCAAGCTACTAGCAGAGCTTCTGTTGTGGGTATTAAATAACTGATATATATAACTACTAGAAAGCTTAGCTATCAGTCAGCTTTTAAAGAGATTTTTGTAGCAAGGCTTTTGCAGCAGTTTCAGTCAACAAAGATTTCACTTTGCCCTAGCTAGCTTCTGCCTAGTTGCCAAGAATAATATCACCCATCTTCGACCATTTCTCAATGCTAAGCAGCAAGCAGCACTTAATCTGACAAGTAAGTCTAACTAAAGGGGAGCTCACAAAGGCTATCTGACCTGATGTTACTGTTCCAATGCATATAGGCAGGAGTATGTTAAAGTAAAACGTAAAGTTAAAGTATAACTTCATAGTTATATACTCTGGCATTAAGAAAGCCTTGGTTTTTTACCTGTCAAAACAGCTCTCTTCAAAAAAACCAAGGACTCAACTATGACGTTAACTATACTTGTACTCACCTTGGTTTTGTAATTTCAGGGTTACCCTCAACTACCTGAAGCAAACATAATCAACACAACTCACAGAGCGGCCCTCCAGCACGCAAACAATACATCTTGTGGATACTTCATCTCTCAAGACTCTTCGTTTGGCAACCAAATACTGCCTGTCCTACCAAGATTTGATAACAAATAGGTATAATGGCAGCTGTTATGAAAATGAAAACTCTACAGGGCCATTTGCAGCAATTGAGTGGGTTTTCCCATCCTAAGCTTGAGTTGGAACAGTATGAGACCCCACCACATATAGCTGCTATAGCCTTATATACTATACAGGTAATATACTAACTACTGTTTTTTTATTGAAATCTATCTTATTAAGCTAAGGGCCAGGTCCTTTAGGACATTTTATTTGTAATACTTTCATTGGAACCACCAGTATTGGAATGTTACTGGCTCTCAATGGCAATAACACTATGTAATAAATGTGAAAGTTTGGATCTTTTAAGTGGATGTATTGATGGATGTTTGTTACATCACGTCACCTATCTGTTCATCAGGAAGAATGGATCAAACTGAAATTTTGCATGCTCAATTTTTGCTGCTCAATCAAGCTGAATTTTTGAGGCCTTGACAAATAATGTATATATACAAATAATGTAGTAAAAAGTAGCATATGTTTAATATAGGCTACTTTTTATCCAAGGGAACTGATTTATGCAGTTCTGGGATAGAAATAAACTTTAAACGGTTCCATAGATACAAGCGGCCAGAAACTAGTCAACTATAATAATGAATATATCTTCAACCAAGAAATCAAACATGCTTGTTGTTTTCAGACCCAATACGAAGACATAGAAGGCAGTCTTGTACTAGACGCAGGCTGCGGCCCTGGCGCGCTCGGCATAGGCGCGGCGCTCTTAGGGGCTGCTTCTGTCACGTCTGTAGAAATCGATGGAGCAGCACTAGAGATCTTAAGTGAAAATATAGAGGAAACAGAGGTCACAAACATTGATGCTCTGCAATGTGATTTTCTACAAAAAAATGTCTGCAGGTAACAACTGTTAACTCGTTTTCTGATATATAGTATAAAAACCATATTTATATTCATTTTAAGGTCTCACAACATAACTAGCATCTTCTGACAAGTTTCCTCTAATTACGACGATCTCTGTGGCGCGGTGGGCGAAGGTCCGCCTGCGACGCAGGAGGTTGCAGGTTCGATTCCCGCCTCAGGACAAATGTTTGTACAATCTGCAGATATGAATTCTGGGTCTTCTGGTTGTTTTCTATATATACTAAAAAATATCTATCTATGTATTGTATTGTATTTTGTATATCAGTCGTCTAGTACGGAGTGTTATCAGCTAAGCTCTGCTCAGCTTGGGGTTAGATGATGTGTGGATTGTCTCGCATTATTTTATTTTATTCCTCATTGATCATTATGGTGTGGTGGGACCTGTATGTGTATCAAAACATAATTTTAAAACAACTTCTTATCTTTCAGATGGGAGGGCTACTTTGACACAGTAATAATGAATCCACCATTTGGAACCAAGAATAATGCTGGAATCGACATGGAATTCCTCCGTAAGGGCACTGAGCTCAGCTCTCACAGTGTTTACAGTCTCCATAAAAAATCAACTAGGTTTGTTTTTCAATATTATACGCTTTATTGTAATCAAATTGAAGCTTCTTTCTTATCACGCCATCCTTTCTGGCCCACTGTCATTTATAGCACTGAAAGAGTTAAAAACAAATCCAGAAACATTGCTTTGCTAAAAATTCTGCCGTTAATTGTAACCTCACTTTCACTATATTGGTAAGTGATAAATCATGTCAGTAGTCAGTATATCAATAAAACTATATTTTTTCTAGAGCACACATCCAGAAGAAAATCAAGGACTGGGGCCTGAATGGCAGCGTCATAGCAGAACTTCGATACGACCTGCCGAAACTCTACAGATTTCACAAAAAACATACGATTGACATCGCGGTAGATTTGTGGAGGGTGCATCATACTTAGTAACAATATTCAACAAAACGTCGCACGCTTTTTTATGGCTATTACTTAGGACTAGCTGTGCCCCGCAGCTCAGCCCGCGTGGAAATCTATGTGTCAAATAGTTTATAAACCTTCCTCTTGAATCCACGCTATCTATAAAAAACACAGACAGTGGACAGACAGACAGTGGGAAGCGACTTTGTACACTATGTAGTAATAATGTAATGTAAATCCCAACCAACTCACTTACTTCTTCCTAAAAACAATACATAATTTGTTTTAAAGGTGTATGTATTTTCAAACTATTATTTAGAAACTACTTCCATAGCTTGAACTCGATGGCGCCTTTGCATTTTACATTTTCTACTCACATTAGAAGTGAAGTGAGTAAAAAAAATATTCCAGTTTGATAGGTCAAGAATTTTAGATTCTTTACAGAATTATTTACTGATCTATAAAAACAAATAAATTGTGTTTTGTGTAAATAATTCTTTTTTTTATATGACATAGTATTTAAATGAAGTTTGATTGATTTTTTATAAAGAATCAGTAATGTAATAGGTTATTAAATGAAATAAAAATATGTTAAGTAACTATAAAAGTATTTTATTTTGTAACTTACATTCAGTCTTTGCTGTACATACTTGTAACATTCACATACATTGCAGGCTTCCCACCAGTGCGAGTTCCATGGTGTATATTTTGAAGGGATACATTTACATAGGCATTTTATACTGCTACATGAATTCGTACTCTTCATAATGTTGAACGAATTTATTCTCTGCTATTAAACAGAAAAAATTGATCGGTTAATATAGATTAAATTTAGAGACAACCATTATAAACATAGGACTACACATTGTTAGCCAAAACTTTTAACAATTCATCTCATGATGTTTTCATGGTAAAATTGTTATTATTCGTTGTGAGTTTCTTTTGTTTCAATAGAGAAGATATTAATTAAAACAATCAACACCTACTTTGAGATTTATTGATTACAATTACGTTCAACACCTACTTTAGTTTGAGCCAAAATATCCCTACAGTAAATGAAATGAAATGAGTTGTATTTATTTGTTATTTTTTCTGCTATTTTAAACAGAATAATTGGTTGGTCAATTTAGATTGAATTCACAGTGAGAGAGTTCCTGGACAGCGCGTTCTATTACAAGTCGGACCAATCATTGTTTGCCAAAACTTTTAACAATTCGTCTCAGTAGGTAATAACATAGCCCTATTCATCTCCGAACTTAATATTCTGCGCCAGCTTGATAGCCCCAGAGTAGTTGATGGTGACAGTCGACCGTCTCATATAGTTCTTCCACGAGTCTGAACCGCACTCGCGGCCGCCGCCCGTTGCCTTTTCCCCGCCGAACGCGCCGCCGACCTCCGCGCCGTTGGTTGGGATGTTGATGTTGACGATACCGCAGTCTGAGCCGTGGGGACCGATCCACTGGGAAGGAGATTGATTAATTAGTTAGCTGGTTCGGATAGACTTTATAGTGTATAGACTGATCTCAGAGCCTAAAAGATGAATCCCAACTGTTGCAATAATCTGCGCTGAACCGTGCGTGACCAACATGGTTAAACAAAAAATCTACTTAGACCGTTTCAATTCATGGGGCAGAACAGCTGTCATGAAGGTGGAAGTCTTGGGTATTAAGAAAGACAGCCTATAAAGAATGCTTGCGATGCTACCATGAGACGGATATTGGCAGAATTGCGTCAATCCAGACGCATTGCCATCTAGCAAGAAGTTGAAGGAAGGTCTTACCTTGAAGATATCTCCGAGGTTCTCAGTAAACAGACTTGAAGAAAGCCCCTGCTCCACCTCGTTATTGTACTGAATGCCGGTGGCTAGGTCCGGGATCTCGATACAGTAGACGATGGGGGCGAAGCACTCAGACTTGACGAGGGGCGAGTCGTGCGGCAAGCCAGTTATGATGGTCGGTTCGACGAAGTAGCCTTCGCGTTCTATGACCTGGAATAATAAGGTGGAATAACTTTCGGGAGACAACTTGATGTTTTTAAGAATGCACGAGGGAGCATCTGTGGATGCCTCGTGACACCTCGAACTGTGTTTCATTCATGGGTGTAATATTTAGATTAAGCATTTTTTATTTATTTATTGTATTGCATTATAAGTTAACATTTTGTTTATTAGAAATAAACATGTTTTAACCGAGAGAGATTTTCACCAATATCTTACCTTTCCTCCAAACTCTATCTTCCCGCCCGCGGCCACAGCCGCCGCCACAGTCCGCTTGTAGGCCTCCACTGCGGCCGGCGTGTGCAGCGGGCCTATGAGAGTCTCAGAGAGAAGTGGGTCGCCGATCTTACTCACTACACCCGCGTAGGCCTTTGTTAGACGGGATACTACTTCCTTGTATACCTGTGGGATGGTGTTTTGTTATGATTAATAATAAATAACTATATTGTATAGTATAATATAACCGTATTTGGATATGATTAATAACTTATGAATAAAGGTCTAATTTCAATTCAAGAAATCCCTGAATTTAGTGAATTAAAAAAAGTTCCACAAAGTAAATAAATAATGCTGGACAACCACACAGCATCATCTAGCCACAAGCCAAGCAGAGCTTGTGTTATGGGTACTAGAAGACTGACGTATATCAATGAAAAATATTTATTAAAAAAAAAAAAAAATCTATACTATACCATCCACGGTCTAACTATGTACATAGGTAGAATTGAAAATTTAGAACATCCATTTTGTTAGCAGTCTGCAATTAGCTCAATTGTAAATTCTAGTTCTTATTGTTTTGGTATAAAACTGATTGCTGTTTTAATATTACTATAAAATGTACCCACATAATTATTATTTTTTTATTTATTAAAAAAGCTACCTTCTTATGTATGAGCAGTCTTCTAGTAGTGGTACACCGCTGGCCAGCGGTACCGGCGCAGGCGAACAGAGCTGCGGACAGCAGCAAGTCAAGGTTTGCATCCGAGTTCACGATTATTGCGTTGTTGCCGCCCAGCTCTAACAGATGGCGCCCGAAGCGTCTCTGTACTTCGACTCCCACCTAGTAAATTAAATAGAACAATCAAGATGAGTTAGATAATTAAATAAATAAATAAAATAAATAATGCTGGACAATTCACACAGCATTATCTAGCCCCATGGTAAGCAGAGCTTGTGTTATGGGTACTAGATAACTGATATACATAATACAATACATTACATAGATAGATATTTTTTATTATACATAGAAAACGACCAGAACACCCGAAACAAATATCTGCAGATCGTACACACATTTGTTCCGAGGCGGGAATCGAACCCGCAACCTCATGCGTCGCAGGCGGACCTTCGCCCACCGCGCCACATTGGTCGTCAAATATGTAGGTACTTATCAATTCGTTCTAATATATACTCAATAGTCAATATTTTTATTGCAAACATGTTGTACAGGGGATCTTAAAGATAAAAATGTTTTAAACATGCACCCTGCTAGGGCACGGCAACATTATTAAGGTGGCTAATAATTATTACCTACGATCCTATACATCGACTACGTACCCTAGACACCTAAAACAGGGCGAACGATTTAAGACATCACATAAGATAAAGAGATCTTATAAAAATCCACGCCCACTAACGTTCGATCAGTAACGACCAGACCAGTGACCCGTGACAATCTCTGCGCTCGCTTACTCAATGGCTCCTGACGGAGCTCAACTTAATTTGGTTGACCGGTTGAGGTCAACTGTCGAGGTCAACTGTGCATCTCTTTCTTTCATAACCAATTCTGTATTTGCTTTCCTTTTTTATCTTAGAAGGCGGGGTAAATAGTGCTGTGCCGTAGGCGAGATTAAGATGTCGATGGCCGTAGGAAAGATTATGATGAATTATGTAAAAGTCGATTAAAATAATATTTAACGTTACAATGCTACATGGTATTATCTAAAATGTAAGGTACCTAAATGTTAACTCTAATATTTATTTATTTTTCATATAATATTATTCTATTCTACTATAGTATAAAGCTAGATTACCATTGATACTTATTTTTTTTTTATTATTATACATTATACATAAAGCTAGATTACTACTGACTGACTGATTTTCGCCTTGATGGTGGATGGCAAGGTGTTTTTTTTTACAGAATCGTATAGGGGAGGTAAAAGTCTCTTAGGGAAAATTCCGACTTTTTGAGATTTGCCCCCCCAAGACCGCCCCCAGTGGGGGGGCTCCTACATGGAGCCATATTGCTTAATTTTTTTATGGGGGTTGTATAGAGGGGGACAAGTGATTTTGAATGCATAGAAAATGTTGCCCCCCCTGCCCCCTCAGGACCCCCCTTTTGAGTGTGCTACCAGATGCCGTCGCGATAAAGGGGTTCTGATTGCGGGGTCGTATAAAGGGTTTCTCTTTGTTTTGGAAGAAAAAAAATTGGACTTCCCTTTAGCCCCTTTTTTGCCCCCCTTTTCCATCTCCAAAACGGATAGACCTGGAAGAATGTTTTTTTCACAGTCATTTAGAGGAGGACAAATGGTTTTGAATAAGAATAATTTTTTTCCCCCTTTTGCCCCCCAGACCCCCTTTTTTTAGGAAAAACCGAAAATTGGCCTATTTTAGACCTTTTTTTTCGGGTGGAGCATCGAAGCGAGCGAAGTGACCGCGGGGAACAGCATGGCGAGCGAAGCGAGCCGTGTTGTGACCCCCCCGACAACCCCCCCAAGAACCCCTCACTTATAACCAGGGGGAGCATTGCGGCGAGCGAAGCGAGACGCAGTGCGACTAAGGGGAACAGCACAGCGAGCGAAGCGAGCCGTGCCGTGACCCCATAAGCGCCCAGCCCCCCTGTAGCCCCTCTACCAAAAAATCGGATATGGGTATCGTTTTTGACTAACTTCATGATGCGACCGCGGGGAAGTCAGGGGGGTCGTCGGGGGGTCATCGGGGGTTCGTCGGGGGGTCGTCGGGGGGTCGTCGGTGGGTCACAGACTCCCCCGACCCCCTTGACCTATTTTTACTACCCAAAACACCCGAAACAAATAGGTACTTTCAGATGAGTAGAAATATTTGACCCCAGGCGGAAATCGAACCCACAACCTACTGCGTCGGAGGCAGCCCTCGCCCGCCGCGCCACATCGGTCGTCAAATCGTTAAAGTAAATATACCTTGTTGCAAGTATCGATTGCTTTCATAGTACTTACCCCATCACTAATAATGGTCATGATTTGTCGTAACCTTGAACGGACCAATGAGCACTCACTTCCCCGCGCCCGCTCACCTCAGTTGGTTGACAGACTTGTTTGCACAGTGAATAAATAGGTATTAGGCGTCTATTATACGTTGTCGATGATCCTATATTATAAATACAATGATCCTATCCATCCACGGTTGTCTGGTAGAGATCGCTCACTTCGCAGACTTCGTCTTATCACTCAAGAGCGACTACTGTCACATATTAAGTTTTGATCTTGTCTGTTGTTTTGTTAAGTCTGCAATAAATAATTTTCTATCTATCTATACTATAAATTTGAACGTTACTCTATCTGTCTGTCTGTTATCATTTAACGCTTAGAAGACTGAACGAAAATTTGCAAGGAAGTAAATGGTATCCCGGGTACGGACTTAAGCTACTTGAAAAGCGCGTGCGAAACCGCGGGCAACAACTAGTAGATACGACAGCGTGATGTTTTTTTAACAAGCTTTTAAAATTATTATGTCAGTAGGCATAGGTACCTAGTGACATAATAATTTTAGTATGTGGTATTTAGTAACAAAATTATTATCTGTTATCTTAACAGTGATTGTGTTAATTTATCAGAGATAATATTTACAGGGGGGGCAGGTGGATTAGAGTTGTTATTTGTACGCTGTTATCTACACATTCTTGGTTAATTGTTACCTTCCACAAAACGGATTGCACAATTGCTTTAACTTAAAAATGATTATAAGTGTTCATTTCAGCTCATCATTATTTTTCTTTTAAGACTCTGACTGTTATCGAACTTTCTTTAGATGAAGTTCTAGTCTAGAGTAGATACTTACTTAATAGAATAAATTCAGGCATTTTTCATTCTAGAAAAAAGGGTACTAAACCTTGTACGCCTTATGGCAGATCACAGTGCTCTTAATTTTAAGTCTGAACATCCCTGTAATACCTGTGTATCACAGTGTATCCATCATCTGCCTGCAGTCCTTCGCAGGTCGTCATCCCACCTGGACGGAGGGCGTCCTACACTACGTTTGCCGAGTCGCGGTCTCCACTCAAGAACACGTTTAGCCCAACGGTTGTCGGTTCTTCGCGAGATTGCCCGAGATATGTTGTACACGACATACATATAAACATCAATAAAAATAAAAAAAATTATATGTTAGCTATCTTATACACAATGCCGAAGAATTACTAAATTGATAACTCACCTGCTGTCCAACCGCAGTGCTGCCAGTGAACGACACCAGTTTGACCCTCTCATCCTTCACCAGCTGCTGTCCGACGTCCTTCCCGCCGACGGCCAGCGCCGCCACTGCGCCAGGAATGTTGTTCTTCTCCAGCACAGACTCCACTATCTTGGTGACCGCCACTGCGATCAGCGGGGTTGTGTCTGAGGGCTTCCAGACGCTGACGTCGCCGCAGACCTGGAGAATGAGGTTGGAAGATGTTACTACTGACTTTGTTTCTACTAGTATTAAATAGTATTATGATCCAGGAGCCAGTGACAGATTTTCATGACCAAGTCCCTCCCAAGCAAAACTGCGTAATATACATTAGGGATTATTGTTATGATTTGGTATATACGAATTTTCATTTCTGATTTGAACCTTATTCCATGGGATTATTCCCATGGAATAAGGTTAATGTCGTCATTGCTGCCACTGCCCAACCCAACCACGGAATCGCAGTATTTTATACGAGAATTTAAATAAATGAGTGTATAATAATAATTATAATTCATTTATTTTTCAGATTACAATAGATCCATAATGTTTGTAAGAATAAAAATAAAATCTTAGACTAAGTTAGTTTCAATTTAATTATCATAATACTATTTAATTAATACAGAGATGGAGTGCTTATATATTACTCCATCAAATTTACCGGCTACTGCAGCCAGGATGGTGTTGGTACTCCCACGTACTCTGCTAAGCAGTGAGGCTGCTTTTTTCCTCATACAGGCGGCGAAGCCGTCTACGCGGGCCTCAGCAAACATGCCAGAGGCACTGCAAAATCGTAGGAGCCCCAATAGCATCCTGAAAGCATTATTATACGGGACGCGGAGAGTATTGACGGACTTCTTAGTATAAGTGAACCACAGGCTGCTTGTGTAAAAGGATTGGCAAAAGGACTTAAAAAGAGTTATTTTCACTTTGTGGAACAACGAGCAAACCTGCGGACCAACATATTCGCTCTTACCGTCAACGCCCTCCGCTCCCTCTCCATTTCCTCTTCATCTCTCAAGTTATCTGTAACCAGATGACCCAGATACCTAAACTTAAAAACTCTAGAAAGCACATTTCCACTTAATATAAGAGGTGGCACTGATACCGGGGCCCTACCCCCAGGTCCAAAAACCATGAACTCGCTTTTTTTGGCATTATACTGCAAGCCATGGCTAGCAGCATAAGCCTCACAGTAGGACAACAAAGCTCTAAGTGCCCTGATAGATGGCGCCAGCAGCACCATGTCGTCTGCATAGCATAAGTTGTTGACCGTGACTCCGTCAATGGTGCAGCCGACTGGCAAGCTGCTGAGGCCCTCTATCAGGCCATTTAAGTATAAATTAAATAGCTTTGCCGAGCTTATCCCCCCCTGCCTCACACCGCACTCCAAGCCATAGGCGTCTGAAAGGGCACCAGCCCATCTAACATAGTTCACTTGATGTTCGTACCAATACTCAAAAACAGAACATAACTCCTCTGGTAATGTTGTGTCCCTAAGCTTCTTCCACAGTATGTCATAACATACTGTGTCAAAAGCTTTTGACAGGTCGAGGAAGCACGCAAAGACCGGCGTCTGTCTATTCACGTAGTAGTGAACCGTATGCTTAAGGCTGAGTATAGCGCTCTCGGTGGACAGACCGGACCTGAACCCGAACTGTCCATCGTGCAGCTGGAGATGCTGGTCCAAGTGACTATCCAAAAGCCGGTCCAGCACTTTAGCAATTACAGTTGCAAGCGAAATTGGCCTGTAATTACTTTTGTCTGCTATATCACCGGTTCTGTTAGTATAGAAGTCGCGTAGGCACCTATTATGGTACGGTTGTAGATCTTGATTATGACATGTGCCTAGTTATTCTAATAGTTTATACCTCTTATATCACATGACATGTGAGACATGAGAGGTATAAACTATAATTGTATAATTCGTTGAGAGGAATAGACTGACAAAATAGAAACGAGGCTTTACATATCTCAGCAGTGGATGATTCCATATGAACTATTTTGATGATAATTAAGTACTTACCAATAGCACAGATAATATAATACATACAGTATGTATTATATTATCTGTGCTATTGGTAGATACCGATAGACACCTAGTAGGCCTATGGGCCAAAAGACCGCAGATGACGATTATGTAGCTTACAAGGTAAAGAAATATACTTGTCTAACTCAGAAGGAATTCACGTACCCAACCTGTGTACCTATGGTGAATAATATTTTGACCCAAATCATTAGGTATCTACTAAAATTGACAAACCGGTTGAAAATGTTAGGTTAGCTAAGTAGCCGACTAAGATTCCTTACCATAGCAATAGCGGAATTCCATCCAAAAACAGCAACAGGGAAATTAAACGCCGTGATGATCCCGACCAGTCCTAATGGGTTCCACTTCTCGATCAGCACGTGGCCAGGCCGCTCCGACGGGAAGATGGTCCCAGGGAGGGAGCGGGAGAGGCCCAGAGCCAGATCGCATACGTGGATGTATTCTACAACCTCGCCGATAGCTTCAGGGAGGATTTTACCTGGGGAAAGACGTGTTTTTGTGATACCGCTAATGTT
Source organism: Eupithecia abbreviata (assembly GCA_943735965.1). Lineage (NCBI taxonomy): Eukaryota > Metazoa > Arthropoda > Insecta > Lepidoptera > Geometridae > Eupithecia > Eupithecia abbreviata. The sequence goes on from OX030978.1 coordinate 10,586,978, forward strand.
AATTTTTTTTTTGTTTTATCTTGTTAAATCTTTAGTTAGCCGGGCTGGTACCCTGTTGGGGATATCGTAGAAACCGATAAGGATATTGAATAAATAAATAATGCAGGACAATTCACACAGCATCATCAAGCCCCAGAGCTTGTCTTATGGGTACCAGATAACTGATATACATAATACATTACATAGATAGATATTTTACATTTCTACTATCTATCACATAAGAACCTATTACCTTATCTACAAATAAGACGATTATAAGTTCGTGTAATTTTTTTATATCTGATCATCATTCCCCCGTCAAGAAAGTAGATATCAAAAATGTACCAACTTATCAGGTTTGGGGAGGGCTCGTGAAAAAGAAGGTTTAACGGATTGGAAGACGATGAAGACTTCTAATGCCTAATACTAACCCATTTCTTAGGACACGAGCTGACCCAAAGGCTGAAGCTTCTCCCTCAAGGCATCTCCAATCTGCCTGACGACCTCTCTCCTCACAGGTGCTGGTAACTCAGCCCATTCGTGCCACGCTGGCTGCGCAGCCGCCGCCGCGCAGGCTTCATAGTCAGCCGCGCTCGCCGCTTACGACGAATACGAGTGTGCTTACACCTATATTAATATACTGTACTTACAAGTAAAAAACCTTACCCATTTCTAAGGACACGAGCTGACCCAAAGGCTGTAGCTTCTCCCTCAAGGCATCTCCAATCTGCCTGACGACCTCTCCCCTCGCAGGTGCTGGTAACTCAGCCCATTCGTGCCACGCTGTTTGCGCAGCCGCCGCGCAGGCTTCGTAGTCGGCCGCGCTCGCCGCTTGGACCTCGGCGATGACCTTGCCGTTGGCTGGACTGTACGACTTTATCGTCTGGAAAATATGCTTTGGTAAGAATGGCAAAGATATTAAAATACTCATTTTATGAGAAAATGTAGTTATTTATGTAAGCAGCTAAATAAGTAGGTATAAATAAGGTAACTATAGGTTATTTGTGGTAGTATTGCTTCTGCAAACTATAGGTTATTTGTGGTAGTATTGCTTCTGCAATACTACCACAAATAACCTATAGAGAAGGCTTGTAAACTCAGCTACCTACGTCCTAGCACAGGCAAGAAGAGGGTTTTGAGTGTGTCGATCAAATATCCAAGTTCTTTAATTTCATTAAAACCTTATAGGCTGTGTTATTAGACTGGACTATTACTTGAGTTTGGTGTTTTCGTGTCCAAAAGTCCAGAGAGATAACATAAGTAAAACTACGAATAACAGTAATTCCGATCCTAGTTTTCTTTTTCTCCGTGACCTACAGTGGCAAAATAGTAGGTAACTAACTGTGAAAGTTACAAGTGTAACATATTATAACTTTGTGAAAGGTCAGTAAGAAGATATTTAATATTGCGTGATAATATTATTTTGTGCGAAAAATTAAGCTATTTCATAAGAACCTCTTTTAATCGTAACCTTACTCACAGTGTTAGTACCAAAGTAGGTATACAAATATTTATTGTACTGAGAATTGTATCTATTCTTGGGTTGCTGGCTTCAGACATTGGAGATAACGAAGAGAAGTAAATATAATATTGATTCACTAAAGAACGCTGAACTGTTTGTTAACAGCATTGATAACTGTATGGTAGGTAATAGGGAGAATTCGTAATAAAGCATCAAACTGTAAAACTACTATTTTTACTTACAACTGCAATAGTTTTAAGTAAATAAACTGGGAAGACTTAATAATAGTATGTCACTGTAAATTAAGCTATTTTTAGTAATTAATAATATAATGTAATGTAGTAATAAAGTACCTCCCTTAGTACTTATCTCATGATCTGTATCATGGTCAGTGTAGGTAATGTTAATATTATAATACTGATAATGATATTTTAGGTGGGTTATTTATATAAAACAGACTCACCTCTCCATTAGCCGCCCATTTCCCGTTAAAAACACCAACGTTCTTCTCCTTTAAACCCAATTCCTTCAAAAAGGAGTATTTAGGGTCCTCAATGAGGTATCCAGAAGCGTTCCTCGCCATTGGTACTCTCAACCGCAGAGATACAACGGTATTACACAGCAACCTACTCATGAGTGAAGAACGCAACGCGACCAGAGAATGTGGACGCAGTTATTATAATGTGGAGTAATTATCTTATTACTGATGTTTGTGAACAATTAGACATGCCTGCGCGTTATCAGGGTGATAGCACAGTTGCTGGGTCAGTATTTGAGTCCCGATTGGTTGACGGCGATATGAGACTGATATCATTGTAGAAAATAAACAACAATGTTAGCTATGAAATAGATGAATATTTGGATACTTAAGTATCCAAATATTCATCTAATTAAGTAAATAAAAATACACTAGCCAAACTCGATGTAGGTAATATGGATGTGAACCGCTCATACATAACCTAAAATTCACTCTGTTGCCGCGTCTTTTTTGTCAATTGGGTGAAAAAGCATACTAGGTACTTGTAGAAGGATCTCATCCTTTGACAAGACAAACTTTAACAGCATCAACGCAGCCCTACAGAAGCATAACTGACAGATTGGATAATTGAATTTGCACATTCTGCCTCTTTCTGCCACACATTACGCTCCTCACTGCTCTCCATCTCTCCTGGATCTTATCATTGTTTCTGATGTCGACCGCGTGGCTACACATAGACAAACTACCGCTCCTTTTTCTTACCATGATCTCCTCTATCTCTCCTACAAAGTGCGTTCCCCTAGAAAAAAAGTTAAGTATCTCCAGTTGCGTAGCTTTAAAGATATCAATATTGAAAACTTGAAGGCTGACGCTTCTAACATAGATTGGTCACCCATAATTGATGCTGCTAGTGTGGACGTTAAAGTTGCTTCGTTTAATAAGCTAATATTAAACTTGTTTGATATTCACGCTCCGATTGAAATGGTCAAAGTGAAGCATCCTCCGGCCCCATGGCTAAGTCAGGCTATTAGGAAGCTGATGTCAAGGCGAGATCGGGCTAAACGGTGCTACAAGAAACACCCGTCTGAATCAAACCACAGTGCCTACAAAAAGCTTCGTAACCGCTGCAGTAGGATGTGTAGAGATGCTAGAAAACGTCACATTCATAGTTCTGTTCAAAATTCTACTCCTTCACAAATGTGGAAATTTCTCAAATCCATTGGACTTGGCGGTGGCTCTCATATTTCGCATATCCCTTTTGACTTGAACATTATTAACCAAAATTTTTCTAAATCTCCTCTTTGCCTGGATAATAGTGTTCGAATCTCAACTATTGCCGAAATTGCGCAGCAAACCCTCCCATCATGCCTCCCCTTCACTTTCGAAGCTATCGCTGAGGATGACATAAAAAAGATTATTAGCTCCATATCCACGAAAGCCATTGGAACTGATGATATTAACATTCAGATGCTCCAGCTTCTTTCCCTTGAACTTTGTCCTGCAATATCCCATATCATAAATCATCTCTTGAGTCTGGTTGCTTTCCCACTATGTGGAAATCAGCTAATGTCATCCCTTTGCCTAAAGTCTCCAATCCCTCTTCAGTTTCAGAACTAAGACCTATCTCGATACTTCCAGTCCTTTCTAAAATCCTCGAAAATGTAGTCCAAAAGCAACTTTCACGGTACATCAATCGTAATAACCTTTTGAGTCCCTACCAATCTGGCTTTCGTCCTGGTCACAGCACTGTGGGTGCTCTGGCTAAAATCTCCGATGACATACGCTTAGCTATTACCAATAAGCAAGTTACTGCACTTGTGTTATTAGATTTTAGCAGTGCTTTCAATTCTGTCGATCACGATATCCTTGTTGCAGTTCTTTCCTCTCTCAATGTCTCTCCCTCTGCAGTCACTTGGTTTCGTTCTTATCTCTCAGGTCGCTCGCAGCGTGTGCGCCTTGATGACTCATACTTGGATTGGTGTAACGTTTCTGCGGGTGTTCCTCAAGGCGGTGTCCTTTCTCCTCTCCTTTTCTCAATCTTTATTAACTCTATCACTAAAGTCATTTCTTCTAGCTATCATCTCTACGCGGACGATCTGCAAATTTACCATCATTTTAAAGTTGATGAGATCAATGAAGGTATTAATCAGATTAACCTGGATTTATACAACATACATTCATGGGCGAAGAACTATAATAATAATAATAATAATAATGATCTTTATTTCAGACTACATGGGTCCATATAAACTTAAAAGTACACAATAATAATTAAAAAGTCACAAATCTACAAAAATTAAAAATAAACATGAGATGATTCAATGGAAAAATAACAAAAACAAAAATAACAAAATAATCAAAACAAGAAATTAATATACAAAAATTATTTAACGATTTTGAACTTTACATCATTATTATTTGTAAAAGCGTGCAACCTGGAAGAGTGATAAATATAAATGCAGTCAAACCTATTCGCGAACACGCTCAGAATGCTGTTGGAGCTGGCCCCGACTCTGCGCACCAGAGATGTTCCCCGCTTGCGCATGGTTGTATAGAAACAGTCCACGCGCGCCTCGGCGAACATCCCTGATGCGCTGCAGAACCGGGGCAGCCCCATCAGCACCCTAAATGCGTTGTTGTACTGCACTCGTAGGGCGCTGTACTGTTTTTGCGTATGGTTCACCCACAGGCTGCATGTGTAAAAATTAGAACAATAGGCTTTAAAAAGCGTTGTTTTTACCTCTCTAGAGCAGCGAGCGAACCTGCGGGCTATCATGTTCGCTCTTACGGACAGCGCCCTCCGTTCTCTCTCAATGTCTGCATCGTCTTTCAGGTCAGAGGTTAGGAGATGTCCCAAGTATTTAAATTCTTTAACTATCTTTAATGAAGTTCCATACAACTTTATGGACGGTATGTTTGATACGGGACAGCTTCCTCTGGCCTGAAAAACCATGGTCTTCTAATTAATCCCTCGAAATCACAAGCTATGATCTGTGGTAGTCCTTTTATGTTGAAATCCTTAGCTCTTTCTACAATTCCGTCTATTACTTTGGCCAACAACATCATCCCACTCTCTGCAAAGGCTAAGAACTTGGGCGTCATTTTTGAAAATAATTTATCTTGGACTAGCCACGTCAATAACATAAGCAAAAAGGTTAATTACACTTTTCATTCCCTTAGACGTCTACAAAACTTCCTTCCTTTTGAGACTAAAATCATCCTTGCCCAGAGTCTTCTACTCCCTCTACTCGATTACGCCGATGTTTGTTTCCTGGACGCGACGGAGGAACTATGGAATAAACTCGAGCGCCTTCAGAATATGGGCATCCGATTCATATACGGTTTACGTAAATTCGACCATGTGTCTGTTTTTAGATCCAAACTGAAATGGCTGCCCATACGACGGCGACGTGATCTTCACATTCTATCCTATCTCTACTTTATTCTCTATAATCCCCTTTCTCCGACATACCTTCGTGAAAGATTTGAATTCCTTGTCCCCCGCGGTGTGCCGTGTAGAACGGCAGTCTCACTCCGTCTCTCAAGTACACCTGGAGGTTCTTTTGCCGGGCAAGCGGCTAGATTGTGGAACTCTATCCCTCATGATATCCGAGCCAGTCCATCGCTTAACATATTTAAAACCAAATTAAAAGAGCATTTCTTATTATCATAAAACTATCTATCTAGGTATATTTATATATATATATATATATTTATATTAAAACTGAAGTTATTTATTAGGTTTATTGAGCTATTGTTATTTTAATTTATGTATGTATATTTTAATCTCATACCATATGTATTATACTCTACGTCTAATTTGTTTCTTTGTACACTTCCTCTATCTGTTCTATCGCTTCTCCTTTAAACCTAAGGTTTTGCTGTAAGAAAAATCTTTGTTAGGGTTAAGCTCGCCTATGTACATATCTTTTTTTAGTTAAGTTATTTTTAAGTGTGTTTTTTGTGTGTACAATAAAGAATTACAAGATAATCAGTATGCTCAAGCTGAAAGCAGTACGGATTGATGTGCAGGGGGGGACCAGAAGAGTGGTTTCAAGAGGATGTCCACAAGGCGGAGTCTTGTCACCACTTCTGTAGAACCTGGTGGCAAACGATCTAATCACCAAACTCAACGCTCTACACTTCTTCACGGTAGGCTACGCGGACGATCTTGCGATACTCATATCGGGACACTTTGCCAGCGTGACGTGTAACATTATGAGTAACGCGCTAAAGACCGTCGAAAAATGGTGCATAGACTATGGACTAACAGAACTAGTACTGTTCACCAACAAGCGTAAATTAGGAACATATCAGCTCCCATTTCTATTCGACACGCAACTTACATTATCCGATTTAGTTAAATACTTAGGTATAACTTTGGACAATAAACTAAACTGGGCAACACATTTAGAAAACAAGATAAAGAAAGCTACCATCTCATTCTGGCAGTGTCGCCGATTGTTAGGGAGAACATGGGGTCTCAGCCCAAAGATCACCCTGTGGTTATACAACACTGTAATTAGACCCTCTCTGACATATGGCGCCCTAGTCTGGTGGCCAAGAACAAATCAAAGCACTACCATAAATAAACTACAAAAGTTCCAGAGACTGGCCTGCGTTGCGACTACAGGGTGTATGAGAACTGCCCCCACGGCAGCACTCGAAGCCCTGATTGGCCTATTACCACTGCACTTACATGTGCAACAAGAGGCAGCCGCAGCTGCATACAGACTCTGGGCTTTACGTTTATTGAACCACAACACAAAAGCACAACACACCACTATTATAGACAATTATGCAAAAAGTAACCCTATGCTACTCTCGATATATGATAGGGTGCCTAAAACACACATACTTTCAAAAAGCTTCACTTTACAAATGCACGAAGAGCCAAGTGATACCTCAAACATACTTGAAGTACGAATATACACTGACGGCTCTAAAATGAAAACAGGTACGGGGGCTGGAACGTTCTCGGAAGATCTTAATATTCACAAAACAACAGCACTGGGTGCCTACAACTCCATCTTCCAGGCGGAATGTGTAGGTATTATCCAAGCTGCGACTGCAGTGCTACAAAGGAAGGTAACTGACCAAAACATCAGGATCCTCTCGGACAGCGCGACAGTACTACAGGCCTTGAACAGGAGAGAACACAACTCAAGACTGACTTTGCAATGCCACCACCTGCTAGAGCAAATAAGTAAGTCCAATAGAGTCACCCTACAATGGATAAAAGGCGGATCCAGCGGTAACGACGAAGCTGATGCACTGGCGAGGAGAGGTTCAGAATGGCAACCGGCAGGGCCTGAACCAATAATTCCCCTCCCCTTTAGTCAAGTCCGCTCAGGGATCCGTCAACGCACAGCCAAACGACACGAAGAGCACTGGGCAAGTATTCCAGATTGAGGAGACGGCAGCGCATGTGCTTGTAGATTGCGACAGTGTGGCTTCTCAAAGACTGCATCACCTTGGGACACCAAGAAAGCCTAGGGAGGCATGCACCGGCATCAGCGAGCTGCTGGCCTTCCTGGAGGACATCGGGTCTGACGGCAGACTAGCAGCCCCCCCACCCGACACGCAAAAAAGGCCCACCGGCGGCCAAGTTGCGGAAACCAGTCCAGAAACAAGTAACAAGTAAGGATCTCATCCTTTAATAAATAATGCTTACAAAACTATCCCATTGAAGTTCGATGCCAAGCAAGATGGTTCTAGTTTTTCTTTACAAATATTCTTTATCGAGTTTGGCTAGTGTATACTTAGATAAGTATGTTATCTCTATTTTATCTTCGCTTATGAAAGCGAAGAAACATTAAAAAATAATCTCGTCATTTTAGTCAATTATTAAAGTAGGTAGATAAGCAGTTATTATAATTAAAAGAAATCTTAACATAGAAATCGGATTGTTTTGTATCTTACAAATAGGACAGAGTCAAAACCGATGACGCGACGTTATAAGGAATACAGGGTTTTACGAGACAAAGAAATTATTGTGTGAAATTCGCTTATGAAGTCCCAGACTTTTATTAGTCATTAATAAATTAGGATATATATTTAATAAATAGGTCTGTTTTTTCTTTGCATTAACATCTAATGAGGTAGCAAAGGGGACTATCGGTTTTTCACGGAATTTACAAAAAAATATACACAAACAAACTTGTAGTTGTAAAATTGCCTACCACACTATGTAAAAACTTATCTTCAGAAATGTCCACTGTTTCCATCTATTTGATTCTATATCACATTATCGCACAAAAACTCTCATCCTTTTCTATAACCTTCCCTTCGCGAATTTCTCTAGCTTTTTCAGCTAGAAATGTGTTTTCATCCCGTTTTTGAAGCCATTCTGGTAGGGGTTTGTTCCAGTCTTCGGGAGGTGTTTCTCTTTTCTCCCAGACATTGTTTCTGTAGTGTGCCCGCAGCCTTTCCATTCGACGTGCCTTTTCACTCTTTATTATTGCTAGCTGAAAATAAATGATCCTTCATTATATTTACTTACTTGAAGATAATAAACAATATAGAGGACAGGGTCTTGTATGGTTCCTTGAGGAATCCTTGGACATTATAATTTATTTACATGAGCTATCAAATCACATTGATATTAAAAATGCAAATTATACAGGATGTTAGGCAGATTGTGTGACATATTGTTGGGGGTAGGTGGAACCAAGTGCAATAGCATGGCGGCGGCTTTTTTAACCCTTGATCGAAACATCAGACATCATGTGTAGTAAAAAACAAGCCATGAATTCTACTGAAATTTTGCATGGATGTAGTTCTAGACTAGGAATAACAATATATGTATAGGCTACTTTATATCCTGGGAAAATGTTTGTGAAACCGCGGCAAAAGCTTTAAGCAATATAGAAAAGAGGGCCTCACATGGTTCCTCAAACATTTTTAATGAGTGTGAAAATTGCTTCTCTAGTAGGTAAGTAATATAGAAAAGAGGTGTGAGCAAAGTTCTTTGAGAGATACTTCAAACATTATGAAAATTTTCTTCTCTCTAATAAAAAAATTATTTAAAAAATATTTTAATTAAAAATATTTCAAAACTAGCTGCGCCCCGCGGTTTCACCCGCGTGGTGATAGATATTTTGGATAATATACAATATATCTTTATAAATTGTAGCCTATGTGTTATTCTGATGTATAAGCTATTTTATTGTAAAGTTTCATTAAAATCCATTCAGTAGTTTTTATGTGAAAGAGTAACAAACATCCATCCATCCATACTTACAAACTTTCCCGTTTATAATATAACTTAGTAGGATAGTATAAATTATAATTTTCATAATGTAATTTATAAGCTCTCTCAGGATGTCCCTGAGGCACCACTAAGTATAGAGGCTAGGGTATACTTTGGTTAAATAGCTTACCCCCGCTTTACAATCTCCACTAGATTCATATTTACTACAGTTGTTGTAATCTTTTTTCCACTGGTTGCAATCTAGAGATTCACCGAATATGAAGTATTGGTGGAATCTACCGCGAAAACTAGTGCATTCCTTGTATTCACCATAGTATGTGTCACAATCTCTTATCTGAAACAAAATCATTGAGTAGAAAAACTAATTTTTAAAAGGAAGTGATTTTACTTGCTGAGATCTATAATATATTATTATTATTATTATATTAGCCTGGGGTGTCCCACTGCAGAGCAAAGGCCTCCCTCCCCTTTTTCCACACATCTCGGTCCTCAGCAAGGAGAACCCACTCAAATAATCATAACATTAATTTCTGACACTTGTGTATACATATATTTATGCCGTCGGGTGCGAAGGGTTTTATACATTTTCTTAATTGATTGATTACGAAAATGTATAGAACAGACAGCAGGGAACAGCGTTTATGTTGTTCATAATATTTTAAGTTTTTTGTGAGAATATATACCATCCATTTTTCATCAGCAGGGATTTCAGTGGATTCCTCAGGATTTAGAGTATCATTCATTTTAGTTTCAGGCTTTTCTTCAGTCATTTTTTGGCGTAATTGAAGAAGTGGAGTTGTGGTGTTTATAACCTCACTTTCCACATGAACACCAAAGTTACGTAACAAGCAAAGCAAATACACTATAAATAATAATAAAATATTTGCAGTAAATTTGCAAGGGATAGGTAGTACGTTGTTATTGAAGAAACTAGGAATTATTTATAAAAACTCAATATTTACATTTTTTCAAAACGATCAGCTGATCAGAACGTTCAAAAACATCGATCTACCTACTCCACTTCTGTCTATTGAAGAAAAGGAAAATCCTAAATGGACGATGAGGGGCAAGTGGCATTGATTGAACGCAACGCAACAGACTTCGGATCTATCAGTCAAAGTCTGGCCAACAAACATCGGACTGGCTGTCAATGTCGAAATTCAATCGTCAATTCCATTCCATCCAACTCAATTCAATCAATCCACCCAACCCACCCTAGAAAGCAACCCACTGTGTGTGTGTGTATCGTGGGTGTATGTTGTTTTCCGTGAATTTCTCGCAGATTCTAGAGAATTCCTATTTGCAAACTATAAAATGAATTTTGTTATGGAATAACGTACGTTACAATGTATATAAAATAGCCTCGCGATAAAAGCTGACTTTCCAAGTCAATCTTGTGAAGTTGTGATTTATCATTATCGACCTTTGAACAATAACTTTGTAATTTGAAGACTTCCAATAATCTTCACTATGTCTCTGAACAAACTGGTGGGTGGTGATTGTGGTGGAAACAATTCTCTTGTTCAGTTATCCAACATCGTCGGTCGCGATGCTGCTTTGTCGCAGCCTCTTACGTTGTCCGATCAATACGTCAATGAGTTTATGGCACAGAACAGTGCTCAAGGACCCCAAACATTCAACATGAACACTTTACTGAATAATATACCAGAAATAGCATTACACCAGAATATTCAAGCAATGGCTGGGCCAAGCTCCACCAGTTCTCAAATGAGCAAACCTTGGATGCCAGGCCCAGCAACTTCTTTCTTACCTCAGCGGCCTATGATGGGAAGCTTTAGATCACTGCAGCCCATGGGACAATTCGGACCTCAAACTTTTCAAAGTCAAAATGTTCAAATACAATACATGAATGAATCAGAATTCCAAAATAATGATGTCAGAGCTAAAGCTCAAGAATATGTTGATGAAACAAAAGATGATGACAATCTTGCATACAACCAATTTATGTCTTTTATGAAAAATATCAGCGCTGGAGAGTTAAACATGACACCGGAAGCTACAGAGCAACAGAAAAATAAAGAACAGTTCTTAGATGAGATGTCTGCGAAGTATAAAGTGGAATGGGAAAAATTAAGTGAAGTTATTGATCTGTGGGATTCACCTAATGCTAATGGTATTTCAAAAGAATATGAATTTTCTGAAGGCAATGTGATGTTGGAAAACAAGAATGCTCTTGAACTAGGTAAAGAGAAGTTAAAAATGGGTGACATTCCTGGAGCAGTGGTATGCTTTGAAGCTGCAGCACAACAAGAACCTGCCTCTGCCATAGTTTGGTTCCTCCTAGGTTCCACACAGGCAGAAAACGAACAGGATCCGCTGGCAATAACAGCCCTCAGAAAATGTGTTGAACTTGATCCCAGCATGCAAGAAGCACACCTCATCCTATCAGCTGCTTTTGCTAATGAAAACATGCCAAATCATGCATACATCTCTTTGCTTGATTGGCTGAAAAATAGCCCTAAATACAAAGACCTTGTTACAGACATAGACACAAAAGGAACAGACCTAAAACAGTTACAGGCACAAGTCATGAATTTGTATCTAACAGCAGCTCGACGAAACCCTGAACAAATTGATGCAGACATTCAAAATGCACTTGGAGTTGTGTTCAACATAAGCCAGGAGTATGAAAAAGCTGTAGATTGTTTTAAGACAGCATTGATGGTGCAAGGTGACAATCCCCAGTTGTGGAACAGGCTTGGTGCCACCTTAGCCAATAGTAACAGGAGTGAGGAGGCAGTAGATGCATATCATGAAGCTTTAAATCTTGAGCCAGGGTTTGTAAGGGCCCGGTACAATGTTGGCATCACATGTATGAACTTAGGTGCACATAGACAGGCAGCTGAGCATTTTCTGGTGGCTTTAAACCAACAGAACAAAGCTGAGAGTATGGGTCCAGAATCATCTAGTGCCACATCACCTGCTATCTGGATGACTTTGAGAATGGTTTGCTCATACATGGGGGAACATAAGGTGGCTGAACTTGTGGATCAAAAGAATCTGGCTGAGCTGAACAAATTTTTTGAAGTTGATGCTTAAGTATGTAGCTTTTTTTGACAAACTAAAGGCATTAATCCAATCTTAAGAAGGATTTTTATGTGTTTGTCACACATAAAAATCCTTCAAAACACTTAATTTAATATTATATCTGTACATAAAAAATTGAATGTTAGCAATGACAATAGTGTATTATTGTCCAAAAGAAACACTACATATACCTAGTTGAAGTTTAATTTACATTTATGTGTTTTTTTTGAAACCTCAATCTGATTCTGAGCCAAAATACTTGTTTTTTAATTTTTTACTTAAATTTTTAGCTCACTTCATGTTTATATAGTACATACTAATAACATCTGTAAAGTGAGCCAGATTAAGCAGCACCAGCATTTCATTTTAAATCTTTAAGTAGGTATTTATTAATATTTACAATATTTTAATGTTATTTGAATAATATTCATATATCTGTTTTGTTCATATGTAATTTTAGGTGAGGTTATAGCTGCAATTACATTAATTATCCAAGGTGCTATAAATTTTAACAAAATAACAAAATATGTTAGTTTTATTGCTAGTAAATGTGTTATGTTATGATTTAGGTATATTATACTGATTATATATAGATAATAATGATAGTGATTGATTTATTCATGGGGACTGATAAATAAATAATGTTTTTTTACAATGACAGCTTTTTTATTCAATCAACTTTTAACATGTAAAAAACTGCAGTGAGAGTCCTGCAATGGGCAACCTTGTGGGTGATTACCATAAAACCAACATGGTTTCTCTTGCACCTTTAGATTTCTTGCTTTGCTTTTTCTTTGAACTTCAGTTACAGTTTGGGGGTACCTCAACTGGACCTTTCCACTTTGCACTTTAAAAATACTATGATTGTTCTTCAACAGAGTCTGTATACCACCACATTCAGATTTGAGCTGCTTTAGCTGATCTGGATGTATAAGTTGGACAAGCTCCCCTAAACTAACAGTTTTACCACCATACCAAGTGGTTTCTTCACTAGACCCTTCTAAAAGATGACTTGCTATACATTTGACTATAGAGCTTATGAGATCTTTATTAATTTGTGTACAGTTCCTAACTCTCTCTACAGGATCTCTTGCTTTAAAGTCTTTTACCCAAGCCTCATTCCCAGGATTGAAAGTATCATTTGTAATAATATCTTGAATCTTACTACAGTATTCTTCATAGTTTTCCTTTGGATATGTCCTTCCTTTGCTGACTAGACATATCCTTTTCGTGCTTGGAATTTTTAACCTGTCTATTTCTACATCAAATCCACAATCTTCAGTCAACTCCTTGATATGCTCTAAAAAGTCTGTGTATTGACTTTTGAAAGAGTTTTTCCTTTGGTATTTGGTGCCATCAAAGTTGTAGGCACAGCAAGGGAGGAGGAAGAAGTTGCATGTATAGGAACTCTTAGCTGCTATGACTGGTATCCAGGGTGTCAGCTCATCTGAATGATTTCCTATGAGCCAGTCTGTTTCAGGGAATAGTGATGAGTCTGATGGGACTATTATTTTTTCCTGGGGAATAAAAAACTTGCTAAGAATCTTCATAATTAAGGTTAAGTTAAATTAATGTAGTTGGACAGCTTTGTGGGTACTTACTTCCAAAACAACATCCTTAGGATACATATCCCAAATGTTCCTCTTCCTTACATCAATGCCAACCCCAGTGTGCCCTTCCATAGTGAGGATATAAACCAGTAAACCATTTCCACACCCAAGATCCACAAATCTTTGTTTTCTTGGACATCTCTCTTCATCTTCCCACAATAGTAGCAGGTATGTAGCTATGGCTATGTCTTCATACACAAACTTTGATGGGTCTGTGCATTCAGGCCAAATCTGTAATTAGATAATTATTTATGATTACTGGTAATAATAGACCTTTTTTATAATTGAGTTATAAATAAATAAATAATGCTGGACAATTCACACAGCATTATCTAGCCCCAAGGTAAGTTATTATACCTTCTCATATTAACAAAAGATTCTTATATTATGTAAGTAAAAGAACATACCTTGACCATTTCTTTCCCATACTTTTCCTTTAGGTCATTGTATCTAGTATAGTATTTACTCTGTGGTACAAGAGATAGGGATTCCTTACAGATGCTCTGATTGTAAGATCCATTGTTGGTTTCATCACACCATTTTAAGACATGTGGTAGAAGTGTGTTGCACAGCCATAAATATGATTCATCTTTGCCTGAATATTAGAGAAATGTTATGGTAAGTTCTTAAGAAACAGAGTAGGTACCTACTGAGTTAATGATAGTAAGGATTACCTAGATATCTACTCACCACATGAGGCGGTTAATTCAATGGCTTCGTCTTTCAATTGTAATGAAAATGGAAAGTTGGGACACAACTTTTGATTGTACGATTCGTGCGAAATATCGTAAAATGTTACATTAATGTTTTTTTTATCTATCAAGATAAGCTGGAATACTTGAACTTGGCTGAAACTTTTAGGGTAGAGTTCTGTTAAAATCACTTCCAGATGACTTTCTGAAGTTTTCTCTAGACCTGTTTTCCTGAGAATACAATCTAAGTACTCTTCTACGTGTCCTGTGTCGATTTTGCTCTCTAACCTGCTGAATTGAATAGGCAAATTCCATTCCGAGGTCTCGATAGGTTGGCAATATAACCTCAACCATATTTTACAGCCCCACAACCGTTTGTTCAGTACATGTGGCTTATTAATTAAAATGTCGATAGAATGCCAGAATAAATTAGGAATAAGTTTTATTTTTGCACTTTTACTATTAAATTTCATCATTTTTACCAAAAATAGCAAAGCATGCAAGCAAGTAGTAAAGTAAAGTAAAGTAAACTTTGAGATTGAAGATGTAAACAAACAAACATCATACGTTGCGTCGTCCGTCAGTCAATCAAAAACAGCTGCTATCCCAACATAATACATAGATGTCATTGTCATTCGTGCTTTTCTGTGAAATCATGCTAAAAATCAATATCTTGGTGATTCTTGCTTGCTCATAGTTTGTCTTGGTCACTCTTGGGAATTGTCCGCAGTTATTTCAGTTGTCTCATCCCCGTCCCCGTCTGTCTAGTGTCATTCCATTCGGCTCAAAGTTGCATGCGCTGTGGAACACTGTACTTTATACGAAACGAAAAAATAATTTTATTCTCATGATTTCGTAATTTTGTAGTTTAGTTTCTTTGTGCGTTATGTATTTATAGCGTACGCAGGCTATTTTGCTAGCGTAGGTATTGTAAAAGCACATGTAGACGATGTCATACACTGAGCTTGAGCACGGGTACCAAGGGTTGCGGCAAGCTGCTCAACCACAGTTCTACGTCGGTGATGATGGAAATCTTGTGCCACTAAGATCTTCCGTAAGTCTGCTTTGCTGGTCGGTTTTCACTGCGTACTTCATACTTATAATTTGTATCCATAACTAACAGACAAGACGAAGCTATCAATAAAAGATAAAGATGACCCTCCCTTCCTAGTCAACTGTTTCAATGTGTTAGTAACTACTGGAATTATATAAATTTATCTTACACTCCTAGGTCACCTTTTCACACCACTACTACTAAACTAACACCAAACAAATATTGACACACATACTTCCTACTGATAATAAGAGCAATGAAACACAGACCAGAATTGAACAGCCACTGGTTACTACACTTTGCTACAATTTCATGGCCTAATTGTATTAGAAGGTTTATTATTATTTATAGCAACACAAGCATTCTGTGTGATGTTCAGTGAGGTAATGTTCATGGTAATTTATGTCAAGTTTATCTTACTTATCATAGAGCTCGCTGGCCAATCAGTGGCAAGGTTACCTGTTTTGCGTTATCGTCAATGATATTATCATTTTAAAATGATAGAGTGATTGTACAGTGATGGAGTGGCAGTGGTTAAAGGATTGGTGGCGTCTCAAAAGATGGAGGAAAGGGAAGAAGGAGCAGAATGATGATGAGTTCTGTTATTGTGATGACTGTTTGCCGGACGTAAGATTGTTTTTTTATTTATGGAGCATAAAGATAAAGTGATATTAACCACTGTAAACCTATTTGGAAGTCTTTCCCAATGCACAAATTTTTGTGTCCATTATCTTTTTATGTGGTCATCTCTAGTTTATTCAGTGCTGGCTGTTATGAGTTTAGTATTTTTCAAATTTTTTGTGACTACTTATATCACCTATTTCTTAATTATTTTAGTATTAGAAAAGGTTATAAATTCATTAATTAGGTATATTCTGGTCATTTCCTTTCAAAAATATAATGTTTTCAATAGTATGCTTACTACAGAAATGCACAAAACAAATATTGCAATTAACTTGGATGTCGGCCAAGGAGAACTAAAGGCATGCACACACTAGACTAGAACAATTCTGTCACTCATTGTGACATTCAAAGTGATATTCCATTCATGTCTTTCCCTTTCAAAGCGTGTGGTCAGTCCCAATACCAAATACCCTGTTTAATACAACAGTCGGCCAGATGACTCCGCCAATAAAGTCCCATTCATGGGCCCTTAACTATTTTAGCGCTAGGAAGTGAATTTAGCACAGTATTAAGAGTAACTATTTGATGAGACAGCAATATCTTTTTGTGCTAAAATTATTTTTGTTTTGCTAGTTTTTATTTTCTCCAGTGCTATTAAATACCCAGTGACAAAATTAATGTGTTTCATATCAGACAATAAAAAACGATTAGAGATATAAGAATTTTAAACCAAAACTTGCATAAAGAATTTTTTTTTATACTATAACTAATATACCTATAGAGTTGGTCTGTATGTAGCGTAACTTATATCAACAGTTAATATGAAAACAGTTCAAGATAACAATTATTATTATTATTATTATGTTAAAAGGTCCCATTTTCTTTTGCACTTAAAGTGGTTTGCTTCAAGCTGTGCTCCAGCTATCTATACCATTCATTAAATCAAGATTACTTTCATAGGTTCGCAGAAAAAGATATATGATTTGTGTTGAACTTACAATTCCTTGTAGGATTATAGAAAAAAATTAAAACGGCAAAAAAAACAATTCTCGCGCCAAACTTAATCGTGCCGCCTGCTAGACGCACACGCTGTTATTGAATAGCACAAATATCCTGGCCGCGAACGCTTGAACACGTTCATCGCCCATAATATAAAGAACATGTCCGTCTGATCTCTTTCGGGTTGCACGGCAAGTAGCCGGGCTGGGCAGTGTAACCATTGAAACCATATTTTTTTATGATTGAATGCTGCCCTTATCATCTTGATGCTGTTCCTAGGACGAGTTGGATCTCTGCGAGTCTCTGGACCCCCACTGCGATGGCGGAGGCAAGAAAGTCGTGGTCGGCGTATGCGCCATGGCCAAGAAGTCTCAATCCAAGCCCATGAAGGAGATCCTCACGAGACTCGACGAGTTCGAGTACATCAAGATGCTAGTCTTCCCTGAGGAGGTTATCCTTAAGGTTCTCGTCTCTGTCTAACATTATTGTGGAACAAAATATTCAAAAAAACTGTTAAAAACCAGTGTTTCGACCTGCGCAGTTTAAAAAACGGCGCTTTTGAGCCGCCATATTGGATTTCTGGATACTTAAATCAATTTCGTTGTGATCCAGATAAATCCAATCTCAACTCATAAGTCAAAATTTTTCAATCGTGTACCATCAAGGCTATAGAAGATACAGATTCTTAATTAATAACGGTTGTCGGTCACGAAGTACATAATAATTAAAAGTAGTTCAGTTAATAATATTTTACATTTAATTCTATGAATTGAGATATCAAAATAATGACTCATAATTAATAAATACAAAGATACATTTTATCATACCTACAAACTAAAACAGAACAATGAAATAGGTATACTTAATTGCAAATAAAAACATTACAGTATGTTTGCGCCAGCGAGCACAGTTTGCGCATTTGGATGGTAAATACGCTTAAGATTGAAATTAGTATTTTTTCGCGTGTTCCATGGAAAACTACGAGTCTTACAGTCTTATACTACCTTAATAGAATGTTCATGGAAATTTCCTCGTATCTATCAGATTTAATATTATAATGTGGTTGGTCTTGTGACGTCCATTTTAATTTTGCTATTAATTACGCTTTTAATCGCTATGTACTTGTTCTGAATTTGTAGTACGTGTATAATTTTTATTATAGTGCATTTGTTCAAACTCTATTTATTATGTAGCACAGTAGAATTAGCATTATGAATTTATGATATTAACCTTTGGTTACATATACCTACCGCTCTCAAAATCAAGCAGTTAGTCAAAATATTTTGTTTCACATGTTTTTCTGTAGATATTTTCCTTTTTCAAACACTAACCATTGTTGTATACTTACTCCTTATCTTTTTTATTTACCTGGTTATCTACACAAACGGGGTGCATGTAGACATCCGTAGTTATGTATATACTCCGGCCATCTTTGTGGACTTTGGCTAATGTTTCCATTGAATGGCTTCAATGTCTATACAATACATACATGCTTTGTTGACAGTTTCGAATTACAAGTTCGCTTGTTGCCATAATGCATTCAGCTTATTACATTATAAACATGTCCGGTAAACGATATCCAGTAGAGGAGTAGAGGGCCAAGTGCAGAGCCTTGCGTGACGCTGGCTGCTTTTCATGTCGCAAATTTTGTAGAAATTTAAACTTTGAGTGGTGAAACTGGAGTATACTTTGGATTGCAGGAACCAGTAGAAGAATGGCCTATCTGTGATTGTTTGATCTCATTCCACTCAAAAGGCTTCCCGTTGGATAAGGCTATACAGTACGAGAAGTTACGGAAACCTTATGTTATAAATAATCTTCATATGCAGTACGATATTCAGGTATACATACTTTTCCTCCTTTGATTTTCTAATGTGCCAATAACATTTACCATTTCGTTACCAGTAGTTGCAATAAAATTTTATTGTTTCAGGATCGAAGAAGAGTTTACGCAATATTAGAAGGTGAAGGCATAGAAATTCCTAGATACGCTGTTTTAGATAGAGATTCACCTGATCCAAAACGTAAGTTACTAGTGGTCCCTAAAAATCCTACTCCACCATTTAGGCAAAGATGGATAAATAAGATAAAATATAGGTAAAGATAGCCCATTACACTCCTATGCTGGAATTCGTGGAAGTCTATTACGAAATCGCAGACGATAGTGAAGAGCACCATCACAATTTAGTGTACTTAATATTTTGAGGTTGATAGCTTCCTCTTCGGTCGGCTCTATCCAGGCAGAAAATTGTACGTAATATTTGTATTTATTGTGCCATATGATGGAAGCCGAAATCGCTTGTAGGTGACCAGTCTCTCCGGATAGCGGTCCATTGAATGGGACATTTTAGCGTAATCGCACAGCAGGTCTTGTTGATAATATATTGAGTTTAAATTTAATGAATTTTTTTTCAGATCATGAATTAGTAGAATCTGAGGATCACGTAGAAGTGAATGGAGTGGTCTTCAACAAGCCATTTGTGGAAAAGCCGGTGTCGGCTGAGGATCATAACATTTATATTTACTATCCGACCTCCGCGGGCGGAGGCAGTCAAAGATTGTTTAGAAAGGTGAGCGATATGCAATTTGCAGTTTTATAGCGAAGTGGTTAAAGTCCTATGTTTGAACACGTTTACTTATATCTTATTTTGAAAATTCTGGAAGTAGACTTCCAGAATTACTCTGGAAGTACTGTGAAGTGTGGATGGGAAGTACTAAGGTTAGTCCAGCAGTGAGACAGACTAAATGTAAACTAATTATATACCTACAGAGGGAAAGTTTGTAAGCTTAGAAAATTCTATTGTAATTACGTTCGCTGCTACTAGCTGGCGAGAGATTGATGATGCCTTGAGAAGTTTTGTGTTGCTGAGTCAAGCTCGGAGTAGGAAGTTATGACGTAGCGTCAAGCCACATTAACTGAACGGGAAATCTACTTATTTTATTTATTTATTATATTATAACTACCGGAAAGTCTGGAACTTTTGAAAATATTGTACCTAACTATAGTTTGACCGAAACGGCTGTACCGCTCCTTAGGAAAGTGCGGCGAGGTGGGGGGCGAGGAAAAAAGAGCAAGAGTACGCGTTGACGGCAGACTGATGGATCGGAGCGGCCGTTATTTCCCCCCGTCTCGCCGCTCGCTTACCGGTCAAACTATAACAGATAGCTATAACAGTGTGTGATATAAATACACGATTTTATCAGTTTTCGTGAGTGAATGATAATAAAAATGATATAAAAATAAAATAATAAGAATGATATTAAAAATAAAATTTTCAATTCAATTGTCTATTTAATTTACGATTTACGTTTTCAGATAGGAAGCAGAAGTAGTATATATTCACCAGAATCGAGAGTAAGGAAAACTGGATCATTTATTTATGAAGATTTTATGCCAACTGATGGTAAGTAGTTTAAATGTATTTTAAGTTATGCATTATTATATCTAAAAGAAAATACGCAATAGGCATGATGATTGATTTTGAGAAACTACTCCGAAATGTTTTTAGACATCTCTTTACAAAAGAAATCAATATTTCTACAAAAAAAAAACGATTTTTAAGTAAAATGTGAGCTTTTAAAAATGCAATTTCAATTTCGCTCGAAAACGCAAGAATACTAGTGGAGAGAGTAGTCTATGACGTCACAGATGCACGAACATCCGATGATACGGAATGACCATTATATTGTCTAAAGAAGAAAGTCAGTCCTTTACCATAGTTATTCTGTGCCTATACATTATTACATAATGTGAGGACATGACGTCACAGCTGTGTAATGCTCTGATTGGTGTTCTCCGTGTCATGGCGGATAGCTGTAGTAGTTAGTTTTTTTTTATCAAAATAAAAAAATATAATGCGTTTCTAGTAATGTAGTCTAGTAGTAGCTCTGGTATAGTTAGGTAAATACATATTTTAGCATTTTTTTGTTAAGGTCATATACATTTTTTTTGTTACACTCTTCCCGTTTCTATCCGTCAAGCGAAATCCCTTCCTATCTTCAAAAGTATGGTTCATCAACACTATCTGACCACTCTTGATAAGTTTTCTTGATTTTCATTTTCTGTATTATTATTTTAAATTTTCCTGTTTTTTTGTATATTTTATATGATAAATAATTATTTTATATATTATTCTCTTCAATGTTTACGCCAACGTAAGCTTTGATACGTACCGATCCTTTCCACCTAAAGGTTGCCTGGAATAAGTCGCTGTTAGCGATAAGGCCGCCGATTGTGCCACTAGACTTAGTTAGTATTAAGTTATTTTTATTTGTATTGATAGTGCAATAAATAAATATTGTATTGTATTGCATCATCTATTCTTAACATTGATTCTAAGTTAGGTTTACCTATCTAGCCATTATAGTCTCTTAACAACAATGACGTAGGGTCAATCCACATTAACTGAACGTGTAATCTGACTTGTTTTATTTATTTATATTACTATCCCTGCCCTACCCAAAAAAGAGGACCGTTTTAACTTTGATTTGAGTATGTGTGCCTCAAAATCAGTCCAGCCGTTCCGATTTCATGTTTAAAATAACACAGTCGTCGTTGGTTTTAGATTTTAGTTAAATTCACTGTGTACATACACTTTTTCCAAGCTTTTTGACTGTTCGAAGTATTCACGCGTCTAATTTTAGTACTGATTCTAGGTACGGATGTAAAGGTGTACACAGTGGGCCCGGACTATGCACACGCTGAAGCCCGCAAGAGTCCCGCGTTAGACGGAAAAGTCGAGAGAGATTCAGAAGGGAAGGAGATACGGTACCCTGTGATATTGTCGAACCAAGAGAAGCTTATATCGAGGAAAGTCTGTTTAGCTTTTAAACAGACGGTGTGCGGGTTTGATCTGTTGAGGTAAGTCTTGTCTTATCTTGTTGAAGTCTTTCGGTATAGTGCTATCCTGAATTCGAAATCGTATTTCAAAAGTAGCTTGCAACTCGGGACATCAAAACTGAGATTATTTAGGGTTACAAAGCTGTTACAAAGATAAAAACACCTGGTGATTTGAATCTTAGTTTTTGTCCTAATAATAATAATAATAATCATCATCATCATCATCAGCCTATAGCAGTCCACTGCTGGACATAGGCCTCCCCCAATGAGCGCCATAGCGCCCTGTCTTCAGTTAATCAAATAATGACGATTTGTAAATTGAAATAATTCGATTATACACAGAATGGTTAAAAAAGAAACGAAGGAAATATAGTTTATGTGTGAAATCATTGAGATTATTTTAGGACTGAATCATTTCGTGATGGTCATCAGGTATCAGGTGATAACCCTAAACAGCTGATTTCATTTGTTAGTAAACATTCTACAATCTCGATGGCCAGAGTATAGAAGTATATTTGTCATCATAGTCAAAGAGAAAAGTCTCGCGATCTCCAAGATTACCAAAGCAATTTACCCTAAATGATCATTTCCATAATGTTCCTTCCAGAGCGAACGGCAAATCCTTCGTCTGCGACGTAAACGGTTTCTCGTTCGTCAAGAACTCCAACAAATACTACGATGACTGCGCTAAGATCCTCGGCAACATGATCCTTCGGGAACTAGCGCCCACGTTACACATTCCGTGGTCCGTGCCGTTCCAACTGGACGACCCCCCGATCGTACCCACCACCTTCGGCAAGATGATGGAGCTGCGATGTGTAGTGGGGGTCATTAGGCATGGGGACCGCACGCCTAAGCAGAAGATGAAGGTGGAAGTTAGGCATCCTAGGTAAGTCATAGTTTCACTGCGATTTGTTTATCTGATCTTGTAACATATATCGAATACCTACGTTATTGGATTTGGCCCCGCCCCCTTTAATGATTAAGATGAAAAAGTAACTTATATCAAAAGTACAACAAACAATAACTTTATTATACATAATGTGTAAGCCCTCGCACTCGTGGTACTACGTGGTACTCGTGGTCTAAGAAAATAAATAACACCCAAAAAGTTTCGATGTTGTCGGCACTGACTAAATTTATTAACCGACGCCGAGTCGAAAATCTTTGACTTGATTTCGTTGCTTAATTGGTACTGAGGGCAAGGTCGCGGGCAAAGTCCCGCCGAAACCGAATTTTTTGAGATATTATCTAATTTCTTAAACAATAAGTTATTCTTTATCCCCCAGATTCTTTGAAATCTTCGAAAAGTACGACGGCTACAAACGCGGTCACGTGAAACTAAAGAAGCCCAAACAGCTACAAGAGATATTAGACATCGCACGAGCGTTGCTGTCCGATATACACACGAGACACGCGGACCCCGAGATCGAGGAGAAGCAGGGGAAACTGGAACAGCTTAAGAGTGTTCTGGAAATGTAAGTGCATGTGAAATCAAGCTTATGTTACTAGCTGCGCCCCGCGGCTTCGCCCGCATGGTATTCTATGTGTCATGGTTTGTAAACCTTCCTCTTGAATCACTATATCTTTAAATTCATCGTTGCGTAGTTTAAAAGATCTAATAATACATAGGGACAGACAGACAGCGGGAAGCGACTTTGTTTTATACTATGTAGTGAAGCTGCTTTTATTTAAAGTACGTCAATTCTTTGAGTAAAGCACTATACAAGCCTTGGTCCGCAATGACTGTCCTGCTGGCCACACTATGATGGCCTCAAGCTAAGCTTGCTTTGGCCTTCAAGCTTGGTCATTATCGCAGCCCTTGCTGTTCGCTATATAAAGGCCTCGATCGTCTATCAATGGCCGCTCTGTGATGTCCTCTACGCTTTCAGCCATCATCATCGCGGCCAGCAACCCGCCCATTACTAACCACGTCAGTAATATACTATATATTATAAGTAGTATAAATTATCCATATCATCATAATGCCAATAATCTTAACTAGCAGTTGTTTACCAATACCAATGTAAACAAATAAACACGTCATAGTTGTTTAACTTTTTGCAATCGAGGTTTGTCATAATGTCACAATTAACTGTGACATATGTACCTCAATTCAAAAGAGTTAAGGGTGATGTGACAATATAAAATTTTGTATTAATACTTTAGTTGTTGTGATAAGTAGGTATTTTTATATTTTCTTTAGGTACGGTCACTTTTCGGGCATCAATCGTAAAGTGCAGATGAAGTACCAGCCTCGGGGGCGGCCACGAGGGTCCAGTTCCGATGATGGTAACACTCTTTACATTAATAATATTAACAACTATTGATTTATAATTAACAACTATTATTATATAAACAACTTATGGAACTCTCAAGGTTTATTTAGGTACCTATAATACAATCACAAGATGTTGTTTACTCTTATCTTTTATGAAGTTTTTGAAGAAATGAAACGTGAAATAACAAAACCTCATTAATGTCTTGTTTTAAAACCATTTTTTTTTGATTCGCTGCTATTTATTTCTTAACATTATAGACTCCCCCCTCCCCTACCCCAGTGACGCCTACGACGACGCATTTTCAGCGACGATGCGACCACGCGACTTTTTTCTAATACTTTCATTTTAGAACTCGTGATATTTCTTTCGAATGGAATGCCCGAATTGAATAATTCAAAAAGTTATATTAAGGTATTGAAGCTGTCTTAAATATGAAGTAATTTATATGGATGAGGATTCATACCAAGGTACAAATTAAGAGCCTTTTCTAGCAGTGGCCTTTCAATTTAATTTTTAAAATAAAAAAACACTTAACTATAACAGTTAACATATGCTGTCGCGACACTTTTTGTAGATAATGATGTTTTCTGCAAAGTTGTAGCACATTGTTTTTTCTATCATCAATAGTTTTCTCAGCGCACGCGATGTAAGGAAAATACGATATTTTGTAGGTAATTTTTTCACATCTTTACTTTTTGGAAATATAATATAGACTATGTTCACCAGGGATAGTGTAGCTACCAAATGGTGAAAGATTTTTTTAAATTGGTCCAGTAGTTCGGAGCCTATTCAATAAAAATAAATCTAACCTTTCCTCTTTATAATACCTATTAGTATAGATTAGTATAGACACGCATTTTACTATCATCACAACTCATACTGCTTGTTTTCACAGTAGGTATCGTTACAGTAGGTGCCGAGGGCGATCCGTCCCTGGTGCTGATTCTCAAGTGGGGCGGAGAGTTGACACCCGCGGGGCGCATTCAGGCTGAAGAACTGGGGAGGATGTTTCGGTGCATGTATCCGGGGGGGCAAGGAAGGCATATACCGGGTAAGTGATTGTATTATCACATTTATTACTGACTCTATAATAGGGAATCTAATTCTTAAGTAGGGTGGAAAGGTATTGAATTATGCAATTCCGGATAAAGATAAAGATAATTTATTTGCAAAAACATAGGAAGTTTATTTCATTGCATTGGAGACAAAATAGGAGTTATGTTTGATTATGTTTCTTAATTCCTTGAACCATCTAGAGATAGCGTTGTTACCTACTTGTCATTTCTTCCCAACCCGCACTCTCCCGTATAAGCGAGGTTTAAATCATGATCAGGATTTATGGTAACCCCGCATTTAACATTACACCATCCTGGGTAAGTGACGTGATCACTTCCGCAGATTTGTTTGCATATTTCAGAATCTGAGCCGTGCCTCATTCCCCCATAGCTGGGTACTCCGTTATAATAATAATGTGAATAATTGGGATAGCTGGATGTTCCGCCATAGCTAGGATAGCTGGAAGCTCCACCATAGCTAGGATAGCTGGAAGCTCCACCATAGCTAGGATAGCTGGAAGCTCCACCATAGCTGGGATGGCAGGATGCTCCGCCATAGCTGGGAGAGCTGGAAGTTCCACCATAGCTGGGATAGCTGGATGCTTCGCCATAGCTGGGATAGCTGGAAGCTCCACCATAGCTGCGATAGCTGGATGCTCTGCCATAGTTAGGATAGCTAGATGTTTCGCCATAGCTGGGATAGCTAGGTGCTCCGCCATAGCTGGGATAGTTTGATGCTCCGTCATAGCCGGGATAGCTGGATGCTTCGCCATAGCTGGGATAGCTGGATGCTCCTCCATAGCTGGGATAGCTGGATGCTCCGCCATAGCCGGGATAGCTGAATGCTCCGCCATAGCTAAGATAGCTAGATGCTCCGCCATAGCTGGGATAGATAGATGCACCCCCATAGCTGGGATAGCTGGATGCTCCACCATAGTTGGGATAGCTGGATTCCACCAGGCACATCATCGCCACGGACGCTGTTAGAAGACAACCAAAATAAAATTTAAGAGGTGGTTGCTCCCTTTTAGACGTATTACTCGAAGACGTACTACCCACATTACCCACGGCTTGAAGGCCGAACCGAGAGTGGCCAGGGCCAGGCAACTAATTCAAATGCATATACAACTATTTGGATAAATTGGCTGGTTTGTCAGATTAAGCAAAGTTTTAACCCCATTCACTGAGCAGCAAAACAAACAGAGTACTCAAAAAAAAAAAAAACTAATTGAGATGTAACTGATGGAAAAAAAATGATGAAAATGAAAATAAAAAATATGTTTATTACTACATTTAAACAGAACTAAAGTAAATACAGAATTGGTATGGTAAGTAGAGAGAATTAATTTACAAAGTACTAATGATTCCCACACTAGGCTGGGCCTGTATCGTGGGAACCAATATGATTTACCAGGTAAGAAGTGCCTCAATTTAATGACAAATCTATACAGACAAAATAAAGTTTGAAGAAAAAAAAAACGTAAGAAAATTAATTTAATAATATAGATAATAAAAAATCAAATAGAAAGGAACTAGAACAGAACTAAAAATAAATTAGAAACTAAACAAATTTAAACATGCTTAGGAGACCTTTAAAAGTAGACTTTCGGTGGAATACTCCTTTAAGTTATAAATCGGATCATTTTCCTTTATTCATTTTATGAAATATGAATCTAATACAAATACAATGCAATAAATTTATTTACCAAAAGTTTACAAATATTATATATTCTTACATTTTAAAGTCGATTGGTTGTGTTAAGTTAATAAGGTCTAAATTTGAATTTAAGCAGAGACAATGTAGTAATATTATTTGGGACTACAAATTTAAGATTTTAAGCTCTGTCAGATAGGCCGGGTCGCCTGTTTGCGCAAAGGATATCGACAGGTGGGTTTATGACGACCCAGAAGAACTACAAAATCGTAGGTCTATCTCCGATAGTTTCTGAGTTATAGGCATTTACTAAAAATCAAAAATTATCTGCCTAGCACCAAA
Source organism: Eupithecia abbreviata (assembly GCA_943735965.1). Taxonomy (NCBI): domain Eukaryota; kingdom Metazoa; phylum Arthropoda; class Insecta; order Lepidoptera; family Geometridae; genus Eupithecia; species Eupithecia abbreviata. The sequence continues at coordinate 10,614,310 of OX030978.1, forward strand.
CTATTCTTCTATGTGATGACTACAGGATCTGTAGAACTAAATTTGTATTTTTTTATATGGGAAGTTAAGTTATTATGATTTTATTTCGCACTAAAATTAATGTATGAGTTATTTGAGTTTGAATTACAAAAATAAATATGACAAGATATTGACATCTGTAGTCACAGCTTCAAAGTATGGCGTCGGACAGAGAATTTATGGTTTACAGTCAAAAGCCTAACTCAGAAACTATTGGAGATAGAGCCATGATTTGTTGGTCTCTCTGGGTCCTTATGAATCCCCCTGTCCTCCGTTTTCGGCTTAACATTGAGCTTCGGGATACCCTGTATGTATACGATCAAAAGTAGGTACTTCAACGAGGCTTTACTGATTACGCAGGTACAAAGATACTCACTGCTTGCTCTAATGCAGAGGTGGTAAAAAGATTGTCAAGGATCACCTCATTTAAAATAAAACTAATTAACAGGAACGACAGGTATATCACTCACCAATAGCTAGGAACAACTTCATGGCTGGATGTCTTCCTGTTTTTGTTGCAGAATAACGTTGTCAGGTCGTGCGGTGTTCTCTTATTTATATCTACAAATAAGTTATTTTCAAATTGTTTAATAATCGATTCGTATCCAATATTGTTTGATTTGTTAACATGAATTGCTTGCAAATTAATCATGTTTACTTTTCAATACTATGTAAGTGTCTATTACTTTACTTGTGCGTTAAACCCCGTGATTAATTGATGATTATTTCAATTTGACCTATGGGTAAAATTTTTCATGGTCCTAATGAATTCGTTAGATACCATTAATAATTACTTTATCTAAGCCCATATTTAGGGATGCCATGATTTTTTGACAAGGACGTCTGCCGTATCATTGAATGAAGATGGAGATGTAAGTGAGACTCCAACATCTCGTCTTCTAAGCCACCCTAACCTGCATGTGGATACCTTACTATATATTGAAGTAAGCTCCGGTGAAAAAATCTAACAATCTTCATAATTTGATACTCAGGTAATTTACAATTATTTTCCATTACTTGACACCCAAAAGTCTTTCCAACGATACACATATTGACAAAGAATCTTTATCATTAGGATGATTTCCACTCAGTCAAATAACAATGAAATTATGTAATGGACGAAAAATATTATTATTATTCAAGTCTTTGCCGTGTCACTTTTGAGTAGTATTAGTAAAATATATGTAGAAATAATTAGAAATTTATAATTGATGTTGATTTAACATTACTGTACGGTCAATCTCGACAAATACTAGCCATGTGCAATGCACGCACAGGATATTCTTAATTCCCTCAGTCTCATAATGTGATGGGACTGACGCGTCAGTCCCATTCGTCATGACCAACCGACCCGACCGGGAAAGGTGAGGCGCAGGACCAACGGATTAACTCTTATGGTGCCCATGACGCACGTGTTGACGTACAACAGCGCATAAAATTGGCGTGCCCTTACAGGCGCTACTGCTGAGGCTGGTCAGTTAATGCGTTAAAGATTTACTAACCTTGACTACATTTACTAATATTATAAATGCGAAATGAACCCTGTCTGTATATTGCCTTTTAACGACTAATAGGCAGAACAAAAGCTAGACAAGCAGTAAAATTGTATCTCGGAGAAGATTACTGACTTACAGGTATACTTATATTTTTATATTTGATACATTATAGACGTATACGTATATATAGACACAAGCTTAGCTTGGGGCAGATAATCCTGTGTGAATTCCCCGGCATTATTAATTTATTTATATACTAGATGCGCCCAGCGGCTACGCGTGGAAATCTATGTGTCAAATGGTTTATAAATCTTCCTCTTGAATCACTCTATCCATTAAAAAAACCGCATCTAAACATGTTGCGTAGCTTTAAAGATTAAGCATACAAACAGACAGCGGGAAGAGACTTTGTTTTATACTATGTAGTGATTATACTTTTACGTAAAACTACTTTTATGCAAGAAATGCGTTTGAAAGCAAGCAACATAGATAAAATCTGATTGCACTATTCTTTCCACAGGAGAAGGCGGCACCCAAGGCCTAGGCCTCCTCCGCCTCCATTCCACCTTCCGTCACGATCTCAAGATCTACGCTTCAGACGAGGGCCGGGTGCAAATGACGGCAGCTGCCTTCGCCAAAGGACTGTTAGCCTTGGAGGGGGAACTCACTCCAATATTGGTGCAGATGGTGAAGTCTGCCAACACCAATGGACTGCTGGATAATGACTGTGATTCTTCCAAGGTTCAGAACATGTAAGTCTGTTTAGGATGTTATTCAAATGCATGCTGCCTTTGACAAAAGGCCCTGCATCTGCACCAGTATTGGAGTCCCTCCAATATTGATGCAGATGGTTGAGCCTGCAAATCCGAATAGTTTGTTGGTTAGCCTACGATTCTTCCAAGGTTCAGAACATGTAAGTTAAATTATTTCTACGCAGATGAATGAACTGTTTTCGGTAAAGTTCTAGAAAGTTAAATCCAAAGTCCTTTCAAAATTTAGGGGGCTTCTCTGAATGTCCGACGTAGGCTAGTGCGGAATCATTCAAAATCAAGCTATCCTAGTGGGCAGACTTTCGGGCGATATCTTTCTTTTTTGTCTTGTCTTTCGTCAGGTGATTTTATTGGTAGTATTTATTACAGTTCGCATAATAGCTGCTTGCTAATAATGGTGGAAATATATAAAGGTAATTTAAGTGTCAATAATATCACATTTCCAGGGCCAAAGCCCGCCTGCACGAAGCAATGCAAGTCGACCGAGACTTCACAGACGAAGACCGAGCCCGCATCAACCCCTGCACCTCTCTCAGCATAGCGGCTGCCATGGACTACGTCAAGAACCCGGTTCGATGCTGCGCGCATGTGCACACGCTGATACAGCAGCTTGTGCATATTGTTATTACGAAGAAGGATGATCCTAAGACTAAAGGTAAAATATTCATTCAAGTACTATTCGTAGCTTAGGTATACCTATCTATACCCGATAATTTTCCAAACAATAATTTAGTATTAGCTATGTCTCTCTGAAATAGGGAGACATGTTCCTTTTTGGTCTCTACGGCACAGGCTGTCCTAGTATAGAGATCAAAGTTTGATCACGATTAGCCTTTTAAATTATTCACATTATTGCTAAATATACTCTATTTAGCAATAATGTGAATAATTTTCGGTTGATGTGATTGTTGAGTTGCATGTATTTGTGATCAAATTAAATTATTTATTATTCTAAACTGAGGGCACAAGGGGGCGTCAGTGAATCCCCAGCGCAACTCATGATTCTAGAATAAGTTATAGCGAGGAAGGCACGTGACGTAAGACACAGGTTTACACTAGGAGAATGTCTAATCTACTTTTAACACATTCTGCGAGTAAATAGTAAAAGTTTCGTAACGTCTACGTAGTAGGCTACTATGTTCTTTGCGTTAAGTGTTTCGCCGCGTTAGTTTTTCATTCAATCTTCTGAACAGAGGTTCTTGTAATTCTTTATTGTACACTAAAAACTTACAAAATAACTTAACTAAAAAAAGATATGTACATAGGCGAGCTTAACCCTAACAAAGAGTTTTCTTACAGCAAAACCTTAGTTAGAGGTTAGTGCGTTTCCTTGTATTTCTTTTTACTACATACTTTTTCTTGTATGTTTTTCTTACAAATCTTTTTCAGACACAATCCTCTACCACGGCGAGACATGGGAACTTATGGGTCGTCGCTGGGGAAAGATCGAGAAGGATTTCTGTACAAAGAACAAAACGTACGACATATCCAAAATCCCGGACATATACGACTGTATAAAGTACGATCTACAGCACAACCAACACACGCTTCAGTTTGATCTGGCGGAGGAGCTTTATATCTATGCTAAGTACTTGGCGGATATTGTGATACCACAGGTAAAGGGTTTTAAATTTTTTGTACCATAAAAACATTAAAATTTTACGGATATTTCTTCGTTTTGTGATGGTAACCCCTAGGAAAATAGTACAGTACGCCAAACACCGAAGCTATCTGTAGATCGCACAAACATTAGTCCCGAGGCGGGAATCGACCGCAACAGTCGATCCTTGATCACGGCAGCAGCCTGTAATCCTGGTTTCCACTACGTCGGGAACGTCGAGACAATTGTCATGAGTGTGTTAAACCATAGATAGAATATACTTTATTGCACAAAAGCTATATTAAGGCGAGCATGCTTGATAGCATTTTCTACCTGCGAACCTTTGGGTAGTATAGACAATCATTTAGTAGGTAGTGCAGATTACTGAATTTACAGTACATACCTACAAAAATATGTAGGTACAATTAACAATTCGTATGATTACCATTGACATAAATAAATACACCAATAATTGTTATAACATAAATACTAGGTATCTGCTCATAATAATACTTAAGTACTGGAAGTAGATACTACTATACTACCTGTTGATTTTATGACCTTACAGGAATACGGTCTAACGATGCAAGAGAAGATGACGATTAGCCAAGGTATCTGCACCCCTCTGCTGAAGAAAATAAGGGCGGATTTACAACGGAACATAGAGGAGTCTGGAGAGGAAACTGTTAATAGGCTCAATCCCAGGTATTTATCTTTCTATGATGTTTAACGAATTTGCATTTAATGAATTTGGTTATAGCGCTATTTTCAAAGCTGATTAAAATATATTTTATAGATAGACTAGCTGTTCCCGCGGTTTCACCCGCGTTAAATTGGAATTTAACATTTCTAAAATATAATATAACTTCTGTCACCCGGGGATAGTGTAGTATAGCTTCCCAAAGGTGAAATAATTTTTAAAATCGCTCCAGTAGTTTCGGAGCCTATTCAATACAAACAAACAAAAAATCTAATCTTTCCTCTTTATAATATTAGTATAGATAGAAAAGTCTGTAAGTACCACTTATTTTAGAAACTATGTACAATCAAAATTTAATTAAAGTAGCAATTAGCGGTCTTATCGCCCAAAATCTCTACCAGATAACCATGGTTGGATAGGATCGTGGACAATACCAGGGGAACGCAACGGCCTCGACCTTGATCATAAGGAGGATTTTCTATTATCTAAATTGCGATGTCATGCGGTGATCTGTACCACAATAGTAAATCCAACCAATAGGCTCGCTCGATTTTCTCATGCTTAAGTGAAAAAAAAACAATAAAATCTTATGACTGAACTAAGGAAGTATTTATCATTGGCGGTTATTATGTTACCATTTTCGCTATAGTTGCTTTTTTTTATCTTAATTATTGTTAAGGACTTTTACATCGTAAAGTATGCCAGTCCTATTATAACCTAAACTTATAACTAACACACGAAACAAAATAAACACAAAATAAAAACATATACATTGTGGCTACTTTTAAAGGGAGTCACCGATGCATTTAAATTTTGAATAATGAGATAGCCGCTGCTGAATCTGGTTCCGCTAGAATGTTAATAAATGTACCTAAATCAAAACTTTTTTAATTAAGTTCAATCATCAGTGCCTCCCATCGATCTTTGAACTTAACGCAATCCATCACGATGTGGTGCACATCATCGAGGACTCCACAAACATCACAATTTTTTTGGGTTCCTTATGAAAAAAATGGACTCTCCAGTCCATTTTTTTCATAAGGAACCCAAATTTCTTAGATGGTTATAGTTGCTTTATTAATGTTATTTTCTGACGACCGATGTGGCGCGGTGGGCGAAGGTCCGCTTGCGACGCAGGAGGTTGCGGGTTCGATTCCCGCCTCGGAACAATTATTTGTATGATCTGCAGATATTTGTTCCGGGTGTTCTGGTCGTTTTCTATATATAATAAAAAAATATCTATCTATGTAATGTATTGTATTATGTATATCAGTTATCTAGTACCCATAACACAAGCTCTGCTTACCATGGGGCTAGATAATGCTGTGTGAATTGTCCAGCATTATTTTATAATTTTTATAATTTATCTGAGCCTTGGGGGTCCTTGAAGATCTCTGCTGCTATAATCTTAGTATGCAATGTATAAATTTAAGAGAACCTTTGTGAAGAAAATAAAAATAAATTATTATTATAAAGAATATCAGTTATCTCGTAGTACCCATAACACAAGCTCTGTTTCCTTCGGGGCTAGGTCATGCTGTGTGAAATGTTTAGCATTATTTATTTGCTATAACCATTTTTTCCTTAGACTAGAAATTACTTATACATTCAAATATTAATTTTGCTAGCTTTTTTATTCCACAAGTAGTGTTTACCTGTACAGGTACAGTCACGGTGTTTCGAGTCCGGGCAGGCACGTGCGGACGCGACTGTACTTCACTAGTGAGAGTCACGTGCATTCGCTGCTTACGGTGCTGAGGTTTGGAGGGATTTTTGATGTGAGTGTACTTTGTTCTTAAATTTTTGGGTAGGTGAGGAATCCTGCTAATGTGATAAAGAAGACGGAAAGGGAATAAAGCTGTATGTGAATATGTTTGTTAACCATCTGTTAAAATAATGAACAGTACAATATTTTTGGTAGAGGCCAAATATGATGTGGGCAGATGTAGTTAGACACATCTACTTAATCCGACCTTAATAGACTTGTGGCCGGAAGCTATTCTGTCTGTCACTGTATGATACGTTGAAGAACCGTATTTGGACGTTTCGTATTATAATTTTTAAGAAACTTTGTTAATGATGTGAGTGTACTTTGTTCATCAGTTTTTGGGTAACTGAGAAATCCCCAAGTTCTGTTTAGCTTGGGGCTAAGACGATGCTGTGTGGACTGTCCAGCATTATGTATTATTATTTCTTCGCGCCTCGGCCCCCGCAAAAAGGCGAAACGACTAGCCGAAGATAGTTTAACCTAAAAAAAGTTTTATGTTTTTTAAAGGTTTTAAAAGACGAGCAATGGCGGCGGGCGATGGAGTACGTTTCTATGGTGTCTGAACTCAACTACATGTCGCAGATCGTAGTCATGTTGTATGAAGACCCTACCAAAGATCCCTGCTCGGAAGAAAGGTATATATGTCTTATCTTTATAGTAGTTTGCTTTTTGGAATTAGAAAATTAATAGTATTATTTTTAAAAATCATCTAGATTCATCTTCGTTACATACTATGTCGGTTCGATAACCAGTGATAACTTTCGTCGCCATATTTTCTGAATCGATAGATTCGCATCTCTATCTGTCAAAAGTAACTGTGTCTATGACATATTTCACTCCGTCATTCATTTTCATTCACTCCAGTCTCCAGGTGAGCGAATGAAGATGAATGACGGAGTCATCAACAATTAGGAAACTTCAGAGTCGTGAATATATCAAACAAAAAATGTATGCGTGGACGGGGGTTAATTTGGATCATTTGACAATTTCCAATACTTGGTATGTTTTATTAAATATTTTCAGATTTCACGTAGAACTTCACTTCAGCCCCGGAGTCAACTGCTGTGTTCAGAAGAACCTACCACCGGGACCGGGCTTCAGGCCGCACAGTCGTAATCACTCTACCACTAATAACTCTGTAAGTAATAACTAATTAATGAGGTTCAAACAGAAAACCAGTTTGAACCTCATTAATTAGCTCGTCGTTTCACGCCACGCGTGGTTCAGCACAGAGCTGAGTTTGACCCTTTTTGGCCAACAGGCTAGCACGGTAGCTATTTATTGTTTCTCTGTATGTTTATTTTATTTATTGTGTAGTAGGTAGTGTGTACTTTAATTACTTTTCTTACTATACCTTGTTGTACCTTTAATAAATAAATAAAGGCAGTAATTGTAATTGTTTGTCACAGAGTTCGCCTGAAGAAGTCAAATGCATCGAAGAAGAGGTGGAAGACGACCAAATGGCCAGCCAAGAGACCTTGCATGCGGTGAGTTGGTGAATTTACTACCTTACTACCCATGAAATAAGGTCACCAGTCTAATAAAGAAAAGCATAAGAGCCCACCAACTAAGATCTCCCTAATGCATAAAGAAAACTAAGCTAATCTCAAATACTCAAACGCAACTCGAAAGTTAAGATTTGCTTTAGCTTTAACTACATGCACAACACAATAGTGTTCTAAACAAGTCTTCAGCATCATCATTTGTAGTATGTTTTACTAATTTCCCTGTTCTGTGATTTTATCCATTGCTACATTTGCCTCTCACCTAGCGCACATGCCATGCCACCACACCACCAATCAGTGGTCGCTTTCTGACATAACCTAGCCTTGCTATATGTCTCATCTGACTTTAGCATGAATAACGATTATTCAATTCGTTCCTACTCTACCCATGAATAGTAAAAGAGAAAAAAAATACTACGAATCATCATTGAAGACGTAGGTAAGGCTCAGTTCAAACCGGGACGGCAACGGCCGGAATCTCCGATCCCAGCCGTATATTTGACATTCATTATTTCAGCTTCATAAATTTACGCTTTGTTTATAGCACCGTCAGATAACCGCGAGAACCAGAGACCCGTAAAATTATAAAGTGACTAATATTTTTATAATTTTACTATCCTACGGTGACATGTGCTTTTGCATGTTATTTTTTCTATTTCACCCTAGACAAAATCTGGTCTAGAGTGTTAGTCCAGGCTACCGACGCAGGCCCTACTCCATTTTAGTTCCTTGATCTGACTTCCTTACCTTACCGCTTTTCAGGTCCCTGAATCATTATTATATGCTTTTAAATCCGCGTTTTTGTTGTTCCTTTAGGTGATGTTTGATACATTACAGGAGACTGATGAAATGGACACGTTCTCACCCAAGAAGTCATCCAAACTGAGTAAGCTAAGGCCTTCTGATCCTATACCGATATGGTAAGTAGCTGAGTAGTTACTTAGCAGTTGTTCATATTTTTATAATATATTAGTTACTATATATAATTAGGTGGGGCCGAATTCTGCTAAAGAATCACTTTACTATGACAGTCGCAGATTCGTCCATAGATGATATAATGGATAAGCTAAACGGACTTATGTATATTAACAGCATACACGTTTATAATTAGTGTTTTACCCCAAATAAAGAATTACTTTTTTCTTGCTTAGGTATTGTAGTTCTTTATTTGAGATATTATTGTAAGTGTTAAAACTCTCACTGCGCTGCACATGAGTGGTAACTAAGATGTAGGGTTGTCTCGAATCTCAGTCTGTTTTGATAAATTTTGCTGCCTCGAGTCCCGAGACTTTCCATTTGAGATGAGACCCGCTTGTCAAAATCGTATCAAACGAATATATTGATATTTCGCAAAAGTAAACATAGGTAACTATCTCGACAAGTATTTGATATTTTCGTCGACAAACACTGCATTGACCCGTTCTAATGAATATTGGTGAATACACTATATCTTGTTCGTACAGTAACCTTCACTATACGGTAAGCGGGCACGAGGCTTCGACGCTGGCGGCGCGACTCAACGAGGAACTGCGCTCAAGGAGTCATGTGGCGGGGGAGACCAGGGAAAGAGCACAGGTAATGGCTTACAGCCCCCGCGAGGTGGACCGATGTCATGATAAATAAATAAATAATGCTTCTATAGCCCCCTGGCTAAACAGAGCTTGTGTTATGGGTACTAGATAACTGATATATTTTTAAATAACTAATTACTCTGCACTGCAGTGTAGCTGTGCTAGTACGAATTTCTCCCATTCCCATTGAATGGGCTATGTTTAATGGTCAGAATAGGTTGCCAATATGGTCCTAAAAAAATACATACCTATAATCAACATTATACAATGTGGCGGGATGGAGCCGAACGTTGTAAAGCTGTCAATGTCAAAATATTGTATGACATTTTTTGTTTTATTTGTTTCCTACTATGTGATCGAAACCGAAATCGCCTAAACCCAGTCTCCCCATATCCTTTGAATTGGATATTTTACCGCAATCGCAACGCAGGAGGACAAAACAAAATTATGAAAGTCGTAGGCTTATCCAGTCTGTATGTTGTGGCCAGTACACTATAATTTACAACTCTTAATTCTCTTAATTCCAGAGCGATGAAAAGGAACCTAAAGAACAAGAGGAGGCCCCAGCTCGGGCTAGAAGCTACGATCAGCACAAGCAGAGCCACGACAACGGTATGTATCCACACGAGCGTAGGCCGCGCATGCCTGGCTGATACACTAACCGTGATAAGAACCATAAAGGTCGAAGCGCTATGAAATCGCATAGAAGGGAGTTTCTGAAGGTTTTGATAGGATTTTGAACCCAGACGCTTAGGCTAAATAGAAAATTATACCTTGCGGTTTTTAGTGATATGGTTCAATATTCTATAACTACCCTTAAAAATTATCTCCGATTCCGTTCCAATGTAGGGTATATTGGAACGGAATCGCTCAACGGTCAGGATAAATAATTTGTTGAAATGAGTTTGCATTAGTATATTGTTTTGCCTAACTGTTTAAATGTCATAAAAATCTCAAGAACTTCTTGGAATGTATATGCAACTTTTTGCTATTAAAACTCCAGTGATTAAAACAAAACCTACAAATAGAAGAATTTGAACATACCTAGGACAAACATCTTTCTAAGCATAACCAATAATTATAGTGAGTTCCCAGTAGAACCCTACCACCAAACCGTATTTAACTGAAGTTATATTTATTATTTTTAATATTTTTTTCAATCACTCTATTATTTTATTTTTTGGTTAATATTTTTTTTGTATTAGTTAGCTTGTATCTAAATTTATTTGCAGTAACATACAATAATATAAACTTCAATTATTTGTCACAACTATCTTCTTGAGTACTATTTTGCTACGTTTAATTTGTAGGCAAAAAAGTCCCTAACAGAATAGAAAATGAAAATAAATCTCTGAACTACATCTTACAATTAATTCATTGGGTTCTATTTTGCTATTTTTTATTTGCCATGCCCTAAATCTCCCCTACATTGTATTTTACTGCAAAAAATTTAATATAATAACGGAATGCTGACATGATATATTGTGCGGCGTCAGAGACAGAGTCGGGACAACTGTCGGAGAACGCTCTGCGCTACACGAGCTTACAGGCTGTCGACAGGCAAGGTGATACGACACACTATCAACACAACCAACAGACACACATTCAACAACATTCTATACTAGTTATGTGACATTAACAACAAGTAATGTAACAACGGAATGCTGACATGATATATTGTGCGACGCCAGAGACAAAGTCGGGACAACTGTCGGAGAACGCTCTGCGCTACACGAGCTTACAGGCTGTCGACAGGCAAGGTGAAACGACACACTATCAACACAACCAACAGACACACATTCAACAACATTCTATACTAGTTATGTGACATTAACAACAAGTAATGTAACAACGGAATGCTGACATGATATATTGTGCGGCGCCAGAGACAGAGTCGGGACAACTGTCGGAGAACGCTCTGCGCTACACGAGCTTACAGGCTGTCGACAGACAAGGTGAAACGACACACTATCAACACAACCACCAGACACACATTCAACAACATTCTATACTAGTTATGTGACATTAACAACAAGTAATGTAACAACGGAATGCTGACATGATATATTGTGCGGCGCCAGAGATAGAGTCGGGACAACTGTCGGAGAACGCTCTGCGCTACACGAGCTTACAGGCTGTCGACAGGCAAGGTGATACGACACACTATCAACACAACCAACAGACACACATTCAACAACATTCTATACTAGTTATGTGACATTAACAACAAGTAATGTAACAACGGAATGCTGACATGATATATTGTGCGGCGCCAGAGATAGAGTCGGGACAACTGTCGGAGAACGCTCTGCGCTACACGAGCTTACAGGCTGTCGACAGGCAAGGTGAAACGACACACTATCAACACAACCACCAGACACACATTCAACAACATTCTATACTAGTTATGTGACATTAACAACAAGTAATGTAACAACGGAATGCTGACATGATATATTGTGCGGCGCCAGAGACAGAGTCGGGACAACTGTCGGAGAACGCTCTGCGCTACACGAGCTTACAGGCTGTCGACAGACAAGGTGAAACGACACACTATCAACACAACCACCAGACACACATGCAACAACATTCTATACTAGTTATGTGACATTAACAACAAGTAATGTAACAACGGAATGCTGACATGATATATTGTGCGGCGCCAGAGATAGAGTCGGGACAACTGTCGGAGAACGCTCTGCGCTACACGAGCTTACAGGCTGTCGACAGGCAAGGTGATACGACACACTATCAACACAACCAACAGACACACATTCAACAACATTCTATACTAATTATGTGAGATTGACAACAAGTATCTTACGTAATAAGGAAATGCTGACATGATATTTGTAAGCTTAAAGAAATAAAAATAAAAATAAAACTTTTCACTAAGGTGATACGATAAGAATTTCAACACAACATAAAAATACAAATACAAAATTCAGTGATCTTCTTTTTAATATACATAGAACCAGAATTGGTTCCAATGATATGAAACTAGTATACATATGTCAAATACTTTATTGTATGCTTCAGTCAGTATTCCGTCAAATTAAAACGTGCTCGAGAGTTTTTTAATTGCATTGACTTCTAAGCCGTGCTAAACTTAATTGCTATAATGAGTCTGAGTTGACACATTAAAAATTTCAAATTCACATAAAAATTCTTAGTTTATAAGACTATTCACCCATTACTAAAATATGACACTATTCATACATCCACAACGGTACCTGTCGTACACACACACACAGACACACCCTCACACACACACACACACACACACACACACACACACACACACACACACTCAAACAAACATAACAATACCTCACAAATTCCTGGCGTACACACATTGTTACAAAATAAAAAAACAACACAAACCGAATTTTAAATACACGGATAGATGACCAATACACATAAACAGCTCTGCTTACAACTCTGGGGATGCCTTAGTCTGTTCAGGTAACTTTTATATCCGGTACTGCTTTAGCAGCTGTCCAATGTCCGTGTAGTAAGCAGGTGGTGGGGCTCTTGTTTTAAAATAAGCATAAAGAAATACACTGATTTGCCTATATTAGATGTCTACTAAGCATTAAAGGCTTTTAGAAAATGTCTTATAGCCTAATTATTATATTCTGTTGTTGGTTTCGGGTTCTCGTTGTAAAATGCTATTTTTCGTTCTGTTTTGCCTCGGTGGAAGCCTTCGTATTTCGTGTACGTGACTCTATATGTAAGATTTTTTATTATATTTTGTACCGTTCGGGTACGATACGATACGAATAGATTCATATCATCTGTAGAAATGGCGCGCAACTCATTGCTATCAATCAGTAGGCAAAGCACTGGTATATCATTGCTGTCCGTCGCCGGTCGAATAGATCTATTTATATCAAATTGTTCATATTTTACTATTCCTTGAGCAGCATTTAATTGAAGTCGCCTAGAATAGGTCTGTAACTATTTTTTTTCTACATAATGTTTAATCTGTTTCAATTTGTCCACCTGATTCAAATGTTTCTTATTAAGTTGGCCTATAGAGTATCAAGAATTCAAGGTTATGAAATAGGCTAACCCATTTCCAATTTTTATGTCTATTCAATGAAGTTTTTATGCCTTTAAAACAATATTTTGTAAGTATAGTGTAGCAAAAATTCTCAATTTACCTTTCGCAAAATTAACTTTTTCTTGGTTCCATCTACTGTGAAACTTTTACGTATATATTAATCCATCCAAATTGAGTGTCGAAACAGGCCTCTTTCGGCCATAAAAAAACATCCTATATAACAAGAGTTTGTGTTACTGTGTGTTATGGTGTGCGTTGGTTTATATGAGATATTACTGAGTCCGTAGCGATGCGACGAGTCTGCGGATGTAGCTCACTCTGGCCGGCGATCTTGTGTGTTGTTGCAACCTCGCTCCTCACTTGTTTGTGCGTTTGACTGTTCTAAAGCATGTACAACTATCATAAAGTCCCACCACATTTTATCGACGCTGAATCGACCAGTATAAGCTTTATATCTACGACATAAGGTTGTTATTGGCATATTTTGCATCGTTTCGTCTCGGCTAACGTGCGAGCGATGTTACGAATTAGCTACCACACCAGTGGGTCATAGAATAAAGCTTATTCTGATCGTTTCTCTCGGTAAATCTGGTGAGGTTTTAACCTATTCTCAGACGACAGGACAGAGGTCTGTTTACCGACGTAATTGAACCTTTGCTAATACAATTTAAGTACCTACTCATTGAGTGATTTTTTTAAGTTTAAATAAAATCGCTTGCGTCGGTAACCCAAACTCTGTCTCCTCGTAAGAGAATAGACTTAGCCGTATTCACGTTTACTTAACTATTTTGTCCCGTCTTTTTGAACGATACGAGTATAAAAACTTAACACAAGTAATTTAAGAATTTACGTTATTGATGATCCCTCTAGCAAAAGTGGTTATATACGACTAATCAGCTGTGGATTGTATGTTTGTCATCCTTTGAGTCAAAACGCAAAGGATGATTGTCAAGCAAATTTAGAAAACCACTTTCAGAGTCTCTTTTTGATCCTCTATCCATTCGAATAATAAAGTCCTATGAACAAGTTAATACAATCTCATAAAAAAGTGATTACAATCCCTTTTAATTGAATACTTAAAAAAGAGTATACAGACCCTTAGTGTGGAGTAAATATTACAAGTGAATACGGTCTTTAGCCATGCGATCGCGACTCGGCCTTTCAGTCGGCACTTTCTCCCGGGATCATAGGCCTATGAACCCGGGAGTGAGTGGCCGATATCCAGGGTTCAGTCGCGATGGAACAGAACGAACGGCCATGTCATCCGGGCTACGGTTTTGCACTTGTGATGTCGAGACTACCAATGGAGGAAGCTTAGGGATACAGTTTTGAGTCTAATCTTAGATTGTGGCAACACAACACAGACTGTGTGTTATGTGTATGTGGCTTGTTTATGTTCTAGTCTTATGGAGCAATGGAACGTTGCTGCCTCCATTGGTAAACTCTCTTAGCGCGATACGTATCGCAACCACCGCCATGCTTCGACACTATACCTATATTATCTAGTATATTTATAATATGTATCTATCGGATACTAATTTTATTTTTGTCCATCACAACTAACCGTCACTATCACGTAACACCCCCGCCAATGCCAGTCCCCTTACTAACGCTGACGGCGCCAATCGAGCGTCGCTCGAGCCTCGACCCTCTAACTCCCACGCCATCGACCCCTGTCATAAACGTAGACGGGGTGGAATCCTCGACCAACGAGCTCCCTTTGTCCGCGATAACATTCGGGGAGGTTAGAGGGGGGAGGGTGTCGTCGTGGCCGCGGTTGGGGGAATGCTGTACCGTGTCGGACGCAGGGCGGCGGCAGCGGCACAGCATCGCTGGCCAGATGAGCTATCTCAAGATGCTCGGACTGGGCGCGAGG